>CM060915.1:133830400-135080400 GCA_030737875.1 Allium sativum
CATTATACATATTTCAAATCTTTTTAATTATCACTGCGTTATTATTTCTCATATGGAAATATAAAATCATTCTACACCTATTTACCATTACAACTAATATCATTCTCAGATAATCCTGAAATCGTTCCAGTTGGGGTATTTTAATTACCTCTTAGACCTTATTCAGCAACGTTCTTATCTTAATAGAGAAATGAGTTGTAATTCAAAAACCGATATTTCATTCTAATATCAAAACAATTCCCATTTAGCTATTATATTCAAAATACGTGTAACGCTCCGCCTCTATACCCGCTATAGTCAAGTTCATTTCGTGTGAAATGTCGTCGGCCATAGCAGAGAATAAGGTTGGTAAGGAGCGACCATTAATATATTTACCCTTGCTTGGAAAGTAATGTCGAATGGCACAGCCGTACCAAAATTTTCGCCATGACCATTCCAGGCGAAGGGCATCTACACAATGGCATAATAGCCTCAGAACACATATAGAATAATATAACACAGATAGTCACAGACATTCACATCACAGGCATATAAACTGATACGAATATAACACAATAAGTGTTACATCAGTTAGAGCTCATACATGACACTCTAACTCCAAAATGATAGATACATATACCAAATCCCATACTAATAATGATACATGTCATAAAGGTAGTCAACTACATATAATCCAAAAAGACTGCAACTATAAAGCAGTCAAGCCAAAAGTCATCAAAAGGTCCCACCAGGAATGTCACCTAAGCACCTGTAACACTTGGGTCTGAATCGAGTATTATTTAAGAAAATAAACAATAAACGGATCAGTCAAACCATTCTCATTCATAACATGAGACAATATTAAGAGATATAACATAAATGACATGATAAGAATAAACAGAATGATTCATAAATAATATGAAATGCATGATGTCAACATATATAAAATCTAAATAAATCTCATGACAAGAGAAGAGCATATAACAACAAGAATTGACAACGCTCTTGCAATTGGGTCGTTGCGATTACGGGTTGGATGTCTAATTGTCCAGGCGGTAATGATAGTATCTTGTACCTGAACCGGTAGCTCACTTTTTCTAAGTAATGGGGAAGAGGACCGAAACATGCCACTGAAAGACTCTACTGAGACAAAAAGATGGGCTGTCAAGAACGTAGAGGAGGTAGGATGGGAAGTTGGTCAGATCTAGTATGGATCGTACATGGACGATTGTTGGAGTCGGCGGCTCTCCTAGGGTTCCATCATTTGGGACGTGCATCGCATCGAAGTAATCAAGAATCCAGAAATCACTAGAAATCCAGAAAACATCATAAAAAGGCCTATCATAGAAGATAAGATACGATCTCAAGGTTGCGAACCCATATGTTTGAGCCGAAGCTCCCCACGGTGCCAGGGCGTGACCCCGGTAGAGAGAAAACACATAAATCATGAAGGTTGGACCGAAGTCCCATAGATGAAGGCCACAAATCGTAAATTCCCACTAGGGTGATCACGAACCAAACAAATATGTCGTGAAGCGGATACCAACGATCCGGGTGAATAGAAATTATTCCGAGCTAGTTAATATAAGAAAATAGCGACATGCCCCATAACCATATGCTATTCTCGAATATTTACTCACTCGTCATTGGTTTCTTTTCAAAACAGAGAAAATCACCACATATGTTCAGATGAACAAGTCCGGTAATTATTCGCCGAAATAAACATATAAGGGGTCATAGTCCTCATTTTTATTAAGGTGAATAAACTAAATTTCTCGTCTGATCGATATGATAAGGAATAGTATATAAATTAATAGAATCGGAACCGGGTTTAGAAATCGAATTTATTTTAAAAGGATTTGAATCTAAAAACTGATTAAACATTGGTTCGATGCCCATTGACAATATAAAACCCCTTTATCCATTGTGGTTCAATTATTCATAAAAACCATCGCCGTAGCGAATGAAACACAAAAGTCATAAAACATAAACCCACATTTCATAGTTTTAAAACGATTTGAAAACCAAACGAGACGGCGTGACAACGACGATCCAAACGAGCCCGAGATCGTCGCGACACGCGCGGAGGAGGAATGGAGAAGGAGGTCGGGAGATCACGGGGTCATGCGCCTCGGCGCGCAACTGGGGAGGAACGACCGGACCTGGGCATTGCTGCCCAGGTCGGTCACTGGTCGATCGACCCTAGGGGGTCGGTCGACCGGTCTGGGGCAGAGCCCAGATGTGGTCGACCGGCCCCCTTGGGCCGGTCGACCGGTTTGTGCCTGGGCGTGAGCCCAGGCACAGGTGACGAGGGATTCGTCCCTCGTCGCGACCTCTCCTTCTCCGACGCTTCTCTCCGGCCTTGTGACGACCTTTTCTGGTGCGTGTACACCTTCCATTCGATCCGGAGATAGGTGCGATTCAATGCATGTGCACATGTAGATTTTCAAACTCAATTTCGACAAAATTTGAAATCAACGTATATTTAAGGATCAACCACGAACCAAATTAATTCAAACAAACATGAACATCATAAATAATCTACAACTACACTTGTACAAGCTTAGAGCTTGTGGCATTGATGTGAGTTCCCAAAGAGAACTCACCTTGGTGTTAATGGAGCAATCAACAAGGAGGAATCCAAGCTAATGGTGTTATCTTCTCACTCGAATCAACAAAGTCCGACCTACACATATGAAGCCCAATAAACCTATGCATTAGTAACATATAGATTCTCAAATAGCATAGAGGAGATGATGGAGAAGATAGAAATCAACCTACCTAAGCTAGGAGATGAAGTAACACAACAAAGATTGGATTTTTATTGGATTCTAGGGCTTAGGATTTTAATCTCCTCTTTCCCTAAGCTTAGGAAATGTTTAGGAAATAAGAGGAAGAGTAAATGAAGAAGTTAATGAGAGAGGGAGGTGGTTGGGTGCCTATTTGTGCTGTCCAAATTGGTTTGGGTGCACAAATTTGCACTTTAGCCCCTCCAAACGACTCCAATTATCCCGAATTCGAAATATATTGATGTTTATACTCAAAATGACTGTAAATGACGTTTCGGAACCAAAGGAAGTGGTCCCGAGTCATAATTTAATCGTTTTACAAAAATCCACCTTTTTTGGCATAAAATTAATATATCGATTCGATATTTAAATATTCGTTTGAATAATTTGTCGTGAATTGTATGGGTTGTTACAGACTTCCCCCCTTAAAGAAATTGCATCCTCGCAATTATTCAAAATAAACTACTAGTGTAACAACCGTAAAATTTCAAATTCCCAACAAGAATAAAGAAGAAAATTCACTCCGGATGAGAACGCTCGATGGACTCCTTAGTTTCCCATGAGCAATCCTTTGGATTAGCGGACCACTGGACTTTAACAAGGGGAATTTCTTTATTACGGAGGTGTTTTACTTCCGTGGCAACAATTCGAATGGGTTGTTGCTCGTAGGTAAGATTCAATGTAATTTCTATTTCTTCAAGAACATGAGGCTCGATAGCAATGTGAGATTTCCCTAATTTCCTCCGTAGTTGAGAATCATGGAACACATTATGAATGGAAGAAAAACGATCCAGTAGCTTCACGCGATATGAAACAACCCCAGCGCACTCGGTGATGGGAAACGGACCAATAAATCTTGGCGCTAATTTTCCGATTTGCTAAATCGCATAACACCCTTCATGGGTGATACACGAATAAAAACCAAGTCCCACATGAAATTTTTTAACTTTCTTTTCTTTCTATCGGCATAGGACTTTTTCCGACTTTGAGCTTCTTTTATGCGGTGACGTATAAGCTCAATTTTCTCTGTGGCATCTTGAACAAGATCGGGGCCTATAATTAATTTCTCTCCGGTTTCGAGCCAACAAGAAGGAGATCGACATGGCCTTCCGTAAAGGGCTTTAAAAGGCGTCATGCCAATACTCGATTGATAACTATTATTGTATGAGAATTCCACAAGGGGAATGTGGTCTTCCCAACCTCCTCCAAATTCAAGTATGCAAGCGCGGAGGAGATCCTTATGAATTTGATTTACCCGCTCCGTTTGCCCATTAGTTTGCGGATGATAGGCGGTACTAAGATCAAGCCTTGTTTTCAAAGATCCTTGGAGACTCTTCCAAAATCCGCTAGTAAACAACGGATCACGATCACTTACAATGGAAAGAGGAATTCCATGTAGTCGAACGATCTCTTTAACATAAAGCTTAGGTAAAAGCGGAGCAGTGCGATTAGATCGAACGGGTAAAAAGTGTGCGGATTTGGTGAGACGATCCACAATTACCCATATACTATCATGGCCTTGGCAAGAACGGGTCAATCCGTCAATAAAATCCATGGAAACATTTTCCTACTTCCATATGGGAATTTATAATGGTTGCAATAACCCGTCGGGCCTTTGATGTTCGGCTTTCACAAGTTGGCAAGTCGTGCAACAACTAACAAAGTTAGCAACATCTCGTTTCATCCCCTCCCAATAATAGAGTCGCTTCATGCCCGGATACATTTTGCTACTCCCGGGATGGATAGAAAATTTAGAATGACCAGAATCCTCCAAAACGGTCTTGCGCAAATCATCTTGATTTGGGATGATAAGTCGTCCGAATTTTCAAACGGCTCCTCTTAAATCAAGACTATAGTCACCATTTTCTTCAAAACAAGATTTATTTCTAAGATTATGACCGATACGGGCTAATTCGAGATCTTGCATTTGTGCTTCGTAGATACGGTCAAAAAGAGATGGATGAGCCATAAGGCTACATATTATGGGAGTGGAACCTGGGTTGGAGTGACAACTCCGAATCTCGCACGAAGATAATAATTCAAGATCCTTCCACTCCGATAACATCATAGAAAAGACCGCATGTTGCTTCCGACTAAGTGCGTCGGCGACGTAATTTCCTTTACCGGGCATGTAAAGAATATCTAGATCATAAGAAGTAAGAAACTCCATCCATAGTTGTTGTCGCAAATTGAGTTCCTTTTGAGAAAATAAATATTTGAGCGACTTATGATCCGTGTAAAGCACAAATTTCTCCCCTAAAAGATAATGGCGCCAAATTCAAAGAGCGAAAACAACCGCCGCGAGCTCTAAATCATGAGTTGCATTTCGAGTCTCGGTCCGTTTTAATTGCCTAGATGCATAGGCAATGACACGTTCTCGTTGCATGAGAACGGCCCCTAATCCAACGTGGCTAGCATCAGTATAAACAACAAGATCTTGATTCCCCTCAGGGATAACAAGAATGGGAGCATTAGAAAGAAGTTCTTTGAGCTTTTGAAATGCGGCTTCACACTTGTCCGAGCAAGTGTATTTTACTTCCTTCTTTGTCAAATGAGTGAGTGGGACGACGATTTTAGAAAAATCTTTAATGAACCTACGGTAATAACCCGCCAATCCAAGGAAGCTAGGAATTTCCGTCACACTCTCTAGTCTCTTCCAATTTTGAATGGCTTCTATCTTAGATGGATCGACCTAAATTCCGGATTCGGAAATAATATGACCCAAAAATTTCATGCTTGCTCGCCAAAAATGGCATTTGAAAAACTTAGCTTTTAATTGGTGGTTTCTAAGTATTTCCAAAACAGCACGAAGGTGGTTCTCATGTTCTTCCTCGGTTTTAGAATAAACAAGGATGTCATCAATAAAATACAAGCACGAACCGATCGAGAAAATCCCCAAAAACACGGTTCATGAGATCAAAAAATAAGCCGGGGCATTTGTTAATCCAAACGGCATTACTAGCCATTCATAATAACCAAATCGGGTCCGAAAAGAAGTCAACAGAATGCTATCCTCCGCGATGTGCAATTGGTGAAATTTGGTAGCTAAGTCCAACTGGGAAAAGACTCTAGCACCACTAAGTTGATCAAAAAGATCGTCTATGCACGGAAGAGGATATTTATTTTTGATGGTGAGGTTATTAAGCTTGCTGTAGTCCACGCAAAGCCTAAGAGCTCCATCCGACTTTTTCACAAAGATTGCTGGGGCTCCCCAAGGCGAGGAACTTGAGCATATAAACTATTTCTTCTCTAATTCGGATAGTTGCTTGCGCATTTCTTCATTTTCCTTGTTAGATAATCGATAAGTGGGACGCATGACAGGAAGGGATCCGGGAATTATATTAACCCGGAATTCAATAGCTCGATTAGGAGGGAGACCCAACACGGGCTCAAATACATCGAGAAATTCTCGAACAACCGCAATTCGAGATATCATGTAATGACCCGCATTTTTCAGCGATATAATAATTAATTTATTTAATTATTTAAAAGGTGATTAAAAGGATTTCATGGTCGTTGAATTAAATAATGGTGAATATTTAATTAAAATAATAAATTTAATAATATATTTAATTCTGAAATAATCAGAGTTGGCAGAAATGGCGATATGGTGTGAACTGGGCAATTCAAAATATATAATTCAGTTTAGAATTGAATTTAGATTAATGAATATATTATTTAAAACGAAGATTGAATGTATAATTATATTATAATTATAATTGAGCTCGAAATGGCGCTGCAGTTCGTAAGTTGGCGATTCGAACTTCAACTGAATGTACATGGTTCGTTTTAAATCGGATCTCTGTGAAACAAGAAACGTACGGAGCTGGTGGAGTATATCTTTCTAGTGGAAGAGAAAAATTGGGATTTCGTCGTGCATATTTTGATTTATGTCCAAATCAAATATTCAGAAAAACAGTGGTATATTCGTTCGTGGCCATAACGGTTATTTAGAAATATTTGAATATCGGGTTTGAATTTAGACAAGGTTCTTTTGTGACATAACGATAATTTAATTTTTAGAATTTTATTGTAATTTTTAATTAATTAAATAAGCAACTTTTTATTTGGAATATTTTGCACCCTTAATCAGCGATTTTGGGGTTTCACAATATGAGTCAATCTACCGATATTTTTATATTTTTGGGATCGCGAGACGGTGTTAATCACAACGACATCTTTATTTCAGTCCGTAGCACACATACATGGAAATAATTGTGTATAGCGAGGTAGGTGAACCCTTATAACCATTTTAGTTTTCTTTGATCCAAAACCAAGCCATGTGTCTTATTCTTAGCCACCAACTAAATCAAAGATTCCATATATAACAACCTTAATTTTTCTAAACCCTTTTACATGCATTCTCATGGCAAAAAGTGTGAGCCGCCATAAAGAAATTCTCAACGTGAAAATTTACCTTTGGAAAATCATTAAAAATCAAAATCAAAACGAAATCGAATTTTGTTTGATTTGTTAGCCTCATATGATTGTTAGCATCGATCTCATCTCTATTTTGCTTGATTCGAATACCTTCTTTGTCGCACTGAAATCAAACAACGTGGATATTCGACGGTTAGGGTTGGGGCATCCTCGACTGGTGAGCATTTGTAGGTCGAAATAGGATTGTTGGTGGGTTCGGTTGAAGGAATGAGGTTCGTACGTATGTTTTTGTGAAGTTCGGTGTCAAAACCGTATGCGAGCTGCACTGTTGGAGCAGAGAGTGAGCGAAGTCGCACTTCGCAAGAATGATGCGAGTTAGGGATTTTTGGCTCAAGATGAAGGAGGATGGAATGAGATAAGGTTTGGTAATTTTTCCATGAATTTAAAGGAAGTAATGAAGGAGTTAGGAAGTTTTAAAAAGGGGAAATGGCCATTGTCACGGTAGATGTCGAACTGGGCATTGTAGAAGAAGAGTAAGGAGCGGCCGTGGATTTGTGAAGTAAGTTCATGGGCCGGTTCCAAAAGTAAGGCCCAAGATTATAAATACATTCAATTTAGTTTATATTAAATAGTACTTTAACTTGTTGATTTAATATTTCATTCATATGTGGTCAGAATCATGAACAGTCAGATCCGTTGGGACCGTATGGATGGTGGCTACACCATGGAACTGACTGAGAGTGGATTAGAGCTCGTTTGAATTTATGGAGAAATAAATTGTTTGATTCAACTCAAACAACAGTTTATCGTTCTTTAACAATGAATTGCCAATGTGAGTAAATCTCACTAACTCTGAATAGTTTATATTTTCATGTTGTATTTTTAGAATTGTTAAAAATTGTCTGATTGACTGTGTGTTGGATGTTTGATTGAACTGCTAGTCAGTTAGTGGAAATTATATATATAAACCGTTAAATCCATATATCCTGATTCTGTTAACAGAATATTTCATATTGAACTGAAAGTGATGTTGATTATATTGTTAACATCTGTGGATGCAGGGAGACAGGTTGGAGGAATCCGACTGGATTCCTCAACATTTATTTTACTGTTTTTCATATAGTGCAATATATGATGAGACATATAATCTGTGTTGATTACGTATGTTGAATGATATCAATCATTGTTGTTTGGTATTTTATATACCGTAAGAAATACTGGGAAGTAAAAAGGGAATTTTCAAAGTATATTGTGAAAATAATTTATTTATATAAAATCAATGGATTCCATATATAAAAAGGAAAAAGGATTTTTATAAAGGAAATAATTATAAATCAAAAAAGTTCTAGGGGAAATATATTTGTAAAACAAATACAAAGGAAAATATTTGTAAAACAAATAAAAAGGGAATATTTATAAATAGGAAATATTTATAAAAATATATTTATAAATGTAATATTTATAAAGTTAATTATTTATTTAAGATAAATAAATAAGACATTTAAATGAATTATTTATTTGGTAAATAAATAAGATAATATAAAAGGATTATTTATTTAGTAAATAAATAGATAAATATAAAAGGAGAATATTTGTAAACCATTTACAAATAATAGAAAGAGAAATATTTGTAAAACCTATACAAATGAAATTGAAAGAGAAATATTTGTAAAACCTTTACAAATAGAATTAAATAGGAGATATTTATTTGTTAAATAAATAGAATTAAAAAGGAGATATTCATTTGTTAAATAAATAGAATTAAAAAGGAGATATTTATTTGTTAAATAAATAGAATTGAAAGGGATATTCATTTGGAAAACAAATAAGATATGATTAAAGTAAATATTTATTGGATAAATAGAATATATATATAAGTCTGAACTTATATGAAGAAGTAAACAGGAAAATGGGGCATATTAATTTGTAAATAATATTTATAAATTAGTAAATATTTATCATTGGATAAATATAATGTATATAAGTCAGGACTTATATAGAGAAGTAAGAATCGATTTCAACATCGACATTTGAAACTGAATAAGGACGAAGAGTTAACCAGTTAGAGTTAATCAGTTAGAGCTGATCAGTTAGAGTTAAACAGTTAGAGTTAATCAGTTAGAGTTAATCGATAGAGATAAATCGAATTAGAGTTATTCAAATGGAGTTAATCAAATTTAGTTTATTCGAATAGAGTTGAAATGAGTTAATCGAATTTAGTTATTCGAAGAAGTAAATCGAATCAGAAATATTCGAAGTGAGATAATCGAATCAGTGATATTCGAAGTGAGATAATCGAATCAGAAATATTCGAAGTGAGTTGATCGAATCTAGTTATTCGACAGGAGTTAAATCGAATAAGATTTATTCAAAGAAAGAGATTATCGAATATAAATATTCGAAAGTAAGCAAATCGAATATAAGTTATTCGAATAAGAGTTAATCCAGTAAGAGTTATTAGGTTGAAATTATTACAATAAGGGTTATAGATTAGAGTTAACCAAATAGGAGTAAATAAATTAGTTGTCGTTATATTATTCAAGTTAGGAATATAAAAGTCATGTTAAAGATAATATATTTCGGATGCAGGAGATTATAACACCATTGTTATAATCACGTAAACTTGTAAAAGAAGGGGGTTCGTAAATAGAATCTGAGGGTTCGTAAGGAAGTGTAAAAGAGTTAAAAAGGTGAATCTTATCTATTTCAAGATTTGAAAGGCGGTTCAGTTAAGGTCTGAGAGGTAGCTATACCCCAACTTGATTGACTGCGTTATTAATAAAGAAATGGTTACGGTTCGAGTGTGAAGTGGCTAAGTGGATTTAGTAATTTAGTATAGTGGTTTGAATCGTCATCGCAATATAGTTTTAAACATCTGTTTAAATCCCAATTAAGAAGTTTTGGAAATGTTTTCCAAACGAGAATCAGAAATGTTTTCTGATAATAGAAAATAAGAATTTAGAATATATGGAAACAGGAGATAAGTAAATTAATGAAATAAAGAGATACATGTTGAATGATGATTGATCGATATAATTTCCACCTTGAAATAATATCGTTGTTTGCACACCTGTTTTTCTTTGATGGTTAAATCACAGACTATCGAAGTTTTGACCATTTTAACGTTGTTAATATGGAGAGACCAGTTGGATTATTATCCAAAGAACCACTCTGTATTGGCATAAGCGTTGCAAATCATATATGCCAAAGATAATTGAAGACGGAGTAAAGTGCAAGGACTATTGTATAAGTCTTAGATAACAGTGCCTAAGATGGATGTACTGAATAGTGCCTTCGGTTCATCCTGTTCCTGTATGACTTGTATGGATGAATGTCTGACAGAGTATTTCCAGAAAGGTCACGTACATTGATTTCTTCAACCATACCAAGAGTGGAAGCGAAGAAGGAAACTTCTATAGCTAACACGTAATGTACTATTGTAGACGTCAATTAGTGATTTTCGATGGATCTGGCGATGTGGCATTCGAAGTGAATCTGATGTGATGATTAAGCGTAACCTCAAGCCTCATCAACCGGTAAATGACAGAAATCGGGCAGGTAGCATGGCTATGTAGGTCGCACCTATTAGGATGTATAATCACCTGATCTAGAGTTTCATTTACTTCTAAAAATCTATTGTTGATGCTGTCCCATTCGGGAAACGGTTGCTGATCCCAACCGTTGGTGATATACATTCGATACACTCAAGCGAAATGAGTGGCCGGTCATGTGTGGCTGAGTTGCAAGATGTTCTTGTTGAACTCTGGTGTATTGTTCCTAGAGTACACTGATCGGAAGGTGGTTCCATACCTTGTCATAGTTGGAAATCCATTACCCAATACGTGCTTGCACTTTTGAGTGTATACTATATATGTAGAACGTGAGATGAAAGCGTTTCTGCTAGATGATTAATATATTGTGGTTGATAGACATTATTATAATATCAAAAGGTTTTTGATATAAAGATATTTTGGATTGTCATAAGGGAAAAACCCGTTCCGGTATACGGCGTGGTCTTATGAGATATCGTTTACTTGTTTAAACTGTTTTAAAACTGTTTTACTCACACCAGTCCCATGACTGACCCGGAGTTTATTTTGTTTCGTTTTCCCTAAACTCTTGGGTGCCAAAATTTGCATGGGCAGTCAAGTAGTCAGGATTTTACAGATACATTGGGAGAGCTTGGAGCAGGAGGCTTTAGGATTATATAGCTATTGTTTATTTCCGCTGTTGTTGTAAGTGTTGTACTCTGCAATGTTATTGTATACATATACTGTTTGTATTTCAAAAGTTATGTTATGTTTTATTCATTCCGCTGTGAGTATCATGTTTACTCTGATGATGATGTTCTTCTTCTTCTTCTTCTTCTATTCTATAAGTTTATATCTTATCTATTCTCACCCTATGTTTTTCTTTCTATTAGTTTCCTGGTTTCTAGTACAATTTGAGTTGGACATGTGTCATTTAGTCAGCTCAAATTGGACCGGATTTTTGGGTCACTACATATCACATCCTCTTCATCATCGTTATCCACATCCCTAGGACTTGGAGCAAATAACAAGGCCATTAATCCTGTGTCTAGATTTGGAAGTACTAGTTCGACACGGTCTTTGGATTGAAGATGTCAAAGATAAATTGTCCGTTCTGGACCTAATATATGCCTTTTGGCTTTTGGCGTTTTGCTTGTTGTACATATGTGTTTTGCTGTAGCTCTCTTAGGTCATTGATGTGCCTTGTCGCCTTTGTTTTTCTCTTTTCTTTTATCCGTTCGTGTTACTTTGTATTCTTTCTTGGTTCAATGGAAGTGCTAAGGGTCCACTTAACTCCAACGGCTTTGCCAAAAAAATATGGGCTTCATAACGGAGAAGCCAATTCATTCCCAATGTAACTCCAAAACCCAAATAGCGCATAACATGCAAGTCCGCTAGGAAAGGATAACCACTAAAGATAATTTCAACGTCGCGACATAATAAACTAAGAGTAGTTGATCCCCCTATGGGATTAGTAACTGTTAAAGAAGTCATTAAGAAAACGGTATTCAAAGAATTAGCATGCACAAGTTCTTGTGAAATAAAAGAATAAGATGGGCCCGTATCAAAAAGAACTCGTGTAGGATGTCCATGAAAATCAATTATGCCATCGAGAACAGAATTTAATGTACGTTGGCCCGAAGTAGCGTTGGGAGGAGCTTGTATGACACTGAGCTTTCCAATCTTAATAGGAGGATGAGTGGGACATGTGTTTATCATGTGGCCTTGCTTCTTGAAATAGCGGCAAGTAAGAGGCTTAGTGCACTTAGAGGCAATATGACCCTTTTCTCCGTAATTGAAGCATTCGTCGTTGTGGAATCTAGAGGTCCCAGCCTCGCAAGTCACTTGCTTTGCCTTCTTGTTGCGTTGGATCCAAGGCTTCTTCTCGGGTCCTCCCTTGTTGTTGGTGTTGCCTTTGTTTTGAGAACCCTCGGCTTCGTCATCATTGGGTCGTTTCTGGACCACTTCAAGTTGTAGCGTGACATTAACTAATTCATCAAATGTTTCGGATAGCTTCAGAGTCAATGGCTCCTCAAGACATTTCTTGAGCCCATGAATAAAGCGCAAATTCTTCTTCTTCGGGGTGTTAATATACTCGAGTCCATACTTGGATAGCGAGTCAAAAGAAGCGGCATACTCTGCCACAGTAGATGTGCCTTGAACAAGGTCTTGAAAGCGACGTGATAGCACTATTTTCTCCCCGTCCGGTATGAATTTAGTCTCGAACCTTTCCTTAAATAGGTTCCAAGTAAGGTTCGCTTCAGTATTATCAATGGTGAGTAATTCATACCAGTTCAACGCTCGCCCTAGGAGCATGCTAGAAATAACTTGCACATTGTGCAAATCATTAAGATCCATGCGAGTAAAGATGCGCTCACATGTTCTTAGCCAAGCCTGGACTTCGATTACACCTTCGGAGCCTTTAAACGGCCTTCTACCTGGATTTGGGAAATCACTACATAAAGTTGCAAACCCAGATTTGGGATGCATAGGAGGTGGGGGAGCGCCTACCGCGTGGGCATTTGTAATAA
Organism: Allium sativum; assembly: GCA_030737875.1. Lineage (NCBI taxonomy): Eukaryota > Viridiplantae > Streptophyta > Magnoliopsida > Asparagales > Amaryllidaceae > Allium > Allium sativum. Next base: position 133,843,610 of record CM060915.1, read on the forward strand.
GATCAAGAAGTTGTTGAGTGCTCAATGTGACTGCTCCGACCACAGAGGGTGGAACTATAGGCGGTGGAGCTACAGGGGGTGGAGCTTTGGTCCTAACATTTGCCATGGTATGATGACGTCGAGGACGTCCAGCCATTTCCCTTCTTTAAGAAAGAAAGACCGAAAAATGTTACTCAAAAATCAAGGATCGTAAACCTATTCTAGGATAGATAAGCAACCATGACTCAATCTAACCCTAAGCCTCAAACTCCTAAAAGATGTCCGAGACATGATCCTTGCTACAAAATTCTATATTGTTCCGAAGATTGGCTCTAATACCAACTGTAACGCCCCTCCTCTATACCCGCTATAGTCAATTTCATTTTGTGTGAAATGTCGTCGGCCATAGCGGAGAATAAGGTTGGTAAGGAGCGACCGTTAATATGTTTACCCTTGCTTGGAAAGTAACGTCGAATGGCACGGCCGTACCAAAAATTTCGACATGACCATTCCAGGCGAAGGGCATCTACACAACGGCATAATAGCCTCATAACACATACAGAATAATATAACACAGATAGTCACAGATATTCACATCACAGGCGTATAAACTGATATGAATATAACACAATAAGTGTTTACATCAATTAGAGGACATACATGACACTCTAACTCCAAAATGATAGATACATGTACCAAATCCCATACTAATAATGATACATGCCATAAAGATAGTCAACTACATATAATCCAAAAAGAATGCAACTATAGAGCAGTCAAGCCAAAAGTCATCATAAGGTCCCAGCAGGATGTCACCTAAGCACCTGTAACACTTGGGTCTAACCCGAGTATTATTTAAGAAAATAAAAAATAAACGGACCAGTCAAACCATTCTTATTCATAACATGAGACAATATTAAGAGATATAACATAAATGACATGATAAGAATAAACAGAATGATTCATAAATAATATGAAATGCATGATGTCAACATATATAAAATCTCAATAAATCTCATGACAAGAGAAGAGCATATAACAATAAGAATTGACAAATAAATGCCAAACGTAAATCAAATTGATGCACATCGCATCGAAGTAATCAAGAATCCAGAAATCACTAGAAATCCAGAAAACATCATAAAAAAGGCCTGTCATAGAAGATAAGATACGATCTCAAGGTAGCGAACCTATATGTTTGAGCCGAAGCTCCCCTCGGTGTCGGGCGTGACCCGGGTAGAGAGAGAAAACACATAAATCATGAAGGTTGGACCGAATTCCTATAGATGAAGGCCACAAATCGTAAATTCCCACTCGGGTGATCGCGAACCAAACAAATATGTCGTGAAGCGGATACCAACGATCCGGGTGAATAGAAATTATTCCGAGCTAGTTAATATAAGAAAATAGCGACATGTCCCATAACCACATGCTATTCTCGAATATTTACTCACTCGTCATTGGTTTCTATTCAAAACAGAGAAAATCACCACATATGTTCAAATGAACGAGTCCGGTAATTATTCGCCAAAATAAACATATAAGGGGTCATAGTCCTCATTTTTATTAAGGTGAATAAACTAAAGTGAATATTAGGCACACATCCCTAAAACGAGACTTAATTAGGCTCACCCCCGGTCGTAAACTTATTGTAAATTTAGTCCCTATTTTTTGAAAATTCATCAAAAAAAATACAAAAAAATATTAAAAAACCATGTAAATTCGTATTTAATTAAAACAATTAATCGTGAAAAAAATCAGATCAAAAAGACATTACAAACAACATCAAAATCATGAAATACAGAAAATCAAAGAAATGCAGTAAATTGCATCAAAACATGCATATAAATCGATTAGTTGCATACATGTATGCATTTATTTCAAATCTGCGTCAAAACTGCAGTATAAATGCATACATGTATGCACATATTGTTAAAACATGCATCTGTTGATGCATTTATTTAAAAACTGCATACCTACTTGCAACTTATTCGCGTTTGCATATATTTTGACATATATGCACACATGTATGCAGTTATATAGAAAAACTGCATACATGTATGCAATTTTTCAAACAGGCGTGCATAAATATATGCATGTGTATTCGAATAGTTGCATAAATGTATGCAACTATTCGTAAAAGTTGCATACATTTATGCAACTTTTTTTTTAATTTCTGTGGACTTCCGAGAATATTTATAGATTTTAGAATATTTTTTTTTAAGTGATAACGCTTGAAAATTTGGACAGAAAACGAAAGAGGCGGAGGTATGGAAAGTGGCAGGCGGAAGATTCCAGGCGGCAGCTAAAATAGGGGGCGGGTTTACAGAGAAAACATTACAGGGATGTGGTGTGAATTTAAAACTTGCAAATAGTTGCATACATGTATGCAACTTTTGCCAATAGTTGCACACATGTATGCAAGTATTTCTGAAGTTGTTTTAGTTGAAAATGTATGCAGAAACTTGCATACATGTGTGCAACTATTTGAAATACTTGCACACATGTATGCAAGTATTTACATGTGAAAATAAAATGTGTGCAGAAACTTGCATACATGTATGCAACTATTTTAAATACTTGCACACATGTATGCAAGTATTGCATGTAAAAATATAACAGAGAAATACTTGCACAGATGAATACAAGTATTCCAAATATGTGCATGATTTGATGCAAATTACTGCATTTTTCGTTGTTTTCTGTATTTTTTTGATTTTGATGCATGTTTTGATTTTATTATGATCTGAATTTTTGGGCGAGTACATGTTTAATTTAAATACGAATTATCGTGATTTTTTTATATTTTTTTTATATTTTTTTTATGAATTTTCGAAAAATAGGGACTAAATTTACAATAAGTTTATGATCGGATGTGAGCCTAATTTTGAAACTTAATAAGGACCTGTGCCAAAAGTATCCAAAACTAAATTTCTCGTCTGATCGGTAGGATAAGGAATCGTATATAAATTAATAGAATGGAACCGGGTTTAGAAATCGAATTTATTTTAATATGATTTGAATTTAAAAACTGATTAAACGTTGGTTCGATGCCCATTGACAATATAAAACCCCGCTATCCATTGTGGTTCAGTTATTCATAAAAGCCATCGCCGTAGCGAATCAAACACAAAAATAATAAAACATAAACCCACATTTCAAAATTTTAAAATGATTTGAAAACTAAACGAGACGGAGTGACAACGATGATCCGAACGAGCTCGAGATCGCCGCGACACGTGCGGGGGAGGATCGGAGAAGGAGGTTGGGAGATCACGAGGTTGTGCGCCTCGGCGCGCGACCGGGGAGGGACGACCGGACCTGGGAATTGCTGCCCAGTTCGATCACCGGTCAACCGGCCCTAGGGGATCAGTCGACCGGTCTGGGGCAAAGCCCAGATGCGGTCGACCGACACCCCTTGGGTCGATCGACCGGTGACGGGGGATTCGTCCCCCGTCGCGACCTCTCCTTCTCCGACACTTCTCTCCGGCCTTGTGACGACCTTTTCCGGTGCGTGTACACCTTCCATTCGAGCCGGAGACGAGTGCGATTCAATGCATGTGCACATGTAGATTTTCAAACTCAATTTCGACAAAATTTGAAATCAACATATATTCAAGAATCAACCACGAACCAAATTAATTCAAACAAACATGAACACCATAAATAATCTACAACTACACTTGTACAAGCTTAGAGCTTGTGGCATTGATGTGAGTTCCCAAGGAGAACTCACCTTGGTGTTAATGGAGCAATCAACAAGAAGTAATCCAAGCTAAATGTGCTATATTCTCACTCGAATCAACAAAGTCCAACCTATACATATGAAACCCAATAACCCTATGCTTTAGGAACATAGAGATTTTCAAATAGCATACAGGAGATGATGGAGAAGATAGAAATCAACTTACCTAAGCTAGGAGATGAAGAAACACAACAAAGATTGGTTTTTATTGGACTCTAGGGCTTAGGATTTTAATCTCCCCTTTCCCTAAGCTTAGGAAATGTTTAGGAAATAAAAGGAAGAGTAAATGAAGAAGTTAATGAGAGAGGGAGGTGGTTGGGTGCCTATTTGTGCTGTCCAAATTGATTTGGGTGCACAAATTTGCACTTTAGCCTCTCCAAACGACTCCAATTATCCCGAATTCGAAATATATTGATATTTATACTCAAAATGACTATAAATGACGTTCTGGAACCAATGGATGTGGTCAGGATTCATAATTCAATTGTTTTACAAAAATTAACCTTTTTTGGGCATAAAACTAATATATCGATTCCATATTTAAATATTCGTTTAAATAATTTGTCGTGAATTTTACGGGTTGTTACAATACGATTTTATAAAACCTTCTTACTTTTTAAAATCTCCTTTTATCATATAACCATTATTTATTAATTCATCGATTAAGTAATTGCTTATTAAAAACATCACCTTTTAACTTTTCCTTTTATACAATTCGTTTTATAATTCAGATTTGGTTATAAGATCCTATTACTCGCTTTTTCACCATATTCACTTTTAACAATCCCTTTTTCTAATCCATTCGACCATTTTCCACTTTTGAAAATCTTATTTCATTATTAAATAACGTTAATTTAAAATTAACGCTCTAACTTCTCATCTCTTTTATAAACATCGTTTATACCACTCTGGTTTAATATAAACCCTTTTTCTTAATTTAAAAATTAAGTAAACATTTAATTTAAGCTATAGTATTCGCTAAAAATCCCTTTTATAACTTTGTTACAAAAACTTGGGTTTTAATATAAAACTCATTCATAAACACCTTTCATAATTAAATTAGATTTCATTTCAAGTTCGAATACTTTTTAAATGATTTTTAATTAAAAAGTAATCTCCTAAATTATTATTAAAATAATAATTTACTTCAATCATTTACTACTGTAGTAGTCAACTTCTTTATTGACTAAAATAAATAGTAAATTCGCTTTTTAAAATCATATTAAAATTAAAACAAATATTTGTTAAACTATTACATTAGACTAATTCAAACAAACTAATTTAATAACCAATTTCAGTTAGAAACGGTTAACTTAGTCGACTCAAACATAGTTATCTTGGTAACCAATTTCAATTGACCCTTCCTTTAAATTAATTAATTAATAATATAATTAATTAGAATAATTCCATTCAATTGTTTTTCTTAAAAACAATTATTCAACTCTTAACTGTTATGTTAATTTTATATTCTCTTGTTGATAAATTTGATAAATATCAGAATTTGCTTTATAAAATCATTTAATAATTTCTTGTAACTCAAATAATAATAATAAATATTTATTTAACTGTAATAACTTTTATTCAAAATAATATATTTCAAAATCTACCATTTAGTTACAAAAATAAATTTTATAACTTCATTTATATCGATTCACCTGACGGTAAATCCATATTTGGAAAATAATTAATTTATAGGTCATATACTACCAATTACTCAACCAATATTGCTCATTGGTTTAAACAAAAAAAATGTTGAATTTCAGATCAATGGTCAACAACCAAATCAATCATCTAATCAGAATAGTTCATATAATGATAATTTGAAAATAAATATCTTTAAATATATTTGAGGAATCCCGTTGGATTCCTCCAACCTATTCTTCCCTGTATCTAAATACGTTATCTTAATATAATCATTCAATTCAAATAGGTTTCATAACAATCAATAACGACAATTCAATATCAACCAATTTCTTTAACACAACCATAGCAATTCAAACAAATTCATCGAATTAAACACGTTTATCTTATAAACGTGACCAATAAGGAAAGTTACCTTAATTAGGACCAACCTTAAAATGACGATTTGGTTCATCATTGAAATTGAACAATGTTTAATTTCATTGATTCAATCAATATATAAATATATCTTTAACAAACAAACAAATAGTCAATCATAAGCAACCATAACACACAATTATAAAACCCAACTCATATAAAATATAAGTGGGATAACTGAGTGAGTTGAACTCACCTTGATTTGATTTATCGTTAGAACAACTTGTTTTAGTTAAATTAAACAACGTTTGTTTTAACTGAAAATATCAGTTGATTCCAAACCCGTCCAGTCCTGTGCCATAATGTAGTGTTCGACATTGCAGTTCCAATGAGACCTTGTTTGTCCAATTCTAGTGTCATATGATCGAGTTATTAATATTGAAAAGTAAATACAATTTAATTAATAATTTAATTCCTAATGATAATTAAAATTACTAATTACATTTTACTTCTTTGTTAAAAGTTTCGGCTCAATAACATTTTCCTGGTTCCATCTGCTGCTTCACTATTTCCTTCATTCGTTGTTATACCTGGTATAACATTCATAATAATATAATTATAAAATATATCCTTTCTTAGATTATTTATAAATTCTATTAATTATATTTCTAATTACTTTGAGTTTGGAAAAAAGAATCGGCCGGTACTCTTTGCTTCTCTCACGTCTTTCATTGCTTCAGGATCCTTCGTTCCATCTGAAACAAGCACGAGTGAATAACAATTATAATTAAAGTAACAATTTCTTAATTAAACACTTAATAAGACTAATTACTTTGTTAATAATATACGGACGTTTCCCCTTTTCCCAGTTCTTCTGATTTGTACAACATCCTCATTTAAATATTGTGCCACGCTTGTTACCCACATCAGACCGCTGTCGTTCCCCTTGACCTCCGAAACATCATCGAAGACCATTCCCGGATGCAGCCAAGCCCTACCAGCCCTCGCCAGAAACATAGACAACTCCAGGTTCTCAAATTGCTAGAAATCCGCACTCAATTGTCACAGCTTCGAGCATCAATTTCGGTGATATCCCAACACTATCACCGATATTGACCGGTCGGATTGCAGCACTCGAGGAGTCGATCATTTTTTTCTTGGGAGTATTATAATTTAATTAATGGTTTGGGAGAAAAACGATGGGGAAAGGAGTGATTTCAGAACGTCTGTTTTTATTTGGTGTCGGCGGAAGAGAACATGGACCACGAGAATGAAAGTTTGACCAAATTAGGCTAATTTATATTTATAGAGTTATGTTTATTTTAAAATAATGTTATATAAACCTTCAACATGAAGTAATGTCCTAAAACAACCATAATCGATTTCTATTTTTCGATAAAAATGCTAATCCTTGCATAGAAAAATACTCCGGACCCGATGGGACAGGTTTCATCAAATTCGGACATCGGTTGTGAAAAGTACTTTATACATCATAGGATAAAAATCACGCGTTTAAATTTCCCACGATCACAAATTATATCAAATCAACTTGAAACTTTAAAATTATACTGGACCTCTTCCTTACTGATCCAATGAAATTTGTTTCGTTAAAATCGGAGTTTGTTTGGCCAATCGTTTATTCCTTTAAAGTTACCCCTATCTGAATTGATCAAAATAATATAAATGATTAAGGCGTTTATCGTTGCCACGATCAAACGGTAAGTCCAATTGACACGAAAATTGAAATCTTATAATAACTAATTAATACGAATCCAATGCCACAAGTTTCTTCGCATTTCGAGACTATTTCCCGATAGGCTATTTTTATACGCACTATAAATGCTATTATGAACACAAAATTACCCAATGTCCAAAAATAACAAATTACCTACCACTCTAATCGACGATACGAACTCAACGGAATTGGTTTCGTGGCTTAATTCGGTCGTCTTCTCAAGTTACACTTAAATACGCCTCTGTAAAATTAAATTAAATTAATTACGCGCTTTAAAAATGACTGACCGTTTACGGCTGCCGTTGTCACATACGACATAAGTTTGCCACGAAATTTAATAACGTACAATAATTTAACGTTATAGTTCCAATGAAACTAATTTTGTCGAAAACGGAGACCGTTTGCAAAAATCGCTATTTTAAGGCTTATATAATATCAATAAAATATTATATAAATTCCAAAATAATTGAATTAAATAATAATAAATTATTATCGTAAATATCCAAATAGAATATATCTATAGTTTCAAATATAAACTAATATGGAATATACAACTCAGTATTATCATTTTGGAGTTAAATGGTATCCCAATTTAAAATAAAAACCTTATTAATTCATTAAATAAACGTTATCGTTTATTAACGATTTCTATAGCGACTATTTTAAAATTTGAATTGGACATAACTATCAATCTATAACACAAATTACATATTTTTTCTTTCATTTGAAAATTTTAATTAACTTGATTCAAACGTTTCTTATTTCACAGAAATCTGACTTATATCTGATCCTGTATATTCAATTAAAGTTCAAAACTCAATATTTCGAACTACCACACCATTCCAAGCTCATTTTAAATTATATATGAATTTAACGTTTAAATGTCGTTTTAAATAAACGAATTAAATTTTAAAATCCAATAATACTGCAAATAAAATATTTAAAATAATAAATTAAATTAAATATTTGGCTACCAAAAATACAGGACATTACAAAACTCCTACATCACAACTACATCCTTGAAACTTCTCCATTATCCAACAAACCACACTTATTCAAAACACCAACATAGCGTACACAAACCACAAAATTCACCATTAACTATCACTGCCTAAACAACAAACTCAAACCTCCATGCAGCCCAAAATAACATGTTTTTCAACATGTATTTTCTGTTAAATTTATTCCGTGTACTCCCAACATAACATTTGGTTGAAATCAATTCAGCTAAAGAATTGTTACATCAAACAACAATTTTGATTAGACTTATTTAATTGCTAGACCAAAATCCTTACAGGAACGCAAACACAATTTTCACACAAAATAATTACGTTAGTACTTTTAAGTTTTTGGATTGAATTTGTGATAAATGCATAACTTTTTAGGACTTTTGTAAAGACCCGTAACTTCCCCGTAAAGGAAAGCGTCGGATAGTTCGAGAACAAGCCACAATTGAACGCATACAGAAGAACATTACATTGTATATTACAACAATGCATCAGATTACAAGAATATACAGAGTATAAATGAATATTACACAGAAATATCAGAGATTTAAATTACATTTAAATACATCGCAGCGGAAAATAATACAATACACAACTAGAAGAGATATACGGATACAAAGCTTTCCGGATACCGTTCCAGCTGTAAACTAGGATCCTGTGAATATAAATCTGCAAAACCAAAACTACTAGCTGCCCGTGTCAAAATAAGGGCACCCGGAGTTTAGGTTAAAACAATAAACTCCAGGTCAGTCATGTGACTGGTGTGAGAACTAAAACAGTTATTAATCTTTATTTTAAATCATTAGGTAAATCAAGGGACCACGCCGTATAACACGGAACGAGTTTCCTCCCAAGAATACCAGTGCATAAAACAAACAGCGCAATGCTAAATAAAGAAAAATGAAGCTGTTATAAGACCCAGGTCCCATCACACAATGCAACGCAGCCGAGGATAGGGTTTTCCCTTATAACAGCCAAAGAATGCTTGATACGGTTAAAACAAATCATTTGATACTATTATAAGTGCATAGTGTATAAAACAACTTCAAATCATAAGTATCAATCATAGGCGGCATGGGTACCATATATCATGTCGCCATACTAGTTCTACAATTAAAACCGCAAATGTCACGTATTTGGAAGTTGGATTTCCATCTATGAACCGAGGCAAAAGATAGTCCTCAACCGATTCGAGACGCTCTAGCCCGCCCCTCAGGCAAGCGCGCAGGCAAGCCTTGGATCGTCAGGGCCGGTCCACCGATGTGGATTATTATGCCTGAACACTACGTTTCCCCACCCTATGGGGTGTAAGTCTAGTCCGTCTGCCGACCAGAATGCATCGGCCGAAACCGATATAACCGAGGCGCCTCGCAACAGCAACAACCACATAAGTCAAACTCGTCAGGGCGTGTAAAACCACTGACGCCACTTCTAACTAGAAAGAAACGTAAGTCCTCCCTGAGGTCCGTCTCCCGTTTTTGATTCATACCGGGTGTGATACTCGCGAATCAACGTTACACAAAGCTACGCCACAAAGGCCGTGCTTCGATCATCAACCACAAGACTTTGCTTTTCAACAGAAGCCTTGATCATTTGCATCTTAGCATGCCACACAGGCAATTCACTCCATGCGTTTGATATCCATCAATATATAACCCCTGAGCTCGTACGTCTCAGAGAAGGGCGTTAAGCAAGAGAATAAATCCTCCGCCGCCAAACAGATATATATTTAATAGAGATCAACCACACGGACTAAAATCCAATGTCAGACACACAGTCCATTTACAAGTCCGTTCTGGGTCTGAACGAAACCGGAGGCACCTAGTACCCCGCATATCCATCGATCTCCAAGTACGTCTGGACGATCACTAACTGTTTCCATCTTCTTGGGTGTACAGCCCAATCAAGATCATCAGTAATTACCCAAACGACGTGAAGACCTCCGGTCTTCGACCATCGTCTTCATCTTCGACTTATCGTCGTAACAGTTATTCAGAATGGGATAAACCCGGTCTTTCCGAATAACTCGCGTATATTTTAAATAAGTGTTACACAAACACAACATACGCCTCATTCCAATTCATCAGTCACTAACAGTAAATTAATCAAGAGAATAATTCCCCAAATATTAACCCTGAAGGCCGAAACCAACATCAGATCAATATCCAGAAAACCATTCTGCTTGGCTAACCGACAATTAGTTTCTAAATTTCACATTCATAGGGAAAGGTTACCATTAATTTTATCTAAGATAAATCATTAAAATTTATTCTCAAGTCTTCTTTTGAATTTCGATTCAACTAGTCGGGATTAACGAAACTTACCGAAGTAATCATTTGTTTTAATTTCCCAATCCCAACCTATTAATCCCATGAAGTAAAACTGGTCCTACTTCATATCTAACACCACGGTGTTATTGGTAAATTCAATTACCATTTCACGTTCAAATCTAATTAAAGATTTAACTATCGTCTGGAGCAAAACTGGTGATACTCCATTCTCTATCTTTTCAATCTAATTAAAGATTCATTAAAACTCCACTTAGTTTTAATCGTTAACTGGGTTAAAGAATCCGTGTCATTTAAAAACACGGTTCACGATAAACCCAAAGTCACATTCCATTGATTATCGGGTTAAAGAACGAGTGTTATTTAAAACACTGTTCACGATAAACCCAAAAATCAATATCAATTCAATTTCAATTAAATATTATTTAATTGGTACACTTCATTAAATCTAAATAAAAGATTTAATCTTTTCTCAACTGGGTTCAAGAACAGTGTTAGTGAAGACACCATTCACGACAAACCCAAATCACATTCGATATTAAATACAAGGCTCTGAATAGAAAATATATCGGCTTATATTCAATATCAAATTCTACGACCAACAAATATCGTATTGGAAATAACGATATATATATCTATATCTTTCAAATTCCCATAACAATATCTGTATCATCACGAAATCCAATATCGAAATATTCCGAAGACAATTTCGATCCAAATCCATTCCAATATAATTATTGGAAATTCTGGTTATTTTTAAAACCCTTTTCAAATTCAATTTATTTATTTAAAAATAAATAGAATTATAATTCTAGTTCAAAACTAGTTTACTTCGATAAAAATCTATTTTTATCTTTTCCAATATGGAGTTTTTTCATCCCAATTCTTCTCAAATCATTTCTTATGATTTTACACAGATTATTACTATTTTTAATAATTTTATCAAGGCCCGTACAGTCGATTTCCATCAACGGCCATCGAACTGCACTTACAGTGACCTTTTTCGAATTTGATTTGGACGTATCTCCAAATCCAACCGTTAGATTTCAAATTTCTAACATTCGTTAGAAAGCTCTTTTCGATACGAACCCAACGGTTCCGGTTTTAGGAGAATCCGACGGTCGGATCTCCCGTAATGTCCGTTTGAAATAAATGGTCGAAATTCACGAACTGCCACGGCGCGGCGCGTTCTATTCAGGCCATTATATTATATATATAATATATATAATATATATTTCGTCGATTTCTATTTAAAACGAATTATATAAATAGTTTTAAATTCATTTCAAAAACAATTTCAACTTCCATTTCAATTCAAATCAAAATTGAATTCTTCTTTATAAATTCGTTTTAAGATTCATTTCTATTCAATTCAAATTTCAATTCAATTTTAATTCATTTCAATTTGCTTTCAATTCAATTTGAAATCGTTTTATATTCAATTCATTTCGAAATCGTTTTCAATTCATTTCATTTCGAAATCGTTTTCAACTCATTTCATTTCGAAATCGTTTTCAATTCATTTCATTTCGAAATCGTTTTCAATTCATTTCATTTCGAAATCGTTTTCAATTCATTTCATTTCGAAATCGTTTTCAATTCATTTCATTTCGAAATCGTTTTCAATTCATTTCATTTCGAAATTGTTTTCAATTCATTTCATTTCAAAATCGTTTTCAATTCATTTCATTTCAAAATGAATAAAATCGATATAAATATCGTTCACGTCAAAATGGCGTCAATCTAATCAACACGGCTTCATAAATTTCTATTTTCAAATATTCTATTTCAAATATTTCTTTTTCAAAATAGTTGTTATTATCAAAATATTTCGTTCAACACATGACCAATCTCAATGGATGAGTACTGTCAACACATGAACCTTTATTTTATATTAAAAAGATGTAAATTTTATTACTAAAATATTTCGTTCAACACATGACCAATCTCAATGGATGAGTACTGTCAACACATGAACCTTTATTTTATATTATTCTTTATTTTCTAAATTGGAATGAGGCCCAATCAATCACCATATAATGTTAATTATATGGATTTTCATACATTACACACATATAATAGCATTGCAAAATAATCAACCATCAACCAAAGTGCACTACACTGTATAAGCATCAAATATAGATATCTAACGCTTATAACAGCCTGTCAATCAATCGATCGACATATTTAATCAATCAGGATGAGTGAACTTCAAATTTCATCCCAACACCCGTGTGGGGTTTCAAACAATCAAACACAGATTTTATTTGTGCAGTTGGGCGATGTGTAAAATTTATCGACCCAATCAATGTCCTTCAAATAGGTGTACATAAACAAACCGTCTGGTTTGTAAATGAATATTTATTTATTCACATTCACGTTAAAAAATTATATTTTTAACGATAAAGCATTTTATTCCAACATATGAATTTCTATTCAGTTCATTCTTTAAATAAAATGATATTTTTATTTATCTAACTTATTTTAGAAAATTTCGGCGGCATAACGACACGATACTAGAAACGGGACGAGGCCTAGCCTTATCCCCGGTCTAATGAAGGCCCACGCCATTCACACATCAATCAAATTCACCAAACAACCAAATTCAAATCAAGTCATCAAATTAATTTATGCAACCAAACAAACAAGTCCATGGTCTGTGGACGATTGTGTCGGGTGCTACTAAGCACCGTCTGCATCCTAGTATATATATATAACTAGAAAAAAGGAAATTTGAGTGAGAAGTTCTCACATAAAGCTATCCAACTTCACGACACTTCATTAAATCTAAATCTTCGTCGCTATCGCATCTTCGCCATCTTCGTTGCCCGTATTCTCTACATATATAAAAATCACACATTTTTATATTTTGATGTCTTTAAAATAAAAAAACACATTTTTATTTCGATGTTCAATATATAAAAATCACTTTTTTACTATGCTAAGTTATTTATTTTAAATATTTCATTTTGAAATCAATGTTATTTACAAAAACAAAATCTTATATTTTTCAAAAAACAATGTATGTTTTACTACTTTAAAAACAAAGTATATTTTTCTACTTTTAAAACAAAGTATATTTTTTTTTTAAACAATGGTCAATTGAATGGACAATTAACTAAACAGTTAGGGTATAATTAACCTTAGCCGTCCATCTGTTGATCTAAGGGCCCTGACCCTTTCTTCTTTGTTTCGCTGGTTCTCTGTCACGAGAAGACCCACTGTCGACCTTACTTCCTCACCAACGCACCACAACTCCGACCACCAGAGAGCCATCCGCGACCACCACCCGATAGCCCCCATCGTCTTCCTCCGTCGCCGAGAACCCAGGCTCAATCGAAGGCCCCACGTGCCCCCTAGTTCAGTACGAACGCACAGGGTTTGAGACCCAAACCCGACCTCAATACTCCCCTGCTTTTGATCATGACCGTATAGACATGGAGTAGGTGTGACTCTCTATAAAATTTGCTTTGGTTTCATATGTTAATTATTTGTGGATTGGAAGATTTTAAGGATTGAAGATCGAATGATTTTAGCCATTAACGATGAAGAGTGGCGGCCGTATAGGGAGAATAGGGTTTGCTGAATAATACGGTATACCATGGTATTTATAGCGTATTTTAATTTTATTCTATTTATTTATTTTCCAAAAATGTCTATATGTTGATATGAACTCCAAATCAAACCCAATGAGTGTCGCCCCTAGCTAATAACCCCTATCCCGGACACAATGGAATATGTTTCGTAACCCATTTCAGCTGTTACGATCAGTTTTTCTTTGAATTTACATTTTAAATCATTATACTGAATTTTAAACGTGCATTTCAAATTACCAGGGCCACATACTAACTCTAAAAACTACAGAAAAATTATATCTGGCTATGTTTTGACGATACGGTCCTAACAAAACTAATTTCGTCGAATTCTGAGAGCGTTGGAAAAATGGCCAATTTCCAGTCGATTAAAATCAACTAAAACTGGTCAAACGCGTTTTCCTTTGCCACGCTCACATATTGATTTGAAAAATTATGAAATTTGGAATCTAGCAATAACTTGACATCACGGACCCAACAAAACTGGTTTCGTCGAAATCCGAGGTCATCTGCAAAATGTCCATTTTTTTAAGGGCCTGAATTCCATAGCGACTATTCAGAATTTTCAACTGGACATATCTTTTGAATCCCGCTATGAAATTTCGATCTTTCGGATTCGCTGGAAAGATATTATCAATTAGATCCTATCATTTTTGGTTTCACTAAAATCCGGATTGTTTTGCACCCGGTACATTCAATTGAAGTTTGAAATCGAATTATCGAACTACCGCGCCATTTTCAATTCTATTTATAATTATATATAATCATTTATATTCTAACGACGGCGTAGAGAATATATACGTTCGAATTATATTCAAAATAAATTTCTCGTCGATTATTATTTAAAATAATTCATTTTAAATAATCAAAATTCGCTAAAATTGCCAAAATAAAAATTTTAAACTGGTCCAGATTTTCGGGTTGTTACAATCTCCCCCACTTAAAACTTTTCGTCCCCGAAAAGGAACAAAGTCGAAAGTGGTTTGATTAATCAACTCTACGTTCGATCTGGCTTCCATTCTCCAACTCTTTAGTTTCTGAGAATTTTCAAAATTTCAAAAATTTGGCTAACACCCTAAATTTTCGAAAAATTTCGCCATAACCTCCCCTGCACCGGGAGCATCGGGGAATTTCAAATAGCTTCCCCGATCCTTCTAATCTCAAAAAGAAAAAGAAAAAGCCAAGCGGCTAGCCAATAGGCTCATAAAATCATCATCACCCAAACAAAACAGTAAATTATGTAGTAAACATGTACCTATTTGTCGGGCAAACAAATTTTATTCTCTGCTCTAGCCTCCTTGCTATGACCTGTTCAATATAAGTGCAAGTATATGCAAGCAAATGCGACCAATTTCCAATATAATTCAATATTCGATCAAATTAGGCATAATGGTTCAAAATTATCAAACAGCTAAACAAACAACACAAACATCAATCAATTAGTGGATTAACGTTTCAAATTCATAATTTGATACATATACAAAAATCATGTTTTTGCTGCCAAATCACAACAATGTATTCTAGCTATATTAGTTTTGGTTCTCACACCAGTCTAATGGAAATATATAGAAAATCACACCTTCGTCACTCGAAAATAAATGCTGATGATGTTTCGAACCACCATCAGAACATCTCCGGGCTACTAGAGTGCGGTCCTATATCTATCCAGTATATTAAAACTTTGAATATACGTTTGCAAGGCGTATATGCAAATTCTTTATATACTGAATTGTCAAAAATCAATATAAACTAAATAATCTAATACGAATAGTTGATTTAGATTTTCAAAACAAAATTTGTTTTCATTTTAAAAAAAAAATTACTCCTCACACTCGTTCTAGGATACTACTGATCCCATCTCTAACGAGTCATTCCCGTTGGATATTACTAATCCAATATCTGATGAATTCTTTCGTAAGGTTCTAATGTGTCTTGTTCTCGAGCTCTGTAAACCAAAGCTCTGATACCAACTGTAAAGACCCGTAACTTCCCCGTAAAGGAAAGCGTCGGATAGTTCGAGAACAAGCCACAACAGAATGCATACAGAAGAACATTACATTGTATATTACAACAATGCATCAGATTACAAGAATATACAGAGTATAAATGAATATTACACAGAAATATCAGAGATTTAAATTACATTTAAATACATCGCAGCGGAAAATAATACAATACACAACTAGAAGAGATATACGGATACAAAGCTTTCCGGATACCGTTCCACCTGTAAACTAGGATCCTGTGAATATAAATCTGCAAAACCAAAACTACTAGCTGCCCGTGTCAAAATAAGGGCACCCAGAGTTTAGGTTAAAACAATAAACTCCAGGTCAGTCATGTGACTGGTGTGAGAACTAAAACAGTTATTAATCTTTATTTTAAATCATTAGGTAAATCAAGGGACCACGCCGTATAACACGGAACGAGTTTCCTCCCAAGAATACCAGTGCATAAAACAAACAGCGCAATGCTAAATAAAGAAAAATGAAGCTGTTATAAGACCCAGGTCCCATCACACAATGCAACGCAGCCGAGGATAGGGTTTTCCCTTATAACAGCCAAAGAATGCTTGATACGGTTAAAACAAATCGTTTGATACTATTATAAGTGCATAGTGTATAAAACAACTTCAAATCATAAGTATCAATCATAGGCGGCATGGGTACCATATATCATGTCACCATACTAGTTCTACAATTAAAACCGCAAATGTCACGTATTTGGAAGTTGGATTTCCATCTATGAACCGAGGCAAAAGATAGTCCTCAACCGATTCGAGACGCTCTAGCCCGCCCCTCAGGCAAGCGCGCAGGCAAGCCTTGGATCGTCAGGGTCGGTCCACCGATGTGGATTATTATGCCTGAACACTACGTTTCCCCACCCTATGGGGTGTAAGTCTAGTCCGTCTGCCGACCAGAATGCATCGGCCGAAACCGATATAACCGAGGCGCCTCGCAACAGCAACAACCACATAAGTCAAACTCGTCAGGGCGTGTAAAACCACTGACGCCACTTCTAACTAGAAAGAAACGCAAGTCCTCCCTGAGGTCCGTCTCCCGTTTTTGATTCATACCGGGTGTGATACTCGCGAATCAACGTTACACAAAGCTACGCCACAAAGGCCGTGCTTCGATCATCAACCACAAGACTTTGCTTTTCAACAGAAGCCTTGATCATTTGCATCTTAGCATGCCACACAGGCAATTCACTCCATGCGTTTGATATCCATCAATATATAACCCCTGAGCTCGTACGTCTCAGAGAAGGGCGTTAAGCAAGAGAATAAATCCTCCGCCGCCAAACAGATATATATTTAATAGAGATCAACCACACGGACTAAAATCCAATGTCAGACACACAGTCCATTTACAAGTCCGTTCTGGGTCTGAACGAAACCGGAGGCACCTAGTACCCCGCATATCCATCGATCTCCAAGTACGTCTGGACGATCACTAACTGTTTCCATCTTCTTGGGTGTACAGCCCAATCAAGATCATCAGTAATTACCCAAACGACGTGAAGACCTCCGGTCTTCGACCATCGTCTTCATCTTCGACTTATCGTCGTAACAGTTATTCAGAATGGGATAAACCCGGTCTTTCCGAATAACTCGCGTATATTTTAAATAAGTGTTACACAAACACAACATACGCCTCATTCCAATTCATCAGTCACTAACAGTAAATTAATCAAGAGAATAATTCCCCAAATATTAACCCCGAAGGCCGAAACCAACATCAGATCAATATCCAGAAAACCATTCTGCTTGGCTAACCGACAATTAGTTTCTAAATTTCACATTCATAGGGAAAGGTTCCCATTAATTTTATCTAAGATAAATCATTAAAATTTATTCTCAAATCTTCTTTTGAATTTCGATTCAACTAGTCGGGATTAACGAAACTTACCGAAGTAATCATTTGTTTTAATTTCCCAATCCCAACCTACTAATCCCATGAAGTAAAACTGGTCCTACTTCATATCTAACACCACGGTGTTATTGGTAAATTCAATTACCATTTCACGTTCAAATCTAATTAAAGATTTAACTATCGTCTGGAGCAAAACTGGTGATACTCCATTCTCTATCTTTTCAATCTAATTAAAGATTCATTAAAACTCCACTTAGTTTTAATCGTTAACTGGGTTAAAGAATCCGTGTCATTTAAAAACACGGTTCACGATAAACCCAAAGTCACATTCCATTGATTATCGGGTTAAAGAACGAGTGTTATTTAAAACACTGTTCATGATAAACCCAAAAATCAATATCAATTCAATTTCAATTAAATATTATTTAATTGGTACACTTCATTAAATCTAAATAAAAGATTTAATCTTTTCTCAACTGGGTTCAAGAACAGTGTTAGTGAAGACACCATTCACGACAAACCCAAATCACATTCGATATTAAATACAAGGCTCTGAATAGAAAATATATCGGCTTATATTCAATATCAAATTCTACGACCAACAAATATCGTATTGGAAATAACGATATATATATCTATATCTTTCAAATTCCCATAACAATATCTGTATCATCACGAAATCTAATATCGAAATATTCCGAAGACAATTTCGATTCAAATCCATTCCAATATAATTATTGGAAATTCTGGTTATTTTTAAAACCCTTTTCAAATTCAATTTATTTATTTAAAAATAAATAGAATTATAATTCTAGTTCAAAACTAGTTTACTTCGATAAAAATCTATTTTTATCTTTTCCAATATGGAGTTTTTTCATCCCAATTCTTCTCAAATCATTTCTTATGATTTTACACAGATTATTACTATTTTTAATAATTTTATCAAGGCCCGTACAGTCGATTTCCATCAACGGCCATCGAACTGCACTTACAGCGACCTTTTTCGAATTTGATTTGGACGTATCTCCAAATCCAACCGTTAGATTTCAAATTTCTAACATTCGTTAGAAAGCTCTTTTCGATACGAACCCAACGGTTCCGGTTTTAGGAGAATCCGACGGTCGGATCTCCCGTAATGTCCGTTTGAAATAAATGGTCGAAATTCACGAACTGCCGCGGCGCGGCGCGTTCTATTCAGGCCATTATATTATATATATAATATATATAATATATATTTCGTCGATTTTTATTTAAAACGAATTATATAAATAGTTTTAAATTCGTTTCAAAAACAATTTCAACTTCCATTTCAATTCAAATCAAAATTGAATTCTTCTTTATAAATTCGTTTTAAGATTCATTTCTATTCAATTCAAATTTCAATTCAATTTGAATTCATTTCAATTTGCTTTCAATTCAATTTGAAATCGTTTTATATTCAATTCATTTCGAAATCGTTTTCAATTCATTTCATTTCGAAATCGTTTTCAACTCATTTCATTTCGAAATCGTTTTCAATTCATTTCATTTCGAAATCGTTTTCAATTTATTTCATTTCGAAATCGTTTTCAATTCATTTCATTTCGAAATCGTTTTCAATTCATTTCATTTCGAAATCGTTTTCAATTCATTTCATTTCAAAATCGTTTTCAATTCATTTCATTTCAAAATCGTTTTCAATTCATTTCATTTCAAAATGAATAAAATCGATATAAATATCGTTCACGTCAAAATGGCGTCAATCTAATCAACACGGCTTCATAAATTCCTATTTTCAAATATTCTATTACAAATATTTCTTTTTCAAAATAGTTGTTATTATCAAAATATTTCGTTCAACACATGACCAATCTCAATGGATGAGTACTGTCAACACATGAACCTTTATTTTATATTAAAAAGATGTAAATTTTATTACTAAAATATTTCGTTCAACACATGACCAATCTCAATGGATGAGTACTGTCAACACATGAACCTTTATTTTATATTATTCTTTATTTTCTAAATTGGAATGAGGCCCAATCAATCACCATATAATGTTAATTATATGGATTTTCATACATTACACACATATAATAGCATTGCAAAATAATCAACCATCAACCAAAGTGCACTACACTGTATAAGCATCAAATATAGATATCTAACGCTTATAACAGCCTGTCAATCAATCGATCGACATATTTAATCAATCAGGATGAGTGAACTTCAAATTTCATCCCAACACCCGTGTGGGGTTTCAAACAATCAAACACAGATTTTATTTGTGCAGTTGGGCGATGTGTAAAATTTATCGACCCAATCAATGTCCTTCAAATAGGTGTACATAAACAAACCGTCTGGTTTGTAAATGAATATTTATTTATTCACATTCACGTTAAAAAATTATATTTTTAACGATAAAGCATTTTATTCCAACATATGAATTTCTATTCAGTTCATTCTTTAAATAAAATGATATTTTTATTTATCTAACTTATTTTAGAAAATTTCGGTGGCATAACGGCATGATACTAGAAACGGGACGAGGCCTAGCCTTATCCCCGGTCTAGTGAAGGCCCACGCCATTCACACATCAATCAAATTCACCAAACAACCAAATTCAAATCAAGTCATCAAATTAATTTATGCAACCAAACAAACAAGTCCATGGTCTGTGGACGATTGTGTCGGGTGCTACTAAGCACCGTCTGCATCCTAGTATATATATATAACTAGAAAAAAGGAAATTTGAGTGAGAAGTTCTCACATAAAGCTATCCAACTTCACGACACTTCATTAAATCTAAATCTTCGTCGCTATCGCATCTTCGCCATCTTCGTTGCCCGTATTCTCTACATATATAAAAATCACACATTTTTATATTTTGATGTCATTAAAATAAAAAAACACATTTTTATTTCGATGTTCAATATATAAAAATCACTTTTTTACTGTGCTAAGTTATTTATTTTAAATATTTCATTTTGAAATCAATGTTATTTACAAAAACAAAATCTTAAATTTTTCAAAAACAATGTATGTTTTACTACTTTAAAAACAAAGTATATTTTTCTACTTTTAAAACAAAGTATATTTTTTTTTTAAACAATGGTCAATTGAATGGACAATTAACTAAACAGTTAGGGTATAATTAACCTTAGCCATCCATTTGTTGATCTAAGGGCCCTGACTCTTTCTTCTTTGTTTCGCTGGTTCTCTGTCACGAGAAGACCCACTGTCGACCTTACTTCCTCACCAACGCACCACAACTCCGACCACCAGAGAGCCATCCGCGACCACCACCCGATAGCCCCCATCGTCTTCCTCCGTCGCCGAGAACCCAGGCTCAATCGAAGGCCCCACGTGCCCCCTAGTTTAGTTCGAACGCACAGGGTTTGAGTCCAAACCCGACCTCAATACTCCCCTGCTTTTGATCATGGCCGTATAGACTTGGAGCAGGTGTGACTCTCTATAAAATTTGCATTGGTTTCATATGTTAATTATTTGTGGATTGGAAGATTTTAAGGATTGAAGATCGAATGATTTTAGCCATTAACGATGAAGAGTGGCGGCCGTATAGGTAGAATAGGGTTTGCTGAATAATACGGTATACCATGGTATTTATAGCGTATTTTAATTTTATTCTATTTATTTATTTTCCAAAAATGTCTATATGTTGATATGAACTCCAAATCAAACCCAATGAGTGTCGCCCCTAGCTAATAACCCCTATTCCGGACACAATGGAATATGTTTCGTAACCCATTTCAGCTGTTACGATCAGTTTTTCTTTGAATTTACATTTTAAATCATTATACTGAATTTTAAACGTGCATTTCAAATTACCAGGGCCACATACTAACTCTAAAAACTACAGAAAAATTATATCTGGCTATGTTTTGACGATACGGTCCTAACAAAACTAATTTCGTCGAATTCTGAGACCGTTGGAAAAATGGCCAATTTCCAGTCGATTAAAATCAACTGAAACTGGTCAAACGCGTTTTCCTTTGCCACGCTCACATATTGATTCGAAAAATTATGAAATTTGGAATCTAGCAATAACTTGACATCACGGACCCAACAAAACTGGTTTCGTCGAAATCCGAGGTCATCTGCAAAATGTCCATTTTTTTAAGGGCTTGAATTCCATAGCGACTATTCAGAATTTTCAACTGGACATATCTTTTGAATCCCGCTATGAAATTTCGATCTTTCGGATTCGCTGGAAAGATATTATCAATTAGATCCTATCATTTTTGGTTTCACTAAAATCCGGATTGTTTTGCACCCGGTACATTCAATTGAAGTTTGAAATCAAATTATCGAACTACCGCGCCATTTTCAATTCTATTTATAATTATATATAATCATTTATATTCTAACGACGGCGTAGAGAATATATACGTTCGAATTATATTCAAAATAAATTTCTCGTCGATTATTATTTAAAATAATTCATTTTAAATAATCAAAATTCGCTAAAATTGCCAAAATAAAAATTTTAAACT
The DNA here is from genome assembly GCA_030737875.1 of Allium sativum. Lineage (NCBI taxonomy): Eukaryota > Viridiplantae > Streptophyta > Magnoliopsida > Asparagales > Amaryllidaceae > Allium > Allium sativum. The sequence goes on from CM060915.1 coordinate 133,866,326, forward strand.
GGTCCAGATTTTCGGGTTGTTACAACTTTTAAGTTGGATCAATTTTTTCACGTGAAATGATAAAAAATGATGTTCACTTGTTTAATCTAATTATTATTTTTGTTTCCAAGAAGGTTTGATGCTATTGTTCAGATTAGTATAATCAAAGTAACAATACAACATGAGCAAAACTATACATCAGTATATTCTATTTGATTTTCTTTCACATCATTTTCATCCAATGTTATAATTGTTTATTTTGAAAGGTTAATGCACGCTTAACAGTATTGTTTTTTAGCAAAAGGTCGGACAAGATTATTTGTTTCGATATTAAAGCTCTACCATATGTAATAGAGAATATTAAGTGAGACAAAGAAAATGTTGAATTTATGTGATTCAAATATTTATTCAAGAGAGAAATTAATTAATTGATTGATTCAATCAGTCAATTATGCTATGAAATACTTAAGAGGATATTTTGGAAGGAAACAAATTGATTACATAATCAATTATTCAATTGATGAATTTATAAATGAGGAAAGAAGTATATTTAAAAATTCATTGATATCGTACTATAAAGAAATAAATAATTAGGCTTAGAGAATCATGCAAGGGAAGAACATATGGAAACCAAGATTTCACTTTTTATTTACAGTGCAATCAAATCTTGGACATTTGGAAAGGTTTCAAGACAATCAGGAAATTAATTATATTCATCTTCAAGCAACCTTTCATCTTGAAGCCTATATTCACTGTTTAGATCTCATCATGATTTGTATATCTAATTCACTATTTAGATCTCATCATGCCTATTTATGATGTCCCTATTATGTTAGTATGCCTAATCATGTCACTATGCCTAATCAGTTCTATCATCACATGTTCATCAGATCTAATCTTATATGCCTATCTTGTTATTATGCCTAATTCTGTCACAATATGCTTATTCAGTTGCTATGCATATTTCTGCCATCTATACTGTTAGTATGCTTATTTCTGTCCTCTTCCCTTCTTTTTCCTCTTTATTTTATAGCCAGGCTACCATCGAGCCTAGGCATACCGCTGAAATATGCGAACGCGTGAAATTGGGAACGAGGGGAAAACGTTAAAATTGGAGCATAACTTGTATTGGGAAATTTGGGGCATAACTTGAATTGAAAACATGAATATGGATTTGGGGCATAAATCAAAATTGTGATTAAAGATATTAATTTGGGGCATATGGTACATGATGAATATGACTTGTAAAAGGGGCATGAAAACCTATAACGAAATAGGGATATTTGTTAAATAATGAAAGTGCCTAGATTTACAGTAATTAGAAACTGTAACCGTGCTTAGACACGAGGTTAGATTACACTTGTGGTAGAAGTCTGCCCGGACCCGATCGGCATATCCAGCGACCACAAGTGGTGAATCTAATGTATGGGGTCTAAGTGCATAAACACGTAATGTGCTAAGACACGAGGTTAAGTCCGACTTGTGGAAGAAGTCTGCCCAGACCCGCTCAGCATAACCAGCATCCACAAGTGGTAAGCTTAATGTGGGAGGTCTAGCGCATTATAACCATAAATGAATGAATGGTAATGAACTGAATACTTAACCTGTTTGAATCCATAGGGATTACATAAACATGTTAACTTGAGTAGGCGTTAAGTAAACTTGCTTGAAACAGTGGGAGGGTTAAGTATATCTTGGGGTGGTGGGTAATATTTATATATATGCCCACAAACTTAATATGTTGGGGTTATGCAATCTTGTTACACTGGTAAGCATAACCTGTGAAATCCTAGTGGTGGGGATGCAAGCCTAGGGGGAAGCTTGTATCATCTGGTGTGTGAGATCCGTTTTAGTTAGTAACCCATATAGGTATCATATGAGTACTACGAACTTGGTCGGAGTCGGGAAACGCTTACTGAGCTGATTATAAGAGGTCACTTTGGAAAACGTGTCTAATGGCGCGTTCCATCGGGCTTATGTGCGTGCAGGGGTCCACCTGTCCGGGAAAATAAGACGCTATGGCACCAGTAGATATGGTTGTGCACATCCCGAAAACGAAGGTTGCCACTTTAGGAAGTGATATGTCCTACTGTGAGGCCAACACAGGGTATCTACGGAGTTAGGGAGTCAATCGATTGGGGTTGTAATTAGGGTACGTCTAGTCTCGCTTGTTTAGGAGCCCGTTATTATCCTTAGGGTAACCCCGGTATGTTCAGTTGGGCTGCCTGTTATTGTATGGGGTAAAACCTCTCACAAGAAGTATGCCTGAGTCTACCATCTTGTACTTTTTGGTGATCATCTTGTTCATATGATACTAGTATTGGTGTAGAGAGAGAAAAAAGTATTAGGGAAGCACTATTTGTTCTATCTTGTTTATCCTGTTTACCTTGTCATACCTGCCTTATATGTTGTATCTCTCTTACCCATTTTATATGTCTGTCATGATGCTTTTACTTATTTATATGCTAAAAGTAACTGGACTCGCCAGACTTATGTCTCACCCGTTTTATTTCCTTTTTTTTTCTCTTCTATTCCCCCCCTCAGGTTCTCAGGGTGGGAATACTCTAGCTTGATCGGGATTCTTCTTTCCTTCTGCTTGGAGCTGCTTAGATATACTGCTTGATTTCGTACCTTCTCTACTATGGCTATGCTTTTGGGGATTATGCACTTTTCATGTTTATTGTACTCTAATGATTTTGTACAAGACAAAAGTTTTAAGTTGATGTACTGGGTTTTATATTTTTTTGACTCATGATGTAACTATGTTTTGGATCACGATGTTTTCTGCTCAATAAAATTTTAAATTCCGTTGTTGTTTTATATCTGTCTTGTAGTATTTCTATTTTTTTTACCTATAGTGCTTCACGAAACTTAATGCATTCTCTTAAAGAGTGACATTAACGGACGTGTGGTGTCACATTATACATGACAAATCCTAATCCTCTTTGTTGGGAACTACACAAAATGCCTTCTTCATGAAGCTTCCATGTTGTCTTTAGCTACTAATGATTCAATAAAAGTGCATGAAGCTTTTTTGTCACCATTAGCCAATACATTAGCCTCTAATTGTAGCATTAAGGAAAGAGGGATAAGTGGGTAGGTGCGGTCCTCCACTAAGTTGTGTGTGAATTAATTACATCTTCATTTTAACTCCTCTTTGTGCATGGATATCGTTCATGTCTTCTTGTGCATTTCATGAAAGCTTCTTCATTTTTTTTCCTTACTAACAAAAAAAATTAAAATGCAGAAGTAAATTTTATCAAAAATTAGTAAATGCACAAATGATCGTTTTACCCCTCCTTCCAAATGAGAAATGATTTGAAAACAATTAAATGTTGGTTTAATCTTGTAAAACGCCCTAATACGTTGTTTTATTTAACTAAAACAAGATTACATATGTGAGTAAAAATGTGCACATTTACGTGCACATCAGATACCCCCACATTTATCTTTTTATCCGTCATCGAATAAAGAAAATAAACTAATATTAATCCATTTTCGTAGGAATCACGATTGTATTGAGCGTATGCAACAAGACGTTAAACCTTTGGGTGTTCCCAGTAGGACGAGTGTTGTCTCGTGAGGGTTTTTAGCGGATATACCCACAAAATCCGATTATAGTGTGAAAATTTCCTAAATGTAAGTTTATTTTACAAGATGAGTGCAAGTTTTCAAAAGAATATTTACAAATGGGTAATTTACTTTTAAATTTAACACGAGTGAGTTAATACAAGTTTGGGTCATCACTATGAAATTTCAGTCCGTTACTAATCAAAACTTCAAACTAAAGTCAGGTTATTGTTACAATATCCTCTAGCTTAGATCGTTGTTTCGGTTGAAAACATAGCGCAATTCTGAAATGAATTATATAATCTATTATCAACGATTGCAAAATAACATTTTTATTTCCTTATGATTGACAAGTTAGGTCAAATAAATGAAGATAGTGCTTGGATTTCAAGTGCTTACTTTCTCTTATTACTATTTACAAAAAATATTATTAATATTAATATAAAATATACAAGTTCGATATTTTCTAATAATCATGCATAACCATATGGACTTTTAAATAAGATTAGAAGAATACTTATTATTATTCTCTTATATGAGTCTCATCCGTGCATAGCCGTAAGGACTTTTAAATGAGAATGAAAGCACAATAAAATAGGTAATGTAATTCACCCATGCATAACCATGAGGACTTTTAAATGAGAGTCAATAGTTGGTTTTTTTTTCAAAGACAGAGAGCTGAGCGAGAATATCTTAGCCCAACTTAACTTAAAAGATCTAAACTGTTATCTTAAGTACTATAAATCAACCACTCTTTTAATCGAAGATTACAATTTAGAAAATACATCATACTCATCACCTACGAATCTCCCTATATACCAGTTACACTAAAGTTGCTATAATTCAAACTTTTCTTTCGTTATCCGTTAAACGAAGCAATTTTCCAAAAATAATAATTTAACGACTAAAATCATATGTTTACTATGTCGATGCCTATTTAAAAGTAAATTAAAATGCCCTTTATTTGTTTTGAAATTTTAAACTATGCAAAATAAAATGAAAATAAGGAAACCCCCCCCCCCTCTTACACTTGATTTTGACTGTGTCCCCACAGTCGACCCAAGTGAAGGAGAAAAGGAAAAAGGAACTTTTAAAAATATGACCTATATTTACAAGAAACTGTTATTATTTACACTATATCAGAAAATATATTGACAAGAAGTAAATGAAATGGTCTTCTGAAGACCGATTCATTTGTCGCTTCAAGTATGAGAGACACAGTTTTAGCTTGGAAAACAAAACATCAAATGATGTTGATGTTAAAAGTTGGTTTGGAAAAACGAATGTCGTTTTATTAAATATCGATTGAGTTGCTTTATTTTCGATGATAAATGGTTGAAGTTCAAGTTTAATTTCACCAATTTCAAATTCAACCCCATTATTCGACAATTATTCAAAATTATTGATTTTAAGTCAAAATGGTGATTTAGCTCTATCTCTTCAGAATTCGACAACACATCTTTGAAAAGACTGAAGAAACCATGTTCATCAAATTCATCTTCCTTTGAATTATTTCCAACTTCATTGCATATATCTTTTTCAAAGTCTAAAGTTGTTTGAAATTCGTTATTTTCAGAAAAAGGAAGATTAAATTTTAAATTTGGTTCCATTATCTCAAAAGAATTAAAAACAAAATCAATTACCATGTTTTCAACAACTTCATCAAGATTATCATTTTCAATTTCAAAAGTCGTTATTTGAAAATCGTCAATTTTGGTAAAAAAAAGGATTATTATTTGACACATCACATGATAGGATTTGATTTTGTTTCTCATGAAAATTTAAGTAGGTTTCAAATAACAAACCCGTAAGATCATCGTAAACTTTGTTCATTTGCTCTACAAAATAAAATTTATAATTATTTACTCAAGAATCCCCAATTTGAAATTGTTGAGAACAAAAATTGACAATCACACCATAATTGATTATTCTCATTACCAAAATCGTCTGAAAAGTTGTTCATATTTCCATTTTGAGTTTGAAATCCATTTTTGAGCTTGAAATTGAATTGGCAAGAGTTATTATCAAAATCATTTGAATTTGGAAGTGAATTCAAATTTTGATTATTTTGAAAATTTTGACTTGAATTGTTGCCCAAATATGAATTACACCATTCATTCATTCTTTGATTTTGTTGTGTCCTCGTTTCAATTAAAGATTCAATACCTGTTTCAAGATTTTTGGGGTGTTGTCGTTCTAAAAATTTTGTGATGCAAAATCTGAATTAGTTGTACAACAGTTGTTATCAAAATATTCATACGAATTTGATGTGAAATTTCATGGATTATATTGATTTTCATAATTATTTTAAAATTCTTTCAAATAAGAAAATTGGAACATTTTCAAGAAAATAGTTTCCTTTTAATTTTTGAGATTTTTTTTTTGTTTCAAAAGACAAAAGAAAACAAATTTTTACAAAATAGATTTTTTTTTTTTTGGATTTATCAATGTTTCAAACAAAAAAAGGAAAGAGATTATTTACAAATGATTTTTTTGAAAATTTTCTTTTAAAAAAAAGAAAAGGAAAGGAGAAAACTTTATACAAAGAAGATTTTTTTTTTTTTTTTTTTTAGATTTCGAAAGGTTTTTTTTATATATGCATGAACCTAGTGCAACTATATGAGTGCAAATGACCTATTTACAAATTTTCTAAAATTATATAGTGACGTTTTGATTAATTTCAACAAAAGATGTCTCAATCAGTTAACGGACATGAGTTATCGGTGCGCCAAAAATCACCCTAGAAATGTAGCCAAAGGTTTAAGTACCTTAAGAGAAACAATAGCTATAATATTTACGAGTCACCGTAATATTTATAAACGATTATTACTCTGTCATAGTCTAGACATCGAGAGATAATTCGTTGAAAACAAATCGATTTGTCAAAATAAAATGATGTCCTTAGAAAATAAAAACAAAATGAGATGAATGCAAAATAGAAAATAAACGTGAATTATCAATGCAACTACGAATGAATTTTTATTTTGCTTTTGGATTTTGATTTTGATTTTTTTTTTTTTAAATTTTAAATGCAAATGCAAGCAGTCAACAATGCAAGGAAAATAAAAACAAAGGTTAAAACATGATACCTGAGCATGTGGAATTTTATTAGCAATTTATTTAAGCAGCGATTTTTTTTTTTAGCAAATAAGCAAGCAAAACAAATCAATCCCTAGCAAGTAGTTCTTCTGAATTTTTTGCAACCTGGAAAATATATGGAAAAGATCTGATTTTTTTTTTTTTTTTTTTCAAATGAAAATAACAAGTTAAGCCAAATTTTCTTACTATTTTCAAATAAAAATTGAAAACAAACACAAATAAAAAGAACTAAAACAAAACCATCTGCATAGATGAAAAAAAAAAACTTGGCTTCAAATGAAAACAAAAACAAACTTACCTACTATTTTCCCAACAAAAATAAGAACAAGTTAAGCCAAATTCAAGTGCAAATTCACGGGTTTATTTCAAAAGCAATCTCAAAGAAACATAAATGAAAATAAAACTCAATCCACAATGGCCCGCAAAGCCCAAATAAACTCCCGATCAAAACACAAGTCAGATACCTTTTTAATCTTGAAAGCAGTGCCACTCAAGCTGTTAGAAATTAAAAACGCAACTCCAAAACGTCAATACAAAATCAAACCAAATCAATATTCGCAATTCGGAAATCAAAACGAGATTTTGGGATTTGGTGAAAACGAGTTTTCAGCGGTTTGTGATTTGGAGATTCGTGATTTTGTGTATTTTGACGATGTGATTGCGGTGATTCCAAGTCGTAGGGGACGACCGCAGTTCCGGTGATGGAGTTCGAATTGAAGGGGGGTGATGATGTAATGATAGGAGGAGTTGTGGTTGTTTAGTGGTTGTTGTGGTCTGGTTTGGGTAGTTAAGGTGTTGGCAGTGGCGTGTAGGAGGATTATGTCTGTTGATTTTTGCAGTTTCCGGTGATTCGCTTGTGAATGAAATTGGAGATGATGATTTGGTGTTGGGTGGATGAGCTGTGAGTTGAAGTGTATGATTGTAGATAAATTATGCGAAAAGAGGTGAGACAATATTGATGGCAGTTCACTTGTTGTGGCTGGAAGGTGATGTTGTTGTTTAGTGTTGATAGTATTGGTGGAGGCTGTGCGAATGAAGCGTGAATCAAGTGTATGCAGTCGGGTCTTCGACGGACTGATGCAGCGTGAAGGAAGGAGTGGATTAGTTTGTGATAGCGGTGCCCCATTCAGGTTGGCGGTTGATGTTGTGAATTGTGGAGGGTTCCGTAGGAATGTTCGTGGGTGATGTATTGGTGATGGATGACCAAAGTGAGGCTTATAGTTGTCTATGCAGAGGGTATGAGGTAGTTGGATGGTGGTATGAGGTAGTTGATTTGTGGAGGCTGTGCGAATGAAGCGTGAATCAAGTGTATGCACTCGGGTCTTCGATGGACTGATGCAGCGTGAAGGAAGGAGTGGATTAGTTTGTGGATAGCGGTGCTCCATTCAGGTTGGCGGTTGATGTTGTGAATTGTGGAGGGTGCCGTAGAAATATTCGTGGGTGATGTATTGGTGATGGATGACCAAAGTGAGGCTTATAGTTGTCTATGCAGAGGGTATGAGGTAGTTGGATGGTGGTTCGAGGTTGCGGAAGGGTTGTAGTTATGAAGTGTTAATGAATTGGACATGGGGTTGTTGAAGGAGCTGTAGCAACTAGCAAGTGCTGAAGTAGTTGGAGAGCAGGAGGATGTTAGAAGTGAGTGGGTTGTTTTGCTGAGAAGGAGCGAGCAGGGGAGTTTTGTACTGAGTTGTGGAGTAACTGGTAGCTAGGAATGAGTGTGCCGATGTAAAATAGAGATGTAAAACAAGAATGCAGTTGTAACTTGAATGTAACGGCTCTGTGAAGAAAAAGAATTGTAACTCAATTGGAATTGAATTTTTTTTTCTCAATCAAACTGAAACTGCGGTATGATTCAATGAAAATGACAGTGATAAATTTATTTTAAAAAAACTAGAACTATTGGTTAGGGGTGAGCGTTTGGTTGGTTCGGTTTATCCAATTATGGAAATTGTCAAACCAAACTAAAACCAATAAAAGTGAAAACCAATCCAAACCGACCAAATTAATATTGGTTGGTTCGGTTGGTTATCCGATTTAACCGAACTAAAAATATTTTATATTTTGTGTTCATAATATTAACTATAGTTTAAATTAAATTATAAATATATGATTAAAATATTATTATTTATGATTCTTACGCTTTCCAAAAGTAATTATGATACATATGTGATAATTAAATTTACTTAGATAACCAAGTTAACCTAAAATACTTACTATAATATAGATAATTTTTAAAATATAATAAAAGTTCGGTTAATTTGGTTAAACCGATAACCAAACTAAATATTTTTTCGAACCGATTACAAACCATCTAATTTCAAAACCAAACCAAACCGACCAAACTAAATTGGTTCGGTTGGTTTATTTGGTTTAACCAAATAATGCTCACCCCTACTATTGGTAAAGTAAAAGAGTTGAAGTAAGACAAAGCATCAAAGAAAAGCATGTAGAGGACAAGATAACAGGGAAGCAGAGATGTAACAAATAAAAGAGAATGTGAAGAAACGCTGTTTATGCAAACAAAACTTGAAACTTGAGAATCATAAGTGAAACAAACAAATTTGCACAGAATCAAAACATAAAGTTTTTTGCTTTTTTTTTTTTAAAAAAAAAATTTGAAACAACTACTAAAATGTACAAATGAACTCAAATGAACACAACAAGTCAACAAAAAACAAAATGCATGCAATTTTTTTAATAAAGGAAAGAAAAGTAAAAACACAACGACACACAAATAAAATAGAACAACACAAGATCAACACGAAAACAAACACAAAATCGATGAACGATATCACTCTTCTCTCTCTCTCTCTTTTTTTTTTTTTTTTTAAATACTCAAAGAAACAAGCTGTTGGAATGTTTACAAACATTTAGGTGAATTGTTAAAAATGTTGAATAAGTGTATGAATAACTCCTATTTGGGAATAGTCTCATATCATGGGATTATATGGAAGAAGCAAGTATTTATGCTTGTTTCTAAGAAATCATATTGGGGCCTTGGGCTCCCAATACATGCTTTGTTGTGAGGAGGGAGACCATGCATCATGACCACCGCATACGCGCGCGCGACCGACCGACCCGACCCAGTCGGGCTTGGGCTTGTGGTGTAGACACTTATATTTTTAAACCATAAAACACTGCTATTTTCGAACTGTTTTTTATGGAAAAATTATTTATGCACCGATAATATTTTAAAACGGTACACTTTGTTCTGTAATTTTAGCAGATCCGACTTTTTCTTTCAAACCCTAATTTTTGTTCTATATATACTCTTTAGCTACAGAGAGAAAATATACTGAATTATAGAAATTCTATTTTGCTTCAGCCGCCATTAAAAATTATCTTCTTCAGAAATTTTCGAGCAATACTATTTTCGAAAGTGCAAATCTATACTGATTTATTGTGCAAACAAATCAGTTATTGTTTCCAGAGACTGTTTTATCCTAGAGGCGGCGGGGAAGGAACGAACTGGTTTGCACCTCCGACCAGATCGTCGGATCGTCTTCAAGAAAGCGACATAGTCCGCGACTCAGTCATTGTTTCCCAACAATTTGAAGACGATCTGAAACAACGGCTTCCAACTCAACCCTGGACGATGCTGCTCCACCCTCTGCTTTCCAGAACCCTCTCGTGACTGCTGCTCCATTCAGATTTGAAGGCTTGCATTTCAAACGATGACGTCAGAAGATGGAGTTCTTCCTCACTATCAGAAAGGTTGTGGTTGCGCTAACTACTGACAAACCGCAGCTACCAGAAAAACCTGACGAGGTTGATGCAGCAAAAATGGCATCATGGACTGAACAGTCAAAGCAACTGCAGACCTGGGATGAACAGGATTACTTATGCAAGAACTTTATTCTGAATGGACTGAGCGATGATTTGTATGATTACTATAACTCAGATGAAAAGACAACAAAGGAGATCTGGGAAGCACTGAAGAAGAAGTATGATACAGAGGAGGCAGGGGCAAAGAAATATGCTGTGAGCCTTTACTTAAAGTACCGGATGACTGACGATAGATCAATAGAGATGCAGTCTCATGAGCTGCAGAAAATAGCTCATGAGATCATCTCCGAAGGTATAGCATTGGACGAACAATTTCAAACTGCTGTTATCATTGACAAATTACCCACAGGCTTTGAAAGACTTTAAGAATGTCTTACGACATAAGACTAAGGAATTTTCCTTAGAGAGCTTGATTACACGCCCCCATATTGAGGAGGAGGCGCGCAAGCAGGCCCAGAAAGAAGAGGTGCTGATTGTCAATAACAACAGCACTAAGAAGGCCACACCAGCTGTTCTGAAACCGACTCAGAAATCATTTAAGAATCAGAACAGGCACAACAAACAGAATGGGCATCTGCAAGGAAACCCAAAAGGACATCAGAAACCAACCCAAAAGAATGATTCTGGACAGTTGTTTCTATATTACAACTGTGGAAAACCAGGTCATATGGCACGAAAGTGTCGGAACAGGCCAAGCTCTGCACCGCAGGCTAACCTGACTGAGGAGCCCCTTACGGCTATGGTTACCGAGATTCATCTTGTTGGTGGATCAGAGGGTTGGTGGGTAGACACTGGTGCTTCTCACCATGTCTGCTATGATCGTGGCATGTTCTCTACATACACGGCTGCTGAAAATCAGAAAGAGTTGTTGGGAGATTCTCACACCACTAAAGTTGCGGGGATTGGCAATGTGGAACTCAAGTTCACCTCTGGAAAGACTGTAATTCTAAAAGATGTTATGCATACTCCAGAGATAAGAAAGAATCTGGTCTCTGGCTTCCTCCTTAATAAGGCTGGTTTCACTCAAGTTATTGATGCTAATTTGTACACCCTAACTTATAAGGGAACTTTTGTGGGAAAGGGTTATGCTTGTGAGGGTATGTTTAAATTAAATGTTGAATCTAATAAAGTGACTGCTTCTGCTTATATGTTGTGTGATTTTAATATTTGGCACTCTAGATTATGTCATGTTAATAAACGAATAATTCACAACATGAGCACCCTAGATATGATTCCTAAAATGGTAGAATCTGAACTTGATAAATGTGAATTCTGTACACAAGCAAAAATCACAAAGAAACCTCATACATTTGTTGATAGAGTTTCTGAAACCTTAGACTTGATTCGTTCTGACATATGTGAACTTGATTGTACTTTGACTAAACAAGGACATCGTTATTTTATCACTTTTATTGATGACTGCTCTGATTTCACATATGTATACCTTATGAAAAATAAAAGTGATGCTTTTAACATGTTTAAAACATTCAAAACTGAGATTGAGAATCAAGCAAATAGGAAAATTAAGAGACTTCGTAGTGATAAAGGAACAGAATACGAATCTAATTCAATTTTGGATTTCTATAAACTACATGGTATAATACATGAGAGAACTGCACCCTATTCTCCTGAAATGAACGGTAAAGCAGAAAGGAAAAATAGGAGCTTTACCGAATTAGTAGTTGCCATCCTATTAAATTCTGGTGCTGCAAAACAATGGTGGGGGGCCATTTTATTGACTATATGCTATGTTTTGAATAGAATCCCCAAATCTAAGAATAAAATTTCACCTTATGAAATTTTAAAGAATCATAAATTCAATGTCTCATACTTTAGAACTTGGGGTTGTCTAGCATATGTTCGCATTCCAGACCATAAGAGAATAAAATTGGCAAGTAGAACATATGAATGTGTATTTATAGGCTATGCTATTAATAGCAAAGCATACAGATTTTATGACCTTAATGCACATAATATAATTGAATCAAATGATGCCGATTTTTATGAAACTAAATTTCCTTTTAAACTAAGGAATAGTGGGGGCACTTCAAATATGTCTATTAGAGCAGAACTTAATGAAAATACTGAAGCTGAACCTAGAAGAAGTAAAAGAGCAAGAACCATAAAAGACTTCGGTTCAGATTTTTGTGCTTTTACTATTGAGGAGGATCCTATAAACCACCAAGAGGCCTTATCTTCTTTAGATACCGATTTTTGGCAAGAGGCTATAAATGATGAAATGGATTCCTTGGAATCCAATAAGACTTGGCACTTGGTAGATTTACCCCCTGGTTGTAAGTCTATAGGCTGTAAATGGGTACTTAAAAAGAAATTAAAACCCGATGGCACTATTGATAAATATAAAGCACGACTAGTAGCTAAAGGTTTTAAACAAAAAGAAAATATAGATTTCTTTGACACTTTTTCACCTATAACTAGAATAACATCCATTCGGGTATTAATCTCACTTGCTTCCATCCATAATTTACTTATACACCAAATGGATGTTAAAATTGCTTTTTTAAACAATGAATTAGATGAAGAAATCAATATGGACCAACCTGAAGGATTTGTAGTACATGGTCAAGAACATAAAGTATGTAAATTAGATAAATCATTATATGGTTTAAAACAAGCACCTAAACAATGGCATGAAAAATTTGATAACTTAATCATTTCAAATGGTTTTAAAATTAATGAAAGTGACAAATTCATTTATTACAAATCTGAGAATGACATTTGCACTATTATATGTCTTTATGTAGATGACCTACTTATTCTTGGGTCAAATATTCATGCCATAAACTCAGTCAAATCCTTATTAAGTGTCAATTTTGATATGAAAGATCTAGGTGAGGCGAGTGTAATCCTTGGTATTAAGATTACTAGGTCAGAAAAGGGAATTTCTTTGGATCAATCTCAGTACATTGAGAAGATACTAAAGAAATATAAGTACTTTGACTGTAAACCTGCAAGTACACCATATGATCATAGTGTAAAGTTATTTAAGAACACTGGTGAAGGTGTAAGACAGTCTGATTATGCGAGCATCATTGGCAGCCTTCGGTATGCCACTGATTGTACTAGACCCGACATTGCCTATGTCGTGGGATTATTGTGCAGGTTTACCATTAGACTTAATATAGAGCACTGGCATGCTATTGAAAGGGTGATGAGATACCTTAAACGAACCATGAACCTTGGATTACATTATGAAAGGTTTCCAGCTGTACTTGAAGGATATTCCGATGCAGACTGGAATACCTTATCTGATGATTCTAAAGCGACCAGTGGCTATATATTTAGCATCGATGGAGGAGCTATTTCTTGGAAATCCAAGAAACATGCTATTTTGGCTCAGTCTACTATGGAGTCTAGATGATAGCACTAGCTATAGCTAGTGAAGAGGCAGAGTATTTGAGAAACCTGCTAGCTGAGATTCCTTTATAGAAAAAAACCGATACCGGCTGTGTTGATACATTGCGATAGTACCGCGGCTATTGCAAAAGTTCATAACCGTTATTATAGTGGTAAGAGACGACAAATACGTCGTAAGCACAGTACGGTTAGAGAACTACTTTCCACATGTACCGTTAGAGTGGATTACGTACATAGTGAGGAAAATTTGGAAGATCCTTTGACGAAAGGATTGTCCAGAGAGAAAGTCCATAACTCTTCTAAAAGAATGGGACTATTGCCCTTAGATTGCTGAGTCATGCACAATGGTAACCCGACCTAAATGACTGGAGATCCCAAGAACTAGGTTCAATGGGTAAAAACAAGTTGTGTATTGATATGAGTTGAATTTTCTATTTAATAAACCAAGAAGCATGTATTCCTGAAGTGATTAGAGGATGAGTTAATAGAAACTCTTAATGAGATCTATACTCTATGTGGAGTGGAGTACCTACCATCAGGAATGCTCTTGATAGACTCACCGTTGTGAATGTGGAAATGTGGCCATTTCCTATAGAGTTTCGGGAAAAACTTATAGAGCATTCACTAAACTAGGATAGACGTGCATGGCCATAAATGCACGGGCGTATTTTGATTGCACTATAGAATAGGTTGTGTGTGGTTTGGTGTCAGGAATAGAGTTCAAGACTACGTGTCACTCTAGTAAAAACTGAATCTTATTCACTATGCAAAGGTTCAAGTCGGATGACACATTTGTTTATGCACAATCTTATGTTTTTCTAGAAACTACTCGAAAATATTTTCAAAAATTCAAGTGGGGAATTGTTGGAATGTTTACAAACATTTAGGTGAATTGTTAAAAATGTTGAATAAGTGTATGAATGACTCCTATTTGGGAATAGTCCCGGGATTATATGGAAAAAGCAAGTAATTATACTTGTTTCTAAGAAATCATGTTGGGGCCTTGGGCTCCCAATACATGCTTTGTTGTGAGAAGGGAGACCATGCATCATGACCACCACACGCGCGCGCGCGACCGTCCGACTCGACTCGACCCGACCCGACCCGGCCCGGTCCGGTCCGGTTCGGGCTCAGGCTTGGGCTTTGTGGTATAGACACTTATATTTTTGGACCATAAAACACTGCTATTTTCGAACTGTTTTTTATGGAAAAATTATTTATGCACTGATGATATTTTAAAACGGTACACTTTGTTCCGTAATTTTAGCAGATCCGACTTTTTCTCCCGAACCCTAATTTTTGTTCTATATATACTCTTTAGCTACAGACGAGAAAATATACCGAATTACAGAAATTCTCTTTTGCTTCAGCCGCCATTAAAAATTATCTTCTTCAGAAATTTTCGAGCAATACTATTTTCGAAAGTGCAAATCTACACTGATTTGTTGTGCAAGCAAATCAGATATTGTTTCCAGAGGTTGTTTTATCCTAGAGGCGGTGGCGAAGGAACGAAATGGTTTGCACCTCCGACCAGATCGCCGAATCATCTTCAAGAAAGCGACCTAGTCCGCGACTCAGCCATTGTTTCCCAACACAAGCAAACAATTGCACAAACAAGATACTAAAATTGACAACAAAATATAAAATGCACACAACAAACTCACACACTACAACATGATTTTTTTTTAGGAAAATGTAATACCCCGTAAAATAAATAAATATTAATAATAAATACAAATAAAATAATTTAATAATAAGGATGGAAAATGAGATTTTGCAGCTTTAGGAATTTGGCTACGAAAATCTTTTATTTGGATTCGTGGCGGAATTCTGAATCATTTTTAGATATAATATGCTGAAAACGGTCAATGTATGAAGAAGTTATAAGAAAATGAAATTGGATGGTAAAACGCAAATATATATATTTAATTAAAAGAGTAATATTTATATATATGTCCAAAATATATTTAAATAAAAGAGGGAGAATTTGAAATTCAAACAGAGGATAAGATTATGGGTACAAAGAATATTATAAGTAAGAAAAGTGATAAAAAATGAAGCAACGTATTAATTAATCAGACACCTCAGCCCCCACATAAATTCATTGGGCGTTTCAGTGATCAGGAGGTCAACTGCCCCCTAGGAGTTGTGTCGACTACCTAGGTCGACCGCCTAGCGGTTGAGAAGCCGAATGAATCTATGTTTGGTTAAGGTTTTCTAAAGGGATATATATAATTAAATGGCCAGGATTTTATTTGAATAATCTAACGGCCTACGCTTCCACAAGCAACTATATATAGTCCCTCAAATCACACAACAAAACCCTAGCCACTTTCTTATCTCTACCTCCATATTGTCCTTCTACCATTGCTTATAAATAAATGGCCAGGGTTTTATTTGAATAATCTAACAGCCTACGCTTCCACAAGCAACTATATATAGTCCCTCAAATCACACAACAAAACCCTAGCCACTCTCTTATCTCTACCTCCGTATTGTCCTTCTACCATTGCTAAATTCCAAAATAAAAGGTTAGGAAATTCTCTTCTATTCCTCTAACCTTTATTCTTATCTTCTCTTCAATCTAAATTCATATAGATTTTAGCATGAATTCTGGAATTTAGTTATATATATATATAAGATTTTATAAGATGATTCTTACATATATATTAAGAAGATTGGAGCATGTTTGTCGCAAAGATTAGGCACAGATCTGAACCTACAACAAGAATCTTATTTGTTCTTCTTTAGATCTGTGAGTGGAATATCGTGTTCTTAGGCATATTCTATTTTTTTAATAGATTAACATGTTGATAACTATGCCTAAGAGGATTTGGAAATCGATAACATCAACACAAAAAACTCCAAATCCTCTATTTTATGTTTGCGTATGAATTGTCAAATTATTGTTATTGGGTTATGGATTTTGGATCTTAATATTTGATTGAGAATAAAAGGGGTGTTGTTGCTGCTTCTACTTTGTGTAATCCACCCTATGTAAACATTTGATTGTAACCTGAAATGGTTTAAAGTTGGTTATTCCATGATTTTATTAGGTTTGGATTCTATTTTGAATCCAAATGTATCCATACTTGAAATATATCAAATGTAAACGTTTTTATGTGCAAAACACCAAAAAGAGGTGAATTAGATAAAATGGAACTTATAAACTGTTAGACCCAAAAGTGGTTCTAACACCCAAATTGATCTAAAACAAGATAAAATGAGATAAAAATAGAAACGAACACGCATGATTTATAGTGGTTCGGCGAACAAATGCCTACGTCCACTTATCTTTCACTATATTCAATAATTCAGTTGCAAATACAAAGTAATTCTCTCTCACAATTCACTTTTGTTCACTCAATTGACTAAAACAAGAAATGAAAGATGGTTTGGATTTTCCGGGAGTAATGGAGTTCGGATGATGGAGGTGATTGAATTCTCTAAGTGCCGAAAAAAGATCCTTTTCTTTGTCTCCAGTCGGGGTATTTATAGGTGTGAATTTGCCTGAGATTCAATCCGGGTCGGACCACGTGTTATCCATCGCACTCTCTTCGGGTTCGGATGAACTATCAAGCTGACAACACATCAAAGAGATGAACGTTAGGGGTAGGAATTAGTCACAGCCGGTCCGGTTCTCCAGGCGATTTTATAGGAGATTAATCATGGATCATGGGTGCGGGTCGGAGACATGCAGGTAAGGGGTTCGGATCGGGATATCCGATCTGAACCGGATTGGTTTGGGCGTCCTTCCTTCTCTGACCTATTCCGCTCCGCTCCAGTGTTGTGGCAAGCGGATGGCCTTCCGATCCGTTCGAGATTTAGTCGCCTTCCGATCCGATTGGATATGCCTCACCAATCTATCTAGTAAGAGATCACCGATCCGATCAGGGAATTCTATCCGATCCGAACAGGATTCAACCCGATCCGAACAGCTGCAGCTCTCAATCTGAATTGTAGTGTTTTCCTTCAATCCGAACCGAAGCCTTAAAATTAAAAATATCATTCAATGTTTGGTTTCTTGACTTTGTGTTGCCTAGTTCACAAAGTAGGCTAACATTCTGCCCCCTCAAAGGATGCTTCTGTTGTATACGAAGCGTGCTTTGACGTCATTCGAGATGCTAGTCCTTGAATCGGAACGGTCAGGAGAAATGCACAGACTTCTATTCGGTTCGGTGTCTGACTTGAGCACATTTTCTTCATTTCTGAACAAGTTTAGGAATTTTTATCGACACATAGTGCTTCTCTCGGGTATGCTCTTCCTTTATCCTTCTTCTTTTCAATTCGAGTCGGAGGATAAAATAACGTGCGAAATTTGCTCGGTTCGGATTCCGATCCGAAGCGCTTTCGTGGGTTTGGCTCTTTGACATTGGGCCTTCAGGCAGAGTTGTGCTTCTGGGCCTTCACTCCGGTCCGAGCGGGTGAGAAAGAATAGGAATACGAGGAGTCAACATTACCCCTTATATAAACTCACCACCGTCTTCTTTCTTTTCTTCTTCTTTTCCACCGCCGCTTCCAAACTTAGTATTAAAAACTTTAAAAAACTCGAATATTCTGAAACCGCTCCTTGTAGATTTCTCAAATCGAACACATAGGTAGCTTTTAAATCTCGAATAACTTCATTGTAACCGTACTTGATTTCAATTTGCGGTCGATTGGGACGGTTTAGCCACGGGGCTTTGCTTGAACTCCACGTCGTTACTGTGGTGGATCCGCCATCGCTTCGAGGCGTTGCGAGGTTGGAGTGGGCAAATATTTGTCCTCAACGGTAGCCTTGGCGATAGAACAAATTTGTTTGCGAGTAGAGGGGAAAGAGGAAGAAGATGAGGAGCGTGATGACAAATTGGAGCTGGTTCGGGTAGAAGACGAAGGAGCAAAAAGGAAGGAGAATGAAAGGGGATCGGTTCGGGTTTCATACTTTAGAAAGACGGGAAGGAAAGAAAATGTCGGTTCGGGTCGGAGAAGTGAATGGGATAAGAGGTTGAAATAAATGGACCGGTTGAGTGGTGTTGGTTCGGTTCGGATCAGGTCACCCGATCCGATCAGATCAGTCCTGCTTCCGAACCCATTGTTTCCCTTGTCTTGAACTGGCCTTATTTTAATGAAGCATCCGAACCGACCCTATATCTGTATTTGTGTTGAGCCAATTATCATATGCATATCCGAACCGAACCGAACGTATCAAACTTGGCACACAAAGATTACCTAACTAATTCAACTAACATTTACTCTAGACAATAACCTCGTGGACAGTTAGGATAGTGCCTTGCGAACAGAAACAAGAATTAAGAACAACTCTGACTATCACCTTTTCTTCAAAGCCTCGTCTTACATTGCTGTACCTTTATTTTGCATTTCCCATATTTGCTGCACACACTTTAGTTCACACACACACACAAAGGGGGACACGGGATAATCTACTCTAATCCGTGCTATTACTTCTTCAATAGTTCCATGACAATGAGGCCCAGACGCTCTTCCCGTCTAGTTGAGAGGAAAGAAGCTCCGGAAACTTCTAGCAAAATCACTCTTGAGGATATATCTTCTTCGTCCGATCCGGAATGGGACAGTGAAGGTCCGGATTACGGAGTTGGTCATCGAGAAAGCGACGAAGCGTCTTCAGAGACTGAAGTTTCCCTGGGCTTTGAGGAGGAAGGAGGGATTGGTGACAATCGAGCACCCGATGAATTTGACTCAGCCATTATATTGGAGTCACCTCCAGATTCCGTAGAATCGACAATCGACAACGACCGACTTGTTCGAATTTGCTTGAAGTATGGAATAATGAAAAGGGACACCCTAGTGACCTCACGCTCTGACCGTCCCCACAACCCTCCGGAAGGATATATGACGGTCACTCGACTGATGTGCATGGTCGGCGCCATCCCTCCATTCTCGCCTTTCATCGTTGATTTCTTAAGACAAATGCGGATTGCCCCCATGCAGTTGCATCCCAATTCATATGCCTATCTGCATACCTTATTCATAGCATATCGTGAAATTCTAGGCGTAGAGCTCACGTTTGATGATGTTCATTTCTTCTATAATTTCAAACATCGGACTAGAGAAACTCCATCTTTCTGTTACTTTGAATCGGTCCCAAAAAGGAAGATAATCTCTACGCCATTTAGCAGTAAAGCTGGAGATTCCAGACTAGAGTGGTTCTATATAAAGCAACAGTCTGGATGCGCCAGGAGATGGACAAAATCAAGTAAAGCATTGATTTTCTGAACCCGGACTCCATACACTTGAATCATCACTCTGACCTGTTTTCCTTTTTTTGTTTGCAGTCGACAATCCCAAACAGATATCAGACCAGGTGTTCTTTGATCGGATGCACCGTCTTCTTAATGGCGATCAAAAATTCTTGACAATCGACGAGGTCCTTAAAGATGAATACCTTCACTTTCATGGGCTGCTATCTGTTTTTCGCAGCATTGGACATGGGACGGTTCCATACGCGTACATTCCTCCAGTGGAGGTGGTCCCAGAGATAGGAGAGGGCTCAGGAATTCCTACCGCTTCTCTTCACACTTCACCTTCTCCATCTTCTACGCAAGATGATGAATTGGCTAATCTGTCCAAAAAGCATCGTGAAGGGTATATTGCCCCCGAGGAAACTACCTCTCTAGATAAGTCAAAATCTTCCCAAGAGTCGCCACTTCACGCTTCCGAAGGGGATGTTCCTAGCACTGATGAGCACATATTTCAGGGTTTGGGGGATCTCCCCTTACCTGAAACTATATATACTTCAGAGGATTTCAGGAAGGATCCTTTAGTCTTCACTTCTTCTGAAGAAACTACTCCCGCTAAGGCCAAAGAGCCTGCCCGCACCAGTCTAGCTTCAGACTCGGGTTGGTTGGGGGGACACACACCACTTAGGATGCACTTTACACCACAGCATTAGCATTCATTGCACTTCTTTCTCCATGAATCCATTGATCCTAAATTTCGCTTATCTTATCGTGCAGGTACAATGTCTCGGTCCTATTATGATATAAGAAAGCTTCGTCGCAGCATGTCCAATCCTCCTCAGGATGCCGAGTATGATCGCCGGGATGACCGTGGTAGGGAGGAAAGAAGACCTTATGATCCCTATCGATCTCGGCCCTCACGCTCTCGCTCACCAGTTCGACCGGAACAAGAAAAATACAAGAGCTATCAAGGTCGTAGGGAGGAGGATAGACCACCATCCAAGGATTCCACTTCCTCCCATGAAAAACGGAGTAGAGAGAAAACTCCTCCAAAGGAAACCGGGTCT
The DNA here is from genome assembly GCA_030737875.1 of Allium sativum. Taxonomy (NCBI): domain Eukaryota; kingdom Viridiplantae; phylum Streptophyta; class Magnoliopsida; order Asparagales; family Amaryllidaceae; genus Allium; species Allium sativum. The sequence continues at coordinate 133,887,402 of CM060915.1, forward strand.
CGAAGTAAGCAAAAGGTCCCTGCTACTAAACGACCTAGGACAGACAAGGGTTCTACAGAATCTTCTTCAGGAAGGGACACTGAATTAACAATCCTCGCTCCTCCTCCTCCAGATGCGGGTACTGCAGTAAGGCTGGCATATTTAAAGGAGCAATTTCCCGAGCACTACTTCGAGACTCTGACCTTTCTACCTACCCTTGAACCTATTTCTTCTAATTGGGCAGATGAGGCCAAGGCAAAAATTGATTTGGTAGAAAAACAATATTCCGAGATGTTCAAGTATTCACGCAATCTTTCTAGAATCGTCCGCACTCTAATGACAAATGCTGACTCAATGCAAAAGACCGCGGAGGAGGATGCTAAGGCCTTAAAGACCTTAGGAAAAGACTTAGAAGACACTCAAGCTCAACTAGCTGTTGCTCAAAAGAACGCTTCTAATTTCAAACAACAGTTTGAGGACATGCAAAAGCGTTATCATGACTTGCTTGAGTCCCATACTCAGGAGCGCTCTGAACTAAAAAAGCAGGCTGACGAGGCCAAATCAGAGGCTGCTAAGACACGCCTCGCTTACGCTGAGCTTGAACGGAAAAACGCCGAGTTAACAAAAAGGAGTGCTGAATTAGAAAAGAAGAATGCTGACTTGGCTTCGAAGCTGTTGGAGGCAGAAAACAGGGCTGCTCTGGCTGAGGGCAATGTGGAATGTGCTATTAAATCTGCGGAGGAAGCCCGCAAGCAATTATCTGAGGCGGAGGTTGAGATTCAAAGTTTCGGCGAATTAATGATTGAATTCTTCGCACATATTATTCGTCGTCGAAACATTTCTTGGATCGAGGACTATCCATCCACTCTGGTTCAAGTATGGAATCAAATCGTTGAGTGGGAAAAAGAAGAACTTAAGGTCGATTCCCTCGATGAAGATAAGCTGATGGAGAAATACTTGAGAGACGATGAACCAGAGCGCCTAGCTGAAGGGCGCCGTCTAATTGCTGAGACCATGGAAGAAGAGAGGCGGAAATCTAAACAGAAAACTATTCCCGAAGCTGGCTCCTCTTCTTCTGCTCCTACACCTCCCGAAGTAGAAGGGTACGATCCCGAAAACCCGGGAATTTCCCGGACAACTTTGCTATCTCCCATTCCTGAAATAACTCCAGAGGTAGTAGTCACCCCCGCTGAAAAGTCTTCAGAAGGTATTCCTATCTTTTCTCCTCAATTCGTCAAGGCTACTACTACCTTTGGCTACGTGATTGAACGTTCGATGAGAAATCCTTTACTTTCGCCTGAGTTGATAACCGATGTTTCTCATTCTGTAGGTGTTGAATCATCCGCAAAAACAGATGTAGCTCAAGGAGCTACCGCTGGGACAAAGCCCGCATATGGGGCCAAAAAAGGGGAAGACAAGGCTGTTTTCATAGACTTGGGAGAAGGAAATGAACCAACTAAGGTCACCACTCCCCATGATGAAGAAATGATCGCAGCTTTAAAAGGCGACGGAGGAGGCGAGGGGCATGATGAGGAACCGGAGGTTGCAATAACTGGGGAGTCGAAAAGCGCCGATGACGTTACCTTGGCGGCCATGAAGGCTGATCAAGACAAGCGCTTGCAATTAAAGGCCGAAGAACTAGACCCTGAGGCCCTTAAGCCCCTCGCAGTTGTGGATGCAGGTTCAAGGTTAGTTGTTAAGCTCTCAACTAGATCTATTACCGAAGAACTTGCTAAAAAATCTTCTCCTGATTCCAGTGTCCCGCCCTCCGGGAAGAAGTCAACTGGCTCCAGCACCGCATCTTCAGGAAAAAAGAAATCGAAACGAATCTTGACTGAAGCCGAGAAGGAAGCAAAGGATGCGGAAAAAGCTGCCAAAAAATCGAAGGCTCATTCCAAACCCAAATAGTGGGTTCCCCTGCATCTTTTTAGCATTTTTGTGAACCAATAACTGCTGCTACACAAGCAGCACCTGCACTTTCTTCTTTAGTTATTTCCCTGTACAAATTCATTCATTTGTAAATAAAAATAATTCACTTTTTGCCATGTTTATTTGTTAGCAGTTCTGCACTTATGTAAAAATGCATGTCTATAGTTATGAAACAAAGTTGTGGAGGGGGGAAATATGTGTATGCATATGTGTCCCCGGTCAATTTTCCATAAATTATTCAATGCTTAACCATGCAATCTGAATGCTCCCAATTCTCTAATGGGATAGCATTTCCTGTGTCGTCAATACCTGTTGTTTTTCCCGACATTTCTTTTATACTCTCTCTCTTTCTCTTGAGAGTTAGAGTTCGAGCTTAGTCATCTTTTCATTCCCCGGTCTCTCAACGGGAAAAGATTTCTTTCTCGGCGCTCGGTCGGAGACGCCTTTATACTCCCTTTCTCTCTGGAAAGTTAGAGTTCGGAGTAGAATCTCTTTTTCAGCGCTCAGTCGGAGACGCCTTTATACTCTCTCTCTTTCTCTGGAGAGTTAGAGTTAAGAATAGAATTTCTTTTTCAGCGCTCAGTCGGAGACGCTTTTATACTCTCTCTCTTTCTCTGGAGAGTTAGAGTTAAGAATGTCGTTTTCTCATTCTTTTACGTCTTATTGCACAAATAATCATTGTGCTTCTTTTTATGTCCAAACTGTTTTCAACCTTTTTAAGGCTCTGAGTTATCCTGTATTTTATAATCACAACAGAACAACTAATGAATGTAAATGCATAAAAGTAAATAACACACAATATTTTTATAGTGGTTCAGCTAAGTCGTAGCCTACATCCACTTTATAGTCCTTTATTCATATCATCAAATTTTCCCAAGGCAAGGCATGTCTTGTTACGGAACTCACAGAAAAAATAACAAAGAGTATAGCATTTCTAATCCAAATATCGCATTAAGTGTTGGGCATTCCATGCTCGAGGAACTTCTTCGCCATCTACGGTCGTTAACTTGAAGGTTCCTTTTTCAAGTTTCCGTTGGATGACAAAGGGTCCTTCCCATTTTGGGCCGAGGTGAGGAAGGGATGGAAAAACTCTCTTTAGCACCAAATCTCCTGGTTCAAAAGTTCTGAGGCGAACTTTTTTGTCATAATAGCGTGCCATCTGACGTCGATGTCTTGCTGCACGCAAGTCTGCTTCGTCCCTTTTCTCTTCGACTTCATCAAGAGACTCAAGTAAAAGCGCCCGATTCGTCATCGGGTCATAATACGTCACCCTGTGGGAAGGAACTTCCAGTTCAACTGGAATTACTGCTTCTGAGCCAAAGGAGAGAGAGAAAGGGGTATGACCGGTAGCCGTTTTAAACGTTGTTCGATATGCCCACAAAGCTAGGGGCAATTCATCAACCCATTTTGCTTTTGCACGCTCTAATCGCTTCTTGAGGATGGATTTTATTACCTTGTTTATTGCCTCTACTTGCCCATTCGATTGTGGATATGCAACTGCAGTATATCGTTTGTCTATTTTGTATTTTTGGCAAAAATTTCTGAATTCAGTGCTATCAAATTGGGTCCCGTTGTCAGTAATAATCGTCCTTGGGATCCCGAATCGGCATATAATATTTCTGACCACAAAACTTATCACCTTTCTCGTGGTGATCTTAGTCAAGGGCTCAGCTTCCACCCACTTTGTGAAATAATCCACGGCTACTATTGCATACTTAGCTCCTCCTTTAGCAATCGGTAAAACTCCAATGATATCAATTCCCCATGTGGCAAATGGCCAAGGACTCACCATCGATTTAAGCTGGGTTGACGGTGCCCTGGGGATTTTGGCGAATCTCTGGCATTTATCGCAGCGTCGTGAATAATCAGCCGCATCTTTGTTGATCGTAGGCCAGAAGTATCCGTACCGCAATATTTTCTTTGCTAAAGTTTGACCTCTTGTATGATCTCCACACTCACCTTCGTGCACTTCTCTTAGTACACGCTTGATGTCGTCGTGTGCGATACATCGTAACAGGGGCATAGAAAATCCTTGTCTATAGAGAGTATCGTCTTGTATAACATATCGGGTTGCTTTGCGAACTACAGCTCTTTTCTCACTCTTCTTTGATGGGAGTGTCCCATTCTTAAGAAAATTCTTAATTGGAGTCATCCATGACTCCTTCTCTGGTTCCGCTTCAAGAGCGAATTCAATTTCCATGGACTCAAAGCTTGGCGACTCCAACGTTTCAATTGGAATTACCTCAGTCCCTTCTGGATTGTCAGAACTAGCCAGTTTTGCCAGTCTATCCGCTTTCTGGTTTTCAACTCTGGGAATATGTGTTATGTTGTACCGCTCTAAGCCATTCAATAGCTCTTTCACTTTCTTGAGGTAGGCGATAAGTCGAGGTCCTCGAGCCGCGAACTCCTCTCGCACTTGACAAACTACAATCTTAGAGTCACAAAATATGTCCATCATTTTTACTCCGAGGTCTTTAGCAAGTTTCAGCCCGGCAATCAGGGCTTCATACTCAGAGTCATTGTTAGTTGCCGAGAATTCTAATCGCAGGGCGTAATATAACGACCGTCCCTCGGGAGTGACTAAGACAATTCCAGCTCCGGACCTTCGGTCATTTTTAGCTCCGTCGGTATATAATTTCCACGGATTCATCTCTAGTTCTTCCTCAGATTTGACCATTCGGTCATTGATTATTTCCTCCTCTGGAATAGTGAACTCCGCAATAAAGTCTGCTAGAGCTTGCCCCCTGATTGACTTTCGTGGTTGAAAATTCAAATCAAACTGGCTTAGTTCTATGTTCCATTTGATCAACCTTCCCGATGCTTCGGGTCTCTGTAACACCTGTCTTAACGGCTGGTCGGTGTATATGGTTATTGGATGGGCTTGGAAGTAGTGACGAAGTTTTCGGGATGCGATCAGGAGGCTGTAAGCAAGCTTCTCAATCTTTGGGTAGTTGCGCTCTGCCGCTGCTAATTTCTTACTCACATAGTACACTGGCCTTTGTACTTTGTCTTCTTCTCGAACCAGGGCTGTGCTGACAGCGTGAGCCGAGACTGCTAGATAAACAAATAATTCTTCGTGATCTACGGGCTTTGATAAGATTGGCGGTTTCTCTAACAGCTCTAACAGATTTTGAAAAGCCTCAACACAATCGGGAGTCCACTGGAAGTTCTTCTTTCCCCTTTTTATCAAATCAAAAAACGGAACACACTTATCTGTGGCTTTGGAGATGAATCTACTCAATGCCGCTACTTTCCCTGCCAGACTTTGGACGTCTTTAATTCTCCTCGGTTCTTCGATGTTTCTAATCGCTGCTATCTGGCTAGGGTTGATTTCAATTCCTCGGGAACTCACAATGAAGCCAAGGAACTTCCCCGATGCCACTCCAAACGAACATTTTAAAGGGTTCAGTTTCATACGGTATTTCCGCAAGATACCAAACATTTCCGCTAAGTCTTGCGTATGGCTGGAAGACTGTTTTGATTTAACAAGCATATCATCCACATAAACTTCCATAGTTTTTCCTATTTGATCATAAAACATTCTATTTACCAAGCGCTGATAAGTAGCTCCAGCGTTTTTTAACCCGAATGGCATTACAACATAACAATATAGCCCCAAATTCGTAATGAAACTCGTATGTTCTTGGTCTGGTACATGCATAGGAATTTGGTTGTATCCAGAGTATGCGTCCATGAAAGAAAGAAGTTCATGACCTGCTGTCGAGTCTACAAGCTGGTCAATCCTGGGAAGTGGGAAACTATCTTTTGGGCAAGCTTTATTTAAATCTGAAAAGTCAATACAAGTTCGCCACTTTCCGTTTGGCTTCTTTACCAAAACGGGATTCGATATCCAGTCGGGATAAGTCGAATCTCGAATAAATCCATTTTGCTTCAATTTCTCTACTTCCTCTTTGAGAGCAGCCGACCTCTCTGGGCCCAGCATGCGTCTCTTTTGCTTCACAGGCGGATGCTTCGGATTTACATTCAATTTGTGACTGATAATGGAAGGTGATATCCCACACATGTCAGCATGGGTCCAGGCGAACACATCTAAGTTTGCCTTCAAGAAGTCCGTCAGTTCTTCTGCACGACGTGGATCCAGTTGAGAACCAATCTTCAAAACTTTCGTTGGATCAGCTTTATCAATGGGAATTTCCACTGTCGCTTCATTAGGAGTTGCATTCCTAGCCTCTGGTTCCTCGTCTTTTCTAGGATCCAGGTCTTCAGGTGTTCCTTTGAGCAACTCCTTTGGGGTCAATTTCTTTAATTGCTATGCCGAGTCCCCCTTTGAAGGAGACGAGGCATCCTTACTTTCAGCATTAACTCCTTTCATCAACATCTTCAGTTCGGCCACATAGCAGGCCCGTCCAGAAACCTGATCCCCTCTTATTACTCCAGTCCCGGCTTCGGTTGGGAACTTTAGTAATAAGCACCAAGGGGCGATACAAACTCTAAATTCAGCGAGGGCAGGTCTCCCTAAAAATGCGTTATATGGCGAATCTACGTCCAATACTACGAACTGAAGCATTCTCACTCTTCTACGTTCTCCTAGCCCTAGGGTCACGGGCAACTCTATATATCCCATGGGAGCTGTCGTCGCTCCGTTGAAGCCTCTAATCCATCCTTCACAAGGTTTCAGATCTTCGGGCTCAAGCTTCATCTGATCAAATGACTTCTTGAACAAAATATTAACGGAACTTCCGTTGTCTACTAATACCTTATGGACCAAGGCCGGCCCAATGGTGGTAGTAATAACCAACGGATCATTGGTGGGAGATTGTATCCCCGTGTTGTCTCGGCTGCGAAATACCACGTCGTCGAACATGGTTTTTTGTTGTTTTACAGGGGTGACATCTTCCAAATCGTCACCTTCATTCACATCTAGATGCTTGGCAGCATTCACATATTGGTCCATTGACCTAAAACTTCGGATTGCCGGGTGAGGTCCGCCTACTATGGAGTTGATGACAATCCCTTTACCTTTCTGCTGCGCGGTAGGCTTAGGAGCAGGTAGGATCTGTTTTGGAGCCTGCTCTCCTTGCCCCCTGTCCCTCGGGGCAACCTTGTACTCATCCAACTTTCCTTCACGCAGCAGCTTTTCAATTACATCCCTCAAATGCCGACATTCATTGGTCGAATGTCCATGTGTTCCGTGAAACAAGCAAAATTTCCCTGTCGCCATTTCTTTCTCGGTCGAATCACGAGGTGGCGGTCTTTTGTACTGCAACACATTGTACGTATCCAGATATATATTTTCCAGGGTGTCATTCAATGGTGTATAGTTCTCGTAGTTCTGGAATCGGGGCCTTTTGTTAGGGTCACTTCCCCTATTTCTGTTTCTTCTGTTACCTTTCGAATTACGGTTACTGTTGTTTCCCCCATTTCCAGTATTGCTGTTTCCACCCTTGTTTCCTACATTTACTTCAACCTTGCCAGAACTTTCCCCAGACTGCTTCACGGCAATATTACTCTGCACATTCTCCTTTGCAGCTGTCTCAGACTTTCTCTTTCGGTTTGCCCTGGCCTCCTCTCGTCTTAGATAAATATCGGCTTTTTCGTAGAATATCGCCCTTGTGGGGGGTGTTTTCCCAGAAAGGTAGTCTCCAAACTCGGATTCAGGATCGACTCCTTCCCTCAATGCCATCAGAATAGTGGGTTCGTGCGGGTCACTGACCTCAGTTACGGCTTGGTTAAAACGATCAAGATATGCCCTTAAAGATTCTCCTGGTGCCTGTTTGATTCTTGACAATTCAATAACACTCTTGGACTTTCGGGCATATAGTCGGAACTGGTTCATGAAACGCTCGCTTAGTTCTTTGTAATTAGAAATCGAGCGAGGAGGAAGTCGGGTAAACCAGAACAATGCCACATCTTCTAGGTAGATTGGGAAGGCTTTGCACTTCACTTCATCAGGGGCAGCAGCGGCGTTCATAAGCCACGAATACCGCATCAAATGCTGTCCCGGATCAGTCCTTCCGTTATATTTGTCCATCTGTGGCAAGTTAAAGCGTCGGGGAAACTGGAAGTCGAGGATATCGTCGGTGAACGGAGTATGGCTTCGTTCAATGCCATAGTCTTCATTTGTATAATTCCGGCTCTCGGACATAATTCGGCGAACCATTGCCTGTACATCAGCACTAGTTAGGGGCTGCTCAGGTTCTCTGGCCCCAGTATCCAAGTCCCTTCTGGGCACTTGCTCAGGAGACGCCCTTCTTCTTCGAGCTGCCTCTGCTCGATTCCGTTCCCTGTGTTCCCGGTCGATCTCGGGAAGAGGGGACTGGAGTCTTTGCCCCCGAGTGGGGCCATCGTTTCCTAATGCTCGTGCGATATCCTCGCGAGATCCCAAAGATCCAAATGTCAGCTGCTCCACGTTCTGAGGTCGTTCGAGTGGCCTTCGTTCACGGGGCCTCTCTTCCTCGGAAGATGAAGATTGATCTACGGGTGTGTGACAAACCGGTGATGGAGTTCTCTGTCGACGAAGCTCATTGATCTCCCGACTCATGAGCCTCATATTTTCCTGCATCATGAGATTAGTGCGCTCATGAACTCTCATAGCTTCCCTTGTGCTCTCAAGCATGTCAAGCAAGCGTGAAAAATCTCCTTGAGTGATGGGCGCAGATGGATTGACCTGATCTCCAACCCTGGCAGCTGGAATTGGAGCATTCGTAGGGACTCGAGTAGAGGTTCCAGCTTCACCAAGCATCGGGTCGGATCGGAGGTAGGAGGTCGGGTCGGATCGGAGCTGGGGTGCCTGGTCGGATCGGTGCGCAGCGAGCAGTTCGGGTCGATTCAGATTGGGGGAGTGCACTGCTTCAGAGTCTCCTACCCGGATCGGATCGGAGCTCTCCCCCTGCTGGCGGCTCGGATTTCCTGCATTGATTCTTCCTGCTGCTGAACTCTGCCCCCGAGACCTTGTTACAACAGCGCGTTGCTGATCTTCGCCAGCTCCATTTCCTTGAACAGACTGAACTTCCTTGCCTTTTCCTTTGGCCATGAGTCTTTGACAATTACTTCAACGAATGTAAGAAAACGGAGAAACTTAAGGATTCACTTCTTTGAACTCAACGGTCCAAAAAGTAGAAAGAGATCCCGGAAAATAAAGAATTTAGATGAGGATTCTCAGTGAAAGCACCAAAATGTTAGACCCAAAAGTGGTTCTAACACCCAAATTGATCTAAAACAAGATAAAATGAGATAAAAATAGAAACGAACACGCAGGATTTATAGTGGTTCGGCGAACAAATGCCTACGTCCACTTATCTTTCACTATATTCAATAATTCAGTTGCAAATACAAAGTAATTCTCTCTCACAATTCACTTTTGTTCACTCAATTGACTAAAACAAGAAATGAAAGATGGTTTGGATTTTCCGGGAGTAATGGAGTTCGGATGATGGAGGTGATTGAATTCTCTAAGTGCCGAAAAAAGATCCTTTTCTTTGTCTCCAATCGGGGTATTTATAGGTGTGAATTTGCCTGAGATTCAATCCGGGTCGGACCACGTGTTATCCATCGCACTCTCTTCGGGTTCGGATGAACTATCAAGCTGACAACACATCAAAGAGATGAACGTTAGGGGTAGGAATTAGTCACAGCCGGTCCGGTTCTCCAGGCGATTTTACAGGAGATTAATCATGGATCATGGGTGCGGGTCGGAGACATGCAGGTAAGGGGTTCGGATCGGGATATCCGATCCGAACCGGATTGGTTTGGGCGTCCTTCCTTCTCTGACCTATTCCGCTCCGCTCCAGTGTTGTGGCAAGCAGATGGCCTTCCGATCCGTTCGAGATTTAGTCGCCTTCCGATCCGATTGGATATGCCTCACCAATCTATCTAGTAAGAGATCACCGATCCGATCAGGGAATTCTATCCGATCCGAACAAGATTCAACCCGATCCGAACAGCTGCAGCTCTCAATCTGAATTGTAGTGTTTTCCTTCAATCCGAACCGAAGCCTTAAAATTAAAAATATCATTCAATGTTTGGTTTCTTGACTTTGTGTTGCCTAGTTCACAAAGTAGGCTAACATAAACATACATGCATATATTATATGTGTATGTTATACTCTATTCTTGATCAATTATTAAGATCATTCCAACAAGCCTAGGATGCAAGTTGAAATTTGTATGTATATATATATATATATATTTTCCATTCACTGCTATATGTTATTACATTATTATGTCATTATGCTTGAATTGTAGCGGTCAAAAATATGAAAAATTAACTTGTATACCTTAATTTAAGACAAATTGACAATTGTTATCTTATTAGAAAGCTCTCTCGTTCATACGAACATTAGTGTTATTTAGGCTCAATAATTATTATACTTATATAAACGTAATCATCGTAATTAATATTATATTAACGTAATAAATGCGATTAGGATAGAGTTCAAATTTTGAAATGTCACCACACACACACACACACACACATATATATATATTGATTGCTTATGTGTGTTTAAAATGGCTTTACATATATTAATAATGACACACAGACACGAGGTTAGTTTCCATTTGTGGTATAAGCATGTCCGGAACAAACCGGCAAATCCAGCAACCACAGGTAGGCTCAAATAATGTGAGAGGTCTGGGTGCCATGGGCCATTCAAACTTAGTACACTATGACACGAGGTTAAACCTACTTGTAGTAGAAGTCTGCCTGGAACCGTCCGGCATATTCAACATCTACAGATATACGGTTTAATGTGAGAGGTCTAGTGTGTGTGTATATATAACTATATATATAAATCTATTGTGTGTGAAAATATGCAGGTTTACTACACCTTGAGAAGGTCTTAAGTGACTGACTCTCTTCCTGTCTAATTTGGGTCTTAAGTGGTTAGGACTAAGATCCCTCCAAAGGTTTATTCCTTGGAGAGGAACCAAAGTCATGGGATCCACCCTTATTAGATTTGAAGTAAGACTTTGGTTCCTTATTCTCTAAAAGTGGTTAGGCATAAGCGGTAACGAAGTAGGGTAGTTCACGGGGATGTCCACTTCTCCAGACGCTTGTAAGGGCTCAACTAGGGACAGAATTGGTATATAAAAGATATGTGGTCATTGCATGCTCACCAACTGTCTAAGGGAAGTCTTAAGCAACATAGGCGCTGTAACGACCCGCATTCTATGCATCGCAAGATCGTAGAATATTTATTTCTTTCACACACGAAGTCGTATGGTCATGTAACTTTGGGAGATGACTATTAGGGTCATTTCCCATGTTCATGATTTTTCCCGATTTTTAAATGACCGTTTTGCCCCTAGTCGGTACTGTTTTGGCCATAACTTTTGACTGAAAAGGAATTTTGACCTGAAACCACTTCCATTATATTTGTTTGATGGTTTACAATTCCGTAGAGTGGTCACATTAGCCAAACGGACTCACCGTTTGGGAGATATGGCTGAAACAAGTTTTAGATAGTGAAAAACAGCTTAACTGAGCTTAACCGGGTGATTAACAGCTAGGCCCAATGGGGAATTTCGGGATTAAGGTTATGAGGAGGCTGAAATCAGTTAGAGAACGATCTTATTTTCATTTTTCAGCCGCCACTTTCATTCTTGAAACCCTAACAATGGTCTCCAACACCCAAATCAACTTCTAATCAAGTTTTGGATTAATCTACATCAAATCAAAGAAGATCTTCACCAAATCAGTATTAAAGCTGCTGTTAGACACCAGTATTCGCCAAAATCAGCGAGGTTTCAGTTCTAAAATTTTTATTTGTGGCCAAGGTGAGTGATTAGCATTGTTTTGACACTAATTACAGTTAATTAAGGGTAATTAGTGAAGATTAGCGAATTTATGCATTAATAAATTCAGGAAAAATATTTATAAATTCGAAAATAATGTTTTAGACCTCTGTTAGAAATTTGGTTTGATTTGGTTAAGTTTTACTAATCATATCATTAGTTTTACTTAAATACACTTAAGGGAAAATATGGGGATTTGGTTATGTTTGATCTATTTTAACCTATCAAGTTATCATTTTGATGTTTGTGGTTGATGTTACATGTTGCTATGACTGTATGATATGATTTATGATTGTCTAGAAGTGTTAGATTGGTCGAAAACGTCGTCGAGTGGCGTAAACAGTCGTTGGAAAAGGAAATAGGCCCATCCGGATCGGATCGGAGGAAGGAGCCCGAACCAATCCGCCTCTCGTGTGTCACTCCGACCCGAACCGATGCGTCATGGAGAAGTTTGAGAGACCCGACCCGATCCAGAGCGCTTCGGAAGAAGGACCGAACCGGAGGAGTTTTCCATGAAGCCAGGAGGTGTGGACTCCGATCCGAAGCGCTAGAGGAAGGCCACCTCGATTCGACCCGGAGCAGAGAGGAAGGTTTGAACTGGAGGTTCCGAACCGATCCAATTGATTAGGGAGGAGTATTTCGAACCGATCCGATTGATTAGGGAGGAGTATTCCGAACCGATCCGATTGATTAGGGAGGAGTATTCCGAACCGATCGGATTGCTTAAGGAGGAGTATTCCGATCCAAACCGAGGAGCTGATGACCACGACCTGAAGCAAAGTAAAGTGGAGAAATGAAGACTGATCCGGGGAAGAAGGTGATGACCATAACACGAGATGCAAAGGTAGTCCAAGTAGGAAGTTTTGACTCAGGATCCAGTTGGGAACCAACGAGTCGTCTTCATGAGTTGGGCTTTGCTGCGGGACGTGTGCTAAGGGGTTGTCGATGTCTATAACTTTGAATCACTATGTGTAGGGGGTACGTGAACGGATTCAGGGCCATAGTGGCCTAGGTATGACTAAATAGCTATAGACCAATGAAGTGGGGTCATTTGTAAAGATTTGGTCATGACTCCATGTGGTAAGCTTGGTAGTAGCAGTAGTTGTACAAGTTGAACTCTGTCACTACTTCGATGGGTCTAGTGATTGACAGTGGTGGACATCGTATGCTTTACGCACTGAGTGAGAGATGTGAGGATGGTTGTTATGGTTGATTTGTTTGCCATCATTATGACATGCACACCCCCACCCCCATTATCTTTACACCATTTGTTCAGTGGCACCTTAGATTATTGTACGGTATGTAGTACTAATTCTTTGGTTGCAGGTCCAGGTTCAGGTATGGTTTAGTATACCTGTTAATGTTTTGTTTAGCTGCTTATCGCTCATACCAGACTTTTTATCTGACTCAGAGTTTTATGTCTCTTCTTATTACTCTGGGTGCTCTCACGAGCAGACTAGAGACAAGTTAGCTGGTGATGCACGAGTAGCTGATCTGGAGGCGAGCAGGAGGCTTCCACGTATGATATATATAGATATTCTCCCTGTGTCGTTGGTGGTCACTACTTGGGCATTAGTAGTGTACCTCCCTTATCTTGCTTTTAACTTTAGAGACAGTTTGAAAAGTTGTAATAATGATGATGTGGAACATAAGCTGTATTTGGATTTTCCGCTGCTATGATAGTTTGTTTTCAGCTTATGCACTATCTCACCTGTTTTATGTCAAGTATATGTTATGATTATATTTTATTCCATGCATTGTGAGACATTCTACAGGTTTCTTTGTTAGTTCCTTCATCTTCTTTCCTTTCTTTGGCGACCGTTCCGTGCTAGTCGGGCATGTGTACAGCGCACTATCGGAGGAAATGTCGACTGGTGCGGGGCAGACCGTCACATTTGGTATCAGAGCTCTAGGTTGCGTAGTTAACCTCGGGAAGTTATCAGGGAGAGATAGTATATGTATATGAGAGCGCGTATTTGTAATTATTTTGGTTTTCAAAGCTATATATATATTATTAGTATAGCTAAGGATGAAGTCGCACTGCACTAGCACCACCATGGAGATGGTTAATCGTTTTCTCTTTACAGATTGAACGATGAGCCGATACGCAAGAGGTGCCGATAGGGGAGCCAATAATGGGAATGCTGCTGACATGAGGACAATGTTTACTGACCTCATGAGAGAGATGCTTAGGGATATGCAGAGGGTAGCTCCCAATGCTGGTAATGGTGGTGGTCCAATAGTGCAGGCGCCTAGGGCCGATTTCGCCAAGCTGAATAAGGATTATACTAGTCTTGGTGGGAAGCCGTTCCACGGAACGGAGTCGGCTACGGATATTCAGGATTGGTTGGATAGCTGCGAACGTATCTTTGAAGATTTGGGTATCGAGGATGCGATGAAGAGAAGGCTAGCATCCCGTCAGCTGCAAGGACGGGCAATGAATTGGTGGAATGCTATAAAGGCAGCTACTCCCGAGGATCAGATTACTTGGGAGCAGTTTATGGTTCGATTTAGCGAGAATTTCAATCCAGCTGCCCAGAAGTCAGTGTTGTTTAAGAGATTCTTGGAACTCAAGCAGAATGACAGAGCTGTCTCGGAGTATATTGCTAAATTCGACACTTTGTCGAAGTATGGGCTATCTCTTATTGATACTGCCGAGAAGAAGAACGAGAAGTTCATAAATGGTTTGGATCAGTACTTGGGGGAAAGGCTTATTAACCACATCGATGAGACGTTTGAATAGATTGTGGGGAAAGCATTGAGGTCAGAAAGTCTTTACCCTAAGCCGAAGACTGAGGCTGCATCTACAGAGGAGCCAAAGCCGCAAGCAAGTGGTGGAGGCAAGAGTAGTTCTCAGAATAAGAGGAAGAAGAATCAGAATAAGGATGGCCAGAAAAAGAATAAGAAAGAGGTTGAGTGCTTCAGCTGTGGTAAGAAGGGCCATTATGCTAGTAATTGTCCGGCCAAGCCAGCGGATAGAAAGTGCTTCAACTGTGCCCAAGTGGGATATCACAAGGACAAGTGTCTGTAACCCCCTAAAGAAAAGCAGATGGTGAAAGCATATTCCCTTAATGCTATTCCTTCTTCGTCGAATGCCCCAACTGCGGTGGAGAAGGGAAAGAATGTCGTCATTCAAGGTATGCTTTCTGTTTATGATGTTCCTATTAGAGTTTTGTTTGATACCTGGGCTTCCAGTTCTTTCATATCTAGTGACCTGATAGATAGGTTGGGATTGGAGCCCGAGATTGTTGATAGACCTTTAGTAGTAACGAACCCGATTGGTGGTTCAACTAACCTTAGCATGATTTGTCGTAATGTGGTCTTATCGAGTCATGGATGCATGTTTGTTTGCGATTGCTTTGTTTTGGGCTTTACTGGGTTTGGCATTATTTTGGGAGTCGATTGGCTCCAAAGATACGAGGTGGTGGTAGACTGTGAGGGCTTTTTGGTGACAGCTAGAGCGGACGATGGGCAGAGGGTAGTGTTTGGTGGTCTACCCGGTGATGGGGTAATGGCTAATTTTCTAAATTCCCTCGACATCCCGCATAGTGAGTTGTCAGGTTTGCCCGTGGTTGGCCAGTATTCGGATGTTTTCGAGGAAGTGACCGGGCTTCCACCACACCGAGAGATTGAGTTCCGTATTGATTTAGTGAAAGATGCCAGACCTATAGTGATGCCACTTCGTCGTATGGCACCAAGGGAGCAGCGAGAGCTCGGGGTGCAAGTCAGCGATCTTTTGACGAAGGGATTTATTAGGAGTGTTTCTGAATGGGGAGCACCAGTTGTATTTGCTACCAAGGCGGATGGTTCCCTTCGTTTGTGTGTAGACTACCGCGAGTTGAATAAAGTGGCGAGGAAGAACAAGTATCCTCTACCGCGGATAGATGATTTGTTTGATCAGTTGAGTGGCGCGAGAGTATTTTCTCGGTTGGATCTCGTGACAGGCTTTCATCAGCTTAGAGTGGAAGCTGAGAGTATAGCTAAAATGGCATTCCGGACGCCGTCTAGGTTTTATGAGTGGTCGGTCATGCCATTCGGGTTGACCAATGCGCCAACATATTTTGTGGGTCTGATGAATAGAGTATTCAGAGATCAGTTGAATAAGTTCGTCCTTGTGTTCGTGGATGATATTTTGGTCTATTCGAGGACAGAGGAAGAACACAAGGAATATTTAAGAATAGTGATGGAGGTGTTGAGAAAACACCAATTGAAGGTAAAGTTTTCTAAGTGTCACTTCTGGAGGAGGGAAGTGGGATTCTTGGGCCATGTTGTTTCAGAGAATGAGATTGTCGTGGATCCTGCGATGGTGGCTACGGTACAAGATTGGTCTACGCCCAAGAATGCAACGGACATAAGAAGTTTCTTGGGGTTAGCTGGATATTATCGTAAGTTTATCCAAGACTTCTCCAAGATAGTGGCACCGTTAACTCGACTGACTAAGAAGAATCAAGCCTTCGTCTGGGACGGAGTGTGTGAGAATGCATTCAAGAGTCTAAAAGAAAAGTTGATGCGTGCTCCAATATTAGTCATTCCTAAAGGGAATGAAGAGATGATGGTATATACGGAAGCATGTGGTACCGGACTGGGTGCTGTATTGATGCAAGGAGGTAGGGTTGTAGCTTATGCAAGTCGGCAATTGAAACCACACGAGAGAAGATGCCCTACCCATGATTTGGAATTAGCAGCAATCGTATTCGCGTTGAAGATATGGAGACATTATCTCTTAGGAGAAAGATTCGAGTTGTTTACCGATCATAAATCATTAAAGTATCTCTTCTCCCAGAAGGATCTAAATCTCCGACAGTAAAGATGGTTAGAATTCTTGGCTTCCTATGATTTCGACATCGCATATGCACCAGGAAAGGGGAATGTGGTAGCTGATGCATTAAGTAGAAGACATGCCAGTTTAGGGGCTATGTTTCTTGAATGGAAGCAACTGGAGTACATCGCTGGGTATGATTTTAGACCAAAGTGCGAATTCGATCCAGAAATGTTAGCACGTTTGACGATTAGACCCACCTTGATTGAGCGGATTGGTCCCAGTCAAAGGAGCAATCCTAACCTATTGAAAATCATCTCAAAGTTAGAGATGAGAATCGACGAAGAGGTGAACAAGTATGGGCTTGATCGAGATGGATGACTTAGAAAGAATAGAAGACTAGTTGTACCTAATGTCAATGGATTGAGAGATGGAGTACTTAGGGAATGTCATCACTCAAAATTGACTATACATCCCTATGGTAACAAGATGTATTGAGACATGAAGCAGACCTACTACTGGGAAGGGATGAAAAGAGACATTGGGAAGTTTATATCCAAATGTATGAATTGCCAGCTAGTTAAAGCTGAGCAAAAGAAGCCCAGTAGTTTGCTACAACCATTAGAAATTCCAGAATGGAAATGGGAACAAGTTTCAATGGATTTCATTGATGGGTTACCAAGGACTAGATCGGGCCATGATAACATTTAGGTGATTGTGGACCGATTGACTAAGAGTGCAAGGTTTATACCCGTCAAGTCAAACAGGACGACATGTAAGTTAGCGGAGCTGTATATAAAGTGGGTAGTGAGATTTCATGGAATACCCAAAGGCAATGTGAGTGACCGAGATCCATTGTTCACTAGTGGGTTTTGGAAGAGCTTACAAGAGGCGTTAGGATCAGAACTACATCTTAGTACCGCATATCATCCTCAAATCGACGGACAGACAGAGAGGGTGAATCGGGTGTTAGAGGATCTCTTGAGAGCCTGTGTATTGGATTTTGGTGGATTGTGGGATGACCATTTGCATCTAATAGAGTTTGCATATAATAATAGTTATCAATCCAGTATCGGTATGGCTCCATATGAAGCTTTGTACGGAAGACCGTGCAACTCACCATCATGTTGGATAGAGACCGGTGAGAAGTTTGTGCTTGGACCAGATGTGGTAAAAGAAACTTCAGATAAGATTAAGATCATTCAACAACGGATGAAGGCTGCCCAGGATAGGCCGAAGAGTTATGCTGATGAAGGGAGAAGAGAGTTGAAGTTCTCCGTTGGCGACTTGGTGTTTGTCAAGATTTCTCCGTTGAAGAGCGTGATACGATTTGGCAGGAGAGGCAAGTTAGCACCAAGATTTGTTGGTCCATTCCCAGTTCTTGAGCAAATTGGGAATTTGGCATACAAAGTTGAATTACCAGACAAAATGGCAGGAGTTTACAACGTATTTCATGTTTCCCAGTTGAGGAAATTCTTACACGACCCAGATGTGACTATTTCACATGATCAGTTGGATGATATCGAAGTTGAACCTGAGGCGGTTGGGAACCACATGCCTATGCGTATTGTTGGGAACGATACGAAGCAGCTTTGAAGGAAGGCGGTGAAATTAGTCAAAGTTTAGTGGGGCGAGAATGAGAATGACTGTACTTGGGAGACAGAGGAGAGCATTAGGAAGACGTGTCCAGAACTCTTCGTCTGGTAAGATTTCAGTTTTGATTTAGTCTTTCTGCATGCTAGGATTGGTTGTTTTGGTTGTTTTGCATGTTTGATTGTTATATATACGATTGGTAGGCATTCGGAATCCTTTGTATGTTTTGGGTTAAGGAATTTCGGGGACGAAATTTCTTAAAAGGGGGGGGGGGAGAATGTAATGCCCCGCATTATACGCATCACAGGATCGTAGAATATTTCTTTCTTTCACACACGAAGTCGTATGGTCATGTAACTTTGGGAGACAGCTATTGGGGTCATTTCCCGTGTTCATGATTTTTCCCAATTTTTAAATGACCGTTTTGCCCCTAGCCGGTACTGTTTTGGCCATAACTTTTGACTGGAAAGGAATTTTGACCTGAAACCACTTCCATTAGATTTGTTTGATGGTTTACAATTCCGTAGAGTGGTCACATTTGCCAAACGGACTAACCGTTTGGGAGATATGGCTGAAACAAGTTTTAGATAGTGAAAAACAGCTTAATTGGGCTTAACCGGGTAATTAACAGCTAGGCCCAATGGGGAATTTCGGGATCAGGGTTATGAGGAGGCTGAAATCAGTTAGAGAACGATCTTATTTTCATTTTTCAGCCGCCACTTTCATTCTTGAAACCCTAACAATGGCCTCCAACACCCAAATCAACTTCTAATCAAGTTTTGGCTTAATCTACATCAAATCAAAGAAGATCTTCACCAAATTAGTATTAGAGCTGCAGTTAGACACCAGTATTCGCCCAAATTAGCGAGGTTTCAGTTCTGAAAATTTTATTTGTGGCCAAGGTGAGTGATTAGCATTATTTTGACACTAATTACAGTTAATTAAGGGTAATTAGTGAAGATTAGCGAATTTATGCATTAATAAATTCAGGAAAAATATTTATAAATTCGAAAATAATGTTTTAGACCTCTGTTAGAAATTTGGTTTGGTTTGGTTAAGTTTTACTAATCATATCATTAGTTTTACTTAAATACACTTAAGGGAAAATATGGGGATTTGGCTATGTTTGATCTATTTTAACCTATCAAGTTATTGTTTTGATGTTTGTGGTTGATTTTACATGTTGCTATGACTGTATGATATGATTTGTGATTGTCTAGAAGTGTTAGATTGGTCGAAAACGCCGTCGAGTGGCGTAAACAGTCGCTGGAAGAAGTTGTAGGAAATAGGCCGATCCGGATCGGATCGGAGGAAGGAGCCCGAACCGATCCGCCTCTCGTGTGCCACTCCGACCCGAACCGATGCGTCATGGAGAAGTTTGAGAGACCCGACCCGATCCAGAGCGCTTGGGAAGAAGGACCGAATCGGAGGAGTTTTCCATGAAGCCAGGAGGTGTGGACTCCGATCCGAACCGCTAGAGGAAGGTCACCTCGATCCGACCCGGAGCAGAGAGGAAGGTTTGAACTGGAGGTTCTGAACCGATCCGATTGATTAGGGAGGAGTATTCCGAACCGATCCGACTTATTAGGGAGGAGTATTCCGAACCGATCTGATTGATTAGGGAGGAGTATTCCGAACCAATCCGATTGCTTAAGGAGGAGTATTCCGATCCGAACCGAGGAGCTGATGACCACGACCTGAAGCAAAGTAAAGTGGAGAAATGAAGACCGATCCGGAGAAGAAGGTGATGACCAGAACCCGAGATGCAAAGGTAGTCCAAGTAGGAAGTTTTGACTCAGGATCCAGTTGGGAACCAACGAGTCGGCTTCATGAGTTGGGCTTTGCTGTGGGACATGGGCTAAGGGGTTGTCGATGTCTGTAACTTTGAATCACTCTGTGTAGGGGGTACGTGAACGGATTCAGGGCCACAGTGGCCTAGGTACGACTAAAGAGCTATAGACCAATGAAGTGGGGTCATTTGTAAAGATTTGGTCATGACTCCATGTGGTAAGCTTGGTAGTAGCAGTAGTTGTACAAGTTGAACTCCGCCACTATTTCGATGGGTCTAGTGATTGACAGTGGTAGACATCGTATGCTTTATGCACTGGGTGAGAGATGTGAGGATGGTTGTTATGGTCGATTTGTTTGCCATCATTATGGCATGCACACCCCCACCCCCGTTATCTTTACACCATTTGTTCAGTGGCACCTTAGAGTATTGTACGGTATGTAGTACTAACTCTTTGGTTGCAGGTCCAGGTTCAGGTATGGTTTAGTATACCTGTTATTGTTCTGTTTAGCTGCTTATCGCTCATACCAGACTTTTTGTCTGACCCAGAGTTTTATGTCTCTTCTTATTACTCTGGGTGCTCTCACGAGCAGACTAGAGACAGGTTAGTTGGTGACGCACGAGTAGCTGATCCGGAGGCGAGCAGGAGGCTTCCACGTATGATATATATACATATTCTCCCTGTGTCGTTGGTGGTCACTACTTGGGCATTAGTAGTGTACCTCCCTTATCTTGCTTTTAACTTTAGAGACAGTTTGAAAAGTTGTAATAATGATGATGTGGAACATAACCTGTATTTGGATTTTCCGCTGCTATGATAGTTTGTTTTCAGCTTATGCAATGTCTCACCTGTTTTATGTCAAGTATATGTTATGATTATATTTTATTCCATGCGCTGTGAGACATTCTACAGGTTTCTTTGTTAGTTCCTTCATCTTCTTTCCTTTCTTTGGCGACTGTTCCGTGCTAGTCGGGCATGTGTACAACGCACTATCGGAGGAAATGTCGACTGGTGCGGGGCGGGCCGTCACATGCGCTCTACCGTAATATCAATTAAGTAGTAACGTTCGCAATATTACTTTTCATATTACAATTGAGATTATAGACTTAAGAATGTTAAACGTATTAGGCCGGGGTCTTAAGGGGCTAGGATCCGCCTCAAGGTTATAAGAGATAATAAGAATCCACCTTTAATAGGGTTATAAGTGACTGAGAGTGCCCACCTCGTTAGGTCTTTACCCTAAAAACACTAATGAGCGATTGACTTGGATATCCACCTCATTAGTAAGATACTTGGTGTTTGTATGAATGTTGTGTGTTGCGTAGACATACGTTGACATATGTAACCTGCTAAAAATATAGGGTATGGACTTTAAATAAACACCATATTTCAGTCACACAGAACTTTATGTTCTGACCCCTCTCCTTAACATATCCAATAGGTCAGTGGATGGGGTAAAGTTCATGGACAAAGTCATGATGGGAGCTGAAGATGAAGACAAAGTCATTATGCTATTATTAGTTGTTATCACCTTACTTCTTAGGGAAACATTTGAGAATGAATTATTTGATGTGCACATGGAACATATGTAATCTTGACTGTTGTGTTGGAATTCTGTGATTTATAAATAAAGTGGTACATCTTATTTCAGTATTATATTTTCTCTTTCCGTTGTGTGAGATTTCCATTCGAAGTGTATGTATATATTATCTGTGCAAATGTAATTCCTTACAGGAACCAACGACTCATTTAGAATGGTTCTATGTTTTGATGGGCCTTTTCTAGGTCGAAATTTAGGCCCATTCCGGGCGGGTTGTTACAGAAAATCAGCAAACATGAAAATTAATTTGAAAATAAAATCAAAATTAAATTCCTCGGCAATGGCGCAAAAAACTTGTTTGAGGACGCAAATTCTACGGGTTAAGAAAACCATTGAATTTCTTTTAGAAATAAACCGCAAGCACATGGCGTACACTTGTAGCACGTAGCAAATACGGGTCGATTCACCGATAAAGAATTAATTTTAAAATTATACTCAATCAAATTAAATCAACTTGAGATTGTGATTAAAATAACTAGAAATAAAAGGTAATCTAAAATTGATATTAAAAACTATCAAATTAAAATCAATTTAGAGGTAACTTCACTTTCCTCCTTCTTAACATAATCAACACAAAGTAAAAGTCTCTTTTTACTCTAAGTAGAATTAGTGATGTAATTATCATACGCATGACCTATTTGTGTTATTAATTAACACAAAGTAAGACATTAAGCTATAATACACCTCTAATCAGTACTTCTTTACTTTTAAAACATGACATTGAAATCAAATAAAAATCTAATTTAAGTATGCTCTATTTAGTATTCATTAGTAACATAGACCATAAAACTTCAATTTGAACTTCATTTCGTGGTCATAGTCATATTTTTGATGAAGAGGCAATTTGTCATTCATGTGATATACATAGCCTTTATGTTTTGAAATGAACAAGAGCGACTATTAAATCCAACATGAAGCACAAATACACAAAAACATCCATTTTTCATTGAACACACAAGAGATCATTCTTTACAAAATTATGTTGATCTATGTTAATAAGAGATAAAACTTCATTAATCCTAAATTGTAGGGGTTTAGCTCCTCATTTGTGTTATCATATTAACACAAATAGATTTCAACATTAAAAACAACAAAAGTAGAGATAAAAGAAATAAAGGAAAATAGATTAACAACTAAACTAATTGCATAAAAATGAAACTACAATACTTGCATGAAGGGAAATCTAATCTACTAATCATAGAAAAGAAAGCATATGAATAGGCATGAACATAAAAGAAGCAAGTAAATAAGAAGATGACATAAAAGAGAAGGCTAGGAAGCCATTTTTATTATTCACCTCAACTTACACTTGCATATATATATATATATATATATATATATATATATATATATATATATATATTGATGTGTATTTCAAAAAAAAATGATCTAAGATAATAAAAGATACATATAACATAAGGGGTATTTATACATGACTAAACCCTAATTCTCTTTGTTGGGAACTGCCCAAAATGCTCTCTTCATGAAGCTTCCAAGTTGTCTTTAGCCACTAATGATTCATTAAAACTACATGAAGCTTTTTTGTCTCCATTAACTAATACATTAGCCTCTAATTGTAGCATTAAAGAAAGAGGGATAGGTGGGTAGGTGGGGGTCCTCCAATAAGTCGTATGTGAATTAATTCCATCTTCATTCTTTTAACTCCTCTTTGTGCATGCATATCCTTCATGTCTTCTTATGCATTTCATGAAAGCTTCTTTATTATTTTCTCCCTAATTCTTAACACAAAAACAATTTAAATGCACAAGTAAATTTTATCAAAAATTAGTAAATGCACGAATGATCGTTTAGACCCCCCCCCCCAAAAAAAAGAGAAATGATTTGAAAACAATTAAATCTTGGTTTAATCATGTAAAAAACCCTAATATGTTGTTTTATTTAACTAAAAGAAGATTAAATATGTGAGTAAAAATGTGCATATTTACATGCACATCACACGGGACTAGCCCTTTCCTCTCTCCTTCCTCCTTCTCTCGATCCACGGTCGCTTCTCCCCTTGCTTGTGTCTTCAGTCACCGGTACAATGGGTGTACTGTTTGTTACAGGAATATGAGGAGGAGGAATGGGAGATACAGATTGCTTCATGCTCATTGTTTCTATCTGTTTTTCCACATCCGACGGCCTCGTGCTTGGTGGAAGAGACACCGAGCGCCGAGTGTAATCTCGGTGGCGGAGACTGCTCGTATAATCGTGGAGCGCCTGGACTTAGAATCTCTCCACTCCATGATCTTGAAAAATAAGCCCGCGATGTGTGCTTTCGGTCGTCAAGAGCTCCTAGATCCTCAGTCACGATCTTTATCTCCTTCTCAAGTCATGGCGCCTGCATAAAGCAAATCTTGAATCTGAAAAGAACGTCCCATGCATGCACAGATTAAGTGTTATGTTATACAATGCCTATGATTGTGTATGTGTATCCTAATGTCCCCTCCATAGATCCGCTATCGACTTGCTTGAAGGGGTAACCTCCCCAACACTTAGCAACAAGCTTTCAACGTTTGTCTTCAATCAAGACTTTGTCCAGATTCTTGAACTGACCTTCAACCTCCATCGACGAGGTAGTTTCAGAGGTGTTGACTGAAGAAATTGGTCTGGAAACCTCTCCCAACCTCGTCTACTCTATCGGAGAGGGAACATGAGTGGGAAACAAACTGCCCCTCTAGTGAGCTCCTCCTCATTGCCACCGTCGAGAGAGCCAACATTTTATTGAGCCCCGACTTCCTCCTCTACGGTCGAGGGTCCATCGAGAGGCACGACGGGGGGAACTTCATCCAGAGGAACATTTCCTCCCTTAGCCTCTGCCACTCCTTTTTCATCCTCGTCCTTACGATCAGTCGAATAACCATCGAGAAGTAAGCCTGACACATGGAGGAGACACTCTGACAGCAAAACTATGTCATGGAATGTGTTCGGAACATCCCACAAAGTCAAGACTCGATAAGAATAAATACCACCCCTTGGAATTCGGGGTATACCGACCACATAAAATTTCAAGTTAGTTTGGAGCTAATGACTCAGTTAACTTGAAATATAGCGTAAGTACAAATGCATTTACGGCCCATAAGCTATCTCCTCTATAATCCTGGACGACATCGAACGTAGAACCAATCAAGATTGAAGTAACCGAGCTTGTTGTATGCCCCCAGGATAATGTGATATTGTCTTGCGCCTCTGGATAGACAAGGGAAGGCGAGATCCTTCTTCTCTTCAGGGAGTAAAGATATCTAATGTCTTTCCCATTCGAATCCATGCCCAACCACTTTATGTACAAAATGTAGATGCCAAGAAGGAAGGCAATAGGTGAAGCCACGTCAGCGCTAGGCAAAAGTAGCACCGACTATATTATATGTATGCACATGATGGAGGAATGCACCCAACAGAGCACATGTGCATGTTCTATGCAGTATACCCCTTCGGGGGTGCCAGCGCCCTATCATCCCTTCCGAGGACCAAGACATTGTTTGAAGATTATTTGTACTTCACACAAATCCATCTCAATGCAACTTCATCGATCCGCAAGACGACCAAATCCAGGGGATTATAAAGAACAACTATATCTCCCATTATGACCGGTGTCATGGAAATGCCTTCCTGTTCAGCACCTACATACTCGTCTTCTTGTAGCCAACTCATACTGGTTCCACCTCTTCCTGAACCATCAAATCATCCATATGCTCAACTAAATGTTGGGACCCTTCGGATTGCTCCTCCTGATCGTGCATGTTTGGAGAGCTCACTTGTTGAGAAGGCTTGGAAGCTTTAGAAGTCTCACGCTCGCTGCTTATTGGGCTGGAATCGCATGAAGATTCGGGCGAACTCGATGAAGATTCCACGGCTTCTGCTTCCAAGCCTTGGAGTCATTTCAAACTTCGTTTTGCCATTGCAAACCATATAGTTTCAAGATAGTTGCGTTAGTTACCACACCAAAATTTGTACCCCCATGTTGGTGTAAACTAACGTGGAACATGCAATGTTGTGCGTGTTGATGCAATTACAGTAAAACACTTGGAATGCGACGACGATTTCTAGTTTCTTAAACTAAAACCATCGTCGTTGCTAACCAAGGTCGCAAAAGTCTAATCAAGTCGCGAAAACGTCATGGTTGGGTTGTGAATCAAGTCCTGGAATTTATGGTTCATTCATATGTCCGTAGTCCGATTTTATTTTCTAGTCCTATGTGCATGTCCGAATTATCATTCCAAATGGGTTCATTGTTCAAGCATCAAGGCATCATTCATCAACATGTTCGATTTCAATCCTGATCACACGACATTGCGAAACGACTCGAATTCAACAGCAAAAAAAATTGGAGTCGAGAATTTCCTAAGTGTTCTGGGATATGAATTTCTCTTCGTATCCCCCGAACATCGGAAATTCCAATCCCTCTGCTTCGAACCCCAAAAGTTTTTTTTCCAAAAACCCCAAGTCTTTGAACGAATTTGCACTTCATATCCCAAAGCCTATGCTTCCCTTCACCCGTGTTTTCCTTCACCGCTCTTTCCCATATTCCTTTTTTCATCTCCCTACTTTTCGTTTTCCGGGCAAACCGCAATGAATCGACCTTGATTCAGTTAAAAACTCACACATCCCAACTAAATAGGTTCAAGCCACTTGTGATTGCTAACTAATTGGTTGGACAAAAGAGCGTGGAGGTCTTGAAGGCTGGGGATGATCGAGGAAAGCCAACGAACGCTGGTGGGTTTATGTAGGTTCGAAATTTCTAGGTTTTCCTCTAAGACCTCAAGAATATGAAAATGACAAAAGAAGATAAAGGGGTTTGTATCCAACTATTTATAAGAGTTGGGGGATGACTTCCAAATCTTGGAAAAATTTCCAAGTGTTTGGGGATCGGTATCGATCCCGACACTGTCGTTAAAAAAACTGAAGGAAGAACAAACCAGGACCACTCCGAGATCGGTAAAAAATTATTTAACTCAAAACTATGGCTAAGCTCACGCATACGGGTTATCAAAACCACAATTGTCAAAATCAACTCGAATCATTAAACAACACTCACTAATCTGAATGATTCAAGAGTAAATGCCTAACGATCAAGTCCAAAATCGACGACATTCTGAAAACTAACTTATGCGATCACACGCTCGAAGCTTATCATTTCCATAATGTTTCTCATTACCAATTCCGATCATATCGCGCAAAATCGCGTGCAAACACATGAGCGCGTAAGTGACTGTATGCCGGCAACGACTCAGATGCATTCCAGTGTAAGCAGGAGTTGGCGGTTAATGTTTGATTTCTTGAATCGACAGGAATTAGACGCTCACCTGAGCAATCAAGCAGGTTACAATTCGAGCAATGAAGTTCAAAGCAACTAATTTTTGAACAATATTGGAACCACATATTTATATCAACGAGCTTAAGCAAAGGGATGTAACCGCTCAGAAACGACATACTTTCTAGAATGCGCTTGTAGCACACCACACTTTTCTGAGCCCAAATTTTGACAAAAATTGAAATTTGAACCCATCTAAGCATGGAGCGTATAAATCTGGTATCTAGAAATAAATGAGCATGAACATAATCATAGTACAATAATATTACTCACAACGAAAACGAAATAGGATAAGCTAGTATCAACTCTGGTAATTACCTTATAAGAACTCACCACGTCAATACCGAGCATGAGAGAGAACGAGAACTGAAAACCAAAATTAAACACCTATGAGAACTAGACCATATTGAGATAACCTAAGAGATTGTAATGAGGAGTGGTGTTAGAACAATAAGTTCTGGTGAGCAGAAAGAGTATAACACAATCTACAATACGCAGATGTATCCCGTTTGGTTCAACTAGAGACATATGTCATGTCAAGGCTAGTGATTCTAACCTATCCTTATAAACACTTGCGCACGACTCTAGGTACCATACCCCAGGGTAGCATTCCCAAACGATATCACAATACTAAGATAGAACTTTTATGCATAATTATGAAGCCATTAAATCATCCTTCAACCAATTCCTAACAATTAAGAGGTGGGCTCTAAACTACTCACTAATCATACAGAGGTTATTTATTCATTTATATATATAGTCACTTAAGACCTCACTATCAAATGATAGATAAAGGTGGATCCTCTTTATAACTTAAGACCCTAGGCGGACCTATTGGTCACTTATTGCCCTTTCGATGGTTTACTCAATGCTAATATAGATTAGAGGGCACTGCTACAGGTCCTACTAATTAAGGCTTCCATCATTCACGCATATAAACCCATGCCCCATATAAGGTGAGAGATAGTAAGCAGTCACTTAAGACCAATCAGATAGGCAGACGTGGCGTGCCACTTGAGACCTCCCTATGGTGGACCCTTTTGTTACTATCTAGCTGACCTTATTAGATTAATCACCTAATACTTTCTCATTAGGATGGTTTGACCTATGATACCTTTGTAGTGGTCGTTAAAACCTATTCCCAGGGTGGACCCTCAAACCTTAGCTACTTAAGACCCTAGGATGAAGTAGACTAATAATAGAGATGATCAAAACCGTACCCAATTGTCCTTTAATAGTTTTATTTATGGGAGGTGGACTACGCGATCACTTAATACCTTTTTGTAGGTGGATCTAACCACTTAAGACCTTAATCCCCAAAGCAGGTCACGTTATTGAGTTATTCCCGTTTGGTTTCTCCTTACGGAAATAATCTACGTACGCAAACTAACTATCGTTACGGGTTCCTATAGTTAACGATGTCTCCCATCAGTTGTGCATATATTCGACAGCTGCAAAGTGTAGACTTATGTCGAATAAGGGAACTGACCTCATATCATTAACCTACTAAGTCCAATTCTAACTTCTAATTATATTAATTCTAGATTAACAAGATAAAATAATGAAAATTTACACCTTTCCTATCCTAGGGTATTTATTTAATTATTTCATTATTGGACCTAGCATTTTAAATGACAACTAATACCATAATCCTTTTTTTATTCCTATTATTTCTAATTAATAGCATTATTACCATTTATGACCATAACAGACATATTTTCCTAAGGCGCTAATTAACCCCTTAAATCCCAATTATTACAATTGATTATAATAAATGTCATTTATGAACCTAACGATCATAATTTCCTAAGACATTGATCTTAAAATAAAATGTCCTTATTATATCAGTCCCTTTTTTATTTCTAATCTAATTATTGTAACTCCTTAAACATTTAAATTTTAATTTAATTTGATTTATTCTTGTATATATATATATTATATGTTATAAGAATTATTTATTTACTTAAATGGAGTTACAATTCCTATTCCTAGTCATTGTTTTTAAATTGTAACCATTTAGGCATAACTACCTAATTTAAATTTTTTTCCCCAAATCAACGGTGGTTACAATAGTTATTATTCCTTTGTGGCGTTATTTGTAGGAAATTAATCACATTTATTGCTACAACAGTCATTATATATATTTCCATTTAAATGGATTACACTTCCATATGTAATTCCATAAAATGGAAACCATTCAAACACATAACATTAATTATACTATAATCGTTGTTTAAGTAGATTAAGACGGACAATGTGTGTGTATATACATACATACATACATACATACATATATATTTGCGTAGTTAACGTAGTTATTATTCTTTTATTTTTATTATTATTAAATTCAAATGTTTTGGTTTAAGCTAACAGCCAAATCATTTCTTTTTGTGTTCAATCTTCTAATAAGATTCCAATTCTTACAAAAAGGTCGTTAACTGCAATTATAGTAAATTATGCCTAAAATATTTAAAAGAGGAAGAAACACATTTCAAATCATAATAAATATTTAATATGTATGTTTTTGAAATGATTGATGTAAACTATGCACCAACATATATATAAATTTATATATGTACATGAATTTACACATTCCTTTCCTTTTTGTTTTTGTACATATTTTTTATTAATTTCAAATATTGTCTTTTTATTGAAAAAGAATGAAAAAAAACATATTTACAATAGTCAAGTTAAAATCCAAACAAAACTGAACATAAACAGACTTATGTCTTTTTAAAAAAATTTACGTGAGTTACTAGTCAACACCAAAACTCCAGATCTAGAATAAAACTACATCTTAACAGTGATTTATGGGACCGATTTCCAAAACTGTTGTGTTTACAATGACCATAATATTTTTAAACACAATTGTATGCAATGTTATGAACAATCTAATAAGTCTATAAAATAGTAATATTATTCGAAACCACAATTATTCTCAGATCTGACAAAAACCTATAACAGATCTGCTAAACACATAGGCATATATTTTAGATTTAATACAAATGAAGTAATCAGATTGTTGTAAACTATTCATATAGATTTCCCACTCACCTGAAAGCATCCAAATCTGAATCTGAATAATCTTTTAGGCCTACAATTCCTAAATTCTTACAGATCTACAGTTATTCTTAAAAGGGGATCCTTTCAGATTTGTATATTTGCAAGAAAATAAGAAAAGAGGGGAGAATATGATGAAGAATAAGCTGAATGCCAATCCATATTCTTTTCCACTTGAATCCGGTTAACCCTTTAAAATCTATATTGTTTATGTTTGGTTTAGAATGTATATGAACATATTTTTGTTTTAGAATTTGTTTGAGGAGAAAGGGGAATGTCAGTGCTTTGCTGCTACTCTCAGAAATATGTGGAAAAGAATGAGGGCCTAACCCTTTATTTATAGGGATTAGAATGACCGTGAACTGTTAGATTTAATTTAATGAACGTCCGTTCATTCGTATAATAATTTATATATTAAAAACCTATATAACCATAGCCGTCACTAGGCTGAAAATGCCCTAGTCGACCCCCTTAGGCAAAATCGCCCAGTGAAGGCAGCTTATAAATGGTATTAAATACTATATATATTCTATTTTATTATTTCCATCTGTTTTTAATATTTCGTCCGTATCTTTTTCATATGGACCACGTTTGTGAAACTCCAAACATGAAAGTTGACTAGAATTTCGTAATGAATTGTAACAGTGCAAGTTTCTTGGTCAAATTCCATTGTTTGCAGAAATTCATATATCTGGAAATCAAATTAAATAACTAATTTATTTATTGTCAAAATTCCAAGTTGTTACATTCTTCCCATCTTAAAAGGAATTTCATCCTGAAAATCTGACACTACCTTTCATATCCTACACAACCATCCATTTTGCAATGAGTTGCGCATGTGCACAGTGTACAAAATGCATCACAACCATAAAACATGTATGCACAATGATTCTAAATCGGATTCTCTTATATGTATGCATTAAAATTTTAAAACACTTTCGAGAACATGATGCAAAACATCCTAAATATACAGCCAGTTCTATACGAGTGCAAATTTTGAAAACCCCTTTTCCATCCGTAACCCTCCCAGCTATGAATAAAAGTGTGAAGCAACCAATTTTACATTAAAAATCCTACCATCTGAAACGTCAACATATCTAATTGATTCCTATTTAATTTCTCCTAAGCCAGAAAAAGGATATCGAAGCAAAGATTTTTAACATTCCTTTCACATATAAATATTCCAATTCCTGTCCTACAGTGGAAATTTTACCTCAGTTCCCCAAAATATTTCCATTTGTAGACTGCAAAGGAGGCGTAATACAAGCTCTAAAACAAGTTAATCAACAACTCGTGCGTATCGTTGACAAGGTATGAAAACAACGTTTCCAACGCTAAAACCGCTTTTTTCTTATGGTCATTAATGTGTTTATCGCATCGTTGGCCCTACTGCACCGCTAAATCGTGCACATAGACCAAAAATCGATTTTTTTCACAAAATAAATTTCCGATTTAAAACTTTTTTTATTTATTTTAAAAATTTCTTTTCGATACCGTTTCACTTTCCATATGAGGTTTGCATAAAAATTAAAAATTTGGTAACGTGCTCTTTGCGTCATTCAAATCATGTATTTTAATGCAAAACATATGTTAAAGTACGCACAAACTGTCGTACCCAAATCCGTGTTTTCGCGCAAACCTAAATAAAAGAAAGTAAATCAGTAAAATATAAAATTTAAAAAGGATATATAAATATATTTTTCAAACAATATTGGAAAAAAGTTTCAAATTTGTATTTTGCGGAAACTTAAACAATTTAAGTCACATGTCGATGAAAAAGGAAGTCGGTCATGCAAAAATGCAAAAATCAAAACCACATACAAACAAAATAAATTTTAGCTTAACAAGTAACAGGTGATAAATATACCCGTGACAATAATAACGCAAAAACCTGTCTTTCGCTAAAATTTATTTAACACATAATTTTCTGCAAGCCGAATGATAAGACGATAACCAATATTATGTCTACTCTTCAAAAGTTTTACAAGTTAACTGGTCTAAAAATTAACTACGACAAATCTAACATCATGATTGCTAGAGTTTCTCAAACTCGTATTTCTGATATCCAAAGTTACACCGGTATTTCTTGTAGTGATTCCACTTTATCTTATCTTGGTTTGCCAATGTTATCCTCTAGAACCACAACTCAACACTGTCTTCCTTTGTTTGAGAAGATTACCAATAGATTTAATTGCTGGTCGAATTATCTTCTTAGCCAAGACGGTAGATTAACCATGATAAAATATGTTATTATTTCTATGCAAGTTCATTGGTCGTGCACCTATTTACTTCCTAATAAACTACATAATATGATACGTACTGCTTGCATGAGATTCCTATGGAAAGGAAATATGCACGCTAAGTTCATTGTGCTTATCTCGTATACTAAACTGGCTAGACCTATAAACAAAGGTGGTTTAGGAATAATCAATACCAGCACTTGGAACATGGCAGCTTTAGCTAAAAATATTGATGACATTTTGAACATCACACCGAGTCTTTGGGTACACTGGTCCATAAAACACATTCTTAAAGATCAAAGTTTTTGGTCTCTTAAAAATCTGCAGGGATTTAGTTAGACTTGGAAATCAATTAAAAAATTGAAATATAAGATCTTACCGCACTTTAACGCTTACATCACTATATCCAACCCACCTCGGACGACCCATACACCAATGTCTTGTTCTAGCTGTCTCGACTGACATGACTTTGAGCGACCCGACCAAGGACGACTCGACCCATCTTCGGATGACCTGACTTCAACGACCCGCCCATGTCTTGGAGTACAAGCCATGCGACCGATCGAAAAATTACTTAACTCCGGATTTTTCAAATATCTCGAATTTCAACCAATCCATCACCAAACGACAACATCGATGCAAACAACTCACCCAAATCTTCCAATTCAACCATCAACACTTTGTGAAATCATCAACAACACTTAATCGACAATTATTCATTATACAACCATATGAAACTCATCAAATCATGATAAATCAATGAATAAACAAAATGGTGGATCTAAACTTATAAAAACATATGAATTAACATAATAATTACCGGTTTAAGTTGCTAGATTAGATCCTATGATGATTTGAATTGAAGTCATACTTACCATGATGTAGATCTAGGTGAAAACAACATGAAATGATGAAAATAAAATCAAATAACCCATATACTTGATTGAATCCGTGTGAGTGATATGATTGAATCCGTGTAAGAGATGTTTATCACTCATCAAATCTTCAAAATAATGTGAAATCACTAAATTCCCAATCTGGACAACAAAGAATGATCTTCAATCCTCTCAATTTGATGCGATCTCCCTTCACTTGATGTAGATCTAGCTTTGCTTGATGTAGATCTTCAATCTTCTTGCCTAGATATAAAATTTGATTGGAGGAAAGATGTAATTGATTGAGCAAGGAGTATCACAAACTCAACCAAATGAGAGAATGAAGAAAGTAAACTATTATCCATGCCTTTACCCCTTATTTATAGCCTCTAACTAGCCCACTAATGGGCCACACCAAATCAGCTTATTAATGACTAGCCAAACCTATACACAAATTGTGCAGTACTAAAACAGCGATTCCTCCCAAACCGCTAAACCAAATCTTTAATGTGACCACTCTATGGAATTGGCAACACCATTTCATTTCCAATTAGATAGATCTTAGCACCTAATTCGATCCTAGTCAAAAGTTAAGCCCTGTGCAAAACTGATAGGGGAAAAATTGGTAAAAATTATGGATATGTCTCACATCCCCATAACCAACATATCAAAATATGAGAATGGTCCAACCATTAGGGAAACAAATAAAAATATTTTATGATCCTGTAATACGTAAAATGCGAGTTGTTACATTTTCCGCCCCTTAGGAATTTCTCCCTCGAAATTCCAAACACACACAAGAAACCCTAACAATTCTGCATATCTATCATCCACGAGCAGCCAATTTTACCATCCAAACTAGCATCCATCATGTCATTCATCCGTAGTCTTATCCTAGCACGTGGAATTCTACCAATAATAGTATAAGCTACAATAATGTAAGGTGACACGGCATTAATGGGTCATACTAACGATGAGTTTTGGATGGATCGTCTTCATACTGTCTTCGTCTCCCACGTACAATCGTCATCATCCTCACTCCATTGTACCTTAACTAGCTTAACCGTCTTCCTCCTAAGTTGTTTTGTGTCATTCCCCACAACACGAAGCGGTTTACGAGGTTTCGTAACTACGGACTCGACTTCTAGGTCTTCGTACTGTTCCGGAGATACCACCACATTTGAATCATGCACACACTTGCGTAGAATCGACACATGGAAAACATTGTGTAAACTCAACATCTTCTCGGGTAACTCCAATCTGTATGTGAGCTTTCCTATCTGCTCGATTATCGGAAACGGTCCAACAAACCTTGGAGCGAACTTTCCTCTTCTTACAAACCGAACAATATTCTTTAACGGAGAAATCTTCACGAAAACCATATCGCTAACATCGAATTCTAAATCTTTTCAGTGCTTATCGGCGTAACTCTTCTAATGATCTTGGGTTGACTTCATTCATTGTCGAATGATCTCGATACAATCCGATATTTCTCTAATCATCTCAGGCCCAAGTATCAACTTCTCTCCAGTTTCTAACCAACAAGCCAGAGAATTACAAGATCTTCCATACAATGCCTCGTATAGTGCCATCCCAATGCTCGATTGGTAGTTGTTGTTGTATGCAAACTCGACTAAATGTAGATGGCTTTCCCATGATCCTTCGAAGTCCAATACACAAGCCCTTAGGAGATCTTCCAAAACTCGGTTAGCCCTCTCGGTTTGAGGATGATTAGCCGTACTCAAATGCAACTCGGTTCCCAAAGTCTCTTGCAAACTCTTCCAAAATCCACTTGTGAATAAAAGATCTCGATCACTCACTGTACTCTTCAGGATACCATGGAATCGAACTATCCACTTAATATAAAGCTCAGCCAACTTCGGTGTTGTCCTAGTCGATCTGACAAGAATAAATCTTGCACTTTTCGTCAAACGATCCACTAAGACCCAAATTCCTTCGTTTCCTGCCCTATTTCTAGGTTGCACATCGACTCCTATTCCTTGATTTCACGGCTACGAGGATACACTGATTACTCTTTGACTTACAAACAGGGTTTATTCAACCCAAGCAATTGCAAAACAGCTTTATAACCCTTCAATAGCACTTGATTCAGAGAGTAGAGAGTGTAGAGAAAAGAAGTTTGATCAAATCAGAAGTGAACTCGGCAGAGTATAAGTGTAAAAACCATAAAAATGATTAAGAATAATGATAGGATGAAAGAGGATGAAGATGGAGAAGAAGAGATGTTAAAAAATTTGGTTTTAACCTCTTTTTATAGAGTATGAAGGGTTACAACGGTTCTGAAGCGTTTCAAGTAGTGAAAAGGCACTTCCCTTCAAAATTAGAAAAATAGCTATTATATGTCGACATACATATTTTGCTATGTCGACATAGTCATGTGTAATTTTTATTTTCGAAGAATATTTCAAGTATTTTGATATAAAATTAATTCTGAAAATTCTTGAGTAAAATTCTAATGTTGTAAATCAATATTATATGATAGAAAAACATATGAAAACATATTTTTTAAACTATATAAATATATTTATAAAATTATAAGGTTTTAAACTATATAAAATATAAATAAAGTATATAAAAACTTAAGTTTGAAAAGCAAAGAGGAATAATAATAGAAACAGATATAAAAACAAAATAAAGGGGATTGAGAATGTAATAGAAAAACAAAATAAAGAGGAATGAGGAAAGAATTGAAAAATCAAAATTTGAATTTGAACCTGGAGTGTTATTTAGAGTCTTAGAAAATCTAGACTCTATAATTATATTAATCTTGAACTCTTGAATTTCTTGAAATCTTGATTACTCATGAGTCTTGAATCTACTCTGAATTCTGAATCTCTAAAAGCTCTCAAACTGTACAGTCTTCAGTATTAATTCTTGTATATAAATCCTGCATATGTGTATATATATATTCTAGATAAAGATGTTGGTATATATATTTTATAATCAATGATAATTGAAATAAGATTGTTGTCACTAAAACTCCATTCTCTAACAATCTTCCCCTTTTTAATAATGACAACCTTAGTTTATAAAATATCATACCTGTATATACCTGTTTGATGATGATCCTCTTATACTCCCCCTGTCTATAAGAATTTTATAAAAATATGCCTATATTTTGTAATTTCTTCCCCTTTGGCATTATCAAAAAGAAAGATTAAAGACACTCCCCCTAAGTTAAACAACTGTAGAATCTAAGTAATATTCCTAAAAATACTCCCCCTAAATTTAATAACTATTTCTAATTAGATTACTCCCCCTTAATATGATAATCATACATTTATGTTTTTGAACAATATTAATCATAAACGACAATCTTATTAAAGAAACACGTGTACATATACATGGATTTATACATATACGACACACCATAAGAACGTAATAAAGCGAAATCTGGACAACCCTTAAATACTAAATTATTTGACAATGGGTGATTTGTCAATTGGACAATTTGGATAATGGAGACAGAATTCTCCATTCTTTTCAATCACATTCCCATTTTCGTCAAATAGGACTTCTACGTACTCAACGTTATCGTCTGCAATCGTTGGTTGAGTCCCTTGTTGTTCTTCCTCCTCCATTATTCCTTCCACTTCCAGTTCTTCTTCTGGTTCTTCCTCTTCTTCCACTGGTTAATTATCATCATTGATGATAATCGGATTAGTCTCGTTATCCATTATAAACTTTAAGAAACTTCTCATCACTTTTCCTTGTTTGTTTTGCTCTTGACTTAGTCTAATTTGAAGCACTTGCATCTCAGCCACTATTTGCAGTAAATACTCCATTTTCTCTTCAATTTTGATCACTCTAGAGACCGTAGATCGTTGAAATAGACCCTCAGACGGTCCATCATACGAATCAGAGTTGTTTTGTGTATTTGGATTAGTGGAAGCCATTGTAATTTTTAATTTAGAGGTTTTACAGAGAAGAAGTATGAGAATGAAGAAGAAAAATCAAATTAAAGGATTTATATAGTTGGAATAACTAACTTTTGGTGGGAATTAATTTTAAAAAAATTCAGTTATATGTCGACATAGAATAAAATTCATGTCGACATAGTGTTGTTTTAAATTTTTATTATTTTAATTCCTTTATATATATATAATTACTTAATTATTCTAGTTCACTTAACGAACATATACCTAATTCTCTCCTAAATTTAGTGAATGTTGCTTCATTTAATGGTTTGGTTAATATATCAGCTATTTGTTTATCTGTTTCTATAAATTCAAGTGAAATCTTTTCTTTACTTACATTATCTCTTAAAAAATGATGTCGCACATCAATATATTTAGTTCTCGAATGATGAGTAGGATTTTTAGAAATATTTATAGCACTTGTATTATCATAGTATATAGGTGATTTACTTATGTTTAAACCAAAATCGTTTAAAGTTTGTTGCATATAAATTACTTGTGAACACGCCAAAGCAGCAGATATATAGTCTGCTTCAGTCGTTGACAAAGATACGGTATTTTGTTTCTTATTAATCCAAGATACAAGGGACTGCCTAGAAAATGACATGTTCCACTAGTACTTTTCCGATCAGATTTACATCCTGCGTAATCAGCGTCACAGTACGAAACTAGATCGAATGAATCATTTTTAGGATAAAATAATCCAAAATATGATGTATGCTTTACATATCTCAGAATACGTTTTACGGCTATTAAACGAGTTTCCTTAGGTTGTGATTGATATCTTGCACAATGACATACACTATGCATTGCATTTGGTCTACTGGCAGTTATATATAATAATGATCCTATCATTCCTCTATATAGTTTTTGATTAACATCTTTTGATATATCATCTTTACTTAAAGCAATATTAGTTGCCATAGGTGTTGGTCTACCATTAGTTGTTGTTAAATTGTACTTATTAATTAAATCTCTAGCATATTTTTCTTGATTAATAAATATTCCATTTTTTAGTTGTCGAATTTGTAAACCTAAATGAATGATAATTCTCCCATATGACTCATTTCAAATTCTTTGGTCATAATATCTGTAAATTCTTTGTTCATTTTTTCATTTGTTGACCCAAAGATTATGTCATCAACATATATTTGTACTAATTGTATATCTTTGTTATTTTTCTTAATAAACAACGTATTATCTAGTTTTCCTATTTCAAAGTTTGATTGTAATAAATAATTTCGTAATCTATCATACCAAGCTCTAGGAGCCTGTTTTAATCCATATAATGCTTTCATTAGTTTATATACGTGATCTGGTAATTTTTCATCTACAAATAGGGGTGGTTGCTCTACATATACGTCTTCTTTGACTAATCCATTTAGAAATGCACTTTTGACATCCATCTGATATAATTTAAAATTATTATAATTTGCAAAAGCTAGTAAAATTCTAATAGCTTCTAGTCTTGCTACGGGGGAAAAAGTTTCATCATAATCTATTCATTCTTCTTGAGTATATCCTTGTGCTACTAGTTGTGCCTTATTTCTTACTACCTCACCGTGTTCATTCATTTTGTTTTTATAGACCCATTTGGTTCCTATAACTGTTTTATCCTCTGGTCTAGGAACAAGTTCCCATACTTCATTCCTAGTAAATTGATTCAATTCTTCTTGCATAGCAAGTATCCATGAATCATTGGAAGAAGCTTCCTTTGGATTTTTGGGTTCTATAGTTGATATAAATGCAGTATTACTCATATTATTTAATTGATTACGAGTTCTAACAACGGATTCAATATCCCCTAAGATATTTTCTACTGGATGATCTCTAAGCAATCTAATTCTTTTATTTGTTTGATTATCTTCATTATTTATTTCATTAATTTCATCCTCACTATCGTTTTTATCATTTTGAGTTATAATTTGATAGTTTTCATCGAAAGATACATTTAATGTTTCTTCTATAGTGTTGGTTCGAGTATTAAAAACTCTATAAGCCTTGCTTCTTTCTGAATATCCAATAAAAATTCCTTTATCTGATTTTGAATCAAATTTGTCTAAATTATCCTTTGTATTAAGTATAAAACATTTGCTTCCAAATATTTTAAAATAAGATACTTTTGGTTTCTTGTTATATAAAAGTTCATAACGAGTTTTATGAGTCAAAGGTCTAATTGAAAGTCTATTAATAATATAACAAACTGTTGCTGCTGCCTCAGCCCAAAAATTCCTTGGTAAATTACCATCGGATAACATAGTTCTTGCACATTCTTGTATCGTTCTATTTTTAGTTCAACTACTCCGTTTTGTTGAGGAGTTGTTGGAATTGAAAAATTGTGGGTTATTACCTTTTTATTACAATATTTTTCAAAATTTTCATTTTCGAATTCTCCACTATGGTTGCTACGTATTATTTTAATTTTTAGTGATAATAAATTTTGAATCTTGTTAGAAAAAGTTTTTAATCGATCAGAAGCATCACTTTTATTTTTAAGAAACAAAGTCCAAGTGTATCTAGAAATATCGTCAACTATTACAAATACATATTTGTTATGATTTATTGATTGAGTTTGAGATGGACCAAATAAATCCATGTGTATTAACTCTAACGGTTTTGAAGTAGTGATTTCTTCTTTTGATTTAAATGAACACTTCTTTAATTCTCCGAATTGACAAACATCGTATAAGTTATTAACTTTGAATTTTATTTTGGTTAATCCTCTAACCGAGTCTAATTTAGAAATTCTAGAGATATGTTTGAAATTTGTATGACCGAATCTCTTATGCCAAATCCAGGGATCATTTGTATTGGCCATAAGACATAAATTATCGTTGGAAATTTTCATACTGAATATATAAATATTTTTCTTTCTATCTCCTTCGAATATAACTTTTGAATTCCTATCTTCTATTTTTATTTTATATCCTTTATCGCAAAGTTGACTTATACTAGTAAATTGTGTTTTAAATTCCTAACTAATAAAACATCAGAAATAGTAGGAGTTTCAGAATTACCGACATTGCTGATTCCAATGATGTATCCTTTAGAATTATCTCCGAAGTTTACCAATCCACCATCTTCATACTTCAGATTATTGAGTAGTTATAGATTTCCAGTCATATGTCTCGAACAACCACTATCCAGTATCCATTTGTCCTTTTTCATTTCCACCAGTTGCTTTCCAGAGTTTGAATTTTCAATAGCCATGTAACACACTAGTTCAAGATTTGAATTTCCAATAGCCACCTTTTCAGAATTTGAATTGCCAATAGCCACTTTACCCATCTTTTCAACTTTTGAGTTTTCAAAAGTCATAGGACTCGTCCTTTTCGGTATTAAACAATATTTCTGTAGATCATATGCTTTTTTAACATTAACATATGCAGACTCTTTTAACATTGATGAAATGCATGAATTGACACAAGTATTATTAGAAATTCTAAAATTAGTCATTTTACCAAATTTTCAAAAATCAGATTATGGACTTTTTGAAAGACCTTAATCCGATACCAATTGTTAGGGACTGCGGGATGGATCGTTCAGGCAAATCAAACACTAGAGGGGAGGTGAATAGTGTTTGTAAGAATTTAAACAAAACTGAAAACTAGAGAGAACTATGGAATGAATCAAACACCACAAACACAATTACAAACACAGATTCAAACACAAATGCAAAATAAACAGAAATAAAAGTTTAGAAAGGAAAGAACACACAGGATTTTATACTAGTTCGGATCACTCCTACGCCAGTCCCGCACAACGCTGGATTGTGCAGAATTTTATTACCATTTTCAAATAGCCAAATGCAACCTTCTTGATTTCACAACTCAACAAGGAGACACCGACTCATATCCCTTGATTCACGGCTCAACAAGGGCACACCGATTCCTATTCCTTGATTTCACGACAACAAGGATACACCGATTAATCTTTGATTTACAAACAGGGTTTATTCACCCAAGCAATTATAAAACAGCCCTATAACTCTTCAATAGCACTTGATTCAAATAGTAGAGAGTAGAGAGTGTAGAGAGAAGAAGTTTGATCAAATCAGAAGTGAATTCGACAGAGTATAAGTGTAAAAACCATAAAAATGAATAAGAATAATGATATGATGAAAGAGGATGAAGATGAAGAAGAAGAGATGTTAAAAAATTCGGTTTTAACCTCTTTCTATAGAGTATGAAGTGTTGCAACGGTTCTGAAGCGTTTCAAATAGTGAACCCTTCAAAATTAGAAAAATAGCTGTTATATGTCAACATACATATTTTGCTATGTCGACATATGCATGTGTAATTTTTATTTTCAAAGCATTTTTCAAGTATTTTGATATGAAATTAATTCTGAAAATTCTTGAGTAAAATTATAATGTTGTAAATCAATATTATATGATAGAAAAACATATGAAAACATAATTTTTAAACTATACAAATATATTTGTAAAATTATAAGGTTTCAAACTACATAAAATATAAATAAAGTATATAAAAACTTAAGTTTGAAAAGCAAAGAAGAATAATAATAGAAACATATATAAAAACAAAATAGAGAGGATTGAGAATAAAATAGAAAAACAAAATAGAGAGGATTGAGGAAAGAATTGAAAAAACAGAATTTGAATTTGAACCTGGAGTGCTATTTAGAGTCTTACAAAATCTAGACTCTATAATTATATTAATCTTGAACTCTTGAATTTCTTGAAATCTTGATTACTCATGTGTCTTGAATCTACTCTGAATTCTGAATCTCTAAAAGCTCTTAAACTGTACAGTCTTCAGTATTAATTCCTGTATACAAATCCTGCATATGTATATATATATATTCTAGATTAAATATTTTATAATCAATGATAATTGAAATAAGGTTGTTGTCATCAAAATTCCATTCTCCAACACCAACTTCCACGTAGGAACTTCCAACGGTTGAAGCAATCCACTTGGCTTCCTTTGTTGAGCTTTCACCAACTGACAGTTCATGCACTCGAAAATGAATTTTCCAACATCCCTCTTCATACCTACCCAGAAGTAGGCTTGCTTCATGTCCTGATACAAATTATTACCACCAGGATGAATCATAACCTTTGAGTGATGACATTCCATTAGAACCTCATCTCTCAATCCGTCGATATCAGGAGCAACCAGTCGTCCTTTCTTTTGAAGCCAACCCTTTTGACCAACCTCGAATTCTTTATCCTTTGGTTCCAACTACTAGACAATCTCGACAAGCTTTGCATCATGCTTCTGGCTCTCAGCAATCCTTTTGATAAGGGTAGGTCTTATCGATAATCTTGCCAACATTCAGGTTCCAACTCACACCGTGATCTGAAATCAAATCCTGCCAAGTACTCGTGGTGCTTCCATTCTGAAAACATCACTCCCAAACTAGCATGTCTTCGACTCAATGCATCCGCCACTGCGTTACCTTTACCAAGAGTACAGGCTATACCAAAATCATACGATGCTAGAA
Organism: Allium sativum; assembly: GCA_030737875.1. Taxonomy (NCBI): domain Eukaryota; kingdom Viridiplantae; phylum Streptophyta; class Magnoliopsida; order Asparagales; family Amaryllidaceae; genus Allium; species Allium sativum. The sequence goes on from CM060915.1 coordinate 133,929,700, forward strand.
ACTCTAACCATCGTTGCTGCCTAAGATTCAAATATTTTTGGGAGAAAAGATACTTCAATAACTTGTGATCCGTAAACAACTCGAATCGAACTCCCAATAAGTAATGTCTCCACATCTTCTGAGCAATCACGATCGCCGCCAACTCCAAATCATGAGTTGGATAATTCCTTTCGTGCGGCATTAGTTGTCGACTTCAGTAGGCCATAACCTTGTCCTTCTACATCAGCACTGCGCCAAGTCCACTACCACATGCATCGGTGTATACCACCATTTCTTCATTTCCACTTAGAATCGTCAAAACAGGAACACTCGTCGGTCTCTCTTTAAGGATTCCAAAAGCTTACTCACACTTCACATCCCATGTGAAAACTTGATTATTCTTCATCAATCTTGTTAATGGTGCAACTATCTTGGAGAAATGCTTGATATAATGATGATAATATCCCGCAAACCCAAGGAAACTCGGAACATCCATCGCATTCTTTGGTCTATCCCAGTCCTGGATTGCTGCCACCTTAGCGGGGTCAACCGCTATTTCATTTACAGAAACAACATGGCCTAAGAACCTCACTTCACTCTTCCAGAGGTGACACTTCAAAATTTTAGCTCTCAGTTGATGCTTCCGCAAGATTTCCAAAACAACTCTCAGGTGCATCTTATGCTCTTCCTCATTCCAGAAGAAAACCAGAATATCATCCACGAACACAAGCATGAACTTGTTCAACTGATCCCTGAACACCCTATTCATAAGATCCATGAAATATGCTGGCGCGTTAGTTAGCCCAAATAGCATCACCAACCATTCGAAGAAACCAGATGGTGTCCTAAAAGCAGTCTTCGGCACACTATCCTTTGCCACCCTCAACTGGTGAAACCCCGTTGCCAAATCCATCTGAGACAACACCTTAGCCTCATGAAGCTGATCGAACAAGTCGTCTATCCTTGGCAACGGACACTTATTCTTCTTGGTCACCTTTTTCTGCTCACCATAATCCACACACAACCTCAAAAATCCTACAACCATGGTTACAAACAAGACTGGTGCACCCCATTCGGATATACTTCTTCGAATAAACCCTTTTCCCAAAAGGTCACATACTTACACCTATAACTCTCGTTGTTCCTTAGGCTCCATCCTCCTAAAGGCATGATGATAGGTCTAACACCTTCGACCAAATCGATTCTGAACTCAATCTCGCGATAAGGCGGCAACCCTTTGACCTCATCAAAGACATCTTTAAACTCACTTGCGATCGGCATCGATGACAAGTCTTCATGTGGAATCATAAGCAAATACAAATAGCACACGAAGACACCATCTTCAGGCTTACATCAAATCACAACCATTCGCCCTTCCACATTCCCGACTGTCACGTCGAGCTTCTCGCAATCCACCTTTGCCGCATACCTCTTAGGCCAGTCCATACCCAAGATAATCCCAAACCCAACGAAGTTTAAAACAAAGCAATCACACACAAAGGAGCAACTGTGACTCAACAACACTAGACCATGAAAAATCGTACATAAACTGGATGAACCCCCAACTGGATTAGTCACAATAAAAGGTCTATCACATATCTCGAGTAAAAACCTAATAGGCACACAAGCTCATTGCAAATCAAAGAATGCTATGCTCCAACATCGAATAACACATGAACTTAAGCATATCTAATGGAAAGAATACCTTGAACGACGACACTCTTCCCTTTCTCCTCTGTCGTAGGAGCCCTAGAAGACGATTGAACAACTTTCAAAGCATACGCCTTCACAATATGCTTTCCCTTCGCTGTTCCTAGATAGTCCTTCTTATTATGTCCAGACTTGCCACAGTTGTAGCACTTCTTCTCAGCTTTCAAATTCTTGCAATCCCTGGAGTAATGGCCCTTCTGCTGGTAGTTGTAGTAAATCACTTCGCCTTTTTTGCTTTTTCTAGCCATCTTTTTCCTTTCTGTTGTTGCTGCTTCCTCTTTTTGTTAATACCACCCTATTGTGGTTTCGGATCTTCCTTAGCTGCAATAACAGTCTTTTCCTTGGGAAACAATCTCTTATGCCTTAGACCCTTCTCGACGATCTTCTCATAAATGTCATCTAGATGATCCACCAGCTGGTTCCCAAGGTATTTGTCCAAGCCTATGACAAACTTCTCGTTCCTCTGATAAGGAGTCTCGACATACGAACGAGCATACTTCTACAAAGCTTCGAAGTCAGAAACATATTCCAGCACTGGTCGACCATTCTGCTTAAGCTCGACAAACCTCTTAAACAGAGCTGACTTCTAAACAGTAGAAATAAACTTTGTCTTAAACTTGACTTGGAATTGTTCCCATTAAATCTCATATTTTGGAGTTTCTAGAGTGACATAATTCCACCAATCCATAGCTCTGCCCTATAGTTGTCTTGATGCAAGCTTCCTTTTAGTCGCACCGTTAATTCCCAAGTCTCCGAAGATCTGAATTCAAGTATCAAGCCACCCTTGGATCTCTACAACTGGCTTCATCCCTTTAAACGGCTTCCCTCCTAGAGTAGTGAAATCTTTGCATAGCTTCGCGAAGTCCACAACCCTAGGCACTTGCACTTGAATTTCTACATCTACCGTGGCTGTCTCTTAAGTGGGTACCTATGACGGCCCGCCCCGCACCAACCGACATTTACTCCAATTGTGCGCTGTACACATGTCCAATTGGCATGGGACGGTCGCCAAAGAAGAGAAAGAAAGAAGAGGAACTAAATAAGAACCTGTAATATGTCTCACAGCGCATGGAATAAAATATAATAACCAACATATAGTTGACATAAAACAGATGAGACAGTGCATAAGCTGAAAACTTGAACTAACATCATCAGAGTAGCGGAAATATCAAATACAGCTTATTACAACTTCAAAATACTGTCTCTAAGATAAACAAAATAGGTATGCTACTAATGCCCAAAGTAGATACCGATCACGACACAGGGAGAATAACTATATATCATACGTGGAGCCTCCTGCTCGTCTTCAGTCCATCTACCAAGCGCACTACCAGCTATCCCTGTCTCTAGTCTGCTCGTGTGAGCACCCAGAGTAATAAGAAGAAACATAAAACTCTGGGTCAGACATCAGTCTGGTATGAGTGGCTGCAAGTATAAACAGAATAATAACAGGTATACTAAGTCATACCTGAACCTGGACCTGCAACCAAAGAGTTAGTACTACACGGTACAATACTCTGTGATTTCACAAACACATAATATAGGTATACGGGGGTGGGGATGTGTATGTCAAACAATCAAGCATAGCAACCATCCTCACAACTCTCACTCAGTGCGTAAAGCATACGGTATCTACTTCTTTGATCACCATAACCCTTCAAGAAAACGACAGAACTCGACTTTGTACGACTATGTCCATTCCTACTACCACCAACGCCAAACCTATGGGATCACGCCCAACGTATCCATGATCCCACTCCATTGGTAGGTAGCTCCCTAGTCGCACCATATCCAAAGCCCGAGTCCGTCTATACACCTCTAATACATAGTGATCCAAAGTCATAGGCACCGACAACTCCTTAGCACACGTCCCGCAGCAAAGCCCAATCACGAAGTGAACTCATTGGTTCCCGTCTGGATCCTGAGCTCGAACTTCCACTTGAACTACCTTTGCATTTCGGGTTATGGATCTCCATTGGATCGGTTCGGATCCCTTTCATCATCATTGGGATCGTGGTCTTCATCGTCTCGGTTCGTGACTGCTACCTCGGGTCGGATCGGAGTGCACCATCGATTCGTGGCTCCCAGTCCCGTCTGGATCGGATCGGGTTCTCCACCACGCAACGGCTCGGGTCACGCCTCCTGGTCATAGCTCCAAGCCCCTCGCCCTCCTCCAAGTCTCCGGTTCGTTGTCCTCAAGGCGATCAGATCGGATCGTCTCGTTATCACTCCAGGCGGGTCGGGTCGGAGTCTTCAATCACCAAGTCTTGAATCGCGACTTCTCGGATCGGTTCGGATCCTTCAGCTCGTGGCGCAGCTTGCTTCGCTATAACGATCCGGTTCGGTTCGTGGTGAAGGGAAATGGGCGGTTCGGATCGGGTAGGGGGCGATCCGATCCGATTTCCTGCACCGATTCCTGCAACCTTCCAGCAAGTGTTTATACGCCTCTCGACGGCGTTTTCGACCATTCTAACTATTGAAACCAATCACAAAGCATGTCATAGTGTCATAGCAATACATACAAGTGACCTCAAACACCAAAACAACAACATGATATGATAAAATGGATCAAACATAGCCAAAACCCCATGTTTTCCCTTAAGCATATGTGAGCATAACTAATGGTACGATTAGCAAAACTTAACCAAATTAACCCAAACTCATATCAGAGGTCTAAAACATCGTTTATGATTTTATAAACATTTTTCCAGAATTTATTTTCCTTTAAAAACGCTGATTAGCACTAATCACCCCAATTTAGCCATAATTAGTGCAAAAAGCAAGCTAATCACTCACCTTAGCCACAAAACAAACTAAGATCTGAAATAATTCTCTGATTTGATGCGAATCCCAATGCTAACAGCAGCTCCAAGGTTGATTAGGTGGAGATCTTCTTTGATTTGGTCTTGCTAATCTCTTTTTCTTCAAGTTGGAGTGGTTTGGAGGTGATTTGGAGACTTTAGAGGGTGGAGGCCATTATTAGGTTTCTTGGGGACTAAGTGGAGGCTAGAAAACTGAAATGGGATCAAATCCTAGGCCAACTCAGCCCTCTCCTAACCCTAATCCCGAAATGGGTCATGGGCCTACTCACTAATCACCCGATTTGGCCCGGCTAAGCAGTTTTTCACCCTCCAAACCTTGTTTCAGCCATATCTCCCAAACGGTAAGTCCGTTTGGCTATTATGACCACTCTACGGAAAGAGAAACCATCAAACGAATCTAATGGAAGTGGTTTCAGGTCAAAATTCCTTCCCTATCAAAAGTTATGGCCAAAACAGTACCAACTAGGGGCAAAATGGTCATTTAAAAATCAACAAAAATCATAAGCATGGGAAATGACTCTAATAAATGTTTCCCAAAGTTACATGACCATACAACTTCACACGGGAAAGAAATAAATATTCTACAATCCTATGATGTGTAGAACACGGGTCGTTACACTCTCCCCCCCTTAAGAAATTTCGCCCCCGAAATTCCCTAAAAAACACACACAAGGGTCCCGCATGCCTATCAATCATAAAACAACCATCAAACATGCAAAACAAGTCTATCCTAGCATGCGGAATAACTAAATCGCAAAGTAAATCTTACCAGGCAAAGAGTTCTGGATAAGCCCTTCTAATGCTCTCCTCTGTCTCCCAAGCACAATCATTTTCGTCCTCGCCCCACTGAACTTTGACTAGCTTCACTGACTTTCTTCGAAGTTGCTTCGTATCTTGCCCCACAATACGAATCGGCTTGCGGTTCTCAATCGCCTCAGGTTCTACTTCGAAGTCCTCTAACTGATCAGGTGAAATAGTCACATTTGAGTCGTGAACGAACTTCCTTAGTTGGGAAACATGAAACACATCGTGGACTCCTGCCATTTTCTCTGGTAAGCCAACTCTATACGCCAAATTCCCAACTTCCTCGAGAACTTGGAAAGGACCCACAAATCTTGGTGCCAACTTGCCTCTCCTGCAAAATCGTATCACTCTTTTCAACGGAGAGATCTTGACAAACACCAAGTCACCAACGGAGAATTTCAAGTCTCTTCTCCTCTTATCAGCATAGCTTTTCTGCCTATCCTGAGCAGCTTTCATTCGTTGCTGAATAATCTTGATCTTATCGGAAGTTTCTCTCACCACATCTGGTCCAAGCACAAACTTCTCGCCAGTCTCTATCCAACATGATGGTGAATTGCACGGTCTTCCGTACAAAGCTTCATATGGAGCCATACCGATGCTGGATTGGTAGCTATTATTATATGCAAACTCCACTAGATGCAAATGGTCATCCCATGCTCCACCGAAATCCAATATACAAGCCCTCAAGAGATCTTCCAATATACGATTCACCCTCTCCGTCTGACCGTCGGTCTGAGGATGATATGCGGTACTGAGGTGTAATCCTGACCCTAGGGCCTCTTGTAAGCTCTTCCAAAACCCACTAGTGAACAACGGGTCTCGGTCACTCACAATGCTTTTGGGTACTCCATGAAATCTCACTACCCACTTCATATACAATTCTGCCAACTTGGCTGCAGTTCTGTTCGACTTTACTGGTATAAATCTTGCACTCTTGGTCAGTCGATCCACAATTACCCAAATGCTATCATATCCCGATCTAGTCCTCGGTAAACCATCGATGAAATCCATCGAAACTTGTTCCCATTTCCATTCGGGAATTTCTAATGGTTGCAACAACCCACTAGGCTTCTTTTGCTCGGCTTTAACTAGCTGGCAATTCATGCACTTGGATATAAACTTCCCAACGTCTCTTTTCATCCCTTCCCAATAGTAAGTCTGTCTCATGTCTCGATACATCTTATTACCACCGGGATGTATAGTCAGTTTTGAGTGATGACATTCTCTAAGCACTTCATCTCTCAAGCCATTCACGTTGGGCACAACTAGTCTTCCATTCTTCCGAAGCCATCCATCTCGATCAAGCCCATACACATTCATCCCCTCTTCGATACCCATCTCTAGCTTGGAGATGATTTCTAGTAGGTTAGGATCGTTTCTCTGGCTAGAACCAATCCGCTCTACCAAAGTGGGTCTGATCGTCAAGCTAGCTAGCATAACTGGATCCAATTCGCACCTTGGTCTGAAATCAAACCCCGCGATATACTCCAGCTGCTTCCATTCAAGAAACATTGCCCCTAAGCTGGCATGTCTCCTACTCAAGGCATCGGCTACCGCATTACCCTTCCCAGGTGTATACGCGATATCAAAATCATACGAAGCCAAGAACTCTAACCATCTCTGCTGACGGAGATTCAGATCTTTTTGAGAGAAGAGATACTTTAACGATTTATGATCGGTAAACAGCTCAAATCTTTCTCCCAAGAGGTAATGTCTCCACATCTTTAGCGCAAACACAGTCGCTGCCAATTCCAAATCATGGGTAGGATACTTCTTCTCATGTGGCTTTAGCTGTCGACTAGCATAAGCTACAACCCTACCTCCTTGCATCAATACCGCACCCAGTCCGGTACCACAAGCATCTGTATATACCGTCATCTCTTCATTTCCCTTAGGAATGACCAACACTGGCGCACGCGTCAACTTTTCCTTTAGACTCTTGAATGCTTTTTCACACCCTTCGTCCCAAACGAAGGCTTGATTCTTCTTAGTCAACTGAGTCAACGGTGCCGCTGTCTTGGAGAAGTCTTTGATAAACTTACGATAATATCCAGCTAACCCCAAGAAACTTCTTACGTCGGTTGCATTCTTGGGCGTAGACCAATCTTGTACCGTAGCCACCTTTGCAGGGTCCACGGCAATACCATTCTCTGAAACAACATGGCCCAAGAATCTCACTTCTCTCCTCCAGAAGTGACACTTAGAAAACTTCGCTTTCAATTGGTGTCTTCTCAACACCTCCAACACAATTCTCAAATGTTCCTTGTGTTCCTCTTCTGTCCTCGAGTAAACAAGGATATCGTCTACGAACACAAGAACAAACTTATTCAGTTGGTCTCTGAATACTCTATTCATAAGATCCACGAAGTATGCTGGTGCATTGGTCAACCCGAATGGCATGACCAACCACTCATAAAACCCAGACGGCGTCCTAAATGCCGTTTTAGCTATACTATCAGCTGCTACGCGGAGCTGATGAAATCCTGTCGCGAGGTCCAACTGGGAGAACACTCTAGCTCCTTCCAGTTGATCAAACAAATCATCTATCCATGGTAGAGGATACTTATTCTTCCTCGTCACCTTATTTAACTCGCGATAGTCCACACACAATCGAAGGGAACCATCTGCCTTAGTAGCAAACACAACTGGTGCTCCCCACTCGGAAACACTTCTTCTAATAAATCCCTTCTTCAAAAGATCGCTAACTTGCACCTCGAGCTCTCGCTGTTCTCGTGGTGCCATACGACGAAGTGGCATCACTATAGGTCTGGCATCTTTCACTAAATCAATACGAAACTCAATCTCTCGGTGTGGTGGAAGTCCGGTCACTTCCTCGAAGATGTCCGGGTACTGGCCAACCACGGGCAAACCTGATAACTCATCATGCGGGATGTCGAGGGAATTTACAAAACTAGCCATTACCCCATCACAGGGTAGATTACCAAACACTACCCTCCGCCCATCATCCGCCCTAACTGTCACCAAAAAGCCCTCACAGTCTACCACCACCCCGTATCTTTGGAGCCAATCGACTCCCAAAATAATGCCATACCCAGTAAAGCCCAAAACAAAGCAATCACAAACAAACATACATCCATGACTCGATAAGACCACATTACGACAGATCATACTGAGGTTTGTTGAACCACCAATCGGGTTTGTCACAGCTAATGGTCTATCGACTAACTCGGGTTCCAACCCCAACCTATCTACCAGGTCACTAGATATGAAGGAATGGGAAGCCCCGGTATCGAACAAAACTCTAACAGGAAGATCATAAATGGAAAGCATACCTTGAATGACGACTCCCTTTCCTTTCTCCGCCGCAGTTGGGGCATTCGACGAAGAAGGAACAGCATTGATGGCATATGCTTTCACAATCTGATTCTCCTTCAGAGGTTGCGGGCACTTATCCTTAAAATGTCCCTCCTGGCCACAGTTAAAGCACTTCTTTCCCACTGTCTTGGCCCTACATTCCCTTGCATAATGGCCCTTCTTTCCACATTTGAAGCACTCGACTTCTTTCCTGCTTTTCTTCTGGCCATCCTTAGCTTGGTTCTGCTTCCTCTTATTCTGAGAGTTATTCTTGCCTCCACCGCTTGCTTGCGGCTTTGGCTCTTCAGCAGATGCAGCAACAACCCCAGTCTTCGGCTTAGGGTAAAGACTTTCTGACCTCAAAGCTTTTCCCACAATCGACTCAAACGTCTCATCGATGTGATTAATCAGCCTCTCCCCTAAGTATTCATCCAAGCCAGTGATGAACTTCTCATTTTTCTTTTCGGGAGTATCGATTAGAGATAAACCATACTTCGACAAAGTGTCGAACTCCGCAACATAATCCGATACTGCCCTTCCATTCTGCTTAAGCTCCAAGAACTTCCTAAACAATTCCGACTTCTGGGTAGCTGGGATATACTTGTCGCTAAAACGAGCTTTAAACTGATCCCAAGTAACTTGATCTTCTGGTGTGGCTGCCCTAATAGCATTCCACCAATTCATCGCTCGTCCTTGCAGCTGACGAGACGCTAGCCTTCTCTTCATCGCATCCTCGATACCCAAGTCATCGAAGATCCGATCACAGCTATCCAACCAATCCTGAACATCCGTGGCCGACTCTGATCCGTGAAATGGCTTTCCACCAAGATTAGTGTAATCCTTACTCAACTTGGAGAAATCGACCCTAGGCGCTTGCACTACTGGGCCACCACCAACTCCGGGGTTAGGAACTGCCCCTTGCACTTCTCTAAGCATGTCTCTCATGAGGTCGGTAAACATCGCCCTCATGTCAGCGGCATTTCCATTATTGGCCCCTCTACCAGTACCTCTCACATATCGGCTCATCGTCAATCTGTAAAAAGAAGAACGAGTAACGACCCCATAGTGGTACTAGTGCAGTGCAACTTCATTCTTATACTACTAATAGTATATATATACATAGCTTTTGAAAACCAAAGTAATCACAAATACGCGCTCTCATATACGTACTAACTCTCCCTGGTGTCTTTCCCTAGGTTAACTACGCAACCTAGAGCTCTGATACCAAATGTGACGGCCCGCCCCGCACCAACCGACATTTACTCCAATTGTGCGCTGTACACATGTCCAATTGGCATGGGACGGTCGCCAAAGAAGAGAAAGAAAGAAGAGGAACTAAATAAGAACCTGTAATATGTCTCACAGCGCATGGAATAAAATATAATAACCAACATATAGTTGACATAAAACAGATGAGACAGTGCATAAGCTGAAAACTTGAACTAACATCATCAGAGTAGCGGAAATATCAAATACAGCTTATTACAACTTCAAAATACTGTCTCTAAGATAAACAAAATAGGTATGCTACTAATGCCCAAAGTAGATACCGATCACGACACAGGGAGAATAACTATATATCATACGTGGAGCCTCCTGCTCGTCTTCAGTCCATCTACCAAGCGCACTACCAGCTATCCCTGTCTCTAGTCTGCTCGTGTGAGCACCCAGAGTAATAAGAAGAAACATAAAACTCTGGGTCAGACATCAGTCTGGTATGAGTGGTAGCAAGCATAAACAGAATAATAACAGGTATACTAAGTCATACCTGAACCTGGACCTGCAACCAAAGAGTTAGTACTACACGGTACAATACTCTGTGATTTCACAAACACATAATATAGGTATACGGGGGTGGGGATGTGTATGTCAAACAATCAAGCATAGCAACCATCCTCACAACTCTCACTCAGTGCGTAAAGCATACGGTATCTACTTCTTTGATCACCATAACCCTTCAAGAAAACGACAGAACTCGACTATGTCCATTCCTACTACCACCAACGCCAAACCTATGGGATCACGCCCAACGTATCCATGATCCCACTCCATTGGTAGGTAGCTCCCTAGTCGCACCATATCCAAAGCCCGAGTCCGTCTATACACCTCTAATACATAGTGATCCAAAGTCATAGGCACCGACAACTCCTTAGCACACGTCCCGCAGCAAAGCCCAATCACGAAGTGAACTCATTGGTTCCCGTCTGGATCCTGAGCTCGAACTTCCACTTGAACTACCTTTGCATTTCGGGTTATGGATCTCCATTGGATCGGTTCGGATCCCTTTCATCATCATTGGGATCGTGGTCTTCATCGTCTCGGTTCGTGACTGCTACCTCGGGTCGGATCGGAGTGCACCATCGATTCGTGGCTCCCAGTCCCGTCTGGATCGGATCGGGTTCTCCACCACGCAACGGCTCGGGTCACGCCTCCTGGTCATAGCTCCAAGCCCCTCGCCCTCCTCCAAGTCTCCGGTTCGTTGTCCTCAAGGCGATCAGATCGGATCGTCTCGTTATCACTCCAGGCGGGTCGGGTCGGAGTCTTCAATCACCAAGTCTTGAATCGCGACTTCTCGGATCGGTTCGGATCCTTCAGCTCGTGGCGCAGCTTGCTTCGCTATAACGATCCGGTTCGGTTCGTGGTGAAGGGAAATGGGCGGTTCGGATCGGGTAGGGGGCGATCCGATCCGATTTCCTGCACCGATTCCTGCAACCTTCCAGCAAGTGTTTATACGCCTCTCGACGGCGTTTTCGACCATTCTAACTATTGAAACCAATCACAAAGCATGTCATAGTGTCATAGCAATACATACAAGTGACCTCAAACACCAAAACAACAACATGATATGATAAAATGGATCAAACATAGCCAAAACCCCATGTTTTCCCTTAAGCATATGTGAGCATAACTAATGGTACGATTAGCAAAACTTAACCAAATTAACCCAAACTCATATCAGAGGTCTAAAACATCGTTTATGATTTTATAAACATTTTTCCAGAATTTATTTTCCTTTAAAAACGCTGATTATCACTAATCACCCCAATTTAGCCATAATTAGTGCAAAAAGCAAGCTAATCACTCACCTTAGCCACAAAACAAACTAAGATCTGAAATAATTCTCTGATTTGATGCGAATTCCAATGCTAACAGCAGCTCCAAGGTTGATTAGGTGGAGATCTTCTTTGATTTGGTCTTGCTAATCTCTTTTTCTTCAAGTTGGAGTGGTTTGGAGGTGATTTGGAGACTTTAGAGGGTGGAGGCCATTATTAGGTTTCTTGGGGACTAAGTGGAGGCTAGAAAACTGAAATGGGATCAAATCCTAGGCCAACTCAGCCCTCTCCTAACCCTAATCCCGAAATGGGTCATGGGCCTACTCACTAATCACCCGATTTGGCCCGGCTAAGCAGTTTTTCACCCTCCAAACCTTGTTTCAGCCATATCTCCCAAACGGTAAGTCCGTTTGGCTATTATGACCACTCTACGGAAAGAGAAACCATCAAACGAATCTAATGGAAGTGGTTTCAGGTCAAAATTCCTTCCCTATCAAAAGTTATGGCCAAAACAGTACCAACTAGGGGCAAAATGGTCATTTAAAAATCAACAAAAATCATAAGCATGGGAAATGACTCTAATAAATGTTTCCCAAAGTTACATGACCATACAACTTCACACGGGAAAGAAATAAATATTCTACAATCCTATGATGTGTAGAACACGGGTCGTTACAGTACCCTCCACATGATTGCTTCCATCATGGCCTGAACATAGTTGGGTAGTCTGGTATACCACCATTACCTCCTACAGGAACAGTTTCCTCCCAAGCAACGTGTCTCGATGGTCGACGACTCATTCTAAATCTGTAATATAGAATGATTAGTCCATGTACGAGAAAAACTGCAAACGGAGTTCAAACGCGACTATACTATACACTAATATATAGTATATATCCATCGAAAATCTACAAATACGTCTCTTATACGTAATTATGCCCTTGAATTTTGGCTAAAATCGATAACCAAAGCTCTGATACCAAATGTGATGACCGCCCACAACTCCTGCACTTAACAAGGGAAATTACGCACTAAAAGGTGTGTCAGGCAGCTATGGTCGATCATCTGGGTAGGATAACACAAGTGGAATATGTCGTATAACTCACAGCGCAAGGATAAAATATAATAGAACATATACAACAGGCAATAATAGTGAAGCAGAATTGAGCTGAATCTTAAACTCTTTCATATCATCATGATATAATATCCATACATCCTAGGATTACAACATAAGAGTTTGTACATAGTGCCTCACTACAATCACTCAAAGAAAACATAACAGTGGAAACAACGAGATATGTATAGCGGCAATAGTAAGTAAGCCTCTTGCTCGTCATCGATTCGCACCATCGTCTCATCAAGATCAATCACCTGTCACCTAGTCTGCTCATCCACAACATCATGGATGAACAACCCAAGGTAATAAGAGGAAACATAAAACCTTGAGTCAGACAACCGTCTTAATGAGAGATAAAACAGTTATCTAACATCATCAATAAAGTATATGAGAATAGGCAGATTAATCAACTAATCTACCATCATCAATAGAGAAGAACCCAAACCCGTCTTCCCCACATCGGGCAGTGATAGCCTTTACAATAACCAAATAGAAACAACAGTACATTCATAGCAGTCAGTTAAACCATTCTAATCGATACCGACATCTCATAAGAAAAAGCCCTGAAGGCCTAAACCATCATCAGACAAGCACCCAAGAGAAATCTCCTTCGACGTCGAATATTTTACACAAAACGATACAAGCAAACAATCATCATCCATGACTCTGGCCATCAACGCCAATCTTTCTTCGATACCATCGCTAATCTTATGACTGGCCATATCGTCAAGTCATCAGTCAAGGGCTAATGGTAATTTCGGTTCTAGGAAAAACTCCATACGCCTTTCATTGCTACGTATCTAGGCCTTTCATTGCTACCTAGGGTACTCAACTAATCATCTAGTCATTTAGGTGTCCCTATTATACCTCTGCTTTGAGTCCGCTAGAATATACGATAACGATAATTCCACATCCTTCTTTATCTCTAGTCATCATCATCGGCGAACATTAACAAACTCAAATCATCTTGAGCAGCCATTATCCACGAGCTCAGAATATACTTGAGTCATCTTCACATTCGTTGCATCTCGCCGATCAATGAACACTTCATAACACTTTTAATATTCCTCCTTGAATTCACTCCGAAGCAACACCCATCGTCGATCCAAAAACCAACATCATTTGGCCATTATTAGATGTGTCACACCCCTCCTATGTCGCAACTGAAGTCCAACGACCTTACCTAAGGTATGAACGACCCATCCATACTTGAAACAAAAGACTCGACCCATATGAATGACCCATCCATACTTGAAACAGAAGACTTGACCCATATGAAAGACCTATCGACTGAACGACCTGCGACCCATAGGTCACGAACGACCCAACCATCCAATGACCTAATTTCGGACGACCTGACTTCAATAACCCGCCCATCTCTTGGATCACAAGTCATGCGACCCATCGAAAAACGACCCGACTCCCGATTTTTCCAATCTATCTCCAATTTCAACCAATCCATCACCAAAAGACAACATCGATACAAACAACTCACACAAATCATCTAGTTCAACCATCAACACTTTATGAAATCATCAACAACACTTAAGTGGCAATTATTCATCACACAACCATATGAAACTCACCAAAATATGATAAATCAATGAATAAACAAAATGGTGGATCTACACTTATATAAACATATGAATTAACATAAGAATTACCGGTTTAAGTTGTTAGATTAGATCCTATGGTGATTTGAATTGAAACCATACTTACCATGATATAGATCTAGGTGAATACAACATGAAATGATGAAAATAAGATCAAACAACCCATATACTTGATTGAATCTACGTGAGAGATACTTATCACTCACCAAATCTTCAAAATAACTTGAACGCACTAAATTCCCAATTCGGACAGTGAAGAATGATCTTCAAACCTCTCAATTTGATGCGATCTCCCTTCACTTGATGTAGATCTTTAATCTTCTTACGTAGATCTAAAATTTTAATAGAGCAAAGATGTACTTGATTGAGCAAGGTGGATCACAAGCTCAACCAAATGAGAGAATGAAGAAAGTAAATTATACTTCATGCCTCTACCCCCTATTTATAGCCTCTAATCAGCCCACTAATGGGCCATACCAAATCAGCACATTAATGACTAGCCAAACCTGTATAGAAATTGTGCAGCACTAAAACAACGATTCCTTCTAAACCGCTGAATCAAAGCTTTAATGTGACCACTCTTGTAACGTCCCGTAATTTTAGCGATTAAATAATTAATTTATTTAATTATTTTAATATATAGGGTTCGATAATTTAAATGGTCGGTATTCAAATATTTTGAATATTTAAATAATTATGATTTATATTTATTGATATAAATAATGTGAAAATACATTTAATATCTGAGATGGTCGGAAATGAGTTGAATTAGCAATAGTGTGTGAATTGAATAATATATGAGATTTAATTCAGTTTAGAATTGAATTATAATAACGAATATATTAATTAAATGACAATTGAACGTATTAATTATAAAATAAATTATAATCGAGCGCATAATGACGCAGTAGTTCGAAATATTACGATTTGAACTTCAACTGAGTATACATGATTCGTTTTAAGTCGGATTTCTTTGAAACAAGAAACGTTGGAATCTATTGAACTGTATTTTTCTAATGGAAAAGAAAAATGGAGATTTCGTCTTATAGATTGTAATTTATGTCCAAATCAAATTTTCAAATAGTCGCTATGAAATCGTTTATAAGCCATAACGGTTTATTTAATATAATTAAATATTGGTTTCGAATTTGGACAAGATCTTTGAGATGTAGCTATAATTTAATTTTTAGAATTTTACTGTAATTTTTAATTCGTAAAGTAAACAGCTATTTATTTGAAGTGTTTTACACCCTACATTAGCATTTTTGGGACTTCACAAAATAAATTAACTGGTCTATTTTATTATACTTTTGGGATCGTGACACATTGCTCAACACAACGGTATGTTTATTTTTTTCCATAATGGCTTATACGGAAACATTCTAATTCCAAAATTTAGATGGAAATCCATAAGTGCAACGCGGTACATTAGATTTTGACCTTGCTTGAACAAGTTAAGAGTAGTGAATATTTAAAGATTAAATTATATAATAAATAACTAAATGTGAGTTACATTATTAATAAATGAATCAATTTCATACAAAAGACCTTAGTTACTCCACCCATAAAAGAAGATATGGTATTGGCGGCTTCAGTGTGTAGATTTATATTATCTTAATGGATTATATGGTACATATACTATGACTTTATGGTACATTAGAAACAAGAAAAACAAGCATACAGTGAATACGTAAATAAACGGCATGTTCCAATCCAAGTGTATACACATAGATATTATAAAGTAAATGTATAGGAATGGAATTACTGAATACAAGCCGCTAAGCTTGAAAAACTTGGACAAGCTTCATATGTAAGCTATTGGGTTTCTTCATGCTGAAGGAACCATGCTTGACATACATGCCACTGACCTAAAAGGAAATATCACTTCTAATCTACCCTACGTTGAAAGCACTCATCAAAGATAACCTGCAAACCTATATGTACTACCTACCAGACCCTAAGACTTTACCATGAAGCTTCTAAACCTATATATACACAAGCATTTTGTATTAGGAAAGTTTTTAATGACAATTAAATCTAACACCCCGCAATCAAATTCAAAACTCGTATACATCAGATTTCCCTGAGCCTCTTTTCATCGTAGTGGTGTTTTCCTTTTCAGAAGGTTCAAACAAAATTCATTTTGGTGTTCTTTTCACGCTGTGCCCTTGGGTGTGGAAGTTTTGGAGTTTAAGGCAACGATGTGGAGGATGGAGACTGGCGAGAGCTTCACGAGTTAGAGGCAAGTTCGTTAGAGTAATTTTGGAGAAAACTGTATATATTTATGTCACAAGTCATATGGTGGAGAGAATTTGTTAGTCGAGTTCGGTGGTATGCCGGATTACCTTCATTAGGGTCTGGCGTTGGGTTTTTATGTATGGTGAATGTAAAGGAGAATATGGGACAAAGGAGGAGTGCTGCTATGTAAATACGAGTTGGAGAAACAATACTAGAAGGAGATGGAGTGTCTCATTATATATAATGAAGTAAGTGTGTTGAGCTTGAGATGGAACAGATGGTTTTGGTTTGAAGATTTGGGGAGAAGAGAGCGTGCACTGGAAGGTGATTTAAAGTCAAGAAAATGGCATGGTTATGTATGGAGCTCGCATGGTATTCTTCTGAAGAAGATGGAGTACCAGGTTGTTGCGGTATGGGGAGTTTGCTTGGAGTTTGCGGTGTGTGTATTTCAACAAGGAGAGGAGCGGAATTACTTTTCTCATAACAGGAAGAAAGAGATAGATAAATAAATAATGATGATGAAGCGAGTTTAACATGGTATGGGTTTTGAAAATAATGGTGCAGAGGAAAAACATGAGATGGAAGTTTAGTAATGGCATGCAAGTTTTGTATATGATGGTAGTGGAGTTGTTTTGAGAAGAAGAATTGAAGTGGGCCTGAGCTTTTGATGGGATGAGATGGGTCGGTTTCTCAAAAGGGTAAGCCCAAAATTTTTAAAATAGAAAAAAAGGAAGAGTGCACGACTTGTTGCTAGAATGGGGGAGGATGTGTTTTTGGAAGAATTGAAGAAGAGCAGAGTGATGTGGTGTGGCATTTAAACGGGTGTAAATGGGCGAAGGAGAAAGTTTAAGGTGGGCCATAATTTATTAATTAAATTTTAGTTTTTGTTTTGTTTTAAATAATGAACACCTTAGAACTTTAATATCCTATACATACGTAATCAGAAGGACGCAAAATTAGATCTGTTGGGATCGTATTCACGTAGGCTACGCGATGAAGCTAGTCTGGAACTGTTCGGAGCTTGTTTGAATTTTCATCATAATTAAACGTCCGATTTTATCAACCAGTGTTAATTGTTATTCAACGGTTAATGACCAATGTGAGTAAACTCACTAACTCTGTTCAGTTTTATAATTTCATAAATGTTATTTAATAATAATAAAAATGATTGAATGTTGTATGTGATGGTTGTTTGGATGATTTGCTAATTAATTGGTTGAAATAATATATATAGTTATACATATATAAGTCGTTAATTTAATACCAATTATAGTTATTATTATATTTCAGATTGAACTGAACTGGAATTATTCATGTTGATTAACATCTGTGAATGCAGGGAAATAGGTTGGAGGGATCGATCTGGATTCCTCGACAATTATATTATTGTTATTTTCCATATATTGCATTATATGATGTGACAAATTACTATGTGTTTGGGATGTTTGAACAACATTGACCTTAAATAATTGGTGTTAAAATACCGTAAAATATATTCAAATATATTAAAAAAGAAATTGGGGTTTTAAAAAGAAATTTCTATTTTTAAATAGAAATGGTATTTCGATTAGTTAGAATATAATAACTTGTTTTTGATTGTATAAAAAACTAGCAATTTAATTTATAAACGAAGAAAAATGATTATTATTAAATAGTTTTAAAAATATAAATTCAAGAAAAGAATTTATTTAAAAAGGAAAATGGAAATCGTATAGAAAGAAAACGATGAAATTA
The DNA here is from genome assembly GCA_030737875.1 of Allium sativum. Classification (NCBI taxonomy): domain Eukaryota; kingdom Viridiplantae; phylum Streptophyta; class Magnoliopsida; order Asparagales; family Amaryllidaceae; genus Allium; species Allium sativum. The sequence goes on from CM060915.1 coordinate 133,948,085, forward strand.
TTTCGATATTCGAAATGGGAATAGAATTGAAATAAACCAATAAGGATTTGTAATTTAAATTCGATGATGTCGAATGTTATTCAAATGATTTATTCTTATAAATTATATATTATATAATTCAGTAACTGGCAAGATAGTTAATGTTTGCTTTAAAACAAATAATTAGTAATTAAATAGGTAATCGAGATTAAGTTATAAACTTGATATTATTTAACAGGGAGTCGATTTATAAATGGAGTATATGGAGTGAAATACGAATATGTATTTATAAAAGAACTGGATAGATGGGACTTTAAATTGTAATGGAAATATTTTTTTAAATCAAGATTTGATTTAATAAAATGAGTTTTGTTTTATATAAAGAAATAATATTCACATTTTAAAGTGAATAAAGATTTAAAAGCAAATGTTTTGCAGATTTAAAATGGAGTTAAGGAAATTAGAAACTGACTGGAGACTAGTTAAGTTGAACGGCTTTCTGGGTATTGATCTGATGTTGGTTTCGACCTTCAGGGTTAATACTTTGGGAGTTGTTCTCATACTGGTTTGCAGTTAGGGACTGATGGATAGTGATGCGTGAATAAGGTATGGAAATGTTTTCCAGTGTTAATAGCGTGTATTTTCGAAAAAGGGGAATATAAAGAGTTGGAATATATGGAAACGTTTTTCCAAGAAAATCGTGAGAAGTAAAACGGGTTTTAAGAAATAAATGGGAAACTGGGAAATGAAATGATGATTGATTAGTAAGATTTCCATTTGGGAATACGGCCGTTGTTCGTACACATGTTTTCCTTTGATAGTTAAATAACCGACTATCAAAGTTTTTGACCATTTCAGTGTCAATAGGAGAGACCGAGATCAGATTTATTATCTGAAAACCCCTCCATATGGGCATTATCGTTTCGAATCAAATATTCGAAGACAATTCAAGACGAAGTTTATGCAAGGTTTATTCTGGCGATTCTAGGTAGAAATTGCCTAAGATGAATTTATAGAATAATTCCTTCGGTTTGTCCAGTCCGAGGACAACTTGAACAGACGAATGTCTGACAGAGTATATCTGGTAGAACGTGTAAGTTGATCGTTTCAAACGTATTTACGTTGGTGGCGGAGAAATTCGTTTCTCCTAGCTTTATACACGCGGTATTTTTGGGGAAATCAATTTGTGATTTGTTGGCTATGTCGATGTGGCATTCAAAGTAAATATAGATGTGATATGTATAATAGTACGTTATGACCTTAAGCCTCATCAACCGGGAAATGACAAAAATTGGGCAGGCAGCATGGCTAAGTGGGTCGCACCCAATTAGGGTATATTGTCACCATCTAGAGAATATTCATATTTTTTACTTCTTTCACTTCTGTATCTCCCGGGAACGGTTTTGTTGGTATACCAACCGTAAGGTGACAATATATTCGAAACATTCAAGCGAAACGAATGGTCGTTCATGTGTGGGTGAGTTGCAAGATGTTCTTATTGAACTCCAGTTTATCGCTTCTAGAGTATACTGATCGAAAGTTGGTTCCATAACTTATCATAGTTGGAAATCCATTACCCAGTAAGAGCCCGCGATTTTTGATTGTATATTATATATGTAGAGCGTGAGATGAAAGCGTTCTACTAGATTATTATTTACTTGTATTAGACACTATTATAATATCAGAATAATATGGATTTTGGAAATGTTATGGGTTATCGTAAGGTAAAAACCATCCGTGTTTATGTGTGGATCGGTCTTACGATTATCATTTACTTAAAAAGTATTTTGGAAAAGTTAAACCGAAATGATTAGAGTTTACTCACACCAGTCACATGACTGACCCAGAGTTTATTTTGTTTTGTTTTTCCCTGAAATCTTGGGTGCCCAAATTTGTATGGGCAGTCAAGTAGTCGGGATTTACAGATACTTAGAGAGATTGGAGCAGGGGGCTTCAACATTAGAGATATATAGAGTTTATTTCCGCTGTGATGTTATATGTTATACTGGTATGTATATACAGTTATAGTTTTGTATTTCAAATGCAGTTATATAATATATTTGTTCGTTCCGCTGTGAGATTCGTGTTTACTCTGATGCTGCTCTGTGGTGATCTTCTTCTTCTATTATAATTTTATTTCTTTCTATTTCTCACTGTTGATTCCAAAATTAGAACCAACACCAAAAGTGTTGAAAATGCTTCACAAAGTGTAGAAAATAGAAGAAATGGAGCCATAAAATAGTAGAAATGCAAGTAGAGGACACAATGTTTTATAGTGGTTCGATCAAGCGTGATCTACGTCTACTTTGAGGAATAATTGCATTATCACATCTAGATTTACAAAGCAAAGATATCCTCTCATTACATTCATCATTAACCTTACTGCTTCTCTCTTTAGATCTACTAGAAATGGCTAAGGAGAAACTTGAAAAGTTCCCTCTAATGTAGTAAGTGGTTGGATGAATCTAATCTTTCTCATGAACTTTGGTGAGTTTCCATGGCTTCACAGTGGATTCAGAGTTTGATCTTCAATTGGAAGTGGTTGGAGATGATCAAATGCTTTAGAAAAGGTTGAGAATTGAATTGGGCAGCCCTTCGGGGTCTTGAAAAATCCTCCTCTTTGAAGTGAAGTTGAGCCCCTATTTATAGAAGTGAGGAATGGCCAAAATATAGCTTTCAAGTTTTGGGTCGGCCTACTGGGTATTTATGAAAGTGACACTGCCAGTTGTTGCCAGCTAATTGCCAGGTTTCTAGTGCCAAACTAATTCAAAACTGACGCGACCGACCCGAAATAGACACACCGACCCGATCCATCACATTAGGCTGATCTTCTTTGTCACGCAATGCACCGACCCGATCCAATTTGCTATGCCGACCCGATACAAACGAAGCGGCGCCTGTTCTTTGCTCTAGGTCTGACCGACCCAGAAATGGTTCGACCCACCTTACTGATGAATGGACTGTCCCGTTGCAGAAAACCAGGCCGACCCAGTATTGTTGAACTAGGCCGACCCGTTCCTGTTATGACCGAACTGATCTGAATCCTGCTCTATTGCGCCCTTTTGATCTTGACCGTCCGATGCTTCTTGTCAGGCCGATCCGATGTCTTCTTACCAGGTCAATCCACTACTTTGCTAAATGGTCCGACCCATTATATTGATAAACTAGACCAGCTCGTTATTATATGATCATGGCCGACCCAAATTTTTGTAGAACAGGCCAATCTACTAGTTTTGTTATACAATCGACCCAATATTTAAACTCTAATTTTTATGAGTGCTAACGTTTGCCCCTCGAAGTTCTTAATTTTCTGATTTTCAGAATATTATGAACTTCGAAACACATACATTGTGGATCAATGATGAGTTGATTTGTTTTTGAATATATGGGTCGGTATGCTTTTTGTATTTTGGATCGGATGTGTTTGACTGTGGTGGTTCGGTCGTGACAGGCCCTTAATGGTTTAGCCCGGTCCATTACCACTTGACCTTTATAAAAGCATAACATGCTCCTTCTTCTTCCGCCCCTTCATCTCTCTCAATCTCCAAACCGAGCTTTTTTAATGGCATCATCCTCCTGAAGCAAATTTACTTATCTCGTAATTTTAACTCAAACCCCACTTCAATTCGCATCCAAACCATTTCCCATCTTTGGTTAGCTCGAGGCAACAACCCAATCCTTCAAAGCCGTGCTTCTCCAAATTCGAATTAATTCTCCAAATTCGTCCAACTGCAGGTACTTCGCATTCTTCTAGGTATTTTGTGTTTGGGCTTTGAATTGGTGCAGTTTGGGATTGAGAAGCGGATCATGGTTTCACAGCCGTGAATTCTCAGTGTTGATGTGTTATGGAATGGCTTCGGGGTTATTTGTAAAGAATTTGCATGTGTATGATGAGTTTGATTTGCCATAGCCCCTTGTTGGACTTTATTTTAGCTTGACGCCTACCAGGTATTTGTAGAAATGCTTATGACATCAGGATCTTGTTGAACACTTATGCTTTTGTATTCATTTTTGCTGTTGTGACCAACTTTGTAATTTGCTCTCGTTTAACTTGTTGTGATGACCGCATTCACTAAAAGTTGCAAAGCACAGGATTAAACCGATCCATATCGGGTTTGTCACGGTCGCCCTGGTTTGGGCCATTTATGACCGACCCACTTCGGTCAATCACGGTCGATCCAGACTTGGATCGGGCATGGCCGAACTGAATCTGGATCAGTCATAGCCGATCCAATCTAGATCGGTCATGGCCGATCCGATTTTGGGTCTGGCATGATTGATCCGACTGGATCGGTCTTGGCTGACCCGTTCTGGATTAGCCATGGCTGATCCTAATCTCAATCAGCCATAGTCGATCCAATCTGGATTGGTCATGGCCGATCCAATTTCGATCAGTTATGACCGACCTATTTTAGGGTCAGTTATAACCCCCCTTTTTTGTGCTTGATGCTTTTGACTTCTTATTATTTGTTACCCTGCAGCCAAAATACTCGTTTCGGTCCAATATACTCTCTCATTGATTGCCCGCATTGACAATAAGTTAGGTAACTGGTTTAAAACACTTGTATGCAACCTTCTTCGATCATATTGGAATGCCTCGTTTGTGTTAGAAGGCTCCATTGGCCATTTTACTTGGGCATTTGAACAATATAAGTCCATAGTAAAACTCGAAATCAACCAATTATTCTATGATGATTTATAAATTTCAAGTTTCACCCTTGTTCAGCTGCACACAACATTTTCTATTATAGGAATACACCTGTAGCATTTTGTCAAACACAGTTATTTGTGTAGAAATGGATACTAGATAGAAATTGCGCCAACAACCTGATGCAGCATCAAAGTCTGCACAAGCTGACACTTCTAGCTCAGTTACAAATGTGGCTACGACTAATGTTTCAAGGTTAAACACCAATACAGAATTTCCTATTCCCAAACCCCTTACAGGAGTGCCTGGTGATAGGAAACCAAATAAAATGGGTGAGCGTGCATATAAAAGCTTATGTGCTTAATTTAGTATATCAGAGACCGAAGCCAAATTTCCAGAGGAAAATGAATTTGTAGACACTCCTCCTCTCGCATATGTTACGGTTAATCGACATATGATGACGATGGGTGGCGTTCCTCCATTTAATCCCTTCATAGAAATGGTTCTGAAGCGTTTAGTCATTGCCCCCATGCAACTGTATCCTAACGGTTATGCTATTATAACTAGTCTTTTTATACTTTTCATGAGGACTAAGCAGCGCGCTCCTACCTTCGATGAAATTTGTTCACTGTATCTTTTCAAAAAGAGGCAAGGTATACCATTGATTATCAGTTTAGAAGGCAAATACCCCAAAATCATAACTGAATTGATGGATAGCTCCAAGGGATTTTTGGAAAATTATTTCTTTGTGCATTTCCCCGATAGTTTCTATGGAAAGTGGGTGGAAGGAGGTGAGAACTCATTATCATATTTCCTTGTTTTTCCATACAATAAGTTCTCAAGCATTAAATTTTTCCTTTGGTTTGCAGTGCTCCCTTCCTCTGACTCAGATTATACTGCTGGCCAAGAGTTGTATGACACTTTGCAGACTATAGTTGAAGCACAAAGAAGTAGGAGATACCTGATCACGGAACAATTTCTTTACCAATATCATTTGTTGGACCCTTCCCGTACACTGAATTTGGCTCTATTTTCTAAGAAAGTGACTGTCGACAAAGGTTCCATTAAGAAATCTCCATTACAAAAGTGTTCTAACACTGCCGGTAGTAGTAAAACACTCCCCAAACCCAAATTGACTTCTATTCAAGAAGAGGAGTCTGAACAACATGAGGATAGAAGTAAGGAAATTGAGAAGGATACGGAGCAAACTGAAAAAGAAAAGGCTTTAATAGAGATTCCTTCTGATCCAACGGCTAAAAATTCTGGGGACATGGAATCCCCTTATAAGAATGTTGCAAATAAGCCTGACAAAGGTCCTATTGTCCAGGCTGCTCAAGGTGAGAGTTCCACGGACACTTATAAAAACCTAAGTGACCTTAGTTCTGCCAGAGATATTGTCTAGGGGGAAACTGTTATTCAGCCTTCCAAGCCTCAAGTTACGAGAATAGAAAACTTAATTGGATCCCTCGTCGCTCAGCCATCTTTAGAACAAATTATGAAAACTGGTACGTCGCTAAACATGTACTGACAAACGCTTACCTTTTCCATTTCTTACTTGTTCTTTGTATTTTTCTCTTTAAACTTGTCTTAGCCTTTATCGATGTGAACACTGAATTCCTGTTACTTCTCTTTCCTTAGGTACAAAAACGATGCTGAAGACTTAGTTCATGAAAGATTTCAACGAAGGGATAAGCCATCAAGACCCGAAGCGCTTTTTAAAGAAATCCCATCCTTCTAGCATTCAAAATACCTGCAATACCCGCAGCATTCCTACCAAGCTCACCAGATTGGTGATTTTATTGAGACAGAGCAACAGAGGAAGTGGTGGCATGATCATTTTGAAATGCTTGAAGCTCAGGAGAGGGAAAAGAAGAGAAAGCAGAAGAAGCATCATAAGAAGAGGTGGAGGAGTGGTAAGGATGAAAATGGCCATGAGAAGCGTCATAAGTCGGACAAACTTCCAAAGTTGGATTATTCAATGCCAGATAACCAAGATACTGGAAATGATTCACCTCTGGCTCCTCCACTGGCGACACCTACTTCTTCTGATCTTCAAGTAATCATGGACAAACCCCGTTATCAAATAAGGCTGACCAGTTTACTGCTCGCTGAGCACTTTCATGGCTGGGACTTAAGAGGAATGTATTTTAATATGGATCTACATACCAATGACAAACATGATCTTCTCGAGGAAATAGCTGATACCAAAAATAGTATGGTTACTCAGTAGAAGTTGCCAAAAGCTAGGCTGAGGTTAAATTAGACAGGCTGAAGGAACGTGTCAAAAAACAGCTTTCTGAATGGAACACATTTGCTTATGACCTCCAAAGGCTTAATTCAATTTGCCTTGACCATATTGAAGTGTTGGAGAATGACAAGGCTGCTTTAATCCATGCACTTAAATATCAGGTTCCAAAAAGGATTTAGAGGATGAGTTTGCCAAGCTTAAAGAAAAACTTGCTATTGCCAAACAGAGAGAAGATACATTTGAGAAGCAAGCTCAAGAAGTTCAAATTGCTCAACAATTTGCCGAATACCAACTAGCTGAAGAGAAAAATAATTCTGCTGCTTTACGATAAGAGAACACTACCCTTCATGAGAGAATTACTTCCCTAAGAACAACTCTTTCCTCAACACAACAAGCCTTGGAGGGAGAAAAGCTCAAAGCCGCCGCTAATCTTGAAAAGGCCCGCTTGGATTCTGACACTTCTTTGTTCAACTTTTATGTCTACAGTGTCATGAAAAAAGGTAGTTTATGCTACTTAGAAGGAAAATTTGCGATCAATATGGATCTTGTCTGGGAGCAAATCTTAGAAATTAAAAAAGGCGAGTGCAGCGAAGATGATCTCCTCGAAGACCTCTTAAATCCAGAGTCCCGCGATGCTTTGGTCGTGGGGAAGGCTGAGTTGGCAGCGACAAGGGGCTTTCTTAATGACAAAGCCGGGTCTTCAGGAGAACCCATTCGAGATACAAATGCTGAAGCCCATGCAATCACGGCCGATGTTGAGGCCACTGGTTCATAGACCCCCGCTAATCTTCCTACCCCTCAAAAAGAAAAAGGCGAAGATGACGATGATGATGGTACTTTTGACGCAGGCGGGTTTGAAATCGAAGAACATAGGAATATTGAGGCGAGTCTTACAGTTGCAGGTAAAACTGAGGTTGCTCATATTATACCAAACTTAGACTATCTATTTCCTTCTCCTAGTACAACCACATACTTGGCTCACTATTTGTCTGCCTTAGGTTTGATTTCACCAAAGCCTCCCTTTGGTGGATTCACTGCCATGATGACTGAAGCCATAATTGCTTATTCGGCCTTGATATCGACACCTCCTGCCTCAACCTATACTCCCCGTCTGGCGATGGATCTTTGCTTGACACTAAAACCCCGGGGTCTTAGGACACAAAGATTGGTGCAATTGCTGACTTGGATAACGATGAAGATTACCTTCCAAGTGAAGAATATTCCGAGCAAACCGACGAGACTCCGACATAGGACATTGAGACTCTAGCAAAGCGAGGAACATCATCGGGCCGGAAAAGCAAGAAGGTGGTTATTAAGAAGAAGAAGAAGAAGGGCGTCATCACTATCCTCCTAGGAGAGTCCTAGTGGGACATTGACCAAAGGTGAAGGCCAATCAGCTGGCCCATCTCCTCTTTCCAAAGTTGACAGACCGGGTTTGAGATCTGGGGATCCTAAGAATGGAAAGAAGAAATAGTGCTTACAACCAGTTTCCTTTATTTCTTTTCATTTTCTTTTATTTACTGCATTCAGACCAGTTGTATATGCGGGTACTGGCCCTCGCATACTACTTTTGCGCTTATTACTCTACACACTTTTATGTCTGATGCCTTGTATTTGACTTGTAACCCTATGATCTGATCTTGTGCTGCTGAAATGAAACTGTGTTCTGCTTATCGTACTTGAGTTTTGTTGTACTTTGCTGCTTTGCATTCTACACTTGTTTTCTTTTAATGATAACAACACAAAATCTTTACACTGCAAGTCATTTGTTACCGCAATAGTTTGTATTGAAATGATTTCGTGGTACTTTTGGAAAACTGATTTTTCAGTTATAGCCACGAATCATTATTGGTTGGACCTAACTTGACCAATTTTGTTGGATTTCCTTGATTTTGACTATGGCAATTTTGAGATTTTATGAATAATCGCCTTTATACTTGTCATAATAGCGGGGTTACTGATTTTGCCTTTGTCATATCAAAGTTCCTTTTTATTGGTCAAATTAGTTCCTGTAAAATACTTAACCCTTAATTTTAAAGTTGTGACGAGTTTGTAGTATATCTTAAGAAATGAGCACCATTAAAACTCATTAATGCAGTGGTGATGCCCCCATACCAAAATTCGTTATAGACTTTTATAAGTTAGGGGCGGCGTTATGCGACCAACTTTGTTTGGAACCTTTCGATCATGCGTTTTTTTCCCAATGTTGGACTTTTTTGCATGATTCCGATCAAAGGTTTCCAATTTAGTTGGCCTTGCTCATGCCTATTTTATAGAGATGAAATCCTGTTTTTGTACCCCTGCTTGAGAGGTCTTATGTTTTATTCTTCTTTGGAGATATTTATAAACCCTTTATTCGTTGTGACTGAGTGACTCAACCACTTGTAGAACTTGTGGGGCGCCTTCGAAAAGGGCTTTGGGTCCGTCAGTAACTGGATTTGGGAGACCAGAATCAATAGCTGGGTTTGGAAGACCCAGCATTTGATCGGATGCCCCCTAAGGGGTCTTTTAGAACCCAGTGTTTGTATCGCTATCCAACCATGTTTTAATGGTTTCGATGATCAACCGAGTGCCCCTCGGGGAGGTCTTTGGTTTTAAAACCCAGTGTTTATCGCAATCCAGCTATGTATCAATGGCATCGGCGACTTACTGGGCGCCCCTCGAGGAGGTCTTTGGTTTTATAGTTGCGTTATTTCTCGGGGCAGTCACCAGTTCGTTTATCGGGTTTTACCATGATTTTTTAGAACTGGGGTTGGAACCTTACAATTAAGAAGGTGCCACTTTTAGGAAACTCACAGCTTTACTTGTAATTTCGAGCGCCACACCATTTGACGATCCAATCCCTGGTATTCCTTCCTTGCTCTTATATGCTCTACATCTTTGATTTAGTTACGAATGATGTTTTAAGCATTGAGAAATGGATACTTGAGCTATCCCAATCGGGGTGTCCTATAATGGCACCAGGTCTTAATAGGTCGTAGATGCGTCAGCGTTCTTTTAAGGGACCTGCGATCAAAATCGAATCTTAGCAAACAGTTTTCAAATCGTATGATTTAGGCAAGTAAAGTATTTTTCTTCATTAATATGTACAAAACTTGTAATGATGTTGCATGGTATTTACTTTGCATGATATTTACAACTTTTTTAGAACATATGAAAGAAACATTAGATGAAGTAGTGACAGAGATGTATAGCATTCCATGCTCTTGGAAGTCGGGCTCCATCCATCGTTTTCAACTCAAATGTACCATCTGAGAATTTCTGGTTGATCATATATGGCAACTCCCAGTTGGGTCCAAGTACCCTAGTTCCTGTCATGATTCTTTTCAGAACAAGGTCTCCAACTTGGAAGGTTCTGTGCTTTACTTTATTGAAATGACGAGCTATCCTTCTTAGATGCGCCATGACTCTGAGTTCTGCTTCTCTTCTTTTCTCCTCAAGAAAATCGAGTGCCTCGAGCTGTAGTTTCTCATTCTCTTCTTGGTTGAAGTGGATTCTCCTAAGAGTTGGAACCTCCAGTTCTACTGGGATCATAGCCTCAGATCCAAATGCAAGCGAGAATGGAGTGTGCCTTGTCGTAGTCTTATGAGTGGTACAGTATGCCCATAGTGCAAGCGGAAGCTCGTCTACCTAAGCACCCTTAGCTTTTTCGAGTTGCTTTCTAATGGTTGACTTCAAGATTTTGTTGAATGCTTCGACTTGCCCGTTAGCCTGCGGATGGGCGACGGCCGTAAAACTCTTCTTGTTCTTGTACTTGGCGCAAAAATCTATAAACTCACTGCTCTCAAATTGAGTTCCATTATCGGTGATTATTTTCTGCGGTACACCGAACCTGCAGATGATGTTCTTCAATACAAAATCGATCACCTTCTTTGAAGTAATAGTAGCTACTGGTTCAGCTTCAACCCATTTAGTAAAATAGTCAACTGCTACTATTGCGTACTTCATATTTGATTTGGCGGTAGTTAATGCTCCAATCAAGTCTATGCCCCAGGCGGCAAATGGTCACGGGCTGACCATTTGAGTCAATTCAGTGGGAGGCGCTCTTGGAATTTTTGCAAATCTTTGGCATCTATCACACCTTTTAACATAGGTCATCTCATCTAGGTTCACATCAGGCCAGAAGTAGCCATATCGCAAAATTTTCTTGGCCAGTGTTTGGCCGCCTATATGACCTCCACAATCTCCCTCATGTAATTCTGCCAAGATTGCCTTTGATTCCTCTTTCGTTACACATCGAAGCAATGACATAGAGAATCCTTGTTTGTATAACTTTCGGTCTTGGATATGGTATAATGGAGCTTTGCGCAATATTTTCCTTCGCTTTTTGGGTTCTTTTGGAAGTGTTCCGCGAAGGATATATTCTTTAATCGGCATCATCCAAGACACAGGCTCTTTGATTGTCTCCATGATCCAATCAACATCCATTTCTTCAATTGCAGGGGTTGTAAGGACTTCAACAGGTATTAATCCCAGCAACTGTGCATCTGAAGAACTAGCGTACTTAGCGAGAGAATCTGCCTTTGAGTTTTCTTCCCTTGGAATGTGAGATATAGTGTAGTGGTCAAGGTCGTTAAGAAGTTCCATAGCTTTGATAAGATAAGAAGGGAGGTTTCCAGCTTTAGTCTAGAATTCTTTAAGGATTTGACACACTACCAGCTGAGAATCACTAAAGATTTGTAAGGTTTTCAGATTCATTCCTTTGCTAAATTCAGCCCTGTTATTAATGCTTCGTACCGATTTCATTATTTGTCGATGGGAATTCCAATCTCAAGGCATATCACAGAGAATAACCATCTGGAGTTTCTAAAATAATTCCGGCCCTGGAACACTAATCGTTTCTGGATCCATCAAAGCATAGCTTCCAACTGGCCACTGTCTCTGTTGGTTCCTCAATTTCCTCTCCTCTCCCCATGAATTCAGCGATGAAATCCGCTAAGGCTTGCTCATTAATAGCTCTTCGAGGGTGATAAGTGATGTCATATTGACTAAGCTCAATGTTCCACTTTAATAACCTTCCCGAAGTTTCTGGGCGAAATAGAACTTGTCTTAATGATTGATCAGTGAGAACTTTTATAGGATGGGATTGGAAATATGGTCTCAACTTCTTTGACGCTATAAGCAGACAGTATGCAAGTTTCTCCAACTTTGGATAGTTGAACTCCGCTCCAGCGCGCCGCTTACTAATGTAATAAACTGTCCATTGGACTTTAGCCTCCTCTCGAACAAGTGCGGCGCTTAGGGCATGCGAAGATACGGCTAAATAAAGGAACAGCTCATCACCATCTCTGGGTTTGGAAAGCATTGGTGGAGACCCAATGTGCATTTTCAACTCTTCGAAGGCTGTTTGACATTCAAGGGTCCACTGTAAATCTTTCTTTCCCTTCTTTAAACCATCAAAAAGTGGGATGCACCGATCTTTTGCTTTAGAGATGAACCGGTTAAGGGAAGCAATTTTCCCATTCAAGCTTTGAAGCTCTTTCTTTGTCCTTTGAGCTCGCATTTATCGTAATGTCGTTACTTGGGAATGATTCGCTTCAATGCCCCTAGCGTTGACTATAAATCCGAGAAATTTTCCTGATGAAACTTAGAATGAGTATTTTAGAGGATTTAACTTCATACTGTACTTTCTAAGGATATGAAACATTTCAGCTAGATTCTCAAGATGATTTTCTGCTTTCTTTGATTTTACCACCATGTCATTTACATGGACCTCCATAGTGTTCCTGATTTGGATTTGAACACGGAATCAACAAGGCGCTGGTAGGTTGCTCCCTCATTCTTTAGTCCAAATGGCATAACTTTGTAGCAATATAAGCCTCTATCAGTTATGAAACTTGTGTTCTCTTCATTAGGATTATGCATCATGATTTGATTATACCCGGAGTATGCATCCATAAATGATAACAATTCATGCCCCGCGGTTGCGTCGACAAGTTGGTCAATCCTTGGTAATGGAAAACTGTCTTTGGGGCACGCTTTGTTAAGGTCCGAGTAATCTATGCAAACTCTCCATTTGTCATTGGATTTTTGAACAAGGACTGGATTGGAAACCCAATCGGGATACGTAGATTTTCTTATAAAATTATTTTTGAACAATCTATCTACTTCTTCTTTTAATGCCATAGATCTTTCAGGTTCTTGCATTCAACTTTTTTGATTTACGTGAGTCAAACTAGGATTAATATTCAACTTATGAATAATTACATATGGTGATATTCCGCACATGTCAGAGGGCGTCCATGCGAAAAAAATCTAAGTTTTCTTTTAAAAACAATATCAAATCCTTCTGCAATTTTAGGCCCAGCTGAGAACCTATCTTTTGGACTCGGTCAGGATCTTTATCGTGTACTAGAACGGAGATGGTGTCCTCAGCTGGTGCCGCTCTGTTTTCCCCTATATCGGTTTTTCTTGGATCAAATTCGTTCTGGGCTTCGCTATGCTCGCCAGTATAAGGGCCCCTCCTTAGTTGCTATAAGTGGGGATCACGAATGCGGAGCGGAGGCTCCACGTCCTTCTTCACTTCCTTCTTCCTTGCCTCAGTATGCTCAACCAGATAGCACTCCCTTGCTATTTGTTGGTCGCCCTTGACTGTGCCAATTCCTTTTTCAGTGGGGTATTTCATCGTAAGATACCACAGAGCCATCATTATTTTAAATGCTATGAGGGTTGGCCATCCAAGGAAGACGTTGTAAGTAGAGAACTCATCAATTATGACAAATTCTTGTTTTAGCCTTACACTCCCCTTCTCCAATCTCGATGAGCAGATTGATGACGCGAATTGGTTGAATGGCTTGTCCCGTGAATCCGTGAATTTTATTCTGGCAAGCTTTCACATCATCCATGGAGAGTTTCATTCTATGAAATGCACTGATGAAGAGCATGTTGACCGATGCCGCACTATCGACTAAGACCCTTCTAACAATGGTTGGTCCCAAGCCAATGGTTATCACTATGGGATCTACCGTTGCAGTTATGAGTCCGTTTGCATCCTCATTTTTGAACACGATGTCATCCCATGGAATTATTGGCATCTTCGCTGATAAGGCCTCATTTATGATCATAAGCTCTTCTCCTTTCGACCGGTTCTTCGTTTCATTAGAATATTTCACAATGTCCCCACAGCTTCGCCCGGCTGGGTGCGGCCTACCTGAAATAATATTGATGATCAACCTTGGAATAGCAGCGACCGAAGCATTCTCATTTTGTTAGGTTGTCCCATAGAGGTTCCTTGGCCTTGAGAACTCTGGGCATTCTATGGGTTCTTTGTATAGTGCTGAAGTCTGTTTTTCCTTATCAGTTCTTCAATTAAGATTTTCAGGTGTCTACACTCATTTGTATTGTGACCTGGCTGAATATGAAATCGGTAGAACCTTCATGACTTGATTGTTGCATCACTGACCTTCACTTGTTTCGGTACTAGGTAATCTTTAGTATCTTTGGTTTCCATGAAGATGTTTTCCACTGTATCGTTCAAAGGAGTCAATTCCGAATTCTTAAAGAAACGAAGCTTATTGTTAGGTCGGTTGTCTCTTCGATCGTTCCCTCTTTTCTGACCATCTGGATACTTCTAACCCTCTTTTGCATTATTATTCTTCTTTTCGGGCTGTGTATTGCTTTCTGGAACATCCATAGTATAGGCCGGATCCTCATCCATGCCTATATAATCCTTGGCTTTATCAAACAGTTCCTCTAGAGTACTTGGTTTCTTCTTTTTAATCCATCACTTGTGCTTGGTCTTATTGCTTATGGCTCCCTTCAAAGCCATTAAAACCAAACGAGGCTCCTAGTTCACAACTTTGGCTGCAGCGGTGTTGAAGCGGGTGAGAAAAGCCCTTATAGATTCCCCTGGCCTTTGCTCAAGCTCGTTTAACTCCATGACATCTCGTACTTTCATCGCTTGGAGCCTGAATTGTTCTCGAAACAGTTTGGCCAAGGTGGCAAAGTCGTCCACAGATCCAGGTGGTAGCTTTGTGAACCAAAGTGACTCCACTCCTTCAAGATAAGTCGGAAAGTATAAGAACTTCAACTCGTCAGTGGCCCATGCCCTGTCCATATGCTGGTCGTATTTGAACAGAAATATGTTGGGACCACTTGTTCCGTTGTAAGCCTGGACTGTTAGTGGTTTAAATTTGTTTGGATATGGTGCCATCTTTATCCTTTCTATAAGTGGGTTTTTGGTGGGAGCAAATCCTCAGTCCTTCTCATCATCCGGCTTCCTCGAGCTCTTTTCCATAATTCTGCGCACCATTTCCGTTATGCGCTCTTCTTCGTTGAGCTAGACCATGGGGCGGACTCCATCATCTTTACCAGATGCTTGCCTAAAAAAACAGTCGCGGTTCAGATTTCGGGGCCTTGGGCCTCCCACTTGAGGAGGTGCCCCTTTGGTGGTTCCAAGCGCTTGTCAAGAAGTCGCTTTACCGGTATGGTTGCGCGTGAGTGACTTGGCTTCCTTATGTCGAGGATATTTAGAATTTGTAGTCTCTTGAATAGAGTCTCCTCGGTTTGGACTTGAAGAAGAGGAGCTCGCGTTCTCCGTACGATTAGTTTGAACGGACTTAGCACGAGCGGCATTCATAGTAACTTTTGCCATAGCGGCTTGCATGGCGAACATGGATTCAAGTTTCTTTAGCATGGCGTTGTTTGCAATCTATTTGGCTTGTTAAAGTTGCGGCAACTTCATCCAATTCTCTTCTCATTATGGGGGCTCCGGCCTTAGAACTTTCACCAACTTCAAATTGGTTGCTGAGGGGAGCATTCTCGTTGTTGGCGACGTCATCGGTATCTTCGACATTTTGACTTGTGATCCTCTTCGATGGTCTGCCTGGTTTACCAATAATTTCAGGCTAGGGTTTGAATTAGATCGTAGTGAGATTGGCCTAGATTCTCAATGCAAGACCTTGATCCCTTTGAGAGAGAGTGCGAGAGAATGGAGATCGAATGCGGGCCCCACGGTGGGTGCCAAATGTTGATCCCGAAATTAGAACCAACACCAAAAGTGTTGAAAATGATTCATAAAGTGTAGAAAATAGAAGAAATGGAGCCACAAAATAGTAGAAATGCAAGTAGATGACACAATGTTTTATAGAGGTTCAATCAAGCGTGATCTACGTAAACTTTAAGGAATAATTGCATTATCACATCTAAATTTACAAAGTAGAGATATCCTCTCATTACATTCATCATTAACCTCACTACTTCTCTCTTTAGATCTACTAGAAATGGCTAAGGAGAAACTTGATAAGTTCCCTCTAATGTAGCAGTGGTTGGATGAATCAAATCTTTCTCATGAACTTTGGTGAATTTCCATGGCTTCACAATGGATTTGGAGTTTGATCTTCAATTGGAAGTGGTTGGAGATGATGGAATGCTTTAGAAAAGGTTGAGAATTGAAATTGGCAGCCCTTCGGGGTCATGAAAAATCCTCCCCTTTGAAGTGAAGTTGAGCCCCTATTTATAGAAGTAAGGAATGGCCAAAATATAGCTTTCAGGTTTTGGGTCGGCCTATTGGGTATTTACGAAAGTGCCATTGCCATCTGTTGCCAGCTAATTGCCAGTTTTCTAGTGCCAGACCGATCCAAAACTGACCCGACTGACCCGGAATAGACCCACCGACCTGATTCATCGCATTAGGCTGATTTGCTTTGTCACGCAATGCACCTACCCTATCCAATTTGCTATGCCGACCCGATCCAAACAAAGCGGCAACTGTTCTTTTCTCCAGGTCTTACCGACCTAGAAATGCTTCGACCCGCCTTACTAATGAATGGACTATCCTGTTGCAGAAAACCAGGCCAACCCAATATTGTTGAACTAGGCCGACCCGTTCCTGTTATGACTGAACCAATCTGAATCCTGCTCTATTGCGCCCTTTTGATCTTGATTGATCCGATGCTTTTTATCAGGTCAATCCAATGTCTTCTTACCAGGCCGATCTGCTACTTTGCTGAATGGTCCGACCCATTATATTGATAAACCAGACCGACCCATTATTACATGATCATGGACGACCCAAAGTTTTATAGAATAGGCTGATCCACTAGTTTTATTATACAACCGAACCAATATTTAAACTCTAATTTTTATAATGCTAACACTCACCCTCTAACTTCTTTCTATTAATGATCTGGTATTTACGATGCTTGGATAATCAACATGGGTTTTGTGTTGATTTTCAGGGTCGAAAATCCTTGGGTCGTTACAGTGGTATCAAAGCTGAAGGTTAATTGATTACCTTGGCTTTGTGGCGTGACTTAGTAGAGATAGGGTTAGTAATACCCTAGATTGAGTTGAGTGTATATATATGAGAGAGCGTATTTGTAGATTGATAAAAAATAATTTTATATTATGGAGATTTATTGTGTTGAATGGCTTATGAATTGTGGTCGATAGTGGGGCACCACAAGATCGATAGGGGTTTCTAAACACTCGAATACGATAAATCGACACAATATGTTTTGATAAGAGTAAATGAAATAATTTTACCCAAATTATATTTTATATATTACAGTTATTATGATATTGGATGTGTTGTTTATTTTTATAACCGAATAAGATTATAAATTGAAATGGTTATAAGTAACCAATTAGAATTCATATTAATATTATCAGATAGATCAAATCTGGATTTAAAACCTGAATTGAAATAAAATTCCGGAAAATTGGAAAAGTGTTCGTAAATGAATTTTGAATTGTATAAGTATATTTTAAGATCTTAGGTGATTTGAAAATGTTTTCCAAATGTTGAAAAGGATATTTTGAAATACTTTCAAAAAGGAAATGTTTAAGAACGATTTTTGAAAAAGATATACTATTGAACTCACTTCGACCGCTGGGAAATAACCCTGATGATGCTGGCCACATCATCAGTGTTCATTTTCGAGTTTCTAAGTGATGGATTACTACCAAAGATTTTGTTTTGAGTTGTTTTGAGGAAACAAGTCATCAAAATTCAAATGTTTTGAATTGCTATTATTATATGTAAGTATATATGATTTTAAATTAATTTGAATTAAACCCAAGGATTCAAATTTTGAAATATAAATTTAACTTATAAAGTAAAAGAGATTGAAATAGAAAAGGTGAATAAATAAATTTTGAATTGAATTGACGCCAGTTAATTGAAAAACATTTTGGAATAGTATTTCACTCGGTGAAGTAATGAAATTTATGAAATAAGATTTTGGAATGGAACTGAACTTGGTTATGGAATAATTGAGTAAAAATTTGGAATTGAAATGGAATTTGGCTCGGCCATAAGTGTTTATCCCTTAAGGATCATATGTGCATTAGAGACCACCCATCTATTAAATCCACATTATTGGTCAAACATCATTAAACCCGTTCGTGTAAAATGCTATCCAATACACTCGAACAGTCTATGAAAGGTCAGGGACGACCACGCACGACACGATAACAGTAAAGCTTGCACATCTTGGAAGGCTGCTCCACTCATCCTCATATCAAGAAAATTCGATTGAACAGAACAAGGAGAAGAATTGTCCCGGTGGCACATTCCACTCCCAATCAGTCAGATGAAAGTCCAAAGATACTAGGGGTCGCGCATGCACTCTATGTCCACTTACAGATTATATCCCTAGTCGCTCGCTCCACAATCTGTCATCGTTTTTTCAACCAGGCACTCTCCTTCAATTGTGGTGATGATCGTCCATTCATCAACGGTCAAATACAACCTGCTCGCCTGCATGGAATAGTTCGTCTAAACCATTTGAACCAAAAGCGGTCGCTCACTCTCAGAAGGACGTTCACTCCTGTAAAGTCACTCATACTGGACAGCCAGAAACGGTTACTGACAGTTGGCTACAATGAGGCAATGGCATTTTAGCAATTAATGGGATAACCGACCCGTATAAATTCCAGTTCAAACCTCCATAAGAGCTCACCTATAAATAGGTCATACCTTCCACGAAGAAGGGGAACCTCCGGCAACCACGAAGTGCTGCTAAATTCCTTTCTCAGCTATCCCTTAAACATTTTCAGCCATGGTCATCATCACCATCCGAAGATCCTTCATTCATTTGGCCATGGCGTCTGTCACAATCCTATAAGTGCAAAATATTGAAGATATCCTCCTCCTCCGTTGCTCATCCATCCTTCTCCTCCATAGATTCCGCCATTCTTTCATCAGATCTCATGAATCTAGGCGACATTTGTATGTAAAAGTGAGAATATATTGAGTGAATAAGAGGGTGTATAAAGAACAAGAGCTGATATATCCTGTAATCATCATCATTATAATGCAAACTCCATTCACAGTGGATGTTGGCCTAACACAAGGCTGAACCACTCTAAAACCTCGTCTCCATTTTGTTTTTTCTTCATGTTTTTACTTTCAATTGTTATTGAGTGCGGCTCCACTTATTTTTTAACCGTATTGGTAAAGTACACTCATTGTACCTTTGGTGTTTGAACCATTTTTGGTGCAAACATTTTGGCACCCACCGTGGTGCCGATTCTCATATCCTTCCTTCACGCTTCCCCCTAAATTTCAGCAACCTACCGTCAAAATCTAGAACTGCCCTCTTTTCTCGAAGCCATGGATGGTTCAAAGAAAAATAACAAATCCAGTAAAACTACCACGGCCGTTGGCGATGTTCGCTGTGATGAAACCACACCGCAGACTTTGAATCGAGAAATTTAAGAATCCTCCAAGCCATCTGTAACCCGAGATGAATTGAATGTGGATGTAACCGGTCTGAATGAAAAAATGGATGCCACGACCAAAATGATGATGGAAAGGCTTGATGCCTTGATTAATACTCAAGCCAATCTTCCACCACCAAATGTTGTGAACAACATTGACGAAAGAGAGGACACTTCATCCTCAGACCCTAATCGACCCCACTTTTTAGCAGGAGATAAGGGGGAGGCTGGCATTGAGGACTCTAAGGTCAGATCTCCGCAGCTTACAGAGAAACGTGCAGTTCAAAGTATCGCAAGCCCTCCCAAAAGAAATGAAAGGCGTCGGAGCTCGAACTGCGTTCGCACCAACAAAAACTTAGATGCTAGTCCAGGGGAGCGAGCGAATGACGAAAAGCGTATTACGGACATGATTCAAAGAATAATGAAAGAAAGAGCGGATCGAGAAGACGACAAGAAAGAATGGGAGTTTTCACCCAGTAAAAACCCATTTACAGAAAGGATCCGACAAGCAAAGTTTCCTAAGAAATTCACACGCCCGACTATAGTGGCTTATGGCGGAACCGGAGATCCAAACATCTTCCTATTCAAATACGATCAACACATAAATAGAGCTAGAGCAACCGACGAGATAAAATGCTTGTACTTCCCTGTATGCCTAGAAGGTGTGGCTTCGCTATGGTTCGCAAGACTCCCACCTAAGTGCGTTAATCAATTTGCCGACTTAGCAAGGAGATTCCAAGACCAGTTCCATCTAAAAACTACCAAAGCAAGAGACGTAATGTCGCTCAGCGAAATGGAGAAAATGTCAAGGGAAAACCATCAAAGCTTTCCTTACCCGATTCCATACTGCGGCGGCTGAGGTCGTAGAACCGAAGCCTTGGTACTTATTGACAGCTCTGAAAGGTGTTATCGATAAGAAATCAGAAATTGGGAAATGGCTAAAAATGAAGAAACCCAAGACTTTGAAGAAGTTCTATAAGAAAGCCGAAGAATACATGAGCGTGGTAGATAATGCCGCAAATATCCAGAAGGGCACAAAAGGTAGTACTGCCAAAAAAGGAAAAAGTAACGAGTCCCAAATAGGGCAGAAAAACGACCTTGGGCAGAAAAGAGGAACCGATGAGAAGGATAATAAAGTACATAAGAAGTCGCGATTTTTTAAGCATACAGAGTTGACTCCCTTAAATGAAACCCCGGAGAAGATTTATTCTGCTACAAAAGACTCCGGAGTATTCCCTCAGGTAAAACCTCAAAGGATCACGGAGCAACAAGCCAACTTCGGGAAATTCTGTTAGTTTCATAATCAGCCAGGACATAACACAAATGAATGTCGGCACCTGAGAAGCTTAATTGAGGAGATCATCTGAAAGAATCAACTTCAGCAGTATGTCAAAAATTCTCAAAATGCTCCAGCAGTCCAGGGGTAGAGTAATGCTACCGGTCAATCCGGGGCACATGAGAAAGCCCAAACATTTGTAGACTTACGGCCGGTTATCGATTAGCAACCATCAACTATAATTCAATATCCAAAGATAAAAATGTGCAACTCCCATCGTCTTTATTTTACATCTACTTTGTTTTGGTTTACTTCTTGCTATGTTCCTGCAGACAATCTGTGATTTACCTATAATGTACTACGCAAGAGCTCTACAAGTTGAAAGTTATTTGCTTACATAAATCATGTATTTGGTGGCTCACACTAAAATCAATCTCTTAAATATAGGGCCAAAAAGTGGCGGACGACCGCTCATTCGTGGCTCAACCATAACCAGAAACCTCCCAAGCACATCCTGACTGGAGCCATTCAGGCATCAAATGTCAAAAACACCATTCAAACCAAGCAAACTAATTAAGCCAGTCATCTTGCAAATCCCAAAAGAAAGAATCATTCTGGGTCAGAAGATGGGAACGCACCAAGCCAGAAAGCTGAGCTTCTCATTACAAAAAACACAATTCCCAGCAAATGTCCAATTCAGAAATCCAAGCCGAAAGGGGGTACGAACACAATTCAGAAATCCTAGCCGAAAGGGGGTACCAAAACAATTCAGAAATCCTAGCCGAAAGGGGGTAACAGAAATCCTAGCCGAAAGGGGGTATCCAATTTAGGTATCTGTTTGAGCTTAACAAACCAAATCAAACAGGACCAAGATTGGGTCGAAAACTTAAAACCCAAGTCCTCCCCTGGGGGCACGTACTCAAAACCAGTTTCCAAAGGGCTTGGGTCACTGGGTTAGTGATATATGGGGTTGAGCACACATAAAAAATAATATGTCTATATATGAGTATACATCTAATTGAGTTTCAGAAAGATTCGGGATGTCGGGTCAGTCTGAAACATGATTAGACGCATTATAGGATACATGCACCTTTCCAAGGAGTGGGCATGTATTCGAACACAAATTTCAAAGGGTTTGAGTTACCAAAGTATTGAGAAATATAAATAATTGCACAATAAAATAAGACCACTTAAGGGGAAACAAAGAATTGAATTGAGATTCTAATATCGTAGCGAACCTCGTTATGGGGTATAACTATGCCGCTAAAACGAACCTGCAATACTTGCGTAACGCACCATAAAGACGTAACTATCATACGACAAATAAAGTATAATCTGATACGAATAAACCGCGATGAGAGTATAATATGCAACGTACCAGTAGAAAAGTTGACTAAGCAAAACACAAATTCATCGCAGAATCACAGATCATATGCAGGGTCATAAAGTGGGCAAGACAAATATAAAGTAACGGGCGAGGACTGGCACTCGCATATACAACAAGTCAGAAGATCACCATTCCTCTTCACCATCCCCAGTACATTTCTTGGAGCTGTCATCCTAAACAGCGTGATCGTCAGTGAGTAGAGCCTCAGAAGCATTTTCGTTAATAATGGGAGCATTTGCAAGAGGAATCTGAGAACTTGAAGCTTCGACATCAGCAGGACGAGGGGTGTAAGCGGAGACAGTATTCGAAGCCCCTTTCCCTAG
Source organism: Allium sativum (assembly GCA_030737875.1). Taxonomy (NCBI): domain Eukaryota; kingdom Viridiplantae; phylum Streptophyta; class Magnoliopsida; order Asparagales; family Amaryllidaceae; genus Allium; species Allium sativum. The sequence continues at coordinate 133,970,609 of CM060915.1, forward strand.
AGACTGAGCTCGTTCACCTACTAGTATTTTTCTGCCTTTATCTAAAGCAGCACGATCTAGTGCATCTAGGAGGGTCTCTTGGAGGGCATTGTCTTCTTTATCCTTGGAATATTTAAGTACTTGTTCCCAAACAAGAGCCAGCATTCGAGTGAAATCCTTGTTCAAAAAACTCAAGCTTCCGCGATTAATAACACTGAAAACGTAAAATTGGAATAGGGTTTCGTCAGTTTTAATTTTAGCTTGCTCAAGATCATTAGTTAGCTTTGCCTTTTCTTCTACCAAAGTTTTGAGGGCTGTGGTCCGGGAAGCAATCTCCTCTTCCAGAGCTATCCTCTCCCGCTAGCAAGAAGCTACAGTTTGCTGTTCCAGAGCCAACTGAGATTCAGCAAATTATCTGCCAGATTGAGCCTCTTGAACTTGTTTTTCGATAGCCACAATCTCCCCCTGAAGCCTCTCATTTTCATCTTCTAAACTGTTTGTCCTATGACATCCACTCTTCAAAGATACAATTTCGGATTCCTGAGATTTAATCATATGGACCAGCTCAGACTTATCACTTTCAAGAAGTTCAATACGCTCGAGATGTTGAGTGTTTAATTTCTGGAACTCAAAGAAAAGTTTGTTCCATGACTCAAATCGGCTTCTGCTAGCATCCTCAGCTTCATTTAATTGTGCTTCAAGTTGGTTCTTAAACAATATCAAGCTAGGTAGTCATATAATGTTTTATAGCACTCATCTCTCCAATGACATTTTGATCAAGTCCAAGTCGAGTTCTATTCCCTTAAATTTCGGCCTTCGAGTCGATCTTTCATCTTTGGATTACCAGGGACAATCTCGTAAGGAGGTCTGTCAAGGATCGCTTGGATCTGAGAGGAAGTGGAGACAATAAGTTGAGAAGTTGCAGAGGATGGTTCCGGGGAACCAGAAAACTGGAACTTAAGAGTTCGATCAGTTTATGAGATTTCCTGGGCTCATCCTCAACTTGTTCATCATTATCTTCCTTTTCCTTAGCACTCTCACTACTCGTAGCTTCTTTTTCGGATATTTGCAAATAATCATGCTTCCTCTTCTTCCGCTGATTCGCCGACGATGGCTCGTGACCTTGTTCGTCTGAGAAGTCTGAAGGTAATCAAGGACGCTTGGAGCATCGAGAAAGATAGGACTGTAGAAGTTTTTGTGGATTAACGAGACCAACTTGTTGGGAGAAATTGTCTGACAAAGATGATCCCATTCCTAATTCTGGAAGGAAAGAAAAAAGAAAAACTTTAGCACTAGTATCATAAAATACAGGGGTAAAATGAGAAAGAAGATATGCTAGATATATAAGGAGGAACTAAAGCGATCCCTAAATCTGCGAGAATACTTTCTTAACATAAGGAAAATAGCTTTGGGAACTCCTGTGTTTAAGATTTGGGTCTAAATATTTGAGTGACCACATTACCTTGGACAAAGCCTTCAGCCAAATCAGGAACACCAAAATCCTTAAAAGTCACTGAACATCTTCTTCTTGGTTATCCCGAACAGGAAAACTTTCATCAACATTTAAAATTTCCTTAGAAGTCGCCCCAATATCATCGGTTCATCCACTCTCTTTCACTAGATCCGAGGCAGTTTTTCAGGAGACTTCACTTGCATTCTCCTGGTCAGTCACCCCAAAGTAAAGACCCTCCCTCTCAGTCCGGTCCGAAGAAATCAAGAGATTTTTACCCTTACGACGCTTGGATACCACCTTTTTGGCAGAAGCTGATTTAGGCCTAAGAGTTGTTTTTCTACTTTTCGCGGGGATATGGCACTTCTTCTTCGAGGCCCTCTTAACCGGAGATTTGTCGGCAGCACCCTTTTTATCAGGGGCATCCACCGCAAAAGCACGCAGAGGAGAAAGCAAGCTATAGTGACATAGGAAGTCTTCAGTAATCAAAAATTTCCTACTCCTCTCATCTTCCCCAACAGCCAGTGAAGAATCAAAGATGTAACAACCCGTAAAATCTGAACCAGTTTAAAAATTTTAAATTGGCTAAAATAGTGGATTTTAAATATTTAAAATAAATATTTTAAATAAGAACGACGAAAAGGTAGTTTGAATTGATGTTGAAACTGAATATAATTAATTTGAATTATAAACCAGGCTTGAAATGGCGCGGCAGTTTCAGAAATTGAATTCAAACTTTGACTGACTGTACCGGGTGCAAAACAAAACGGATTTGAGTGAAACCAAAAATATTTAAATCTGTTAGTAAATATCTTTCTAACGAATTTGAAAGTCGAAGTTTCATAGCGGGAGTCAAAAGTTATGGCCAAATGAATTTTCAGAAAGGTCGCTATAGAATTTATATAGCCCGTGAAAATAGACATTTTGCAAACGATCTCGGAATTCGACAAAACCACTTTTGTTGGATCCGGGATGTGAAGTTATTGCTAGGTTTCAAATTCCATAATTTTTTAAGCTAGTATGTGAGCGTGGCAAAGGATAATGTATTTTGGTCGATTACAGTTAAATTGGATCGACCAGAATATGGCCATTTTTCAAACGGTCTCAGAATTCGATGAAACTAGTTTTGTTGGGACCGTATCGTCAAAACATAGCTAAATTTATTTTTCTGGAATTTTTTCGAATCAGTATGTAGCCCCGGCAAATTGAAATGTACGTTCAAATTAAATATTGAATGTTTTATATTTTAATTTGAAAAATAACCGACTGTAACAGTCGAATTGGCCAACGAAACATATCCCATTGTGTCCGGGATGGGGGTATTAATCTAGGGGCGACAGTCGTTGGGCTTGAATCGGTGTTCGTTTGGATAAGGAGATAATTTCGAATTTAAAATAAATTAAAAATTAAAATATAAGGCCCAATCATCTTCTTTCTCTCTCATTCCCTTTTGACCCAGTCAAACCCTCCCTCTTTACACGCGATCGACGGTAATCCCCTTCCATCCTTCTCTCCCAATTTCCGACCGCCACAAGCGATGCCAGCCAACGCCACCACCCTGACTCGACAGCCCTCCTCCCCCTCTTCAAATCAACCCCCACCTCGACCTCCCTTGCCTCGTGTGTTGAGCGCCGTGTGACGATCAGGAATTTCGCTCGGTCCGAACCAGTCGCTAAACCGACCCAGACCGTTCGAAACGCCCTATCGTTTGAGAACAAGACAAATCAGAATGCATACAAAAGAACATTTCATTGTATATTACAACAATGCACCAGAATACAAGAATATACATAGTATAAATGAATATTACACAGAAGTATCAGAGATTTAAATTACATTTAAATACATAGCAGCGGAAAATAATACAATACACAACTAGAAGGAGATATACGGATACAAAGCTTTCCGGATATCGTTCCAGCTGCAAACCAGGATCCTGTGAATATAAATCTGCAAAACCAAAACTACTAGCTGCCCGTGTCAAAATAAGGGCACCCAGAGTTTAGGTTAAAACAATAAACTCCAGGTCAGTCATGTGACTGGTGTGAGAACTAAAACAATTATTAATCTTTATTTTAAAGATAGGTAAATCAAGGGACCACGCCGTATAACACGGAACGGGTTTCCTCCCAAGAATACCAGTGCATAAAACAACAGCGCAATGCTAAATAAAGAAAAATGGAGCTGTTATAAGACCCAGGTCCTATCACACAATGCAACGCAAGCCGGGGGATAGGGTTTTCCCTTATAACAGCCAAAGAATGCTTGATACGTTTAAAACAAATCATTTGATACTATAATAAGTGTACAGTGTATAAAACAACTTCAAATCATAAGTATCAATCATAGGCGACATGAGCGTCTCATGCCACTATGTCGCCACCTATAGGTTTACAATCAAAACCGCAATGTCGTATTGGAAGTTGGGTTATCATTTATGGTATGAACCGAGGCTAGGGGAAAGATCCTCTACCGATTTGTGACTCTCTAGCCCGAGCCACAGGACCCAGACTCAGGTGGGCCCTTGGATCGTCAGGGCCGGTCCACCGATGTGGATTAAAATTCCTGAACACTGCGTTTCCCCGCCCTTTGGGGCGTAAGCCTGGCCCGTCAGCTGACCAGAAGCATCGGCCGAAACCGATATCACGAGGCGCCTCGCTTTTCAGCAAGTAATAATAAGCAACATCCACATGAGTCAAACTCGTCAGCCAGTTCAAGCACTGACGCCACTCCTAACTAGAAAGAAACGCATGCCCTCCCTGAGGTCCGTCTCCCGTTTTTGGTTCATACCGGGTGTGAAACTCGCGAAGTGAACGTTACACAAAGCTACGCCACAAAGGTCGTGCTTCGATCATCAACCACAAGACTTTGCTTTTCAACAGAAGCCTTGATCATTTGCCACTTAGGCATGCCACACAGGCAATTCACTCCATGCGATTGATATCCATCAATATATAACCCCTGAGCTCGTACGTCTCAGAGAAGGGCGTTAAGCAAGAGAATAAATTCTCCGCCGCCAAACCGATATATATTTAATAGAGATCAATCACACGGACTAAAATCCAATGTCAGACACACAGTCCATTTACAAGTCCGTTCTGGGTCTGAACGAAACTGGAGGCACCTAGTACCCCGCATATCCATCGATCTCCAAGTACGTCTGGACGATCACCAACTATTTCCATCTTCTTGGGTGTACAGCCCAATCAAGATCATCAGTAATCACCCAAACGACTTGAAGACCTCCGGTCTTCGACCATCGTCTTCATCTTCGACTTATCGTCATATCAGTTATTCAGAATGGGATAAACCCGGTCTTCCCGAATAACTCGCGTATATTTTAAATAAGTGTTACACATACGCCTCATTCCAATTCATCAGTCACTAACCGTAAATTAATCAAGAGAATAATTCCCCAAATATTAACCCCGAAGGCCGAAACCAACATCAGATCAATATCCAGAAAACCATTCTGCTTAGCTAACCGACAGTTAGTTTCTAAATTTCACATTCATAGGGAAAGGTTCCCATTAATTTTATCCAAGATAAATTCCTTGAATTTATTCTTTAATCTATTTTTGAATATCAATTCAAACTAGTCGGGATTAGCGAACCTTACCGAAGTAATCATTTATTTTAATTTCCCAATCCCAACCTATTCATCCCATGAAGTAAAACGGGTCTTACTTCATATCTAACACCACGGTGTTACCGGTAAATTCAATTACCATTTCACGTTCAAATCTAATTAAAGATTTATCTATCGCCTGGAGCAAAACTGGTGATACTCCATTCTCGATCATTTCAATCTAATTAAAGATTCATTAAAACTCCACTTAGTTTTAATCGTTAACTGGGTTAAAGAATCAGTGTCATTTAAAACACGGTTCACGGTAAACCCAAAATATCATTCCATTAATTATCGGGTTAAAGAACAAGTGTTATTTAAAAACACTGTTCACGATAAACCCAAAAATCAATATCAATTCAATTCCAATTAAATATTATTTAATTGGTACACTTCATTAAATCTAAATAAAAAGATTTAATCTTTTCTCAACTGGGTTCAAGAACAGTGTTAGTGAAGACACCATTCACGACAAACCCAAATCACATTTGATATTAAATACAAGGCTCTGAATAGAAAATATACCGGCTTATATTCAATATCAAATTCTACGACTAACAAATATCGTATTGGAAATAACGATATATATATGTATATCTTTCAAATTCCCATAACAACATCCGTATAATCACGAAATCCAACATCGAAATATTCCGAAGACAATTTCGATTCAAATTCATTCCAATGCAATCATTGGAAATTCTGGTTATTTTCAAAACCATTTTTAAATTCAATTTATTTATTTAAAAATAAATAGAGTTATAATTCTAGTTCAAACTAGTTCAATTCGATAAAAATCTATTTTTATCTTTTCAAATATGGAGTTTTTCATCCCAATTCTTTCTAAATCATTTCTTATGATTTTACACAAATTATTACTATTTTATATAATTTTATCAAGGCCCGTACAGTCGATTCCCATCAATGGCCATCGAACTGCACTTACAGCGACCTTTTTCAAATTTGATTTGGACATAATTCCAAATCCAACCGTTAGATTTCAAATTTCTAATATTCGTTAGAAAGCTCTTTTCGAAACGAACCCAACGGTTCCGGTTTTAGGAGAATCCGACGGTCAGATCTCCCGTAATGTCCGTTTGAAATAAATGGTCGAAATTCACGAACTGCCGCTGCGCGGCGCGTTCTATTCAGGCCATTATATTATATATATAATATATATATAATATATATTTCGTCGATTTCTATTTAAAACGAATTATATAAATAGTTTTAAAATTTGTTTCAAAAGCAATTCCAACTTCCATTTCAATTCAAATCAAAATTGAATTCCTCTTTATAAATTCGTTTTAAAATTCATTTCTATTCAATTCAATTCAAATTCGTTATCTATTCAATTCAATTCGAATTTGTTTCGTTTGCTATTCAATTGAAATCAAATTCGTTTCCCATTCGATTTGAATTCCTTATATATTCAATTCATTTCGAAATCGTTTTATATTCAATTCATTTCGAAATCGTTTTATATTCGATTCATTTCGAAATCGTTTTATATTCGATTCATTTCGAAATCGTTTTATGTTTCATTTAATTCAAATTTCATTTCAAAACATGCGATTTCGAAATCACTTTTCGATATTCATTTTAAAATGAATGAAATCGATATAAATATCGTTCACGTCTAAATGGCGTCAATCTAATCAACACGGCTTCATATAATTCTATTTCAAATATTTCTATTTCAAAATATTTCTTTTTCAAATATTTCTTTTTCAAATATTTCTTTTTCAAATATTTCTATTTGTCAACACACGACTAATCTCAACGAATGAGTACCGTCCACGTGTGACTATTTTTGTTAAAATAATTCGTTCAACACATGACTAATCTCAACGGATGAGTACAGTCAACACATGAACCTTCATTTTATATTGATAAAGATGCAAATTTTATTATTAAAATATTTCGTTCAACACATGACTAATCTCAACGAATGAGTACAGTCAACACATGAACTTTTATGTTATAATATTCTTTATTTTCTAAATTGGAACGAGGCCCAATCAATCACCATATAAAATTAATTATATGGATTTTCATACAACATGTAACGATCCGCATTCTACGCATCATAGGATCGTAGAATATTTATTTCTGTCATATACGAAGTCGTATGGTCATATAACTTTGGGAGACGACTATTAAGGTCATTTCCCATGTTCATGATTTTTCCCGATTTTTAAATGACCATTTTACCCCTAGTTGGCACTGTTTTGGCCATAACTTTTGACTGGAAAGGAATTTTGACCTGAAACCACTTCCATTGGCTCCGGATGATGGTTTCTCTTTCCGTAGAGTGGTCACATTAGCCAAACGGACTCACCGTTTGGGAGATATGGCTGAAACAAGTTTCAGATGGTGAAAAACAGCTTAATTGGGCTTAACCGGGTGATTAGCAGCTAGGCCCAGAGGGGGATTTCGGGTTTAGGGGTATATAGGGGCTGATTAGGGTTAGAAAACATTTCTTTAGACATTTTCCAGCCGCCACTTTCCATCCCTCTTGACCTAGCCATGGCCTCCACTCTCTAAATCTCTCTAAAACACCCAAAATCACTTCCTAATCAAGGATTAAGGCTTAGAGGCATCAAATCAAGGAGGATTAGCACAAGGACCGAGGAAGAGCTGCTGTTATATATTGGAATTCGTGCAAATCAGAGGTTCACTTCAGATCTGAAAGTTTTATTGTGGCAAAGGTGAGTGGTTAGCATTGTTTTGACGCTAATTACAGTTAATCAGGGTGATCAGCGATCCGATATAGTCCAGCTATCCGGCGATCCGATGGAGTCCAGCGATCCGATATAGTCCAGCGATCCGATGGAGTCCAGCGATCCGGCGATCCGATGAAGTCCAGCGATCCGATATAGTCCAGCGATCCGATGGAGTCCAGCGATCCGGCGATCCGATGAAGTCCAGCGATCCGATGGAGTCCAGCGATTCGATATAGTCCAGCGATCCGATGGAGTCCAGCGATCCGGCGATCCGATGGAGTCCAGCGATCCGATGGAGTCCAGCGATCCGATATAGTCCAGCGATCCGATGAAGTCCAGCGATCCGATGGAGTCCAGCGATCCGGCGATCCGATGAAGTCCAACGATCCGATGGAGTCCAGCGATCTGATATAGTCCAGCGATCCGATGGAGTCCAGCGATCCGATATAGTCCAGCGATCCGATGAAGAATGTGAAGGCTGATCCGATCCGATTCAATTGTGATGACCAATAACCCGAGATGCAAAGGTAGTCCAGTATGGGAAGTTAGAGTTCAGGATCTAGTTGGGAACCAATGGGTTCGCTTCATGGTTGGACTTTGCTGCGGGACGCGTGCCAAGGGGTTAACGACGTCTATAGCTTTGGACCACTATGGTAGGAGGTATGAAGGCGAATTCAGGGCCATTATGGCATCGGTAGAACCAAGGGCTACGACCAATGAAGTGAGTCATTGAAATGTTTGGTCATGACTCCATGTGTTTAGCTTGGTCACAACAGGGTTTCTACAAGTCGGGATTCGTCGTTACCTCAAGACGTCTAGTGTCCCAAAGTGGTGGACCTCGTATACTTTACGCACTGAGTGAGAGACGTGAAGATGGTTGCTATGCTTGATTGTTTGACATACACACCCCCACCCCCGTATTTCTACACCATATGTTGTTGGCATCCTAGAGTATTGTACGGTAAGTGGTACTGACTCTTTGGTTGCAGGTCCAGGTTCAGGTATGGTTTAGTATACCTGTTATTATTCTGTTTAGATGCTTATCTCTCATACCAGGCTTTATGTCTGACCCAGAGTTTTATGTCTCCTCTTATTACTCTGGGTGCTCACACGAGCAGACTAGAGACAGGTTAGCTGGTGATGTACGGGTAGATGATCCGGAGACGAGCAGGAGGCTTCCACATAATATACATACAGTATTCTCCCTGTGTTGTTGAAGATCACTGCTTGGGCATTGGCGGTGCATCTTCTACTTTAGCTTTCTTTTGTTTAGAGACAGTAAATTTTGGAAAGTTGTAATAAGCTGTATTTGGATTTCCGCTGCTCTGATGATCGATGTTGATTTTAGTTATCAGCTTATGCACTGTCTCACCTGTTTTACGTCAAGTATGTTATTATTATATTTTATTCCATGCGCTGTGAGACATTCTACAGGTTCCTTGATTAGTTCGTTCCCTTCTTTCCTTTCTCCTGACGACCGTCCCGTGCTAGTCAGGCATGTGTACAGCGCACTTTTGGAGGAAATGCAGGCTGGTGCGGGGCGGGCCGTCACACAACACATGTATATAATAGCATTGAAAAATAATCAACCATCAACCAAAGTGCACTACACTGTATAAGCATCAAATATAGATATCTAACGCTTATAACAGCCTGTCAATCAAACGATCGACATATTCAATCAATCAGGATGAGTGAACTTCAAATTTCATCCCAACACCCGTGTGGGGTTTCAAACAATCAAACGCATATTTTATTTGTGCAGTTGGGCGATGTGTAAAATTTATCGTCCCAATCAATGTCCTTCAAATAGGTGTACATAAACAAACCGTCCGGTTTGTAAATGAATATTTATTTATTCACATTCACGTTAAAAATTATATTTTTAACGATCGAACTATTTTATTCAACCTATGAATTTTCTATTCGATTCATTTATTAAATAAAATGTTATCTTTATTTTTCTAACTTATTTTTAGAAAATTTCGGCGGCATAACGGCACGATACTAGAAACGGGACGAGGCCTAGCCTTATCCCCGGTCTAGTGAAGGCCCACGCCATTCACACATCAATCAAATCCATTCATTTCACCAAACAATTCAATTTCAATCAAATAATCTAACCAACTACACAACCAAACAAACAAGTCCATGGTCTGTGGACGGGTGTCGGGTGCTACTAAACACCGTCTGCATCCTAGTATATATTTAACTAGAAATAAATTTGAGTGAGAAGTTCTCACCAATAGCTAAACCAACCGCCTCGACTCTTCATATGTAGGAAATCTTCGTCGTGCTCGCCTTCTGCCACTTTCATCGTCTGCATACGCTACATATATAAAAATCGAATTTTTATCTTCACTTCGTTATAAAAATTATATTTTTATTCTCTACAACATATGTAAAATAAAGTTCATATTTTTATTCGCTACATATAATAAAAATCACGTTCTTATTTGCTATCCCTATATAGAAAAATCCAATTCTTAGATTAATAAAAATCTAATCTTTTTGTTCTTTAAAAATCTAATCTTTTAGTTTTCAAAAATCTAATCTTTCTATAAAAATCAAACCTTTATCATTTTAAAGATCAAACCTTTATATTATGAAAAATCTAACTTTTATATACGGAAAAATCTAATCTTTATATAGGGACAAATCATTTCGTTTGCCAAACAAAAATCATCTCTTTTGCTATGCAAAAATCACTTCTTTTTCTACATAAAAATCATATTTTTATAATTTCAAAAATCAAATCTTTTTCTAATCTAAAAATCATGTTTTTAAATACCTGAAAAAAATCAGTTTTTAACTACGTGAAAAATCTGTATTCAAACACATGAAATATTCAGTATTCAAACACATGAAATATTCAGTATTTTAAAGTAACATACTAAAGGAAAACTTACAGTTCAAATTCGAGAGGAGGGGGTGCAGCGACGACCTGCGACGGATCTGGGCGGGTTTGGGGTCATTTGAGAGTGGCGTGATTCGTACAGAGGAGGAGCGAGGAGGAAGAGAGCGAGTGGAGGGAAGTTGGTCGGAGCTGTGGAGGAAGGCGTTGGCGGGGTGGCAGGCGGTCGTCGGCCAAGCTAGGGCGTCGGATGTGGGTTCGGACCTCGATCCGTGCGAGGGAGGGAAATCGAGGAGGAGATTGGATACTGGAGAGAGGGAGGAGAGGAAAAGGGGGGGGGAAGGTCTCGATCACCGACGGCAGCTTAGGGGGCAGGCGGGGGCGTCGTGGCGGCTGAGGGCGGCATCGATTGGAAGCGGCGCGTTTTTTTTTTTTAATTTGACCTAGTTGACTTCTGTAGGGAGAGAGGGAAGGAAGTGAGGGGTAATATAAAATTTTATATTATTTTTAATTTAATTTTCCATAGAAAGCAACTTAAAATTTCGGACTCGAAATCGAACCCACTGACTATCCTCCCTAACGTAATACCCCCATTCCGAACACAATGTGATATGTTCCGCAAGCTGATTCGCTCGTTTCGATCAGTTTTCCGTTGAATTTACATTTAAATCGCTATATTGAATTTTAAACGTACATTTCAAATTACCGGGGTCACATACTAACTCTAAAAATTCTCGAAAAATATTTTCTAGCTTCGTATTGACGATACGGTCCTAACAAAACTAATTTCGTCGAATTCTGAGACCGTTTGAAAAATGGCCAATTTCCAGTCGAATAAAATCAACTGAAACTGGCCAAACGCGTTTTCCTCTGCCACGCTGACATATTGATTCGAAAAATTATGAAATTTGGAACCTAGCAATAACTTTACATCACGGACCCAACAAAAGTGGTTTCGTCGAAATCCGAGGTCGTTTGCAAAATGGCTATTTTTAAGGGCCTTATATAAATATATATAAATTCCACAGCGACTATTTCTAATTTTCAACTGGACGCATCTTTTGATTCCCGCTATGAAATTTTGATTTTTCGGATTCGTTGGAAAGATATTACCAATTAGATCCCATCATTTTTGGTTTCACTAAAATCCGGTTTGTTTTGCACCCGGTACATTCAATTGAAGTTTGAAATCGAATTATCGAACTACCGCGCCATTTTCAATTCTATTTATAATTATAAATAAAATTATATATATTCTAACAACGGCATATATAATATATACGTTCGAATTATATTCAAATTAAATTTCTCGCCGATATTATTCAAAATAATTCATTTTAAATAATCAAAATTCGCTAAAATTGCCAAAATAAAAATTTTAAACTGGCCCAGATTTTCGGGTTGTTACAATCTCCCCCACTTAAAACTTTTCATCCCCGAAAAGGAACAAAGTCGAAAGTGGTTTGATTAATCAACTCTACGTTCGATCTGGCTTCCATTCTCCAACTTTTCAGTTTCTGAGAATTTTCAAAAATTTGGCTAACACCCTAAATTTTCGAAAAATTTCGCCATAACCTCCCCTGCAATGGGAGCATCGGGAAATCTCAAATAGCTTCCCCGGTCCTTCAGATCTCAAAAAGAAAAAGAAAAAGCCAAGCGGCTAGCCAATAGGCTCATAAAATCATCATCACCCAAACAAAACAGTAAATTATGTAGTAAACATGTACCTATTTGTCGGGCAAACAAATTTTATTCTCTGCTCTAGCCTCCTTGCTATGACCTGTTCAATGATATATATGTATATGCAAGCAAATGCGACTAATTTCAATACAATTCACTATTTGGTTCAATTAGGCATAATGGTTCAAAATTATCAAACAAATAAACAAACAACACAAACATCAATCAATTAGTGGATTAACGTTTCAAAATCATAATTTTGATATATATAAAGAAAATCATGTTTTGATGCCAAATCACAACATTGTATTCTAGCTATATTAGTTTTGGTTCTCACACCAGTCTAATGGAAATATATAGAAAATCACACCTTCGAAACTCGAACATAAATGTTGATGATGCGATCGCTATCATCAATATCATCTTCGGGCGACTAGAGTGTGATGCTATGTCTATCCAATATATTAAAACTTTGAATATACGTTTGCAAGGCGTATATGCAAATTCTTTATATACTGAATCGTCCAAAATCAATATAAATAAATTATTCAAATACGTGTAAAACGATCTAAATTTCAAAACAGGGTTGTTTTCATTTGAAAAATATACTCTCCACACTCGTTCTAGGATACTACTGATCCCATCTCTAACGAGTCATTCTCATTGGATATTGCTAATCCAATATCTGATGAATTCTTTCGTACGGTTCTAATGTGTCTTGTTCTCTGAGCTTTGTAAACCAAAGATCTGATACCACGTGTGACGATCAGGAATTTCGCTCGGTCTGAACCAGTCGCTAAACCGACCCAGACCATTCGAAACGCCCTATCGTTTGAGAACAAGACAAATCAGAATGCATACAAAAGAACATTTCATTGTATATTACAACAATGCACCAGAATACAAGAATATACAGAGTATAAATGAATATTACACAGAAGTATCAGAGATTTAAATTACATTTAAATACATAGCAGCGGAAAATAATACAATACACAACTAGAAGGAGATATACGGATACAAAGCTTTCCGGATATCGTTCCAGCTGCAAACCAGGATCCTGTGAATATAAATCTGCAAAACCAAAACTACTAGCTGCCCGTGTCAAAATAAGGGCACCCAGAGTTTAGGTTAAAACAATAAACTCCAGGTCAGTCATGTGACTGGTGTGAGAACTAAAACAATTATTAATCTTTATTTTAAAGATAGGTAAATCAAGGGACCACGCCGTATAACACGGAACGGGTTTCCTCCCAAGAATACCAGTGCATAAAACAACAACGCAATGCTAAATAAAGAAAAATGGAGCTGTTATAAGACCCAGGTCCTATCACACAATGCAACGCAAGCCGGGGGATAGGGTTTTCCCTTATAACAGCCAAAGAATGCTTGATACGTTTAAAACAAATCATTTGATACTATAATAAGTGTACAGTGTATAAAACAACTTCAAATCATAAGTATCAATCATAAGCGACATGAGCGTCCCATGCCACTATGTCGCCACCTGTAGGTTTACAATCAAAACCGCAATGTCGTATTGGAAGTTGGGTTATCATTTATGGTATGAACCGAGGCTAGGGGCAAGATCCTCTACCGATTTTTGACTCTCTAGCCCGAGCCACAGGACCCAGACTCAGGTGGGCCCTTGGATCGTCAGGGCCGGTCCACCGATGTGGATTAAAATTCCTGAACACTGCGTTTCCCCGCCCTTTGGGGCGTAAGCCTGGCCCGTCAGCCGACCAGAAGCATCGGCCGAAACCGATATCACGAGGCGCCTCGCTTTTCAGCAAGTAATAATAAGCAACATCCACATGAGTCAAACTCGTCAGCCAGTTCAAGCACTGACGCCACTCCTAACTAGAAAGAAACGCATGCCCTCCCTGAGGTCCGTCTCCCGTTTTTGGTTCATACCGGGTGTGAAACTCGCGAAGTGAACGTTACACAAAGCTACGCCACAAAGGCCGTGCTTCGATCATCAACCACAAGACTTTGCTTTTCAACAGAAGCCTTGATCATTTGCCACTTAGGCATGCCACACAGGCAATTCACTCCATGCGATTGATATCCATCAATATATAACCCCTGAGCTCGTACGTCTCAGAGAAGGGCGTTAAGCAAGAGAATAAATTCTCCGCCGCCAAACCGATATATATTTAATAGAGATCAATCACACGGACTAAAATCCAATGTCAGACACACAGTCCATTTACAAGTCCGTTCTGGGTCTGAACGAAACCGGAGGCACCTAGTACCCCGCATATCCATCGATCTCCAAGTACGTCTGGACGATCACCAACTGTTTCCATCTTCTTGGGTGTACAGCCCAATCAAGATCATCAGTAATCACCCAAACGACGTGAAGACCTCCGGTCTTCGACCATCGTCTTCATCTTCGACTTATCGTCGTATCAGTTATTCAGAATGGGATAAACCCGGTCTTCCCGAATAACTCGCGTATATTTTAAATAAGTGTTACACAAACACAACATACGCCTCATTCCAATTCATCAGTCACTAACCGTAAATTAATCAAGAGAATAATTCCCCAAATATTAACCCCGAAGGCCGAAACCAACATCAGATCAATATCCAGAAAACCATTCTGCTTAGCTAACCGACAGTTAGTTTCTAAATTTCACATTCATAGGGAAAGGTTCCCATTAATTTTATCCAAGATAAATTCCTTGAATTTATTCTTTAATCTATTTTTGAATATCAATTCAAACTAGTCAGGATTAGCGAACCTTACCGAAGTAATCATTTATTTTAATTTCCCAATCCCAACCTATTCATCCCATGAAGTAAAACGGGTCTTACTTCATATCTAACACCACGGTGTTACCGGTAAATTCAATTACCATTTCACGTTCAAATCTAATTAAAGATTTATCTATCGCCTGGAGCAAAACTGGTGATACTCCATTCTCGATCATTTCAATCTAATTAAAGATTCATTAAAACTCCACTTAGTTTTAATCGTTAACTGGGTTAAAGAATCAGTGTCATTTAAAACACGGTTCACGGTAAACCCAAAATATCATTCCATTAATTATCGGGTTAAAGAACAAGTGTTATTTAAAAACACTGTTCACGATAAACCCAAAAATCAATATCAATTCAATTCCAATTAAATATTATTTAATTGGTACACTTCATTAAATCTAAATAAAAAGATTTAATCTTTTCTCAACTGGGTTCAAGAACAGTGTTAGTGAAGACACCATTCACGACAAACCCAAATCACATTTGATATTAAATACAAGGCTCTGAATAGAAAATATACCGGCTTATATTCAATATCAAATTCTATGACTAACAAATATCGTATTGGAAATAACGATATATATATGTATATCTTTCAAATTCCCATAACAACATCCGTATAATCACGAAATCCAACATCGAAATATTCCGAAGACAATTTCGATTCAAATCCATTCCAATGCAATCATTGGAAATTCTGGTTATTTTCAAAACCATTTTTAAATTCAATTTATTTATTTAAAAATAAATAGAGTTATAATTCTAGTTCAAACTAGTTCAATTCGATAAAAATCTATTTTTATCTTTTCAAATATGGAGTTTTTCATCCCAATTCTTTCTAAATCATTTCTTATGATTCTACACAAATTATTACTATTTTATATAATTTTATCAAGGCCCGTACAGTCGATTCCCATCAATGGCCATCGAACTGCACTTACAGCGACCTTTTTCAAATTTGATTTGGACATAATTCCAAATCCAACCGTTAGATTTCAAATTTCTAATATTCGTTAGAAAGCTCTTTTCGATACGAACCCAACGGTTCCGGTTTTAGGAGAATCCGACGGTCGGATCTCCCGTAATGTCCGTTTGAAATAAATGGTCGAAATTCACGAACTGCCGCGGCGCGGCGCGTTCTATTCAGGCCATTATATTATATATAATATATATATAATATATATTTCATCGATTTCTATTTAAAACGAATTATATAAATAGTTTTAAAATTCGTTTCAAAAGCAATTTCAAGTTCCATTTCAATTCAAATCAAAATTGAATTCCTCTTTATAAATTCGTTTTAAAATTCATTTCTATTCAATTCAATTCAAATTCGTTATCTATTCAATTCAATTCGAATTTGTTTCGTTTGCTATTCAATTGAAATCAAATTCGTTTCCCATTCGATTTGAATTCCTTATATATTCAATTCATTTCGAAATCGTTTTATATTCAATTCATTTCGAAATCGTTTTATATTCAATTCATTTCGAAATCATTTTATATTCGATTCATTTCGAAATCGTTTTATGTTTCATTTAATTCAAATTTCATTTCAAAACATGCGATTTCGAAATCACTTTTCGATATTCATTTTAAAATGAATGAAATCGATATAAATATCGTTCACGTCTAAATGGCGTCTATCTAATCAACACGGCTTCATATAATTCTATTTCAAATATTTCTATTTCAAAATATTTCTTTTTCAAATATTTCTTTTTCAAATATTTCTATTTGTCAACACACGACTAATCTCAACGAATGAGTACCGTCCACGTGTGACTATTTTTGTTAAAATATTTCGTTCAACACATGACTAATCTCAACGGATGAGTACAGTCAACACATGAACCTTCATTTTATATTGATAAAGATGCAAATTTTATTATTAAAATATTTCGTTCAACACATGACTAATCTCAACGAATGAGTACAGTCAACACATGAACTTTTATGTTATAATATTCTTTATTTTCTAAATTGGAAGGAGGCCCAATCAATCACCATATAAAATTAATTATATGGATTTTCATACAACACATGTATATAATAGCATTGAAAAATAATCAACCATCAACCAAAGTGCACTACACTGTATAAGCATCAAATATAGATATCTAACGCTTATAACAGCCTGTCAATCAATCGATCGACATATTCAATCAATCAGGATGAGTGAACTTCAAATTTCATCCCAACACCCGTGTGGGGTTTCAAACAATCAAACGCATATTTTATTTGTGCAGTTGGGCGATGTGTAAAATTTATCGTCCCAATCAATGTCCTTCAAATAGGTGTACATAAACAAACCGTCCGGTTTGTAAATGAATCTTTATTTATTCACATTCACGTTAAAAATTATATTTTTAACGATCGAACTATTTTATTCAACCTATGAATTTTCTATTCGGTTCATTTATTAAATAAAATGTTATCTTTATTTTTCTAACTTATTTTTAGAAAATTTCGGCGGCATAACGGCACGATACTAGAAACGGGACGAGGCCTAGCCTTATCCCCGGTCTAGTGAAGGCCCACGCCATTCACACATCAATCAAATCCATTCATTTCACCAAACAATTCAATTTCAATCAAATAATCTAACCAACTACACAACCAAACAAACAAGTCCATGGTCTGTGGACGGGTGTCGGGTGCTACTAAACACCGTCTGCATCCTAGTATATATTTAACTAGAAATAAATTTGAGTGAGAAGTTCTCACCAATAGCTAAACCAACCGCCTCGACTCTTCATATGTAGGAAATCTTCGTCGTGCTCGCCTTCTGCCACTTTCATCGTCTGCATACGCTACATATATAAAAATCGAATTTTTATCTTCACTTCGTTATAAAAATTATATTTTTATTCTCTACAACATATGTAAAATAAAGTTCATATTTTTATTCGCTACATATAATAAAAATCACGTTCTTATTTGCTATCCCTATATAGAAAAATCCAATTCTTAGATTAATAAAAATCAAATCTTTTTGTTCTTTAAAAATCTAATCTTTTAGTTTTCAAAAATCTAATCTTTCTATAAAAATCAAACCTTTATCATTTTAAAGATCAAACCTTTATATTATGAAAAATCTAACTTTTATATACGGAAAAATCTAATCTTTATATAGGGACAAATCATTTCGTTTACCAAACAAAAATCATCTCTTTTGCTATGCAAAAATCACTTCTGTTTCTACATAAAAATCATATTTTTATAATTTCAAAAATCAAATCTTTTTCTAATCTAAAAATCATGTTTTTAAATACCTGAAAAAAATCAGTTTTTAACTACGTGAAAAATCTGTATTCAAACACATGAAATATTCAGTATTTAAACACATGAAATATTCAGTATTTTAAAGTAACATACTAAAGGAAAACTTACAGTTCAAATTCGAGAGGAGGGGGTGCAGCGACGACCTGCGACGGATCTGGGCGGGTTTGGGGTCATTTGAGAGTGGCGTGATTCGTACAGAGGAGGAGCGAGGAGGAAGAGAGCGAGTGGAGGGAAGTTGGTCGGAGCTGTGGAGGAAGGCGTTGGCGGGGTGGCAGGCGGTCGTCGGCCAAGCTAGGGCGTCGGATGTGGGTTCGGACCTCGATCCGTGCGAGGGAGGGAAATCGAGGAGGAGATTGGATACTGGAGAGAGGGAGGAGAGGAAAAGGGGGGGAAGGTCTCGATCACCGACGGCAGCTTAGGGGGCAGGCGGGGGCGTCGTGGCGGCTGAGGGCGGCATCGATTGGAAGCGGCGCGTTTTTTTTTTTTTTTAATTTGACCTAGTTGACTTCTGTAGGGAGAGAGGGAAGGAAGTGAGGGGGTAATATAAATTTTATATTATTTTTAATTTAATTTTCCATAGAAAGCAACTTAAAATTTCGGACTCGAAATCGAACCCACTGACTGTCCTCCCTAGCGTAATACCCCCATTCCGAACACAATGGGATATGTTCCGCAAGATGATTCGCTCGTTTCGATCAGTTTTCCGTTGAATTTACATTTAAATCGCTATATTGAATTTTAAACGTACATTTCAAATTACCGGGGTCACATACTAACTCTAAAAATTCTCGAAAAATATTTTCTAGCTTCGTATTGACGATACGGTCCTAACAAAACTAATTTCGTCGAATTCTGAGACCGTTTGAAAAATGGCCAATTTCCAGTCGATTAAAATCAACTGAAACTGACCAAACGCGTTTTCCTCTGCCACGCTCACATATTGATTCGAAAAATTATGAAATTTGGAACCTAGCAATAACTTTACATCACGGACCCAACAAAAGTGGTTTCGTCGAAATCCGAGGTCGTTTGCAAAATGGCTATTTTTAAGGGCCTTATATATATTAAAATATATATAAATTCCACAGCGACTATTTCTAATTTTCAACTGGACGCATCTTTTGATTCCCGCTATGAAATTTTGATTTTTCGGATTCGTTGGAAAGATATTACCAATTAGATCCCATCATTTTTGGTTTCACTAAAATCCGGTTTGTTTTGCACCCGGTACATTCAATTGAAGTTTGAAATCGAATTATCGAACTACCGCGCCATTTTCAATTCTATTTATAATTATAAATAAAATTATATATATTCTAACGATGACGTATATAATATATACGTTCGAATTATATTCAAATTAAATTTCTCGCCGATATTATTCAAAATAATTCATTTTAAATAATCAAAATTCGCTAAAATTGCCAAAATAAAAATTTTTAACTGGCCCAGATTTTCGGGTTGTTACACGCAGCAACCCCTCGAAGCTCGAAGGTTCGTCGCGCCGTCCCTTTCAATTCCGTCCACCGAACTGAGCAAGGCGAGTGGCGCCGGAAAGCTCCTTCGATCCTCTTCGAAGCTGCAGTGTCTGATCCTCCTGTAGCATCGCGGATTTTGTGCAAATCCCAGACCTAGTTTCGAGCCAACAAGAAAGGCATCGGCTTTGTAATTTTTGAATTGAAGATAACACTTTTAAGTGTTACAAAACTTTGAAAAATCATATCTTTTTAGTGTATTGACGAAATTCGATGAAACAAGAAACATCGTGACCGTGAGGACGTCTTCTACATTCTAGAAGAGACCGGATATTTTTCTGAGCCTTCTGCTATTTTTGGTGGAGTGGAACCCAATGTGAGATTTCTAAATTATAAACAATATGGAAAAACAACGATGTATAAATTATATAGTCGATGTATGAGTTATATAAGCGTTGTACACCTCATGTATAAGCGTTGTATAAGTTGTATGTTCGATGTATAAGTTATATATGCGTTGTAAAAAAATTATATGCACATTGAAATGAATTGAAATATATTTATATAGGAATATATACATATATATACTCCCCTCGTCCACATTGAAATGAATTGAAATATATTTATATAGGAATATATACATATATATTTATATTGAAAAATAATCGTGTTTTGAAACAAATTGTTTTATAATAAAAATCACATTTTTATCACCTGTTTGAAATATATAAAATATTCATGTTTTGAAATAAATTGTTTTACAATAAAAATCACATTTTTATTATATATACAAACTATAGAGAACATTCATGTGTTGAATGGAAATTCATTCGTTGGATAGAAATTCATGTGTTGAATGGTACTCGTATTTTAAATAAATTGTTTTACAATAAAAATCACATTTTTATTATATATACAAACTATAGAGAACATTCATGTGTTGAATAGAAATTCATTCGTTGGATAGAAATTCGTGTGTTGAATGGTACTCGTATTTTAAATAAATTGTTTTATAATAAAAATCATATTTTTATTATCTATATTGAACTATATAAAATAGTCGTGTTTTTGAAATGAATCATTTTGCAATAAAAATTACATTTTTATGATATGCATGAATTATTAAAAATAGTGAAGTGTTGAAATAAATGTCTATTGGATAAAAATATCATTTTTATCAAATGTATAACATGAATATGGTTTTGAAATCAAAGAATCGATTATATATATATATATATATAATTAAAATGAATCGAATAACAACGCTGCAGATCGTATTTTGAAACGTGATTTCAAACGATTAGTGTGGGAGATCCGACCATCGGATTTTCCCGAAACCACAACCGTTGGGTTCGCCTTGGAAATATCTTTCCAACGACACCAACTTTGTAAAGATCCAATGGTTGGATTGTCTGGAATGTTTAATTCAAATCTGAAGAAAAACAGCGCCAGAATCGATTATATTTATGTATATATATATAAATATAATTAAACTAAATCGAATAACAACGCTGCAGTTCGTATTTTGAAATCCTAACTTCAAACGATTAGTGCGGGAGATCCGACCGTCGGATTTCCCCAAAACTGAAACCGTTGGATTCGTTTTGAAAAGATCTTTCTAATGATATAAAATTTGTGAAGATCCAACGGTTAAATTTTCAGATATGTGTAAATCAAATCTGGATAAAACAGCGCCACAGCCGCGTTATGGCCTGTGGCGTTGTTTTGAATATATCGGCTATTTTTAAATAAATAAAAATAGCGATAAATCGTGATAAAATATTATAAACGATGTGGAAAGGAAATAAACTGAATTTACTCGGTTTATGTGATATTTGATGGTTGAATGTGTTTGGCGTGAAAATTACACTAAAGAACAGAATTAGTGATATCGAATAATTTAACCATTGAAATGAATTGATTTGAAATTCTAAATATACGTCAATTATTTGAAAAGACCGAGTTAATTCTCATTTCAAATAATTGATCGACATTCGAAAGTCAAAGATATGAAGACCGTGCAAGACCGATGATCTTCACGTCGAATGGAGGGGTTCTACTGATGTTCATGATAGGAGTAGCTACCTAGAAGGGGTTGAAGTAGTAGCTGTCCGGACGTACATGTTGATTGTACGGATATGCGAGGAATAAAGATCCTCCGGTTTCGTTCAAACCCAGAACGGACTTGTAAATGGACTGTGTGTCTGACATTGGATTTCATTCCGTGTGCCTGATAAACGTCAGTTACATGGCGTGAATTGCCTGTGTGGCATGCTAAGATGCAATGATCAAAGCTTTTGTTGAAAAGCAGAGCTTTGTGGTGGATGATCAAAGCAACGCCTGTGTGGCATAGCTTTGTGTATAACGTGAATTTGCAAGCCTCACACCCCGGTATGAACCAGAAATGGGAGAGGACTGCAGGGAGAACACGCGTTTCCTTCTAGCTAGGAGTTGTGTCAGTGTTTTTACATGGCCTGACATTTTACTTATGTGGATGATGGATAGTGAGGCGCCTCGGATATATCGGTTGTTCTCGAACCGATGGAGCCATTCGTTGGCTTATTTACGCCCCATAGGGCGGGGAGACGTAGTGTTCAGGATTTCGTCTAATCCACATCGGTGGACCGGCCCTGAAGATCCAGGGGTCGATGCGTTCTGATCCTGAGACATGGTCTAGATTGTCTCGAATTCGGTAAGGACTATCCTTTGCCTTGGTTCATGGCGGAAATCCAATTTCCAAATACGACATCGTGCGGTTTTGATTGTACACCTATATATGGCAACATAGTGGTATGGGGCATTAGTGCTGCCTATGATTGATATTTATGATTGTATCTAAAATTAGAAACTAACTTGAAACGAGCTAGGACGGATGGTTTCCTGGGTATTGGTCTGATGTTGGTTTCGGCCTTCGGGGTTCATACTTAGGGGATCGTTCTCTTACTAGTTTACAGTTGGAGTCTGATTAAGAATTAAACAATAAAATTTACATTTCAAATGATTTGTTTTCCTCGTATCAAGCATATTTGGCCATTATAAGGTAAAACTCTATCCTCCGGTTTGTGTTGCATTGTGTGATGGGAACTGAGTCTTATAATGGCTTCATTTTTTTAAAAAGCATTGCGATGTTTAAAAGATTTATTTGTTTTAAAGCACTGGCAATCCAATGGAGTAAACCTGTTCCGCGAAAGCGGCGTGGTCCTGTGATTAGCCATATTTGAAAATGTGTTAAGTAGATTTCTCATACCAGTCCCATGACTGACTCGTAGTTTGTTTCACTTGCAAACTCGGGTGCCCCTTTTTCTACATGGGTAACCTTGTATTCAGGTTTTAGCAGGCTCTTTCGGGATAGCTGGAGTTGAAGATGGATTCTATCATTTATCTCTTTTTATGATGTTCGGCTCCTGTTGTACATATTATGTTTTCTTTTCCGCAGTAGACATTTATGTATAGCTGAACTGTATTTTGTATTAAGTATGGTCCTATAAACTGTGTAACTCTGATGATTATATTTATCCAGTGTATTCTATTGTATATTATCTGGTGTATTTATTTATTTTTGTTCTGCTATTATCTATTTATGTGTTATATTCCAAAGATTACCCTTGCCGCCGTCTTATCGGGAATGGGGTCGTCAAAACAGAGATCTTGATTAAATGCGACATTCTGATCAAGAAGTACTGAAACATAACTAAGGACTTGAGAAATGGGATTTAAAAAAAAGGATCTGAGAAGTAAATATGCTCACCGCCTTCCATCCATAAGCCACAGAAATTATCAGGGCATCGAACAAATAAGTATTGATTAGGGAATCCTCGAACACTGCCACCAGGCCAGTAATAATTTTGGGACCCCGACTTTCTACAAAAATAATGGAGGGATGCTGATTCCACTTCCTAAAAGAATATAAGGAGCATCTATCTTCAAATGAAGGAGCACATTGCTTTTTCCTCATAAAAAGGACATAAATGCTTGCTAAAATCGCATAGCCATTTGGGTGTAGTTGGTATGGGGCAATGCTCAAGCTCCGAATAATAATTTCCAGATAAGGATTAAAAGGAGGAATGGCTCCACTTAATAGCATACCACGAGTGAGGAAAACATATCGAGTTGGAGGAATATCCGCAAACTCTTTCTCACCAGGCAGCTTTGCTACTTCCTTTTCCGAAATTCCAATTTGGTTGCACAATTGTTGAAACGAGCTAATAGAAAGCTCTGTCGGATGCCTTTCACAAGGTATAGTAGAAAGAGCCCAGGGCTTTGGGAAACATCAAGCAGTATCTACACTAGGGGCAGTATCTGGTGTGATTGCAACAGTTTGGTCAGAACTCCTAGTTTGGCTAGACATGATTTGGTTTCGGGACTCTGAAGTGAATAATAACGAGTTAGCATGTCACTAAAGAATTAATTTTACCAAAAGGACAGAAGCTAAACAAGTGCAAACCAAAATGAAGCCATGTATGACCAATCCTTATAGGACAAATAGAAATAGCCCGGCAGAATTTAACCCATTAAGGGATAACACAACCCTGATATTTTACTATTCGCACAACATCTACTTGACTAGTCGCAGCGGGTTTTGATCACTAGCATGCAGATAACCAGGTTCCATATCTGAGTTCATACTGTTTTCAGCATAAGCACGCATAACTATATCGGGTCGACTACTGAAGTTTGAGTCAATGCGGTCGCACATATTCAAACACGATAAGTCGTTCATAACCGACTTCATAGAGAAGCTGAGTTAGAACGACCCACATCAAACTAAAGGTGGGCGACCACAGAATCAAGCATAAGTATGCACGATAGAGGAAAAGAAAAATTTCCATATCAAGTACAAAATCAAGGCAGATACAGATAACGAACGGTTTTTAACAAATTCCTCAATTCCACAATACAAGACAAAACCGTTGATAATTTGGATGGGAATCAATAGAATTGCACAAACATACAATAAGACAAGCGCACTATTGAAAGATTGGAAAAGGCTATACATTTTTTTGCTCGTATAACCTTGTAAAAACCTAATTGGAATCACAAGAATCTTCGGGAAATCTATAGGGGATACTCTTGGTTAAAGTTTGGGGCTTTCGGTTTATCAAGTTCATGCTCTAGATTCAATCAGAGTAAAGATTAAGAAGAAAAATATACTTACAAGCGAACGAACAATCTCAAGTCTGGGCAAGTAGACCGCCTAAGTCGATGTTGAAGTTGCAGGGTTTCAGTAGAGATACCACAAACGGCTGAAAGGCAAAATCTTGAAAAGGCCAAAGTAATCGGAGGTTTCAACGATGAGCAAGTGCTTAGGACAATGCCGCCATTAAAGGTTCCTTTGGAAGAAAGGAAATAAGAAACAGAAAAGTAAGGCGGTGAAATATAAATTAAAAGGAAGGTTTAAAAAAAACCAATGGACCGAAGCAACGCATCAGTTCGCTTGCTCGTACATAACACGCGAATGAGATTAGGTTCAGCCAAGTAGGTCAGCACGCACACAACCATAAACCTAATCAGGCATACATATACATATGAACCTTGGAAGCGCGATCATCACACAGGAGATTGGACTCAATCCATCAAATGATATTACATTTCATTATTTCCAAGCATGTAATCTTCGCAAGCTGAAAATTACAAACTTCGAGGGGCAAACGTTAATCCCTTAAGGATCATATGTGCATTAGAGACCACCCATCTATTAAATCCACGTTATAGGTCGAACGTCATTAAACCCAGTCGTACAAAATGCTATCCAGTACACTCGAAAAGTCTATGAAAGGTTAGGGGCGACCACACACGACACTACAACAGTAAAACTTACACATCTTGGAAGGCCGCTCCACTCATCCCCATATCAAGAAAATTCGATTGAACAGAACAAGGAGAAGAATTGTCCTGGTGGCACATTCCACTCCCTATCAGTCAGATGAAAGTCCAAAGATACTAGGGGTCGCGCATGCACTCTCTGTCCACTTACAGATTATAGCCCTAGTCGCTCGCTCCCCAATCTGTCATCATTATTTCAATCAGCACTCTCCATCAATTGTGGTGATGGTCGTCCATTCATCAACAGTCAAATACAATCCGCTCACATGCATGGAATCGTTTGTCTAAACTATTCGAACAGATAGCGGTCACTCACTCTCAGAAGGTCGTTCGCTCCTGTAAAGTCACCCATACTGGACAGCCAGAAATGGTTACTGACAGCTGGCTACAACGAGACAATGACATTTCAGCAATTAATGGGATAACAAACTCGTATGAATTCCAGTTTAAACCTCCATAAGAGCTCACCTATAAATAAGCCATACCCTCCACGAAGAAGGGGGAATCTCCAGCCACCACGAAGTGCTGCTAAATTCCATTCCCAGCCATCCCTTAAACATTTTCAGCCATGATTATCATCCCCATCCGAAGATCCTTCATTCATTTGGCCATGGCGTCTGTCACAATCCTATAAGTGCAAAAGATTGAAGATATTCTCCTCCTCTGTTGCTCATCCATCCTTCTCCTCCATAGATTCCGCCATTCTTTCATCAGATCTCATGAATCTAGGCGACTTTTGTATGTAAAAGTGAGAATATATTGAGTGAATAAGAGGGTGTATAAAGAACAAGAGTTGATATATCCTGTAATCATCATCATGATAATACAAACTCCATTCACAGTGGATGTAAGCCTAACACAAGGTTGAACCACTCTAAAACACCGTCTCCATTTTGTTTTTGCTTCGTGATTTTACTTTCAGTTATTGTTGAGTGCGGCTCCACTTATTTTCTAACCGTATTGGTAAAGTACACTCATTGTACCGTTGGTGTTTGAACCATTTTTGGTGTAAACAATAACAAATGATCAAGTTGAAGGACAAATTGAGTTAAGACCAAATGGGGAATGCATTTGTATATGTTGGAATGATAGCAGATAGAGGTGATAGAGTTGAGTGCCCGACAAAAAGGTATAAGTTTATATTATATTGAGTTTGAGATTTATCTGTTTGGCAAGCTGCTTGACTGTTTGATTTTCGTTTGGATTGAATAAGGCCTAGAGAGGCGAGTTGTAGTTGTATTGATTAAGCCATGCAAAGTAGACATTGGCGAAATTTTTCGGAGATTTAAGGTGTTAGAGAATTTTTGAAAATTTTCATTAGTATGAATGAATTAGTATTTTAATTGGAATTAATTAGTTCAGTTGGAACTAAAAATTAGGAGTGAAAGAAAAGATCTTTAATCTAGGGTAATAGCATTTTTCCGGCTTAGAAATTTCAGGGATGAAATTCTTTTAAGGGGGAAGGAATGCAACGTCCCGCAATTTTAGCGATTAAATAATTTTTTTTAATATATGGGTTTGATAATTTAAATGGTTGGTATTCTAATATTTTGAATATTTAAATAATTCTGATTTACATTTATTAATATAAATAATGTGATAATACATTTAATTTCTGAAATGGTCAGAAATGAGCTGAACTAGCAATAGTGTGTGAATTGAATAATATATGAGATTTAATTCAGTTTAGAATTGAATTATAGTAAGAATATATTAATTAAACGACAATTGAACGTATTAATTCCAAAATATATTTTAATCGAGCGCATAATGTCGTGGTAGTTCGAAATATTACGATTTGAACTTCAATTGAGTATACAGGATTCATTTTAAGTCAGATTTCTTTGAAACAAGAAACGTTGGAATCTATTGAACTGTATTTTTCTACGGGAAAGAAAAATGGAGATTTCATCTTATATATTGTAAGTTATGTCCAAATAAAATTTTCAAATAGTCGCTACGAAATCGTTTATAAGCCATAACGGTTTATTTAATATAATTAAATATTGGTTTCGAATTTGGACAAGATTTTTGAGACGCAGCTATGATTTAATTTTTAGAATTTTACTAGTAATTTTTAATTCGTAAAATAAACAGATTTTTATTTGAAGTGTTTTACACCCTATATTAGCATTTTTAGGACTTCACAAAATAAACTAACTGGTCTATTTTATTATACTTTTGGGATCGTGACACATTGCTCAACACAACAGTATGTTTATTTTTGTTCGTAGTGGCATATACGGAAACATTCTAATTCCAAAATTTAGATGGAAATCCATAAGTGCAACGCGATACATTAGATTTGAACCTTGCTTGAACAAGTTAAGAGTTAGTGAATATTTAACAATTAAATTGTTTAATAAATAACTAAATTTGAGTTAAATGAATCAATTTCATACAAAAGACCATAGTTACTCCACCCATAAAAGAAGACATGGTATTGGCGGCTTTAGTGTGTAGATTTATATTATCTTAATGGATTGTATGGTACATATACTATGACTTTATGGTACATTAGAAACAAGAAAAATAAGAACACAGTGAATACATAAATAAACGGCATGTTCCAATCCAACTATATACACACATATATTATAAAATAAATGTATAGGAATGGAATTAATGAATACAAGCCGCCAAGCTTGAAAAACTTAGACAAGCTTCGAATGTAAGCTATTAGATTTCTTCATGCTAAAGTAACCATGTTTGACGTACATGCCACTGGCCTAAAAGGAAATTTCACATCTAATCTACCCTACACTGAAAGCACTCGTCAAAGATAACCTGCAAACCTATATGTACTACCTACCAAACCCTAAGACTTGACCATGAAGCTTCTAAACCTATATATACACGAGCGTTTGTATCAGGAAAGTTTTAATGACAATCAAATCTAACACCCCACAATCAAATCCAAAACTTGTATACATCAGATTTCACTGAGCCTCTTTTCATCGTAGTGGTGTTTTACTTTTCAGAAGGTCCGTACAAAATTCATTTTTGGTGTTCTTTCACGTCGTTCCCTTGGGTGCGGAAGTTTTGGAGTTTAAGGCAACGATGTGGAGGATGGAGACTGGCGTGGGCTTCATGAGTTGGAGGCGAGATCGTCAGAGTAGTTTTGGAGAAAACTGTATATATTTATGTCGCAAGTCATATGGTGGAGAGCATTTGTTAGTTGAGTCTGGTGGTATGCCGGATTACCTGCGTGAGGGTCTGGCGTTGGGTTTTTGTGTATGGTGAATGTAAAGGAGAATATGGGACAAAGGTGGAGTGCTGCTGTGTAAATAGGGGTTGGAGAAACAATACCGGAAGGAGATGGAGTGGCTCCTTTTATATAATGAAGTAAGTGTGTTAGCTTGAGATGGAACATATGGTTTTGGTTTGAAGATTTGGGGAGAAGCGAGCGTGCACTGGAAGGGGATTTAAAGTCATGAAAATGGCATGTATGTGTATGGAGCTCACATGGTATTCTTCTGGAGAAGATGGAGTACCAGGGTTTTGCGGTATGGGGAGTTTGCCTGGAGTTTGCGGTGTGTGTATTTCAGCTAGGAGAGGAGCGGAATTCCTTTTCTCGTAATAGGATGAAAGAAATAGATAAATTAATAACGATGAGGAAGCTAGTTTAACAAGGTATGTGTTTTGAAAGTAATGGTGCAAAGGAGGAAAAACGTGAGATGGAAGTTTAGTAATGGCATGCGAGTTTTGTATATGCTGGGAGCGGAGTTGTTTTCAGAAGAAGAATTGAAGTGGGCCTGAGTTTTTGACGGGATGAGATGGGCCGGTATCTTAAAGGGTAAGCCCAGAATTTTTAAAATAAAAAAAAAAGGAAGAGGGCACAACTTGTTACTAGAAATAGGGAGGATGAGTTTTTGGAAGAATTGAAGAAGAGAGGAGCGAGGTGTTGTGATCTTTAAACGGGTGTAGATGGGCCAAAGAAGAAAGTTTAAGGTGGGTCGTAATTTATTAATTAAATATTAGTTTTTGTTTTGTTTTAAATAATGATCACTTAAAACTTTAATATCCTGTACATACGTAATCAGAAGGACGCAAAATTGGATCCGCTGAGATCGTATTCACGCAGGCTACGCGATGAAGCTGGTCTGGAACTGTTCGGAGCTTGTTTGAATTTTCAGCATAATTAAATGTCCGATTTCATCAACCAACGTTAATCGTTATTCAACGGTTAGCGACCAATGTGAGTAAACTCGCTAACTCTGTCCAGTTTTATAATTTATAAGCATTATTTAATATTGATAAATATGATTGAATGTTGTCTGTGATGGTTGTTTGAATGATTTGCTAATTAATTGGTAGAAATAATATATATAGTTATACATATATAAGTGGTTAATTTTATACTGATTATAGTTATTATTATAATTCAGATTGAAGTGAACTGGTATTATTCATGTTGATTAACATCTGTGAATGCAGGGAAACAGGTTGGAGGGATCCAACTGGATTCCTCAACAATTATATTATTGTTATTTTCCATATATTGCATTATATGATGTGACGAATAATCTGTGGTTGATTATTGTGTGTTTGGGATGTTTGGACAACATTGACCTGAATTAATTGGCATTAAAATACCGTAAAATATATTCGAATATATTGGAAAAGAAATTGGGGTTTTAAAAAGGAATTTCTATTTTTTAATAGAAATGGAATTTTGATTAGTTAGAGTACATTAACTTGTTTTTGATTATATAAAAACAAGTAATTTGATTTATAAACGAAGCAAAATGATTATTATTAAATAGTTTTAAAAATATAAATTCAAGAAAAGAATTTATTTAAAAAGGAAAATGGAAATCGTTTATAAAGAAAACGATGAAATTATTTCGATATTCGAAATGGGAATAGAATTGAAACAAATCAATAAGGATTTGTAATTTAAATTCAACGATGTCGAATGTTATTAAAATGATTTATTCTTATAAATTATATATTATATAATTCAGTAATTGGCAAGATAGTTAATGTTTGCTTTAAAACAACTAATTAGTAATTAAATAGGTAATCGAGATTAAGTTATAAACTTGATATTATTTAACAGGGAGTTGATTTATAAATGGAGTATATGGAGTGAAATACGAATATGGATTTATAAAAGAACTAGATAGATGGGACTTTAAATTGTAATGGAAATATTTATTTAAATCAAGATTTGATTTAATAAAATGATTTTTGTTTTCTATAAAGAAATAATATTCACATTTTAAAGTGAATAAAAATTAAAAAGCAAATGTTTTGCAGATTTAAAATGGAGTTAAAGAAATTAGAAACTGACTGGAGATTAGTTAAGTTGAACGGCTTTTTGGGTATTGATCTGATGTTGGTTTCGGCCTTCGGGGTTAATACTTGGGGAGTTGTTCTCTTACTCGTTTATGGTTAGGGACTGATGGATAGTGATGCGTGAATAAGGTATGGAAATGTTTTCCAGCACTAATAGTGTGTATTTTCGAAATAGGGGAATATAAAGAGTTTGAATATATGGAAACGGTTTTCCAAGAAAATCATGAGTAGTAAAACGGGTTTCAAGAAATAAATGGGAAATTAGGAAATGAAATGATGATTGATCGGTAAGATTTCCATTTGGGAATACGATCGTTGTTCGTACACATGTTTTCCTTTGATAGTAAAATAACTGACTATAGAAGTTTTTGACCATTTCCGTGTCAAAACAGAGAGACCGGGATCAGATATATTATCTGAAAATTCTCCGTATGGGCATTATCATTTCGAATCAAATATATCAGAGACAATTGAAGATGGAGTTTATGCAAGGGTTATTGAAGCGACCCGAACTTCCCCGTAAAGGAAAACTCAGATTGAGTTGAAAACACGACAATTCAGAACACAAACAGAAGAACATTTCATTGCTTATTACAACAATTTACATCGGAGTACAAGGATATAACAGAGTATGAATAAATATTACACATTGTACAATATCAGAGATTAAATTACATTACATAGCAGTGGAAAATAATACATAACACAACTGAAAGAGATAAACAGATACAGAGCTTTCCGAATATAGCTCCAGTTGTAAAACCAGAATCCTGTGAAACAGAAATTTGCAAAACCAAAACTACTAACTGCACGTGTGGAAAATAGGGGCACCCAGAGTTTAGGTTAAAACAATAAACTCCAGGTCAGTCATGTGACTGGTGTGAGAACTAAAACAGTTATTTAAAACTTTATTTTAAAATAGAGTAAATCAAGGGACCACGCCGTATAACACGAAACGGGTTTCCTCCCAAGAATACCAGTGCATAAAACAAACAGCGCAATGCTTTTTGAAAAAACAAAGCTATTATAAGACTCAGGTCCCATCACACATTGCAACGCAAGCCGGAGGATAGAGTTTTCCCTTATAATAGCCAAACATGCTTGGTACGTTTAAAACAAATCATTTTGATATTACTGTAAGTATATAGTGCCAAAATCACTTTAAATATAAATGTATCAATCATAGACGGCATAATATCCCATGCTACTATGTCTCCATACTAGGCTCTACAATCAAAATCGAAATGTCACGTATTGGAAATTGCATTCCATCTGTGAACCAAGGCAAGGGATCGCCCTTACCGAATTTGAGACACTCTAGCCCGTGCCTCAGGACCAGAGCGCATTGACCCTTGCAGCGTCAGAGCCGGTCCACACTAAGTAGATTAATAATCCCCGAACAATACGATTCCCCACCCTATGGGGCGTAAGTCTGGTCAGTATGTCGACCATGTCATCCATCGGCCTCGTAGTGACCGATATATCTGAGGCGCTTCTCTATCCATCAAATAATATGCAATATCCACATGAGT
Organism: Allium sativum; assembly: GCA_030737875.1. Taxonomy (NCBI): domain Eukaryota; kingdom Viridiplantae; phylum Streptophyta; class Magnoliopsida; order Asparagales; family Amaryllidaceae; genus Allium; species Allium sativum. Next base: position 134,003,108 of record CM060915.1, read on the forward strand.
AAAATGTTTGGGCTACATACCATGACACCACTCCTAGCTAGAAAGAAACGCATGTCCTTCCTGAGGTCCTCTCCCATTTCTGGTTCACACCGGGGTGTGAGGCTCGCGAATTAACGCTATACACAAAGCTATGCTATTTAAAGCCGTACTTGGATCATCAACCACAAGACTTAGCTTTTCAACAGAAGCCTTGATACTTTGCATCTCAGCATGCCACACTGACAATTCACGCCATGCGATTGATGTATATCGATATATAACCTCTGAGCTCGTATGTCTCAGAGAGGGGTGTTAAGCAAGAGAATAAATTCGCTGCCACCAAACAGATATATATTTAATAGAGATCAATCAACACAGAATAAAATCCAATGTCAGACACACACATCCATTTACTAGTTCGTTCTATGTCTGAACGAAACCGGAGGCTCCTTATTCCTTGTCCCATATGTCCAATACAGGAGAGAGGTCCTCGCATATCCGGTCGATCTCCAAGTACGTCTGGACGATCACCACTTATTACCTTGTCTTGGGTGTACAGCCCAATCAAGACATCAGTAATCATCCAAACGATATGAGGATCTCCGGTCTTCAACCACCATCTTCATCGTCGACTTATCGTTGTAACAATTATTCGGAATGGGATAAACCCGGTCTTTCCGAATAACTCACGTATCTTATGAACAAGTGCTATAAAAACACAACATACACCTCATTCCAATTCAGAATATTCTTTTATTCAGATATTCTTTTCACAATTTTAAACCAAATTAAGGTTTTCCAAACTAGTCGGGACTAGCGAACCTTATCGAAGTAATCATTTATTTAATTTCCCAATCCAAACCTATTCATTCCATGGAGCAAAACTTGTAGTACTCCATATCTAACACCCACAGTGTTATCGGTAAAATTAATTACCATTTCACGTTCAAATCTAATTAAAGATTTAACTATCGCGTGGAGCAAAACTGGTGATACTCCATTCTCGATCATTTCATGAATTCGATAAATTTAATTATCCCATTCACATTCCAATCTAATTAAAGATTCTTTAAAACTCTAATTCAGTTTTAATCTCAAAAATCATTACTTAATGATTATTCAAAGTTGAGAAATTAATCTTATCTTTAACTGGGTTAAAGAACTAATGTCATTTAAAACACAATTCACGATAAACCCAAAATTACATTCCATTAATTATGGAATCTTCACGGAAAACATATCAATATATAATCTATATCGATTTCCGTATCCGACTAATAATATAAATGGAATAACGACCAAGCCTTTTAAATTCCATATATATTAACAGTCTTCCTCCACAGAAGCTCACTTCGATTATTACCAAATCGAATTCCATTCAATTCTAATTTCATATATAAAATTGGAAAACTTTACTTTGGAAAATTCCCATTAAATCTTAATAAAAAGATTTAAAAATTCTAAATCCCATTTCACTGTTAATCGGGTTAAAGAACGAATGTCGTTAAAAACACAGTTCACAATAAACACAATTCACATTCCATTTTATTCCAATTATTAAATATAAATGGAAACTCTAATAATCTTAATTAAAAGATTTATTCTTTTCACATGGTGTTTAAGAACAGTGTTTTTAAGACACCATTCACGACAAACCCAAAATCACATTCTTTTATTCAATTCCAATTTAATATTAATTAATTGGAAAACTTCACTAAATCTTAATTAAAAGATTTATTCTTCTCTCAACTGGGTTTAAGAACAGTGTTAATTAAGACACCGTTCACGACAAACCCACAATCCAATTTAATATTAAATACAAGGCCCTGAATAGAAATTATATCGGCTTATATTCAATATCAAATTCTGAAACTAACGGATAACGTATTGGGAATAACGATATCTGTATCTTCCAAATTCCCATAATAATATCCGTATAACCACGGAATCCAATATTGAAATATTCTGAAGATTATTTCCATTCCAATCCATTCCAATTTGTTCATTGGGAAATTCTGGTTATTTTTGAAACCATTTCAAATCCAATTCATTTCTTTAAAAATATTGGATTATTATTCTAGTTAATAACTAGTTCATTTTGATAAAAATACATTTTTATCTTTTTAAAACAGGAATTTTTCATCCAAACTCTTTCCAAATCATTTATTATGATTTTACCAAATTGTTAGTATTTTTAATAATTTTATTAAGGCCCTTTCAGTCGATTTCCATAAATGGTCAACGAACTGCACTTACAACGACCTTTTTCAAATTTTATTTGGACATAGTTCCAAATCCAACCGTTAGATTTCAAATCTCTTATATTCGTTGGAAAGCTCTTTTCGATACAAACCCAACAGTTCCGGTTTTAGGAGAATCCGATGGTCGGATCTCCTGTAATATCAATTCGAAGTCAATGGTCGAAATTCATGAATGGTCGCGGCGCGGCGCGTTTTATTCAGGCCATTTAATATATATAATATATTATATATATATTTCGTTGATTCCCATTTAAAACGTATTTTATAAATCGTTTATAAATTCATTTTAAAACGATTCTCACTTTCATTTCAATTTTAAATCAAAATTGAGTATTCCTTATCATTATAATATTCAAATGATAATATTTTCAAAATATCTGATTTTGAAATCATTTCCTTTTCGATATTCATTATGAAAATGAATAAAACCGATATAAATATCGTTCACGTCAAAATGGCGCATAACTAATCAACACGGCTTGATATATTTGAATATATTCGTGTCCATCCAAAATCGGACATCAAATCCACATTTTAATCCTTTACTGAAGATTATTTTAAAATATTTGTTATTTTAAAATATTTCCTTATTTTAAAATATTCGTTCTTTCTGAATTGGAACCAGACACAGTCAATTATCATATAATGTTATTTATATGGATTTCACGCAACACATGTATACAACAACCATGATAAACAATAATCCATCATCTAGAGTAAATTCTACACTGTATTAGCATTAAATATAAATAATTAACGCTTACAACAGTCTGTCAACCAATCGATTGACATACAACTAAACAATTGGGATTAGTGTACGTCAAATATCATCCCAACACCTGTGTGGGGTTTCAACCAACAAATACTGAATATTATTTGTGCAGTTGGGCGATGTGTTAAATTTATCGTCCCAATCAATGTCAGTTAAATGGGTGTACATAAACAAATCGTCTGATTTGTAAATGAATATTTATTTCCATTTCAAGAGAATTTTACGTTGTTCATATATACGTTAAAAATTATATATATATTTTAACGATAAAATATTTATTTCAACACTTGACTATTTTATATAGTTCGTTTATTCAATAAAAATGATATTTTTACTGTTCAAATATTTTATTCAACACATGAATATTTTATATAGTTCATTCATTGAATAAGCACAACATAGTCAATTCAATCCAAACAAACAATCATGGTTTGTATAATAAATGGTGTCGGGGGCTACTAAGTCCCGTTTGCAACCTAGTATATATTTAACTATAAATCAAATTTAGTGAGAAAGGGTTCTCACAGTCAGTTTCCACTCCACCAGTTTTATTTCTAAATTTCTAAATAATTTGGATTTGAATTTGTCTGAAATTCTAACGTGCTCCAAATTGGGCCACTACAACAAAACGACCATATTACAATGGTGGAACACAGTTGTAATATACATTTTACAATGGTGGGCTAACCGTCGTGTATTAAGAAGTTGTAATAGACTAAAATCTTTTACAACCTTTTTGTACCGTTGCAACACCGTTGTAATATGTATATTTTACAACTTTTTTCCACCGTTGTAATAAAATTTATTACAACATTTATGCACTGTTGTTATTGTAAATTTTACAACTATTTATAACCGTTGTGATATATTTTATTACAACTTTTATTTTACAGTTGTAATATATCCAAAAATTATATGCATAAGAATCAATATATATTTTATATGTGCAACAATAAATAGATAAATAACATAAGAAATAGATGTAAGTTTAAAGACATCATAATCCATTCATTGATAAAAATCACAACTTTATATCTAGAATACAAATTATAAATCATATACCACATAAAAATATATACAATTACAACTGTCCTTATTTGCCTCTGAAATCCTTTAATCCAATTACAAAGCTTATTTGCCTATGAAATCTACAAAGCTCATTTGCATAAATCTTCTCTTTTTTCCATGCGTTTAAATAGGAATAAGTAACCTTTTAAAGCCATCCGTCCAAATAGAACACACCTGAGCCATCAGAGTTGTTGGAATTTTAATGAAATTAACACCACAAAGAAAAGCGGCAGCAGCAAATCCACACATATCGCCTATCAATCCACCATATAGAGCCATGAATGTTGAACGCTGATCAAACCTACTTTCTGTGGCTTTGTCAAATACCTTCATCAACGTATCCTACGGAAACATAAAGTGCAGTAATTAGTAGCTCCAGCACAAAAATGCTCTTCCAAGTATTCAACTATTTCGCTAATTTGTAAGAGTAACTACCCATATTCTAATGTTAATAAAATAATTTTCACAGGCGTCCTTAACTATAACTTCATGTACTAAAAAAATTTCAACTTCAAACGACACTGCATTCTTATTTCCATGCATTAAATATCTGTTATTCACCACCGGATTTAGATGGACTGTGAATTCCTTTATTTCAGTAAACGCAAAATCACATAACTCAGTGCAATCTTCGATATGCTAAAGATAAATTAAAACAAAATGATTTATATGCGTTATTCAATCCGCATGAACTGTGACAAACTTTGATCGAAAGATATGGCACCGTGTTAATTTGAAGGAAAAAAAAGAAACAGAAAAAACATTACAGTCAATAAAAAACGACGCATATGAGAATATGATGGTATCAACATAATATACAAGAACTCACTTTTTCTTGATGTACTTTTTCCTTTTTCGTAATTTAGGTGTATCAACTGTTAGAACAATTGCCTTGAATCTGCTACATTCAGCTCTTTTCACTGTTCTTTTAGTGAGATCTCGGTTTTTGAATACCTGTACATCAATATTCAAAATAAGTGTTTAAAACATTACGTAATTGCATGCAACATGACTCATGTAGAGTTGAAAAAAGCGAATTGGATCACAGCATGCAGCCATTTCCTCAAGTGTGAAATTTGATGCAAAAGATAGAATCTACAAATAAATATGAAAACAATTACATAGAACCAGCAAAACACAAATTATGAACCAGTAATTGCACATCAACTGGCACAGTAACAAAAATAGGTTAAATTTTGATGCACTTGGAATATTTTGATTTGAGAAGAGGAGATGCAACACATACCACATTATTTAGCACACCTATATCATATATAAAACCACATTAATTAGCACACCTGTATCATATATAAAACCACAACAGTAATTCAAAATAGTCAATATGTAATGCATCAAAAACTGAATTGGGATACTAAAAAATTTCATAATTGAAAACGTAATACAGATATAATTAAATTTTCATAACATGTACAACATCAGACTATCTTTATCTTGTATGTTATCCAACTGGTTGCACCTATAATACAGGAAAAAACTTAAAACTTTATAAAATGCCAGCAAAGCACTTTACATTAATAGCATCATTGAGGCAATTATCGTTGGAACAGATAATTCATTACATGCAAGAAATATGCAGTTCATTACATGCAAAATTATAATTTCTAGATGGTTGAGTTATAGGATCATAAAACATAATATACACTAACAAAAATCAAAGCAAGAGTCTAGTGATCAAACCACTGTAAGAAGAGAAGCTCGCTTACAAACTTTTAATGTGAACCGATTATGAAATTTGAAGAAAGGATCAAAATGGATTGTAGCTTGACTGAGCTTTTATCATGCGGTATGAAGTATAAATGCAAACTCCATGTTATAATTCAAAAAATGATTATAAAATTTCTCAAGAAATATGATTATCACCAAAAGATGTTAGGTTGTTGACATTTACACATTATGGCTTATCCAGATTTAACCCAATAATGAGTGAATTCATCAGCAACTAAATGCAAAAGCTGAAAAACATATTTAAGGTACGTAGCTGCCAATACTTAAGCTTAGTGCCAGAGCACCTATGTTCTTAGATAGTAGAAAGTTCTGATTTTTTAGTTGTACAAACATTGAAATCTTTGAAAAAATGATTTTCTTTCAAACTTTATTAAATTGATATGAAATCTTTGAAAAAATGATTTTCTTTCAAACAACTGGCACCTATGTTCTTAGTGCCAGAGCACCGAGGTTGTCATCCGAAGCCGCGATTAAGTCGTCTACGCCTAGCTACATTGACCTGGAGTTAGACTGCGGACCCGATAGGGGGACTCACCTTTGAACCTAAACAGGAATCGGCGTCTCTTCTTCCAAAAAATATCATGACAGAGGCAAGATCTATACAATTGGGTTCGGGTTTGGATAATGTATTTTTTTTAAGAAAAAAGTTGAGCAATTCGCTTTTGATAAAAAGGCAGAAACCATACCGATTTCTAGGCACATCAACTCGAAAAACTGAAATAACTCCAAAGGAACTAGAATCCAAAATCAATCGAAGAATAGAAGGAGCGTCGTTTTCACGATACCAAGGCAGCGGATCTGGACCGATAGCAAGCTTGTGTGGTTTGTCCGATGGAAAGGGGGCGGAGGCTTCGCGTCTTCAGCTTGCTTAGGGTATGTAGGGCCTGGGCAAGGCGCGGTGGCATGAGGTCATGGCGGCAACAGGAAGAGGTGATCGCTGGTTGGAATAAGGAAAGGGTGATGGGATTTGGTGTGTAAATACGATGAGTTTTAGGGTACTTGTGGTCTGGAATTTAGAGGAAAGGAGGGAAATTGATTCACCGTTCTAAGTAGACCGATGATTGAGAGTTCGAGAATACTAGGGTTTCTAAAAAAATAGTATTTAGGAGGTGAACGAAAACTAGAAGCAGGAATTGAAAATAAGGGGTGCAGGAATTTAGATTTGTTGCATGTAACAACCCGTGTTTTTATAACATGTTAAAACCATAAATCAAGGCAGAATTAATTTTTAAAATAAGAATCAAGGGAAACGGGTTACGCCATTGCGTTCATCTCAGAATTCTTCTTGAAATAGAGTCCGAGTTTGCATATAACGGATAAGGTACGAAGAAGATATGGACGAATGAAGTTAGACAGAAAAACCAGAAACGAGCCAGAATGCACTGCACACTTTGGAAGTGCGGCGGAACAAAATTGCACTGGCCAACTCGAGGTTGGGTTGAGTTTGCAGTGTAAATCTGCCCGGAACCACCCGGAAAATCCAGTGACTGCAAACAATAGGATCCAATGTGAGCAGTTGGTCATATCGCTCTTGAAACCCGAGGTTAAACTGAGTTGTGGTGTAAATCTGTCCGGAACCACCCGGCATATCCAGTGACCACAACAATAGGTCTAATGTGAGAGGTTGGGGTGCATTAATGAATTAATGCCACGTGATAGGGTTAAGTCATAAACATGAAAGACAACACTTAACCAACTTGAGACATGATTGGTAGGGTTAGGTCATGAACTTGAACGAAAACACCTAACCAACTTGACGTGTGAATTGTACGGCTAAGTCACGAAATTAAATGACAACACTTAGCCAATTTGACATTCTAGACTGATAAGGGTTAAATCTCGAATTTAAATGACAAAACTTAACCTGCTGGACGGAAACCCTAGTTACGCGTTCCAATTCAGCAGTAACCCACTAGATGTATCATGGTACCCTGGAACCAGGCAGGGTGGGGCACGATTACTGGGCTGATTGTAAGTGACCAGAACGACGGCTGTGTTGGTGCGCCAGTGTTGGTTCAGGCGGGCTTTGGTCGTGCACGTGGTCCGGAGTTGAAAAAGCAGGCATTGGGCATTAGTAGGTTTATCTGTGCATGCTTGATTCGTGTCGGTGGTTGGCACCATAGGGCTTGATACACCCTATAGTGGACCTAGCATAGGTGACTACATTCGTGATAGGGCCGTATGACACAGACACATGACGAGCTAGAACTTGTAGGGAGTCGATCGACTAGTGGATCGTTTCGTTGGACCTAGAAATGGGTCATTTCATGATATTGGGCCAAGGAATTATTTCATGATTTATATAAGACATGGGTTTGGGATTCTAGTACAGTTGATGCAGCAAACCTTGAATATGTGATGCTATACTTGATTTATCATGTTATCTTAGTCTATCTTGCCTATCTTGATAGCATCCTTATGTTTACTTTCAGTTTATACATGTCATGTTACCTTTATCTGTTTTTATGCTGAAAGTCACTTGGACTTACAAGTCTTTATGACTGACCCGTTTTCTTTCGCCCCCCCCAGGTTCTCAGGGAGGAAACTCTAGCACATAGCTTGGATTTCGCTTGCTTTTGATTCAGCTTATGTACGGTTTGATCTTGGGCTATTCTATGGCTGCATTTTCTGCTTCCTTTGGGGAATTAAGCTACTTATGATGTTTTAAGTTTATGCTTCTTTGTTTATGCAAGATATAATTTGTTGTAATGGGAAATAATGACTTTGGCTATTTGGTACTTTGAATGAAAAAGGCTTTGACTATTTTGAAAGTAGTAAAATTTATCTTTTGATTCTTCCGCTGTTTTATTTATGTTTTGTCTTGTAATATTTCTGTATTTGTTTACCTCGATAACGCTCCTCCAAAACTAGTGCATTCCCTTTGTGAGTGACCCTAGCGGAGGTGGGGTGTTACATTTGGTATCAGAGCAAAAGGTTACCAGACTGGGCAAAAGTTTTTAAAACCTTCTGAAATTATTTTCAAAACCGCTTACAAAGAAGCATTTTTCAAGAAAAATCTTGTTTTATTTAAAGGTTATTCCCCAAAAGCCATTAGCAATATCCTTTGTTTCCTCGTTTGAATCTCTTCCTTTTCATTTCAGCATGTCTGGGAATCTTAACTTTCCAGAGGGCGTGCTAATACCTGGCTGGTTTAGGAGGTACTTAGAGGCTAGGGCAAACGATGCAGGCCCAGCAGATATTCCTCCTCCAGCTGCAGCGATTCCTCCTCCTCCGCCCCCTCATCGTGCAATTGCTTTCTCAAAGATCTGTAAAGATTTTAGAGCCATGGGTGGAATGGATTTCAAGGGAACTGAATCATTCGTAGAAGCGAGGAATTCGCTCAAAGAAACTGAGGATCTATTTGTTATCTTCGAGGTGGACGATAGGCAGAAAGTACAGTTGGCAGTATGGTTGCTCAAAGACGAAGCTTCCTATTGGTGGGAAGTTACTAACGCTGAGAGGCCGGTTGAATCATGGATGGATTTCAGAATAAGGTTCGAAACGAAATTCCTCTGACAAGCTGAACGAAGTCTACAGCTGGAAAAGTTCTTATCTCTTAAGCAAGGAAGTATGACGGTCAAAGAGTACGTCAATCAATTCAATCAGCTGGCTCGGTTTGGACTGGACTTAGTAAATACCCCTCATAAGAAGGCTCTTCGTTTTGTCAAAGGATTGAATGAGCCACTTCACAGCTTAGCCATGACTCACATACCTATGGGTGCTACTTATGAAAAGCTAGTAGACATGGCCCTCTTAAGTGAAGAAGACAAGAATGGCAAGAAGGAGGTCAAGGCGAATGAATCTCAAAACAAGAAGGTAGACTCCGAGAAAGGAGGCAAGAACAACAACAACAAGAATGATAACAAGAAACGCGAGAAAAGAAAATGCCACTTCTATGGTATTGAGGGCCATATAGCCCAGGATTGTAGAAAAAAGAAGATGAAGATGGGAGCATGTTTCCAGTGTGGTGAAACTGGACATATTAGCAAGAACTTCCCTAAGAAGCAAGGGCAAGCCCCGCAGGCAGGACCCTCTGGGGGTACATCTTCAACTTCTTCTCCTTGATGCTTTGTTTCATCTTGTTTATCTTCTAAATCCTATCTTGAGAACCTTAGGTAGAACCCTTTTGGATGTAAACATGTGATTGAAACATGTTATGGTTGATGTTTGCAAATGGTTGCAAGTGGTCGCAAGTGGTTGCTCGTGGTTGCATAACACACATTAGGGACTAGATCGGCTCAGACACATTTTCATATTGCACATGCATGAGTGTTTATACTTGTTTATGGATGAAATTGAATGTATTATCATGTGGATGTTGCATATAGATGGATGTTTGTGCACACATATAGTGTTTATGTGACTAGGACTATCTGCATACATGTTGGATTCATGAAACTAAACATATTTTGCAGTAGGAAGATCAATCATGCCTGATCATTTGCATTAGATAAGGAACATATACACTCACTTTCTGCATATGTTCATATAACATTAGAAATCTTTTAAGGACAATGGTTGCTTTTGGATGATGGTTGAGTAGATGGTAGATTGGATGATAGGATGCATTCTTCCTAACTTGAAGATTTCGGGGACGAAATCCTTTAAGGAGGGGAGAATGTAACAACCCTTATTTTTATAACATGTTAAAACCATAAATCAAGGCAGAATTAATTTTTAAAATAAGAATCAAGGGAATGGGTTACGCCATTGCGTTCGTCTCAGAATTCTGCTTGAAATAGAGTCTGAGTTTGCGTAAAACGGATAACGTACGAAGAAGATATGGACGAACGAAGTTAGGCAGAAAAACTAGAAACAGGCTAGAATGCACTGCGCACTTGGGAAGTGTGGCAGAACAAAATTGCACTGGCGCACTTGGGAAGTGCGCCCATGCAATTTTGCATTGGCGCACTTGGCAGGTGCGCCCAGGATGAGCAGAAACCTGCTTGGTCAGGCCCTGGCTGGCCTGGTCGAGTTCTGGTCGAATTTCTGAGCTCTAGTGTGTCACTAAGGCTGACTTGTCATTTTCTGATTTAGCTTTTCTTGAGATGGATGGCCTTGATTTCTTCTAGCTTCATCGACGGCTCTAATTAGTTTGAAACCCTATATAAACAGCCTTATAGCCTCATTCTCTTTACACCATTCTTCTCTAACCTTATACTGCTCAAACTCTTGATGATCATGGCTTCTTCTTCTTCCTCTAAAATAAATTAAATTAAAATAAATCGTGAAGATTATTTCTTGAAGACTACGGCTAGGAATTTCTTATTGGGGATTTGCTTCTACAATCAAAGCAAGATTCAGCGATTCAACAATTCAACGACAAATTTCTAGACCTGACTTCTGCATCTAAATTTCTTAGACCACGATCTGTAAGTTCCAGTTACTTTTAGATAAAAACTCTAAATCTAATATGGGCATGTTATTAACTGGAATTGATTTATGTATGATTCATATCTATTCTTGTTTTCTTCTTGGATCTTGACTATTGGGAATATTGCCTATGACGTTGAAACTATTGTTAATGGCCTAAGACTATGACGTGAACATAAGACTACGCCTAAGACTGTGAACATAAGACTATGCCTATGCCTATGACTATGAACATAAGACTATGCCTATGACGGTGAACATAAGACTGTTGCCTATAACTATGACAAGGACAACTGTGACTAATCACCTATGATTCATGACCAAGAGGTTATTGCCTAGAATTATGACTATGAAATTGAATCTAGATTATTATTCAAACCTTTTCATATTCATAATGTTATGCCTGCGATGTTTTAATCAATTTATTCAGTTAGGTCATGCCTTGGAAATAAATTGATAATAGGGCAATGTTTATTATGTCGATCTATGCCTGTGGTTTTATTCTATCATCGTGTTGAATCGGGAATTAATGAATAAGTCTATTCATATGTATATGAACCTGGAATATAACCTATTATGACAAGTTGAGTAGTTTACCACGTTATGCAAGTTTTAGGTTGTGAAATCATATCAACATATGTGACCAAATGTTAGATCTACATGTTTATGTGTATATGTTAAACCTATGTCATATTTCAAGTTCACGCTTATTCATATGTTCGTGATTGATTTTCAAGTTCATATATATGTAAGTTGATTTAGTATATGTTGCAAATTCACATATATGTATGTTGGTTTAGTCTACGTTGCAAGTTCACACCTATGATATTCATGTTGATTATTTTGCAAGTACACACCTATGATGTTCATATTGACTATGCCAAAAAGATGCCAAGTTTACCCCTATGTCGTGTTTATGTTAATGAATCTCTTTATGCCAATTTTGCGTATGTTAAATTAGGCTAAGTTTTAGCCTAATATTATATGCCAAAAATCATGCGAACGAAAAATTAGGCTAAGATTGTTAGCCTAATATTTAGACGGGGTAACGTTGGGAAAAATTGGAAATTATAGGAGACTTGGCATGAAACTTGCCTTGAAAACTTGACACAAACTCGACAAGAAAACTTGAACATGGACATGACATTAGAATGAACTTGAAAATGGCCAACTCGAGGTTGGGTTGAGTTTGCAGTGTAAATCTGCCCGGAACCACATGGCAAATCCAGTGACTGCAAACAATAGGATCCAATGTGAGTGGTTGGTCATATCGCTCTTGAAACCCGAGGTTAGACTGAGTTGTGGTGTAAATCTTCCCGGAACCACCCGGCATATCCAGTGACCACAACAACAGGTCTAATGTGAGAGGTTGGGGTGCATTAATGAATTAATGCCACATGATAGGGTTAAGTCATAAACATGAAAGACAACACTTAACCAACTTGAGACATGATTGGTAGGGTTAGGTCATGAACTTGAACGAAAACACCTAACCAACTTGACGCGTGAATTGTAGGGCTAAGTCACAAACTTAAATGACAACACTTAGCCAATTTGACATTCTAGACTGATAAGGGTTAAGTCTCGAATTTAAATGACAACACTTAACCTACTGGACGGAAACCCTAGTTACGCGTTCCATTTCAGCAGTAACCCACTAGATGTACCATGGTACCCTGGAACAAGGCAGGGTGGGGCACGATTACTGGGCTGATAGTAAGCGACCAGAACGACGGCTGTGTTGGTGCGCCTGTGTAGGTTCAGGCGGGCTATGGTCGTGCACGTGGTCCGGAGTTGAAAAAGCAGGCATTGGGCATCAGTAGGTTTAACAGTGCATGCTTGATTCGTGTCGGTGGTTGGCACCATAGGGCTTGATACACCCTATGGTGGACCTAGCATAGGTGACTACATTCGTGATAGGGTCGTATGACACAGACACATGACGAGATAGAACTTGTAGGGAGCCGATCGACTAGTGGATCGTTTCGTTGGACCGAGAAATGGGTCATTTCATGATATTGGGCCAAGGAATTATTTCATGATTTATATAAGACATGGGTTTGGGATTCTAGTACAGTTGATGCAGCGAACCTTGAATATGTGATGCTATACTTGATTTATCGTGTTATCTTAGTCTATCTTGCCCATCTTGACAGCATCCTTATGTTTACTTTCAGTTTATACAGGTCATGTTACCTTTATATGTTTTTATGCTGAAAGTCACTTGGACTTACCAGTCTTTATGACTGACCAGTTTTCTTTTGCCTCATTTTCTTCTGTTTCCCCCCAGGTTCTCAGGGAGGAAACTCTAGCACTTAGCTTGGATTTCGCTTGCTTTTGATTCAACTCATGTACGGTTCGATCTTGGGCTATTCTATGGCTGCATTTTCTGCTACCTTTGGGGAATTAAGCTTCTTTTGATGTTTTAAGTTTATACTTCTTTGTTTATGCAAGATAGAATTTGTTGTAATGGGAAATAATGACTTTGGCTATTTGGTACTTTGAATGAAAAAGGCTTTGACTATTTTGAAAGTAGTAAAATTTATCTTTTGATTCTTTCGCTGTTTTATTTATGTCCTGTCTTGTAGTATTTCTGTATTTGTTTACCTCGATAACGCTCCTCCAAAACTAGTGCATTCCCTTTGTGAGTGACCCTAGCGGAGGTGGGGTGTTACATTGTAAGACGAGGAGGTAGGAAGTTTAAACTATTTCCTATAAGATAAAGTTGTGGGATTGTTTAACGTCACGCTTAAAGAGAAAGGGGAACTAAAAAATTGTTATTATAAGTTATTAGTTATTAATTATTAATTATAAACAATTTATGAATAATCATTTGTTATAGTAAATTATAAATGACTAATGATGTAGTTTATCATTTTATAATTACTCGTTATAAAGTATTATCTATTATTTCTTAAATAACCAATGTTAATTTTTAGCATTTAATTGTGAATTATTTATACTTAGTTATAATCGAGTAATAATTATTAAAAGCTTATAATGTATATGTTAGTAATTACTAATTAATAAGCAATCAACATTAACTATTAAAAAAATTACTACTTATTAACTAAATCACTAAATAAGTGGATCAGCAATAGAAATTGAGATTTGTTGAGGCGTAAGTTTTTTTTAGGAGAAGGAATTGGGGATCATCGATTTTTTGAGAAGGCGTGAGCTTTTTTTAGTAGAAGGAATTGGGGATCGATTTTTTGAGGAGGCGCATGTTTTTTGAAGAGAACACGAGAGGTCAGCCCATAGAAGGCTCTAGAAATACAACACGACGCGAATTGTTTCGGAGCCAAAATTTCAGTTTTACCGCCTTGAGTTTCATCGTTTTGATAGACCGCCACTTTTCCACCATTCTGCATAAAAACGCTTTTCTTTTTCTATCCGAAAAAATAAGAATATTACTAACTATTAATTAATAAGTTGTTAACATACATTAACTATTAAAAATAAATTACTACTTATTAACTATTTATTATTTAATAATAATTGACAAATATTATTGATTCCCTAGTTTATTATTAATTATTATTATTAAATATCAATATAATTAGTTATTAAATATAGATATTATAAACATGAAGTTTGTACTAGGAATCTCTATTACAACGAATAAAATGAAAAGTTGTGATATATATGTTTATTACAATAGTGATTTTTTCACAGTTGTAAAAAAACATTTATTACAATAATGCGTTCTGCACAGTTGTAAAAAAGCATTTATTACAAGTGTGCTTTTCGCACAGTTGTAAAATTAAAGTTGTAATATGGCGTTTTTGTTATAGTGGACCCAGTCAGTTTTGTTGCGAAGCTCTCGGCTCCACGATCGCAATGGATCTGAAATCGTCCAATTTGGGCCTCGTATGGAAAAGATAAGAATTTTTAAACATTGACCAATTAAATTAGTAATTAATAAATAAATTAATTAATTAACATCACCTCCTTCCTTCAGAAACGCTCTGTCGCGTTCAAACCCAAAGCTCGATACCTAGGGTTTCGAATTGCGCCTTCATCCAACGACCGGAGCTAGATCAGAGGGCCCACGCGAAGCGCCGCCGCGACGCCGACCATCCCCCTAGCAACGGCGAACTCGCGCCACCCACGGCGCCTGAAATCGCGAAAGAACGGCGGGGGTTTGAGGCGCCAGAACTCTCGACTCACCACTCCATTTTCCATCAAACTACCCTAGATTTGAAGATCGTTAGAAGTTCTTCGATTTTGCTTGAAGGACCATACATTAATTCAGATTGTAGGAGGAGATTTTGGAGATTTAAAATTCGAGCATTTTTGGCCTTCAAATTGTTTGGAATGGCGGCTGAGCATTAAGGAATTAGGGATTCTAAGAAAAGGGTGTGTTTATATTAAATTATAATATTAATTTATTCTTTTATTTCCAATTCTCAAAGTTTAACGCTCTGATCTCCAAATCAAACACAACGACTATCGCTCCTAGCTAAATACCCCAATTCCGGACACAGTGGAATATGTTTCATAAGCCAGTTCAACCGTTTCGAACAATTTTCGTCAAAATTAAAATATAAATCAATATATATTGAATTTAAACGTACATTTTAATTTACAGGGTCACATACTGACTCCAAAAATTCCAGAAAAATAATTCTAGCTATGTTTTGAAGATACGGTCCTAACAAAACTAAATTCGTCGAATTTGGAGACCGTTTGAAAAATAGCCATTTTCTAGTCAATCCAATTCAAACTAAAACTGTAAAAACACATTTAAATTCACCACGCTCACATATTACATCCAAACATTATGAAATTTGAAACATAACAATAATTTGACATTCCGGATCCAACAAAAGTGGTTTCGTCGAAAACGGAGGTCGTTTGCAAAAAGGCTATTTTTGAGGGCTATATATTATATAAAATATATATAAATTCCATACGACTATTCTAAATTTTAAACTGGACAAAACTTTTAATTCTCATTATGAAATCTGGATTTTTCACATTTGTTAGAAAGATATAATTAAACAGATTCAAATATTTCTGGTTTTACTGAAATCCGATTTATTTTGAATCCTGTACATTCAATTGAAATTAGAAATCGAATTTTCAAACTACCGCGCCATTTCAGGCTCGTTTTATAATTAAAATAAATTTATACGTTCTAACTTCGATTTAAATAAATATTTAGTCATTATTATTTAAAATAAATCATTTTGAATATTCAAAATACATTTAAAATGCTAAAATAAAAAATTTAATTATTTCTGAAAATCCGGGTTGTTACAGTTATTCTGGCGATCCTAGGTAGAAAGTGCCTAAGATGGATTAACAGAATAATTCCTTCGGTTTGTCCATTCCTAGGACAACTTGAGTGGATGAATGTTTGACAGAGTATATCTGGTAGATCACGTAAGTTGATCGTTTCAAACGTATTTACGTTGGTGGCGGAGAAATTCATTTCTCTTAGCTTTATACCCGTGGTATTTTTGGGGAAATCAATTTGTGATTTGGCGGGTATGTCGATGTGGCATTCAAAGTAAATATAGATGTGATTTGTATAATAGTACGTTATGACCTCAAGCCTCATCAACCGGAAAATGAAAAAAAACGGGCAGGCAGCATGGCTAAGTGGGTCACACCCAATTAGGGTATATTGTCCTCATCTAGAGAATATTCATATTTTTTACTTCTTTCACTTCTGTATCTCCCGGGAACGGTTATGTTGGTATACCAACAGTAAGGTGACAATATATTAGGAACATTCAAGCGAAATGAATGGCCGGTCATGTGTGGCCGAGTTACAAGATGTTCTTATTGAACTCCAGTTTATCGCTTCTAGAGTATACTAATCGGAAGGTGGTTCCATACCTTGTCATAGTTGGAAATCCATTACCCAATAAGAGCCCGCGATTTTTGATTGTATATTATATATGTAGAGCGTGAGATGAAAGCGTTCTGCTAGATTATTATTTACTTGTATTAGACACTATTATAATATCAGAATAATATGGATTTTGGAAATGTTTTGAATTATCGTAAGGTAAAAACCATCCGTGTTTATGTGTGGATCGGTCTTACGATTATCATTTCCTTAAAAAGGATTTTGGAAAAGTTAAACCAAAATGATTAGAGTTTACTCACACCAGTCACATGACTGACCCAGTGTTTGTTTTGTTTTCCCTAAACTCTTGGGTGCCCAAATTTGTATGGGCAGTCAAGTAGTCGGGATTTACATATACTTGGAGAGCTTGGAGCAGGTGACTTCAACATTAGAGATATATAGAGTTTATTTCCGCTGTGATGTTATAAGTTATACTGGTATGTATATACAGTTATAGTTTTGTATTTCAAATGTTGTTATGTAATATATTTGTTCGTTCCGCTGTGAGATTTGTATTTACTCTGATTCTGCTCTGTGGTGATCTTCTTATTCTTCTATTCTAATTTTCTTTATTTCTATTTCTCACCCTCTAACTTCTTCTATTAATGATCTGGTGTTTACGATGCTTGGATAGTCAACATGGGTTTTGTGGTTATTTTCAGGGTCAAAAATCCTTGGGACGTTACAACTCTATAGAATTGGCAACACCATTTCCTTTCCAATGAAATCGATCTCAACACCTGATTTGATCCTAGTCAAAAGTTATGTCCTGTACAAAACTAACAGGAGCAAAATGGTCATAAATAAAATTGGTAAAAATTATGGGCATGTCTCACATCCCTATAACCAACATATAAAAGTATGAGAATGATCCAACCCTAAGGGAAATAAATAAAAATATTTTATGATCTTTCGATACATAAAATGCGGGCTGTTACATTGAATCTGATTAACCCTTTCAAATATATATTATTTATGTCTGATTTTGATTGTATATGAACGTATTTTTGTTTCAGAACTTGTTTAAGGAGAAAGAGGAAATGGTAGAGTTTCGCTGCTGCTCTCAGAAATATATGGAAAAGAATTGGGGTCTAATCCTTTATTTATAGGGGTTAGAATGGCTCTGAACCGTTAAATTTAATTTAATAAACGTCTGTCAATCCATATAATAATTTACATATTAAAAACCTATATAACCCTAGCAGTCACTAGGCTGAAAACACCTTAAGCAGTCGACCGCTCCATCAAGGGTGTCGACCGCCCTTAGGAAAAATCACCCAGTGAAGGCAGGTAATAAATGGTATTAAATATTATAAAATTCTGTTTTGTTATTTCCGTTCATTTTTTGTATTTTGTCCGTAACTTTTTCATACGATTCCATAACGAATACAATGGTACAAGTTTCGTGGTCAAATTCCGTCATTTGCAGAAATTCATATTTTTGGAAATCTAATTATATAACTAATTTATTTATTGTCTAAATTTTAGGCTGTTACAACACTACTCAATTGAAAGGTCATGACCATTCGTTAGACACAGCCTGGAGATCTTTTCAGTTACCAGAAAGGCTTGTCTCAATTCAAAGCATGCCATGTTAACACAAGAATACTTTGGGGGGTAAGTGTTACTCAGACTTTTGGTCCGACTATTAGAAGCAGTTTAGGCCCATATGACTCGACCATCACATGGCTTAGCGTCTTAGAAGTGTGGTGTAGATACCCAGGAATCAAGCCCAGATAGAGTCGTACATGTATCGTCGTCCCGGCTCGTGAAAACTGCTCTCAAATGACGAAGTGTTTGGAGATCAATATAAACCATCCTTTGGGATCAGTACGTATCTCCAAGCTCCAAGACTTCTCAACAAGTATGTTAAGTCATCAAGGATCAGATTGTATCCCCGAGATATGCAGGATCGGTACATATTCCCCATACCTCCTAGAATCTCAAGAAAGCACAAGTGTTCCAGGATCGGTACTTCTTCCTAATATCTCTTAGCTTCCATCAAAAATTCCTCTAAATGCCATGGGATCGGTATAGAAGCTCAACTCTCTGGATCGGTATTCGCAAGAGGATCCATGATCGTTGCAAAACCTAAAGGCATGTGGGATCGATATTCTTCAGAGTGATCCTAGGATATAAAGTCAGCTTTGGAAGAAGGATTCAAGACCTTAAGAAGACACGAGAAACAACTAAGGCTTTGGGGATCGGTACAAATCCCTAAGAAGAATTTTGTAGGTCTTGTGCCGACGTGCCTCATGTGCTTCTTGCTCCTATCACCTATAAATATCCCATTCTGATACGAGAAATGAGTTGATTTTTTGCTCTCTTGACTCCTTGAAAAGAAGATATTTCACTTTGGACTTTCAAGCTTACTCCATCACTTCGGGAAGAAGAAGTTCACCTCCATCCTTGGACACTTGAACTTTAGGGCTGCCTTGGCATTTCGTAAAGAAGAAGAGAAGATTTTTCTTGGATCTTTTTAGACTTGTTTTCCACCATTGTCATTGTAGTTACTTAGAATTATTGTTCCCACTATTGTAAACTTGACAAAGAAGTGACTAAAGAGCAAAAACCTTCAAAGTGGACGTAGGTTCTCACTGATTGAACCACTATAAACTCTGTGTCATCTACTTTACTACATTTCCTCGTAAAACTCCCCATTTTTCATTAACTTGGAAATCTTTGGGCGTTGTGCCAATTTTTGGACATCAACAACATGGCTATTCAATACCTAACTGTAGGTAGAATTTAACACAGCCACTTGACATCTAATAAGAAGTGGAATCCTCCAAAAATACCATGTTCCCAATCCATCTCGGCAACACTTCATAAGGAAAAAGGTGGTTGGGTATGCAACCATAAGTCAGACCGGGCAATCAACTTAACTCTGATCCGAGTTTAGGTAGATGCTTCAATCCACTTGAAACCTTTTCAAGTCCTGCTACAGTCCTTTTGAAATGTACATGCGAAATTTCAAGTCATTTGATTATGCTCTAATCTTCTAAGCCTAATTGACTTTGCGTAACAGTAATTATATTTTGAAAACGAAATTCATCTTATAAAAATATTAATATGAATTAAAAGAAAAAAGCATCTTTTTATAAATATTGTAAATAGTAACATTGTTAATGATGACTTTTTAACTTCAAAATAAATTAATTTTTAAATTTATTTTGATTGGTTGGTTCGATTTTAAATATTGAAAACAGAAACCGATCAATGGATCAAAGCAATATAAAAACAAAAGAGATAGTTTGGCTGAAGTCCTATTAACTTTTAAAATAACCAGAATATTATTGTAAAAAAATATGTAAATTAGGTCCTAAATCAAGTTAACTAATAATTGAATAAATTTATATAATAATTCACTGAATAGTTGCGGACATTTATGCAATTATATCTAAAAATACGAAAATTTTAGCAATCATTTAACGAAAAATTTGGATATTTCTGCAATTATTCATCAAAAAAGTTGCAGAATTACAATTTTTTAATATAATTGTATAAATATCTGTGTTTATTTACTGAATAGTTATATAATTTTGTGAAGTTATATAGTAATTAAATTATAACGATCTAATTTGCAATTCACTTTTAAAAAAGAGTTTTTGTGTATTAAGTTTATTGTTAAGGACCAAAGCCTAATATTCACTAAATAAAAACCAGAGTCAATTAACTAGCTAATAAAACCATACTACGTGCCATTTAACGTTTTGCTTGATTTAAAAGGCAGTTTAATTATTTCATTATTGCAACGGTCTCCTAATCGGAATCGCTACCATAAATCATGACCGTCAGTTCTTCACACTGCGCCTCTGCGATCGCAGTGGGTTTTACTTTTACCTCTTGATCTGCAAACCGTATTCGTTTAAAGCGTGAAAATTTTCTTCCTACTATAAAATATATAAAAGATCTCGTTTTATTTCCTACCAAATATTTCCTACCAGTTTATCAATTTTCTTAATTTCTTTTCCCCAATTCTTTCACTCCATTTGCAAGTTGAGTTTTTTTTGGAAACCTTATTAATGGATACCATTAATTCAGAATGATTTTTTGCATTTGATTTCTAACCTAAAATCGAAGACTTAATTTTTTACTTACTGCCTTCTAATTTTGGAAAAAAGAGCATTTTGCTCCGATAACTTTAGATTTCAAGTCAGATGCATTGCCATAGAATTAGGTTTCTATGGTCTCCTGCGGGTAAGTTCATCTTATTTCATCACTTATTTCAGATTTTATGATAAACTTCAACAATCTTGCTGTTCGATTTGCTTCTCAATATAGATTACGTTAGTTTCAATGAGCAAATAAAAGTCCATACTTGTACGATATACAATTTGTTAATTTTGGGAAATGGATCTTAAGTCGATTTCACTTCCGATCTTCACATACTAGTTTCGTTCGCCGTATAGTCTCAGTCTTTTAAATCGTTTGCGCAGGAGAGATCTCTACTCTGGTATGTCTTTTCAATCCATGAAATCTACTACGAGAATCCTTCTCATATTCACATCAATTCTGCTTTCATCGTTACGATGTACAGCACAGCCATCAAGGCAACTAGATTCTCTGCTTCAAGACTATGCATACAGAGCTCTACGCAACCCCAAATCAGGAACGGTTTACAAAGCTCCAATCCCTTCAAATTTAACTGGCATCAATCTTCAGGTTGTAAGACTGAGGAGCGGAAGTTTGAAGCTTCGTGGAGTCGATTATCTTAAAGAATTCAAAATCCCAGATGGAGTGATTACAAAGCCATATGTAGTAAGACTTGCGCTTGTTTACCAAAACTTAGGCAACTACTGGTCTACGTTCTACTACCCTTTATCAGGTTACAGTTACCTAACTCCAGTCATTGGTTTGCGGGCATACAATGCTGAGAACTTAAGTGCTACTAATCCGAATGCGCTTGACATCTTTGCTACCAAATCTCCTATACTTGTGAGATTTTCGAATGTAAGTAATGCTGTTGATGGAGCGAGTATGAAATGTGTTTGGTTTGATCTGAATGGGAGTTATGAATTTCATGAGATGGTGTCATTGAACGTTTGTTCTAGTAATAGGCAAGGGCATTTTGCTATTGTTACCAATGTTACAGCGCCGCCTCCTTCTCCTTCTCCTTCAAGATCTCCTCCTTCCATATCTCCTCCTTCGAAACCCACGTTGCCACCTCCATTACCGAAACCTAGAAAAGTGAAGTTGTGGAAGATAGCGGTTGGTGTAGCGTGTGGATTTGTTGGGTTAGTGATATTAGCTTTGGCTGTGTTTTGCATCACTAGAGAGAGGAAGGCGAAGAGGATGAAGGAGATGGAGCAGATGGCCAACAGTAATGAAGCATTGCGAGTGGCGAGAGTGGGAGGAGCGCAAGCGCCATTTGCTTCAGGGACGAGAACTCTACCGATGCTTGAACAGGAGTATAACTTGCCTAAGTGAAGCGTGGATATGATTGCAGTTTTGGGGTTCATGGTTCTTTCCTTTTTGTAGCATGGAAAGTTACAGGTACGTTACTTACGATGGATCCTAGTCTAGATATTGGTTCATACATAAAAAGTTATACTGAATTGTTTTGTGTTATTTTCGGATTGTATGGGTTGAAGATTTGTTGAGGGTAAAATTTTTATCGTCTAGACTCCATGATGATGTGATATTGTTCTTTGTAGTAGTTGTATTCTTCCCCCTTTCTTTGATGACTACTGTGATTGCTTTTTTTTTCAATAATTCAGATTTAAAGTTTTCCATGTTCAAACTTTATTAATAGTTGAAACAGAAATACAATCTTTTGTTTAGACCACGAAATTTAAAAAATACCAATATATGCAATAAAATGTTATGATTTTTTTTTGACTATGAATTAATATATAATTTTAAATTAAAAAACTTGAAACATAAATAAAGTTATAAGTTCGAAACTTTATTTGAATAAAATAAAATAAATTTTTTTGGCTATGTTTTTCAAGTTACTTTTATCCAAGCTATATAGGAATTTTAAATTTGATTATTGTATAAGAATTTTTTATATACATGAGCATCGCATGAGTCATAAAACTCATCAAAATGAAATAAATGGGTTTTTGAAGGGAAAATATGAAATCCTCAATTATTTTTATCAATAACTGAAATAGAATCATAATTCTATAGTGCGACCTCGAAGTTTCAAAAATATATAAAAATGCAAACAAAAGGTTATGATTTTGAATTCCACAAAGAACATATGTCAACTAAAGTTTTTAGACAAGTTCGAAACTTCATTCGAATAGAAAAATCACAATTTTTACTTATCTTCTCCAATTTATTTTTATTCAATTTATGTAGGAATTTAAAATTTGACTACTGTATAAGAATTTTTCATATGCACCTGTGTTGCACGGCTGTAAAGTCTTGTTTCTACAAATTTGATTCTTGAAGGGGATAACGTTCTTTCTTTACCCTTTTCCACCATAGGCAACGCTTTATACTTCTAAAATTTTGGCCTGCTTGTTTGAAAGAAAAAGGCCGAATATTTAATTTAATAACTAGGATGAAAGGAGTGGTTCACACACGAGCATTGATGGATTTGCAGTGTCTAAATCTATCTATTTGTTGATAGGGTTACTGGAAGTCACTTGCAGTGTTTTAGTTTGAGTTCAATAGCTCTTAACAGGAGGCAAAATAGTGTTTATACGTTTTTATTATGCCTAGCCGTCTAGTACATACATTCAAGCATTGGCATATAATTATAGTACATATATTAAAACATTGGCATATAATTACAGTACAATCTTTTGAGTGAAGATATCCATATGAAATAAACATGTTTGGTCATATGTGGTGCTCACGGAACGTGCTAGGTGCACCAGAGAGAGTTGCTACCTTCAGGCCAGGACGTCTAGGGCAACACACCAACCCGTCAAAGAGGGATACCAAAATCTCAGTGAGTTTTTAAACAATTGGAGTTATTAAATTACAGAGGCAACAAGCATTTCAAAACATATGTAACACAGTAATTTCCCATGGGAATTGGTGCTCTGTCCCCACACCAATTGTTCTGTCCCCATTTCCCCCGTCTTCCGTATTCCACACCTTTTGCAGTTAAATCCCTCAATTGTTGGAAGATCTAAATTCAAAAAAGCGGAAATGGGGAGATTTGAGTGGAGGGACACGGAGAATAGAGAAAATGAGGAATGAAGAATTGGTCTCCTCTGTCCCCATTTTGATGGTTTTACCTTTACAATTTCTTAATTTCAGGCTAGGGCACTGCAACTTGTTGGGCTGGCACTGCCAACCTCCACCCTTTTTTTATTCTGTAGAGTGATAAGGCAAAGATGTCTGCATATCTTATGAAGCAAGCATGTACAGTACTGTTGTTATAATCTTAATGGATGTTGCATGCCTATGTTACACATTGTGACTGGATTCATGCTACACGTACTGAGCTTCTTTCCAAGATGATGTAAGAAATTTTTGTAATGTCAAAAACAAATTTCATAACGTAGTAAGCAAAATAGTATATTTTAAAATTTTGAACAAAATTTTCTTTTTTATTCTTAGAGTAGACTAAATGTTATTTTGGTTTTTAATATTATTTAGAGCTACCACTACAAGAAACAAGGCAATTTCCGATTGTTCACGATTGTCGGAATCCATCGGAAAAAAACATCATAAATTTAGGCGTTAGTGAATAGAATTTACAACGACTACCAATAAAAGTCATCAACCGCCTTTCTGACGGCTTTCGACGGCTTTAACATATACCAGCGAACGACTGATGTCATATTACCAACCACATACATTCTCGAAAGCCGTTAGTAGCTGTCGGAAATAGTAGGATAAAATTATCTACAAACCGTCGGAAATCCGTAGATATTTTTCTTCTACATTTCCATAAATACACTATCATTCAACCACATCAGAACTTCTATCCAACTCATTACATATCCTTCAACCAAATATCAAAACTAAACCAAACCAAATCTACAAAAAAAAAAAAAAAAACTAAACCAAACCAAATTTCACTATCATAATTTACATACATCTAATTACACAATATATACGACGTACATAATACAATGTCTATCATCAAACAACATACATAATACCAAGTCTATCCAAATTCACCAACTTAGTGTTTCATCCAAACTTACAAAACATAGACATAAAACAAAAAAGAACATACTCATCAATTTGTGACAAGCACCTCCAAAACATTCCGAAGTAGGACCTTCAGAACTAGCAGATGGAAAGCGGCCACCATATTACTGCATATATTCGGCAATACGGTGATCCGACAGTTGTGTCATCTTAATGGGTTGGCGACAATTTTGATCTTTCAGTTTCTACACCTTAGCTCTCAGCTCTTCAATCTCTGTTAGATCAATATCTGTTAAATTTGGGTGATTTAAATGTATTAATGAGGACATATTAATTGATTCTCATAATCAAGTCAAATCGGGAAGATAATATATTAATATGGAGAAGGTATATTCTTGATTTATGTAATCAATCAAATATTGGTATAGGTGGAATCAAATACAAATATGCTAGATTCACTACGCCATAAACGACCTAATGCAACGAATTTGTAAGGTGTTGCCAGCCAAAATGTGATGATAGCTATGATATTTGGGTCCTACTGCAACTTTCTATTTTATATTACCTTAGCCATAAAAATGTGTTGCTCTATCTAAACAAGTGTAACACGATGCAATATTTGATACAGTGTTACCTTAGCCATAAACATTTGTCATGTCATCAATCTGCACCTATACAAACATGTATATCTATCCGTTAATTTACCTTTTAAAAAATACTTCTACAGTTGACACCTCACTAATTCGTTAAAATCCCACACCACCAATAGAAAATTAACTTCCTTGAGCCATTCTATTTGTCTTTTCTCAACTTCTCAGATCTGTTCATTCTCAACTTCTCATCGTCCTTCTCAAATCTGCTCATCCCAAAGCCGCTCTTAAAAAGGGAATCAGATCTATAAAAGTACAAAACTTGGATCTTTAGGCTAAAATTTGTCTAGTATGTGCCATCTCATCGTCTCTGCAGTGTTCAAATAGGGTTGGGTTGCTTCAGACGTTGATCGATGGGCTCGGAAGTGGAGTTGCGTGGTTGAGTTTGGTGACTACCGAAGGTAGAGGAAGGCGCGGTGGTGCTGCCGTGGGTTCTTAGAGCAAGGTCTATGTCGGCAAGGCGCTGGATGGGGCTGATGTGGAGTTTGGGTAATGTACATGCCAAATGCATCTTTACCTTCTTTGGTAGTTTTATTTTTTTCAGTTTTCATGCATCTGCTTGTCTTTTAGGATCGATAAATTTTGATTGTGTAACACGCCCTCCAAGTTTTTGCATTAATGCTGCTTCAAAACCTTTAGCACTTGTTCCATGCTTCAAAACTGATCAAAGTCTATTGTTTTTGCTATTCAAATTCATTTGGACTTTATGCTACTTTCTTCAGCTAGTTGGGGATATATTATTGGAACGATCAAATGCAGCAGTGATGATGAAATATGTCAGTTCTAAGGATAATTTGATTATCTTAATGCACCTTCTCAGGGTAAGCGAACATTTGCACTATCTGAATCGTGTTGTCTTTTAGTTTCTGCAATAGTCTGGGTATAGTTCATAACGTAACAATTATCAGACCATTTTGTTGCCAAATAATCAAAGTATTTGCGAAATGTTAACCATATTCCTTTTTAATGGATAGTCGGTGACAAGTAGTTTTGAGATGATTGGTCGACTGGTGCTATTTTGAGGTCGTGCTGAAGGAGGATAAGTTTAGGCAAGGGGACACAAGGTGTTTGTGGTCGGAGAGAACGTAAATTTGTTAAAGAAGTGGAAGTTTTGAAGTTTAATGTTCGTTGTTGTTGTTTACGGCATTGGTGATGATGGACTTGTTGCGTAGTGTCTCAAAGAAGGCTTGGTCCTCCGAAATCGAATGAATCGGGCAGTGCCCACTTGTTCGTTCTAACTGGCGAGGTCGATCGCCACCGGGACTGTGGGACCTTAGACCCCTACCGGCGCTGCGCCCAGACCCGCTGACGGCTCACCTTTGGCTCGACATATATTTGCCAGTGTTAGTGTTTGTATAAATTGAAACTGCATATGTAATGAGTGAATTGAGTGATGTAGTGAGGAAATTTATATGTGATTAACTATGTTATTAACAGTGAATTGTAAATGGTAGAGTTAGAAATATGTACGATTTCAAATGTTGAAATAAATTTGAATAAAAATACTGTTTGAATATTTAATTCTGTGCAGTAGCATTTAATTCTCATTTTTGTTATATTATATATATACTTTTTAAAAATTAATATAAATATCTATAGAAACATTTTTGAAATGTTGCTACGGACACCTAAGTATGTTGCTATAGACCCAAATAGGGTTCTATTGCAATAATATTTGTTATGTTGCCTTAGATAGTCAAAATGTTGTCTGTCTGCAGCAACAGTGAAAATTGCATTACCCTAAAAACGTTGCCAAAGACTTATGCCAACAATTTTTTTTCCGTTGCGTTAGGCCATTTATGGCGTAATGATTTGTGACGGAATCAAATCAAGGAAATCTGGAAATATTTCATCCTTATCTTCAAATAATTCTTCATCCTTCCTCCTATATATATGAAGCCATTTGTTCATGTTTTCAATACATAAGATAAGAAGGCTCTCCATATTATATATTCAATAAGATCTCTATTTCTGTATCTATTATATGGTGAGAAATTTGTACTGAGTGTTGTGTGTTTCTTCTCATATTGTACTACGTCCTCTTAAAGTGAATAAACAAAGGGTTGTTTGGGTCTAAGGCCGTAGGCATAGCTGAATCTCGTTATATTGGTGTGTTCTTTCCCTTCTATATTTCCGTTTTTCTCTATAATTTGATCCATTTGATTTTCTTTATTATCTTTGTTGGATTTTCATTTTTGAGAGTGTCGACAGACTAGATTAATGGGTGTTCTGTTTTTGCTGCTCAAATCATTGATTTTTCACTACAGTTTGGTATCGGAGCTTGTTGTTCTATTCAGAGACTATTTCAGCTATGTCTAAATTCACAAAGAATAACGGTGGTAGAAGCGCTACAAATTATGGAGTCGCTAGATTTGATGGAAATGGGGGTTTTGGTACATGGAAGATGAAGATGGAAGCCGTGTTGAAGAAAGAGAGGACATTTAAGGTTGTCTCAGATCTAGAGAAATTGAAGAATTTAGCACCTTACGAGATAGAAGAATTGAAAAAGGATGCTCTTACCATCCAACTTAGCTTTTCTGATGAAGTACCTAGAGAGTTTTCTCATATGAAAACAACTAAAAAACTATGGGATGCTTTTCAGAGAAAGTTTTACGATAAGTCTCTCACCAATAGCACAATCCTATAACAACTTTATTCATTCAAGATGTAGCTAGGAACCGATGTATTTGCTCACATGATGCCCTTAACACACTTGTCATGAATCTTCGAGCAGCTGATATAAGGATTGAGGATGAAGCGCAAGCTATTATTCTTTTATGTTATTTACTTGTAGAGTATGATAGTTTTGTTAACTTTATGATTTTTCGGCATTTATCTATTTGTTTGGAAGATGCGAACACAAATTTATATGACAAGATGTTGGGGAAAGTTAGCAACCATGAGCACAGAGAATGATTTCGACAGCCGTATTACACAAAGGGGAAGAAGTAAGAGTAGACCCAAATATAGTGGAGATAGAGCTAAGTCCAGATCTCAGTCAAAGGAAGCTTGGAAGTGAATTTGTTATTATTGTAGAAAACCTAGACATTATATTGCAAGTTGCCCTAAGTTGGAGAATAAAAACAAAGTTGTTCCACAAAAGGCTTCAGCTTTTACTGCGGAGACATCAGATTCAGAGAGTGATCCTAGCATTTTTACATCTTCTGACTCTTCTGTAAGGAGTGCTATGTGTATTAATGACTCAAGCGCATCCTATCAAATGATACCTGATAGACAGTCTTTTTCTACTTATCGTCGGTTTGATGGAGTAGAGATTCTCATGGGAAATCATGCTTCTTGTCGCATGGTTGGAATTGGAACGTTAAATATGAGGATGTTTTATAGTGTTGTTCGTAATTTATATGATGTCAAGCATGTTCCTGATTTGAGGCGTAGTTTGTTCTCCATTGGATAATCATGCAAATTTGGCTTAAAGTGTGTAATAGAAAAAGATTCATTAAAAATTATAAATGGCTCATTGATAGTAATGAAAAGGGTAAAAGCTGGAAATCAATATTTGCTGAAGGGTAAAACTGTTGTTTCGGAGTCTGCTTCGGTTGTTGATTCTTTTGATTCCGATTCTACCAAATTGTGGTATTTTCGAATGGGTCACATTGGAAAGCATAGTTTGAAGTGTTGAGAAAGCGAGGTTTGATTAACGGCGTTCATCATTCAAAACTTGGCTTTTATGAAGGATGTGTACTTGGAAAGCGACGAAGGTTTCTTTTGGCCAGGCGGAGCATAAGTCTAAAGATGTTTTAGAGTATGTTCACACTGATGTTTGGGGCCCTGCACAATGATTATCTATTGGAGGAGCCAGGTATTATGTTTTATATGTTGATGATTTTTCTAGAAAGGTATGTGTTTACTCTATAAAGTCCAAAGATGAAACTTTTGATAGGTTTCAAAGATGGAAATCTCTTGTTGAGAAGTGGTCTGGAAAGAAAGTAAAGGTTCTTCGTTCAGATAATGGTGGTTAATTCACTTCTCAAGAATTCATCATGTTTTGTGAGTCCGAGGGAAACACTACACCAAGCCACGCGACTCTCAGTCAAATGGTGTTGCAGAAAGAATGAATCAGACTTTGTTGGAAATAACTCGTTGGTTACGTCTGACTACGGGATTAAAAAGGTGATTTTGGATAGAAGCATTATCTATGGTGGTTTTTCTTATCAATCGCACATCTTATACTACCGTAGATATGAAGATCCCTGAAGTAGTATGGAATGGAGAGCCTGTTTCATATTTCTTTCTCATAGTGTTTGGTTGTCCAGCTTATGTGCATGAGAGCAAAGGGAAGTTGGATCCAAGATCGGGAAAGTGTTTTTTTCTTGGCTATAGGAAAGGGGTTAAGGGTTATAGTTTGTGGTGTCCTACTACCCAGAAGATTGTTATTAGCAGGCATGTTACATTTGATGAGAATGTTATGTTGAAGGTGGAGCCTTCTTCTTCTGTAAATGATGATGTTGAGAGGACAAATTCAGAATACCAAACACAAAGTAAATCATTAGACTTTCATACGAGTAAAAATGGTGATCCCGATGATACCATGGTTGATAAGGAGAGGATAGAGGATCAAATTCAAGGTGGAGCTCAAATTCAAACTTGACCAACTAGAGAGAAGAAAAGACCTACATGACTTGATGATTTTGTGGGATAAAGTATTGAAGACATTGACTTTGATGACATGACAGCTTATGCATTAAACACATTTCATGATGAACCCAGAGACTATAGAGATGTCATTACTTCAATTAATAGTTCCAGCTGATTTGTAGCTATGGAGGAGGAGTTTGGGTTTTTTCTCAGAAACCACACTTGTGATTTAGTGTCACTTCCTTCCGGCAAGAGAGCAATTGGATGTAAATGGACCTATAAGGTGAAAGACAACAGTAATAGTGACTTAAGGTACAAGGTAGGATTAATGGCAAAGGGTTATGTTCAGAAGAAAGGTATGGAGTTCCATGATATTTTTTTCTCCAATTGTTAGACACACCTCCATTCACATTCTTTTGGTATTGGTTGCTCGCTTCGACATGGAGTTGGAACAATTATATGTCAAGATAACATTCTTGCATGGTGACCTTGAGGAAGACTTTACTTACAATGTCCAGAGGAGTTCATTGACAGTAGCAGACCCAGTTGTGTTTGTAAAATTAACAAATATCTTTATGGTTTAAAAGTCTCCTAGATAGTGGTATAAAAAAATTGGTAAGTTTATGATCTCACAAGGTTACTTTAGAACTTTAAGGACCAATGTGTCTATTTTAAGAAATGTAATGACAACATCATCTATTTGTTGCTTTATGTTGATGATACGTCGATAGCTTCTAAGGGTATGACTAGTATATTAGAGTTGAAGATGGAGTTCAGCAAGGAGTTTGAGATGAAAGATTTGGGAAATGCACAGAGAATTTTGAGGATGATGATTCAGAGGATATAAAGCAAAGAGTTCCGAGGCTCACTTGAAGTCAATATGTCGAGAAAGGTTCTATCCTGATTTGGTTTGGAGAATGTTAAACCGGTGGCTACTCCATTATGCTCTCAATTTAAGCTATTCAATGAAATGTGTAACACATCAAATGAAGACAAAAGAGATATGTGTAATATTCCTTACTCTAGTGCGGTTGGAAGGCTTATGTACATTATGGTATGCACAAGGCCTGGTTTAGCTCTTGTAGAATCTAGATTAACCCTGTAGGGGGGTGAATAAAGTTTATTGCAGTTTTGAGGAATACAAAAATTGTTACAGCACAAATTACAATAGAATAAACAAATGCAGAAAATAAATGACATAGATTTTACCCAGCTTCGGCAAACCTCTGCCTACTGCTGCATTCCCCAAGATTTCTATTAGAATTAAAAAAAAACTCTATGCTTACAATTCCATGTAAACTCGTGATACCCTCTCTCAACTGTTCTAATCCTACGCTCAAAACCCTGCACTGATCTCAAATTCTAAGATCGGATTTTTCCCTAACCACAACCCTATAGCTAGAACCCTAGTTTATAGAAACTAGAAAACAATAATTCAAATACAAAAATGAAAGAACTTAAAAATAAAAACAAAACAAAACTCTAAGATGTAGTATTAGAAGATCGGCTCCCCTTTTCAATTTTCTTTGACACTTGAGATTAAAAATGTCAGCTTCCCTCTCTTTGACTATGGTGATCGAATTAGGGTTTGCTTCTTCTGTTGTTTATAACGTTGTTGTATATAACAATTATATGATTTTTGTTTGATGATAACAAACAAATATATATTATTATAAATGTTTTTGTTATTGTACAGTTATACTACATCATAGACAGGAATATAATATTTATATTTAAATAAAATACAACTGTACAAGATTTCAAATATTGAAACAGTATTTTATTTGAATATAATATTTTATTTAAACATTCGAACAGTACAAATTTTGTAACTCCACTATTTGTACAATTTCACTGATATACAATTCATACACATTCAGTTTCATACAATGTTCCTCACTACAACTCTTAGTCTCTCAATCACTCGGTTATACAATTTCACTCATACATTCACTGACACGGTCTTCTGTCTTCACAGCTTTTAGTCAGTCCAGCCATCCACACCTATCACATACAGAGTATCTGGAACAGAAATAATATTTCAAATCTTAGCAGATATAATTTTTATTTTAAAAATTTATTTGCCTCGGAATTTTGGTGTGTTTCTCATCATATTTCATGACTTGATCTGATTTATATATCATTTCATCTGTGTCTGAATAGCTTGTGATATTCACAGTGATACACTGTAAATACCACAAGGTAGACAGTATCTCTACTCACAGATCAGCCTTAACACACTACACTGGTTGCTGATCAGAACCAGCGTCAAAATTAGCTGATTCTGAACAACCACAACTCAGCTGCAGCGGTCTACTGATAAAAATATTCATGTTTTTCATTCGAATAGCCACACACATATATGTATATACATATACGTGTATATATATACATATATGTATACAAGTGACATGTTAGTGTGCAAACAAGTGCATGAAACAGTTTCAGTGCATCATAACAGCTAACATGAAATGAAGAGGCAACATGATATAACAACGAAAAAGCAAGAAGGTAGTGTTTCAAATGCATTGACAAAGTGTCAAGACAATGCCACAAACATACACAATGGAGTAGCTACAAAGTCAGGTTGTATGCATAGTTTTTTCAGCAGCATGGCATGGTTTTAATACTAGAATATACACAGAAATGATACATGAATAGGTGATAGTGCACAGGCTCGAGCATATACATGCTCATCAATAAATCTCAAAGTAAACAAGTCGAGCTGGGTATGAATGGTCAATGCAGCAAGTTCAAGTCTCATTCAAACAGTGCAAGCCAGGGTAATCAAGACGGCTCAATGGCATAGTGGAGTATCAAATATACAAGGCTCAAGCATTGATACATACATATATATATATATATATACGCACACACACACACACACACTTTTGTATTCAAAGCAATATGAAAGAAAGTACAACATGGTTTAATGGTTTACTGTCAAGCAGGCAAGTGCAGTTTCAAATACATCACTATGTGCAAAGCTTAGTTTACAAGTGCAAGCATAATACAAATAGGGGCTCAAATTATGTCGAGCTTGTTATGTGGTGTTCATGGTAGAATATACAAAGCAACATGCAGTGCACAAGCTCGAGAATGAATAAGCAAGAGTAAGACAGTGTTAATATGGTCAGTACAAGCATGACTGCATGTAAAAATAAAGATAAGCCAAATAAATCAAAGCAATCCATGTGTAGTCATGATCTATCAATGAAAAGTTCAAGTGCATATGGCAAGCTTGTTTTACAAGTTTAAAAGAGTTTCAGAAAATTACAAGTTATTTTTGGAAAGATCTTTTCAAATATTTCCAGAAATCAGGATTCCAATTTTGGCACAATAGAAACAGACAGTTTTTTTGACAAAGCAATGAACAAATAGTTTTTGGCAAGAATAATCACGAAAACTAATTTTGCAATCAAATATTGTTTCATTTTTTCCAAAGAAAACAGTGTATATATTGGGCAGTTTTTTTTATTACCGAAATTCAATAGTCTATTAAGGCAAGAAAACCATCTCAACCATTAAAGGATTTAAGCATATCAACCATTTCCGGAATTGGCAAAATGTTTAGCAACTCAACTGTAAGGACCGAAGTTATCTATTTTGCATTTCGAGATTCTTGTGATTCCCTTGATTGCTGTAAATTTGGTGATTGCTTGCCATAAACATTGAGATGCAATTTTCTAGAAAAAAAAAATTCAGACTGTCCTCATTTTAAATCCTTTTTGGCAATGTTTAAAAAGGTACTACAATCAATCAGGGAATTCACGCAAGGATAGTGTTAATGATATTTTGCATCAACACTAGAGATAGGTCTAAGGAGATGGACCTAAGGGGAAAATAGGGTTATCTGACTTCTCCCAGCTTGAACTAATTCGCCGCTTCCTTGGGAGAGGGGATTATTCGTGAGGAAAAGCGCCGGGTTGCTAAGAACCTAACGGCTTGTGCAAGGAACATTCCGGTATCTAATATCATAGTAGTACATATCCAGAAATGCATTCAATAACAAATATAGTATGCAGAAAGAATAAGAACACACAGTTTATAGTGTTTCGTTTTGACTTGAACCTACGTCCGCTTTAAGGGCTTTAATGATTTTATTCATGGAGGAAATTACATAAGAAATCCCCCAAATTAATTTACAAATGAGGGTTTTCTCTCTAAGAAGTGAGAGAAACACTACTACAAAAGTGGGCATATTCGACACTAATATGTGTGTGTTGCATGAAAAGTGTGGCGAAAGCTATGCTTTCTTTGATCTTTTGCAACAATATTCATATATTGTTGCATTAGATGTGAATGCACTGTTGCGGTGGAAATTCTAGTGTATTGACATGCAACACTAATTAAAAGCGTTGCGTTACTCCAACTAAAAGTACACCTCATCAATCCACGCCCTCATAAATGAAAAATCACAACCGTCAATCCATATTGATCAATCCACGTTACCCTTCCTCTGTTTCCCGCTAACATTTTCAGTCCCGCTAACATTTTCATTCCCGTCGTATGTCTTTTCATTTCATTCTCACCAAATCCCCAGTTCCTACCATAGTCTAAATTTTTAATCTGTCTCAAACCTAACCCTTTCACTCTTCCTCATAAAAAATTTAACGATCCCCAAATTAGGGAATCACAAAACCGAATCGTGCAATCACCGAGCACCGAGTGAACGACGACGATCTCTAGACGACGACGATTCAAATCGCGATTATCCAGCTGTAGGGCCGTCATATTTTCGAATGGAGACCACTCAGACCCTCGCACTATATGGTGAGCTTTTAATTTGTGTTTTTTCTCCTAATTTGTAAACGTTTATATGATTATGAGGGATACATGCTATAGTTTGAAATCAAAGTAAAGAAATTAAAAAATCTGGACTCTTCGCTAAAATGAACTTTGGCGTATAATGCATAATAGCAGATTAAACGCTGAAAGGCATTGTTTCTTTCATTTGGCGGTTAGTGTTTTTCTTGCTATAGGGAGAACCAGAGTTTCTAACAAATACATACCTAGGTAATGCAGTATGGCATATTATTGTTGTTAAGGTTGGAGGTTGTGATTATAAATTTAGTGCTACATATTGAGTGCTTATGACAGTTGCAATATTAGGTAATAGAAAAAGACATGGTGGGTATATATCATCCTCCATCGCATGTTGAGTGTTTGTAACGTTGTTACTCTTAATTTTCTCAATGCATGTGTACATGAATATGGGTGTTCAACCTACTTGTGAATGAATAGTTCAGGTGTTCGGTTAGCATAGTATAAATATACGCGTACAGTTGAATTCCACAATGATATGCTTACAAGTTGAGTATAGGACTAAGCTATGTAATAAATGCTTTACAATAAAATAAATTCTTGTTTTGGACACTAATAAACAGACTATTTTATTATGTCAATATCAAAAAAAATTTATAGAGCCAAATGAAAACCAGGAGATATATATCATAACAAGTCTATGGAGTTATAAGTGAGACCACACTGAAATATATTATGATAGCAACAAAATAAACTTTTCTTTCTTTTACCCAAGCTGTCAGACTTTTCGACACTTAGTTATTTGACATGTGAATACCACGAACGTATTTATTTTGATATCTATGGGTCGAAAAGTTGGGACGCCACATTAGTGGAAGTAAACTAAATCAACTACAAATTTACGGTCGATGTTTATTATTAATAAGAGAACACTATATTAAGCAGATTTGTATTGTTGTGTAAATATAGTAAAACGTATGATCTAATTAAACATACATGAGTGGAATCCTCTCAAATGATATGTATGTCCCATGATAGGTGCATGTGTTTCTAGTGTAATTTGTTGTGCTGTGGTTTCTAGTGTAATTGGTTGTGCAGTGGTAGTGTACTATGGACAAAGCAAGCATGAGTGTTGGCCTATACACATTTATATGCTTGAGGGTTGAACCAATGCAGGAAGTAATTAGATTATATAATCATGAAAAAGAGGACAGAATTGGTGCAGAGAAATCAGCATATGATTTGTCAAAAGAACTTGCAAATGTGATAAAGAAGGGAAACGACTTAATGACCATGTAAGTAATAATGCACTTAGTTAATTTGTAAACATTTAACTTATATTGTTATATATTATATATATTAATAATAAATTACTATTTTCATAGATTAAAGTACGCAAAGCAATAACAAAAGGCTAAAAGAGTATAATGGTAGTTTGCAGAAATGTGATTATAGTTTTCAGGATGAAATAGCAAAGAACATTGAAAAAAATTCAAAAATGAATGAAGAAAAGAACAGTATGATGAGTACGTCAACCAGTTTGCTCAATATTTTCACTTCAGTGAAAGCTCAATTGGACACTGTGAATGTAAGTTTGATGGTTAAACTTATTTTATCATTTGATTTTACAATCGAACAGTTTTTTCATAGACAAATACTTGGGTGAAAAGTAACATACTATATACTTGTGGATTTGCACTTGCACAGTAAAATGTATTTTATTAATTGATTATGTATTGAAAGCTAATTCTTCTTTGCATCTTTATGCAATCTTATGCAACCGGTTTTTTTTGGCGCATTAGTTAAGGCTGTGAGAAGGTAACAATCATTTAAAGAAGGATTAGGATATTCTAAGAAGGATATTCTCAACCAACTTCTGCCTTTTACATTAGGACTTAAAGTGCACTCACCACGTTTAGTCCCAATAGAGCCGAGTTAGGGTAATAATGCATCAATTGCATAATGCACTGAAATGTGTTCCTCAAAAGCAATGTCAAAGAGTCTATGGAAGGGCGTAGAGCTAGTGTAATAGTCTGTCAAGAGTCATGTCAGATAGACGCAAGGACATTGCCAGTTTCCAAACATGTTCCTTGTTCCGGTAAATGGCAAGGATTTAGAGGAAAAATTAAAGCAGAGGGTTTGGTATTTACCGCCAAGAAAATTTCCAATGGTCAGTTCAACACTAAGGTAGAAGTATATCGATCATCCAATATAGTTAATATAGATCAGAGTCCAAGTTTTAGGTTAAAGGCAGTACTTTTCGTAGATCTTGTACTATATATGATTCAGAGAGCTCTATCGTTGCTCAGTCAAACCCTTTGTACAAACTAGGGGAAAAGATCCACTCAAGGAATAGATTTCGCCTTACTGTGTATCCTGAAAATGATCATTCTCTGGTATTAGCCATGCTCGTCTCATTTTTTGATCGGACCAATATATTATGACAACAACAAGTAGGCATCTTATAAGAAAAAATCAGCTTGGTTTCAGCAATATTTAGTATTCTAATTTTAGTCGCGATAGCTCAACAATCTTACTAGTGTAAATGACACGAAGTACACTAACATCCCATTGTCAAACTGGTGACTACATTGATGATACCTTGTAGGTTATACTCTTATATATGGTATATGGATATGTACATTTTGTTGCTGTAATTGTCTACATTGATTTTGACTTATTTTCAAGCTTACTACTACTTTTGCATCTGTTCGTATGTCTTCTTTACTAATTTGCTTCAACTACCACTTTAGAGTACAAATTCTTCAACAAAGCAATATGAAAATATATGGCCATGCAAATTCATCCTTCCTCTTTGATTTGAATGACCAGGTTACTATTTTTTGTAGTGTTAGGGGTTGTTTTAATAATGGCTTCAAAGTGTTAATATTTTGTTACTGTTATGCTAAGATGAAGTTTGCATATCGTAAAGGTGACAATACTGGTGGTGACAAGCTGAATGCACAGTATGTTCTAGATGCATATCGTATAGGTGACAAGTTGAAGTTTGCAAATCATTCATCCAATCCTAATTGCTATGCCAAGGTAGTATATAATGCTTATTTCATTAAACT
Organism: Allium sativum; assembly: GCA_030737875.1. Lineage (NCBI taxonomy): Eukaryota > Viridiplantae > Streptophyta > Magnoliopsida > Asparagales > Amaryllidaceae > Allium > Allium sativum. The sequence goes on from CM060915.1 coordinate 134,041,315, forward strand.
GTGTTATTATTTTGAAATTCTGTTAATGTTAAACTATGTATACAAATAGGTCATGGTAGTAGCTGGAGATCATAGAGTCAGAATATTTGCGAAAGAACACATTGAAGCGAGCGAGGATTCGAAGTTATAGAGGATGCAAAGTCTCAAATAGAAGCTGCATGTTAGGAGTTGTGTCTTGTTTTGGATTTAAATGTGATGATTAATGTTTTGGATTTCTTCTTTGTACAAAATTGGTATTGAATTTTTTTTAATTAAAGCGTTGTATTTGCTTTCTTCTACTGTAGTATTTTCCTTTTTTTATTGTTTCGTTTTCCTTTTTTCTGATGTTGCATTTTAAGATAATGGTGTTAGTGGTGTTGCATTAAATAAATTGTTATTAATTCCATATGGCATGTGGATCCCACAACTGACATGGCGTGTGACACGTATGCAGCTGATATGGACAGCTAATGTTTCGTGTGACACATAGGCAGGTTACGTGGAAAGATGACGTGGCTCCATTGTCATGACCTGGAAGCCTGACTCAAAATAATGTTTAAGGCAACGCTGTATATTGTTGCATTAATTGCAAGTACTGTTGCATTAGGGTTATAATGCAACACTTTCTTTCCATGGCAGCAGATGGGCAAAAGCGTTGCCTTAGAGGGCTAATGCAACGGCCGTGGATGCCACGCCCCCTGGTGTTGCCTATTTGAAAAAATGGCCTACGACAACGCTTTTTTGATCTATGGCTACAGGGAAAATAGCATCAAATATGCCCACTTTTGTAGCAGTGAAAGATTGCAGAGTACCGGCCTCCCTAAAATGTGACCCATGGGATCTTATTTATAGGCATATTGGCCCCCTTCTGTTGTGGGCTCAGCAGAAGTCCTTTTTGGATACGGAAACAAGGTTTCAGCTGTTCTTGTGAACTTTGGTTCTGACAAAAAGATTTTGGCCACCTTCCTTCTTATTAGATGTCCACATAGATGTTAATCTTGGACTCTCGGGAGCGGTTACGGTGCCATACCTTCCGGTAGTTTGTTCCTTGAATTTGAGAGCTTGGTTTTGATGGCTTTCGGTTTTAGGACCTTTGGTCTCGGTCCGCCTTTATACCTCTCGGCTTAAGCAATGGGTTATGGAATCTTTGGTAACGGTGAAGGGTATCGGTTTTGGCATCTGGCATATGTATTCGCTTTTAGTTATAAAGGTGGACGTTCGGAACACCTTCCGGTAATGCTGAAGATGCTTCTTGATGTTGGTGGTGGTACCGAGTAGGTATCGGTAGGCTATGTCCTCCTCCTACTTATGTCTCAGATTACGTGCATTTGGTAATCATTTCGTCACCAGCTTCCAGTATCAGGTGTAAGCTTCCGAAGTTGCCACTTTGTGCCCTTTTTTAGTGTCGGAATTATCTTGCCTATATTTTCTTTCTTCATATCGATCATGAGCTTTCCTCCGTCTTGAGCTTTCAGAATCTTCAATACTATTTTCTACCTTTAGTTGTTGGTAATGGACCGACATTGTTATGTTCTTATTCTTCTTTGCTGCTGGTATCTGCTTTTGGCTTTTCCACTTTGCCTTACGGTTTTGCTGTTGGCTCTCAGACTTTGCTTCCTACAGCCTTCTGCTGTCGGTTTTGCACCCTGTTGCCGGTTCCTACACCCTGCTGCAGGTTCCTGCACCTTGCTGTTGGTTCCAGCTTTCTCTAGTTGTCTCTAGCTATCTCTAGCTTTTCTAGCTGTCTCTAGCTTTCTCCAGCTTTCTCTACATTTCTCTGGCTTTCTCTACCTTCCTAGACCATGTTGCCGGTTCCTAGACCCCTTCTACTGTCGGTTCCTGAACCCCTTCTGTCTCGGTTCCTGAACTCCTTCTGCTGTTGGTTCCGGAACCCCTTATGCTATCGGTTCCTGAAGCCCTTCTGCAGGTTTCAGCTTTCTGACTTTCTTATTTCAGTCAGTACTCTCAAATGATACATCCCTTTATTTACTATGACCACTCTACGGAATGGAAAACCATCATCTGAATCCAATGGAAGTGGTTTCAGGTTTGAATCTCTCACCAGTCAAAAGTTATAGGAAAAACAAGATTTCATTTCTTCTTTTGGTGCTAACATTGCTGTATCCAGGGCTTTTCCTTTTACATTTTCTGGTATTGGAGCTACCGCTTCTTTATACTTTGCCAGTGCGAATTTTGGTGTTAACAGTTAGCTTCCCCCTTAGTATAAAGAAGCTTTTGTTCTTTAGGACAAAATCCTGTGGCTCCTGCATAACTTACCTATCACTCAAGAAACAGTAAAAATATTTGATATTAATTTCGTGTAACCAAGAGTAATGATGAAAGGGGAATCATAAACCTTCCTTAATCAGATTGGGCCTGAACATGAAGCCAGAGTTATGAACTTTTTTTGTGGACATAGTGTGCAAATCCAAATATGTGTTCAAGCGGGATGATGTGATTTAAAGCACAACATTCTTCTATCAATACTGGATGAGCAATACTATTGTTACTTAGACATTCAATTATCAAGAATTCATTCTTGAAAGTGTGATATAACAAATCCAAAATTTAAATTTAGATATTTGCAATCAAATGCTCATCATTGAAGAACATAATGTGTTAATAAAAGTAACATGACTTGCATAGTGAGTGATATTTCACTTATAACGTGTAAAGCTTGTTTTTAATCAGTACTTATAACAATAGGATTTTGGATAAGAATATCATAAGTTCAGAAACCCTTCGTTAGGCACTAGGAAACTATAACCTTTGCTTAGAGATTTCAAGTAAGAGACTATAAATGCCAGGCTGAGTACTTATGATACAAGGTTAGAACCCTGCAAACCGGAATTAGTAAAAACCCCAAGATTCATACTTGGGTAAACAAGAATTAGAAATCATATGGAAACCCCAAGATTCATACTTGGGAAAAGCATAAATAAAAAATCATATGGAAGCTCCAAGATTCATACTTGGGTAAAGCATAAATCAGAAATCATATGGAAGCCCCAAGATTCAAAGTGGGGTAAAACATAAATCAGAAATCATATGGAAGCCCCAAGATTCATACTTAGGTAAAGCATAAATCAGAAATTTCTGTCAAAGAACCATATCTTTAACTAAGAGTTATTATAGAATGTCATAGCTAAATAAAATGCCCTAATAAAGGCATAGAAGAAACATAGAAGGTTAATTAAGGATCATCCAACGAAAGCATCACAAACCATCCAAAGATCATACATGTGTATAGTGTCAACCTATCCAAATATTATTGAAAGCGATCAAGCAACCATAGATTATGTGTGTGTTTCTCGGAGGTTCGCTCAGAGAACATTTGGAAGAAAGAGTCTTAAATATTCCAAGAAGTAATATTCGAGTGTGTGTATACAAGGACTACTTTCGTAATAAAGTAATCTTGTCCTGAGTTAGTTAGTAGTTCGGCGAATGTTCCTCTCATCCTTCTAGCCATTGGGTATCTAACGTCTAGTCTTATTCCTAACCCATAGGATATGCAAATGAATGAATGCTCTCTAAGAGAGTGACACTGGTCCCTTTATGGGTAGATGCATGCATTATAACTAGCCCCACTTAGGAGGCAACTCCACTGGTTGGAAGTGGAAGTATTAGCCCTACTTCTGGGGTAGCTCCATTATAGAAGCCTGAGAGTTTTTTAGCCCTACTCCTAGGGCAACTCCATTGTAGAAGCATGTGAGTGTTTTATCCCTACTCCTGGGGCAGCTCCATTGTAGAGGCGTGTGATTGTTTTAGCCCTACTCCTGGGACAATTCCATTGTAGAAGCGTGTGAGTGTTTTAGCCCTACTCCTAGGGCAGCTCCATTGTCAAAGCGTGTAAGTGTTTTGGCCTTACTCCTGGGGCAACTCCATTTTAAGAGATGTTGCTTCTCTTCTTGGTAGCTTTTGTCGCTACCCTTTGGAGGCTTTTGTTTGTTGTGGCTTCTCTCTGGAAGCTTTGTTTGATGCTCCTCTTCTGGGAGGTTGTGTTTGTTGTTGCTTCTCTCTCCAGAAGCTTTGTAAGTATAACTTCTTCCCTCGAAAGCTTTGTAGATGTAGCTTCTCCTCTGGGAAGGTTTGTTGAGGTAGCTTCTCCTTTCGGAAGCTTTATTGATGTAGCTTCTCCTCTCGGAAGCTTTGTTGATGTAGCTTCTCCTCTCGGAAGCTTTGTTGAGGTAGCGTCTTCCCTCAGAAGCTTTGTTGATGTAGCTTCTTCTCTCGGAAGCTTTGTTGATGTAGCTTCTCCCTCCGCAAGCATTGTTGATATCATTTATCAAGGGTAGGTTCCACACCTTTCATAGGAGCATTTAAGTATGTCAATACAACATGTCTAACAAAGTCATGAAATTCTGAAATATGGGAGATAAGATTTAGAAGAATCTTATTTGATCTGAGCTATAATGGGCGTTTAATCATTCTATTGCTACATATTTGTATGAACAACTTCCATTGAAGCTTGTCTTTGATTGATAACTTTGTTGTGTATTCATTCATGTATTGCGTTCCTTTAAGTGCTTCCATTTGACCTTTCATTCCCTTCTGTGGGACGAGACATAAATAGAAATTAAATGTGCTTTCAGTGCTACCTTTGATCCTTCGTTCTCTTCCGTAGGACATGACATAATAGAAGGTGCTCCCTTCGAGCTCTTGTTTTATGCATAAGCTGGAACAGGGTTTGGTTTTTACCTGTTATAACACTCGAACTTACATAAGTATTTGTTTGATTATAAGAAATATATAAAGTGAAATGATTAATGAAATCAAGTATTTGAGATGGAATCCCATGTTGCAGTGTCTCAGAACGCATTTGTAATGGTTATATCCCAAGCTTCACAATTGGTCTTTCTTAGTTTCTTTTTCGTCAAAACACGACACTGACTAGTTTCATGTCATGTTATCTTGTGGTAAGAACAATAGTTCTTCCCTTTGCTTGATTTTGAAAAGCCTTCTGAAAGTGGATTTGAATCAGGCTCTCCAGCCTTCTGACTCTGTTTCAAGGTTTTCTTTTCGTTAAGTATCTCTTCCATGCAGATGAATTTGTTGGCTCTAGAATAAAGATCACCAAAGCTTTCACATTCTCGCAGGGTAAGCTCTTTCAGAAAGGGGGATGGTGCCAATAATCCCGATTGCACGGCTATTAGTTTTTCTCTATTCGTTGCCTTTTTTACTTTGAGCGACTCGGTATGAAATCTCTTCAGATAATGGATAAGTGATTCCTTTGGCAATTGCCTAATTCTAACTATATCATAGATGCTGTATGTTGGTTCTTTTCATACATGGAATTGTGTGCTGAATGCGGTAGACAGTTGTTTCCAAGTTGTGATGATCGGGCCATGATAATACTTGGGCTTTAAGAGTTTCTTTATGAAGTGTTGTCAGAAAGATCTTACATTGAAGTGCTTCAAATTTGTTGTACGCATCCATGCAACTTTCAAATATAGTGAGATGTTCCTCGAGCTCTGTAGTCCCATCATATGTGAGCCGTGGTACTTTTATACCAGGTGGAATTTCAGCCATCATTATCTCTTTGGAGAAGGGTATTCCCAATGACTCCCTGTCTTCTAGCTACCCTAGGCTTTTGATTTCTTCTGAACTGGCCACTTCTATTGACGCTTGATTGTTTCCCTACGAAAGTGGGCTATTTTGTAGACTTAACGAAGACTTAATTTGATTATAAAGTTCATGAGGTGCTATGGTCCTTGATTCTGCTTCATAGGGTTCTACTTCAGAGGACCTTCGGACCAAGTCTACTTCAATAAATACCCTAGTGATATCAATTTGCATAGCCAAGTGTAATATTTCCAACTCATCTATTGTTAAAGTTGAAGATCCTCTAGTCTCTAGTTTTGCTATTTCGATGTTGTTTCTTGGAATAGATGACACATTGGATCCCTCTTTACCTCTTTTCCCCAATTGAATCATACTTTAATTGATTTTCAGAGTAACTTGGTATTCAAAAGCTCCTTGTTGAGATTCCTTCTATAATCTTGCTTCTTCAAAGCTTAGCCCAAACCGGGACGGAACAACACAGTTAGAAGTATGGCAATGGGATCAAAAAGGTTAAAGGTGGGAATGGAGACGGAGGTTCAGGGACCTCCTTCTAGCGCCAAAATGTTAATGATATTTTTCATCAACACTGGAGAGAGGTCTAAGGAGATGGGCATAAGGGAAAAATAGGGTTATTCGACTTCTCCCAGCTTGAGCAAATTCGCCGCTTCCTTGGAAGAGGGGCTTCTTCGTGAGGAAGAGCGTCAGGTTTCTAAGAACCTAACAACTTATACAAGGAACATTCCGGTGATCCAATATCATAGCAAAACATATCCAGAAATGCATTCAAGAACAAATATAATATGCAGAAAGAATAAGAACACACAGTTTATAGTGGTTCGGTTTGACTAGAACCTACGTCCACTTTAAGGGCTTTGATGATTTTATTTAAGGAAGAAGTTACATAAGAAATCCCCCAAATTGATTTACAAATGAGGGTCAGCTCTCTAAGAAGTGAGAGAAAGATTGCAGAGATCCGGCCTCCCTAAAATGAGACCCTTAGGGTCTTATTTATAGGCATATTGGCCCCCTTCTGTTGTAGGCTCAGCTGAAGCCCATTTTGGATACGGAAACAAGGTCTCGGTCTTTCTTGTGAACTTTGGTTCTGACAAAAAGATTTCGACTACCTTCCTTCTTATTAGATGTCCTTATGGATGTTAATCTTGGATTCTCGGAAGTGGTTACGGTGCCATACCTTCTGGTAGTTTGGTCCTTGAATTTGAGAGCTTGGTCTTGAGGGCTTTCGGTTTCGGGACCTCTGGTCTCGGTCCACCTCTATACCTCTTGGCTTAAGCAATGGGTTATGGAATCTTTGGTAATGGTGAAGGGTATCAGATTTGGCGTCTGGCATATGTATCCGCTTTTAGTTATAACGGTAGACTTTCGGAATACCTTCCGGTAATGCTGAAGATGCTTCTTGATGTTGGTGTTGGTACCAAGTAGGTACCGGTAGGCTCTTTCCTCCTCCTACTTATATCATATATTACTTGCTTTTGGTAATCATTTCGTCACCAGCTTTCGGTATCTGTTGTAATGCTTCTGAAGTTGCTACTTTTTGCCCTTTTTTAGGGTTGACATTACCTTGTCGATCTTGAGATTTTCTCCATCATGACCTTTCAGAATATTCAATATTACTTTCTACCTTCAGCTATCTATGATAACCCCAAACTCCCATAGTACGAAAGCAAGGATAATTATTGGAATATAACACAAAAACAACAATGGCAGAACATAAATATAGAATTACAGCAGATAACGTACATCAAATTACATTGGAAATAATATGTTATCAGAGTTACACAGCATAATAGGATCATACTTAGTACATAATACAGTTTTTAACTTAATATAAAATGTCTGCAGCGGAATCAAACATAATATACTAAATGAAGTCTGAACAACATAATAGAAATGATAGGATCCATCTTTAGCTCCATAGCTATCCAAAATAAGCCTGCTAAAACATGAATATAAGGCTGCCTGTGTGGAAAGAGGGCACCCGAGTTTGCAAAGTGAAACAAACTACGAGTCAGTCATGGGACTAGTATGAGAAATCTTATTTAACCTGTTTAATAATAAGGCTAACCATAGGACCACGCCGCTAACGCGGAACGGGTTTACTCCATTGGAATGCCAGTGTATAAATAAAGTAAATCATTAAACAACGCAATGTTTTTAGAAAAATGAAACCATTATAAGACTCAAGTCCCATCACACAATGCAACGCAAATGGGAGGATAGAGTTTTACCTTATAATGGTCAAAAATGTTTGATACGATAAAAATGGATTTGATATTATTATTAGTGTATATATGTTTCAAAAACATTTCAATCATAATGTTTCAATCATAGACGGCGTAGCTACCATATACTATGTCGTCATACTAGTTTAAATCAAAACTGCATGGTGTCGTATTGGAAGTTGGATTTCCATCATGAACCAAGGCAAGGGATCGTCCTTACCGAATTCGAGACAATCTAGCCCATGTCTCAGGACAAGTACTCAGTCAAGCCCTTAGGAGCCACAGAGCCGGTCCACACATATGTTAGTGGATTATAACTCCTAAACAATACGTTCCTCCACCCTATGGGAAGTAAATAAAGAGCCACTAGGGACTCCGATCCGAGGTACCTCGCTTTCCATCATCCACATAAGTAAAAATGTCTGGGCTCCATACCATGACACTACTTCTAGCTAGAAAGAAACGCATGTTCTCCTTGGATACTTCTCCCGTTTCTGGTTCATACCGGGGTGTGAGGCTCGCGAAGTAACGTTATACACAAAGCTATGCTAAATAAAGTTGTTCTTTGATCATCAACCACAAGGCTCTACTTTTCAACAATAATCCTTGATCATTTGCATCATAGCAAGCCACACTGACAATTCACGCCATGCGACTGATGTCTACCAATATATAACCTCTGAGCTCGTCCATCTCAGAGAAGGGTGTTAAGCAAGAGAATAAATTCTCCACCACCAAACAGATATATATTAAATAGAAATCAATCTGCATAGAATAAAATCCAATTTCAGACATACATCCATTTCCAAATCCGTTCTGGGTCTGAACGAAACCGGAGACACCTTATTCCTCGTTCCATATGTCCAATACGGAGGAGAGGCTCTTGCATATCCGGGCAATCAACAAGTTCGTCTGGACAACTACCAATGTTACCCTTTCGAGGCAGCAACTCCAATCAAAGGCATCCGTACTCGTCCATTCAATGTGAAGATCGCCGGTCTTCAATCACCGTTTTCAAATCTTCGACTTCCAATCGTCATAAATTATTTGAAATGAGATTTAACTCGACCTTTTCAAATAATTCGCAAATATATATAATTAAATCATTTCTTTTCATTCCATATCATTAATAATATTTTATAACGATTTATCACTATTTTTATTTATATAAAAATAGCAATTTTTAATTAAATGACACTTCAGGTCGTTACATGGCCCTGGCGTTGTTTTCATCAAAATTTGATTTACACATTTCTCAAAATCTAACCATTGGATCTTAGGAAATTTTATATCGTTGAAAAGATCTTTCCAAAGCGAACCCAACTGTCCCAGTTTTGGGGAAATCCGACGGTCGGATCTTTCGGTATAATCGTTTGAAGTTACGATTTCAAATCGCGAACTGTAGTTGCACGATTCGTTTTATTTTAATGTATATATACATATATATATATATATATAAATTAATTCGTTCGACGATTTCAAACAATTTTCTCTCTACCATGTAGCCAACATCATTTTAATAAGTCATAATTACATTAAAATGTAATTTTTAATGTTAAATTATTTTTACCAATCTTGAATCTCTTATATATGAGATCAATACATCACAGTAAAAATGTAATTTTTAATGTCATAAACATTTTCATTTCAACATTGATTTCTTTTATATGAGATCATGTATTACATTAAAAATGTAATTTCCCTTATCTTTTTTTTTTATTATATTAAAAATGTAAATTTTCTTATGTAATCTTTTATTCATCCTTTTATTATATTAAAAATGTAATCTTTTTATTCATTCTTTTATTACATTAAACATGTATTCTTTTTAATCATTCTTTTATTACATTAAAAATGTAATCTTTTTAATCATTCTTATTACATTAAAAATGTAATCTTTTTATACATTCTTTCATTACATTGAAAAATGTAATTTTTTTATTCATTCTTTCATTACGTTGAAAAATGTGATTTTTTTTAATCATTCTTTCATTACATTGAAAAATGTAATTTTTTTAATCATCCTTTCATTATATTGAAAAATGTGATTTTTTTAATCATTCTTTCATTACATTGAAAAATGTATTTTTTTATACATTCTTTCGTGACATTGAAAAATGTAATTTTTTTAATCATTCTTTCATTACATTGAAAAATGTAATTTTTTAATCATTCTTTCATTACATTGAAAAATGTAATTTTTTTAATCATTCTTTCATTACATTGAAAAATGTAATTTTTTTAATCATTCTTTCATTACATTGAAAAATGTGATTTCTTAATCATTCTTTCATTACATTGAAAAATGTTATTTTTTTAATCATTATTTCATTACATTGAAAAATGTGATTTTTTAATCATTCTTTCAATACATTGAAAAATGTGATTTTTTAATCATTCTTTCATTATATTGAAAAATGTGATTTTTTTTTTATCATTCTTTCATTACATAGAAAAATGTAATTTTTTTAATCATTCTTTCATTACATTGAAAAATGTGATTTTTTATACATTCTTTCATTACATTGAAAAATGTGATTTTTTTTAATACATTCTTTCATTACATTGAAAAATGTAATATTTTTATCATTCTTTCATTACATTGAAAAATGTAATTTTTTTAATCATTCTTTCATTACATTGAAAAATGTGATTTTTTATCATTCTTTCATTACATTGAAAAATGTAATTTTTTTTTATTGTTAACACATTTAATACATCTTTTTCCAATGATGCATTTACACTGAAAATGTAGATTTCAATGTTAAAATATTTTTATTTAACAATGCTATTTTTTTATGTTTCATTTACATTTAAAATGTAAATTTCAAAGTAAACACATTTTTATATATTAATGGTTATTTTTTTAAGTTTCATTTACATTAAAAAATGTAAATTTCAAAGTAAAACCATTTTTATATAACAATCTTCATTTTATTGTTTCATATACATTTAAATGTAAATTTCAAAGTAAACACATTTTTATATAACAATGTTCATTTTTGATATTTCATATACATTAAAATGTAAATTTCAAAGTAAACAAATTTTTATATAATAATGTTCATTTTTAATGTTTCATATACATTAAAATGTAAATTTCAAAGTAAACACATTTTTATATAACAATGTTCATTTTTAATGTTTCATATACATTAAAACGTAAATTTCATAGTAAACACATTTTTATATAACAATGTTCATTTTTAATGTTTCAAATACATTAAAATATACATTTCAATGTAAAAACAATTTTATAAAACAAAGGACCATTTTTGACTTACAATAAAAATATGAACTTGTATTTTAACATATGATGATCATTTTATAAAAATAAAAATGTATTTTTATTGTTAAACAATTTTTCTACTCGTACTATGATCATTTTCATATATATATATGCAATGAAAATCTAGTTTTTATAGTATTCAAATAATTTTATAAATAACATGAATATTTTATAACACATGAATATTTCAGAAAATTTCAGCAGCATAACGGTAGGATAATTAAAACTGGCACCGTACTTAGTACCTCATGCTGACTTTCTCAATCCCTCTTCTCCCAAAACACTTCACTAAAATTCAGTTAAAAATCATCTTAATTTATCTCTCCTCAAGCTCTCCATTTCCATATAAAATTTGCAAAGATCGGCTCCCTCTTTTAAATCCCGTCCCTCTCCTCTTGATGAAGATCGCACACAACAGGGAGGCTCCATTCTACTCAAAATCAAGGCCAAAGTGATGAGCTTGCAAAGTTTAGGCTGTTGAAACTTACTTGAAGATTTTACAGATCCACTTTCTTCCCCTTTTCTCTTCAAAACATCTATTCTTAAAATTGAAAAGTTTAGAATCAAGACAACCTCAAAATTAAAGAGAAAAAGGGATTCAGATCTGCAATTTATACTACGCAAGGAGGAATTCAGATTCACAACTTACGCTGCGCAAAGAAATCAAAGATAGGTCAGATCTATGGATTGGGGCATAAAATCAATCAAAGTTAAATCAAATCCATGAATTGAAGATGAAAAGCAAGGTGAGTGGAATTACAATAAACTTTTTGCATAATAGTATTATTATCGTTCGTCATTCCCCAGTTATAAATTCAATTCAATATTCATGTTATAATCATTGTCCTTTTATCATCCTTCCCCTTTTTATTTTTGGATCTAGGTTATCTCGAACCTAGACGAAATCTTATTATACATAGGTACGATTGAAATATGGGAATATTGGGGCATAATTTATTTTATGAAATCGAGGAATATAATATGTAATTTGGGGATTGTGGCATAACAATTATTATTGCAAATATTGGGACAATTGGTGAATTGTATATTGGGATTATTCAATGAAATAAAGTTTGAATTGGGAATTTTGGAGAGTATTTCAAAAATGAATCTTTGGGTATGTTTTGGAAACATGAATCTATGCTGAATAATGCGCAACTATGAATTCCGATTTATAATGTTAACCTGAATTGTGTAAATTTAATTGGAATTATGGAATATGGAATGGGATTGAGAAGAAGTGATTTATTTCTAATCTAATATTGCGGGATTGAGGTTTTAAACTATAAGTTTAAAATTTTGGGTTTTGGGAAAAATGAATCTAAAGGTAAGAATCCTAAGTTGATAAAGGAACGGATAAAATTTAGCTTATGCGATTATGAGACCACTTATGTGATTATAAAACTTAACTCATAACCTGAAATTGATGCTTAACGTTCTCATAAAAAAATTGTTAATTGGCTAAAGATGAAACATGACTAACCCGAGGTTAGAATGAGGTTGCGGTGTAATTCTGCCCGGAACTGCCCGGCATATCCCGTGGCCGCAAACAATTGGGTCTAATGTGAGAAGTTAGTCATAACGCGGTTAAACCCGAGGTTAGATTGAGTTGTGGTGTAAGACTGCCCGGAACCACCCGGCACATCCAGCAACCGCAACAATAGGTCTAATGTGAGAGGTTGGTGCATTAATAATCAATTAATGCTAATGACACATGCTAGTATGGTAAGGTTAGGTTAACAACACTTAACCAATTTGACATGATGCGTGGGTGGGTTAAGTCAATATGAACTGAAAGACAACACTTAACCAAATTTGTGGAATATACGAGTAATGCATGAGCGAAAGGTAGGGTTAAGTAAAACTTGATATATGGACAAACTTAACCAACACAGTAATGGGGAATGATAACTACCTATTATAAACTAGAGTTGCGGTAATGTAAAATTAAATAACAGGTACTCTTGTCCTAGGGACAAGGGAAGATTATGACTTAAGATGTAATACAAGACTTGAAGGGTGGGACGACTTATACTATGAAATATACAAGACTTGAAGGGTGGGACGAATTATACTATGAAATAAGTTAATCTAAGCTGAAAATGTGGGAAAGCACCCGAACGCTATCGTTTGATAAAGAAAACTTAAGTCATGTTTGAGTTCATTGGTAAACCTTAGTTAGTGAACTAAGTAAATAACGATAAAGGCAACCAAGTGTTGAACCTTAGTTAGAGAACTAAGTAAATAATGATGATGGCAACTGGGTAATGAACCTTAGTTAGAAAACTAAGTAAAATGGCAACCGAAGTAACGAACCTTAGCTAGAGAACTAAGTAAGCAACAGTAAAGATAACTATGTAAGTAAACCTTAGTTGAAGAGGACTAAGTAATAAACCTTAGTTACAGAGAAACTTGGTAAATAGAATTGAAGGACAACATAAACGAGGATAACCAAGTTAATAAGACAAAGCAAGCGCGTAATCAGGAGTTTAGACATAAGGTCTAATAGTAGGAAAGGATAAGGCGCTTGGACCAATTCATACGATAGGGGATGAATAACCAAACTCGGTAGATCATCACGGTGTCGTAGGGCACGAGGGGGAGCTTACGTCCATCTGATCATATAGAAGGATTCAACGGACTAGGTTACGAAGCACGCGGCTTCAAGGGGACGGAGGATACTCTTGGTATCCCTCTGTGAGAATGCAGATGATCCGCCTGGGCTCATAGAGGTTAAGGTCTGCGTAAGAAGAACCAAGAGTATGACTTTGTTGTAATAATAAGGCAACCTAAAGGCTAGGATGGACCAGTGTGAGTCAGCGATAACTAGTTGGGCCTGTGATAGCACGTCGTCGGCTACCTACCATCTTGATTCAGTCGAGCACGAAAAGCGGAAAGGCGGAGAACTCCAAAATACCATATACTTGCTATCTAGTTATGGGTGAGGTTGGCCAATAGGTTTTTGGGAACATAGAGGGCCTGCTTACAGTTCTCATTCTTGATATTCTTGGGTGTCTTTCATTAGTTGAGGGAGGGGTCAAGTGGGACCGTAGCCACAGTAAAAATAGACCTTAGCATCAGCATCGGAAGATAACTTAAAGCCCCCGACCGAGTTCCGTGTTTCTTGATTTGCCCTGCCACGGAACTCGGGTCGCACATATAGAGGACATGTGCAACTAGCTATCTAACACGTTTAACGATACGGCTGGGACGTAAAATCTAGGAACGCATATCGCTCGGGTAGTGTGTCCTAGACTAGAGGGCATTATTCGATAGGTAGCATAAACCCTAGTTGGACCTTGGTAGCATAAACCCTGGTTGAACCTAGGAAGCATTCGATAAACTAAACCCTAGTTGGAACTAGGTAACGCTTGATGGTAAACACTAGTTGGATCTAGGTGGTATTCGATAATAGAACCTAGTAAGACCTAGGTTGGCAGTCCAAACACTTATGCAACAAAGGAATGGTGGTTTTACGCAGATGTAGTGAGAATATATATATATATACATGAAAGACCGTACGACGTACGGCATTGGATAAGGAACTGCGTACATATGACAAGATGACATGAGTTGGATAAGTGACTGCGTACACATGAAAAGAGGACACAAGTAGGGGGTAACTACATATACATTGTATTAGGTTAATCTACTAGTGGATGGATAAGTATAGCTTAAAGAGCTAACATTGTTAACAACCTAATAACCAAGAAAATGTAACTGAACGGTATATATAGGATTATATAGAAGTTTATTCTAAGTCCAGTCACACAGAACTTTTGTTCTGACCCCCTCCTCATTACATACTTCCAGGTTAGGTTCATGATAGAGATGGTATAGCTTTGGATACTGGTTTAGCAGTATTATAAATTAGGTATGGCTATATTTGAATATATTATATTTCCTTCCGCTGTGAGATGCTTTGCAAGTTCTGACATGTTTCTTTATCTCTATTTTTTCTGCAGGATACCAGAGCACCCAACTCGGGTTTCGACAGATTGGATTTTTGAAAAAAAATTGGTCTGTCGAAATCCAGGTTGTTACATCTGATATTAGACCTTCGGTTTAGTGTTCATAGGGAGATAATGAGTGAACGTATTTGTATCTTCTAAAATATAAATATATTATATATATAAACCTAAATCCATAAAGTAGCCCACTAGGTATGGAAAGAGTTGGGATAGCTATTTTGTACACTAAAGGAATTCTATCATTAAAAAGTGCATAATATAAAGCATATATAGCTCGCTAGTTTTCATATTATAATATATGAAAGGATTGAAAAGAAAGTGTTGCATTTTGTCAAAGAAGTTTTAAAATCTCTATTCTGTTAACAATAAATTTTGATTATTGATGTACAAATAAATTTTGTTGGGTGGACAAAATAAGTTGTAGGAATAGAATAGATGTCGGCACCTTATAGCGAATAGTTAAATTAACATTGTAATTAGAAACAATGTAAACCCGATAGTTGTCCTTATCTACTCCAGTTTTGTGATTTGAAAAAAATGTTTTGCAACATGTTTTTATGGTTTAGCGAAAACAAGTTTTGGAGAAGAAAATAAAGTTTTAACACTTTTAATTTTTGAAAGAAAAATGTAATGAAAAGAAAGGTGGCCAAACCATGTTTTAAAAAAAAATGGAGTAGGTAAGGATTAGTGCCTAGAAAAGAATGAGAGAAAGTTAAAGCTATGAATTAAACAATTGGAACCAACTAGAGATTGGTTGAGTTGAGTGATTCTTTGAGTGCCAATCTGATGTTGATTTCGGTCTTCGGGGTTGATATTTAGGGAGTTACTCTCTTGCCAATTTACAGTCACTGATTAGCTAATATTAAACTAATGGAAAATTTCCCGTAGAATGCATGAGCATTGAGAAACCTAGGTTTGTTGCTTGAGAAAAAGAAAAAGGATAGGCTAGTAATACACAGCAAGGACTAGTAGTGACTACTAAGTAGTAAAGGGCCAGTTAGTGGGTAGATCCTATTATGTGGACTCGCAATTGTCTGAGATGAAAAAGTCCTAAGATTCCTGACCCATAGTAGTAGCTTTATAGGATGCTGTTTGAGTTGAAAACGAAAAGGCTTATTTGAAAATAATAAACTTAAGTAATTTGATTAGGAAAGAAACTAGTCTAACTAAAAAGAAAACAACAAATCCAGTAAGACAACAAATGTGACGGGAAAAGAAAATGAAAATCTTAAGAAAAAGATGAATAAATATGAAATTTTTCCAAGATAAGTTGAAAAAGAGAAGAAATTTTCTTATGTGGTTGTGCTTGGATAGGAAAATAGGAAATCTTCATAGAATAGTCATATAAAAATCCAAGTACGATTAGAAAAGAAAAATGGAGGATGTGATTTTTTTTCGTTTTATACCTTTTCGTAACATAAGGAAATCGAATTTGGAAAATTAGATTTTTCTAAATTTCGAATTTAATGATGAGTGGTAGGGTTTTGGATGCGACAATTGGGTGAACTATGCTCTTATTCTATAAGAGTATGGGAAATCTTGGATGAAAATTATTTTGATTTTTCAAGAATATTGCATTCATATAGAACTGCAAGTATATTTAAGATGTGAGCATCATGTTTTGAAAGAGTTTTTAAAATTTGCATACATATTGGTGGAACCAAATTAGGCATACATACTTTACTATGATGTATCTCACTTTGCACATGTGCATAATGTTTGCAACAATTGGATGCACACTTGATGGATGGATATTGCGAGGGATTATCTATTTTACTCTTATCGAATTTCGGGGACGAAATTCTTTAAGGGTGGGAGAATGTAACATCCCGCGTTTTTAATATAGTTAAAAATGTACAAATATGTATATATGCATAGATAGGTAAATAATGGTGATATATAATGAAAATTAATTAATATATGGAAGAGAAGGAAAAATTAATTCGATAACAGTGTGCGTAATGAAAAAGATAATAAAATAAGGATACTTGATTTAAATATCAGGAATTAAGTAAAACGGACATCACCATTGCTATTGTCTCGGAATGCTGCTTGGATTAGAGTCCAAGTTTTCGAAAATCGGACTCCGTATGAAAGAATTATGGCCTCTAGAAGATTCAAGAGAAATTCAGAAATTAAATAGTAAAATAACCCAGACAGGTCGACCTAGAGGTTGACCTATACCAAGGTAGGTCGACCTGGGGGTCGACCTCCACTAAAACAGGTCGACCTGGGGGTCGACCCCCCCTCCCCCCCAAATTTGGGCAGAACTCATTTTCTGCACCTGGACGTGATTTCTGACCTGATACGTTGACTAAACAGCTATATAATGACCCTTAAACCCTTCTTTTTCTTCACCCAAGCCTATGGCGACGCCATAGCTCTGTTCTAACTCAAATTCTTCTTCTCCAAAAGATTTCTAGATCCACTTTCTTCCCCTTTTCTCTTCAAAACATCTATTCTTAAAATTGAAAAGTTTAGAATCAAGACAACCTCAAAATTAAAGAGAAAAAGGGATTCAGATCCGCAATTTATACTACGCAAGGAGGAGGAATTTAGATTCACAACTTATGCTGAGCAAAGAAATCAAAGATAGGTCAGATCTATGGATTGGGGCATAAAATCAATCAAAGTTAAATCAAATCCATGAATTGAAGATTAAAAGCAAGGTGAGTGGAATTACAATAAACTTGTTGCATAATAGTATTATTATCGTTCGTCATTCCCCAGTTATATATTCAATTCAAGATTCATGTTATAATAATTGTCCTTTTATCCTCCTTCTCCTTTTTATTTTTGGATCTAGGTTATCTCGAACCTAGACGAAATCTTATTATACATACGTACGATTGAAATATGGGAATATTGGGGAATAATTTATTTCATGAAATCGAGGAATATAATCTGTAATTTGGGGAAATTGGCATAACAATTATTATTGCAAATATTGGGACAATTGGCAAATTGTATATTGGGATTATTCAATGAAATAAAGTTTGAATTGGGAATTTTGGAGCGTATTTAAATAATGAATCTTTGGGTATGTTTTGGAAACATGAATCTATGTTGAATAGTGCGCAACTATGAATTCCGATTTATAATGTTAATCTGAAATTGTGTAAATTTAATTGGAATTATGGAATATGGAACGGGATTGGGAAGAAGTGATTTATTTCAAATCTGATATTGCGAGATTGAGGTTTTAAACTATAAGTTTAAAATTTTGGTTTTTGGGAAAAACGAATCTAAAGGTAAGAATCCTAAATTGATAAAGGAACGGATAAAATTTAGCTTATGCGATTGTGAGATCTCTTATGTGATTACGAAACCTAACTCATAACCTGAAATTGGTGCTTAACGTTTTCATAAAAAAATGTTAATTGGCTAAAGATGAAACATGACTAACTCGAGGTTAGAATGAGGTTGCAGTGTAATTCTACCCGGAACCGCCCGGCATATCCAGTGGCCGCAAACAGTAGGGTCTAATGTGAGAAGTTAGTCATAACGCGCTTAAACTCGAGGTTAGATTTAGTTGTGGTGTAAGACTGCCCGAAACCGCCCGGCACATCTAGCAACCGCAACAACAGGTCTAATGTGAGAGGTTGGTGCATTAATAATCAATTAATGCTAATGACACATGCTAATATGGTAAGGTTAGGTTAACAACACTTAACCAATTTGACATGATGCGTGGGTGGGTTAAGTCAATATGAACTGAATGACAACACTTAACCAACTTTATGGAATATACGAGTAATGCATGAGCGGGAAGGTAGGGTTAAGTAAAACTTGACATATGGATAAAATTAACAAACACAGTAATAGGGAATGATAATTACCTATTATAAACCAGAGTTGCGGTAATGTAAAATTAAATAATATCTAAACTTGTCCTCGGGACAAGGGAAGATTATGACTTAAGATGTAATACAAGACTTGAAGGGTGGGACGACTTATACCATGAAATAAGTTAATCTAAGCTGAAAATGTGGGAAAGCACCCAAACGCTATCGTTTGATAAAGAAAACTTAAGTCATGTTTGAGTTCATTGGTAAACCTTAGTTAGTGAACTAAGTAAATAACGATAAAGGCAACCAAGTGTCGAACCTTTGTTAGAGAACTAAGTAAATAATGATGATGGCAACTAGGTAATGAACCTTAGTTAGAAAACTAAGTAAAATGGCAACCGAAGTAACGAACCTTAGTTAGAGAACTAAGTAAGCAACGGTAAAGATAACTAAATAAGTAAACCTTTGTTGAAGAGGACTAAGTAATAAACCTTAGTTAAAGAGAAACTTGGTAATTAGAATTGAAGGACAACATAAACGAGGATAACCAAGTTAATAAGACAAAGCAAGCGCGTAATCAGGAGTTTAGACATAAGGTCTAATAGTACGAAAGGATAAGGCGCTTGGACCAGTCCATACGATAGGGGATTAATAACCAAATTCGGTAGATCATCACGGTGCCGTAGGGCGCGAGGGGGAGCGTACGTCCATCTGATCATATAGAAGGCTCCAACGGACTAGGTTACGAAGCACGCGGCTTCAAGGGGACGTGAGGATACTCTTGGTATCCCTCTGTGAGAATGTAGATGATCCGCCTGGGCTCACAGAGGTTAAGGTCTGCGTAAGAAGAACCAAGAGTATGCCTTGGTTGCAATAATAAGGCAACCTAAAGACTAGGATGGACCATCGTTAGTCAGTGATAAGCAGTTGGCCCTGTGATAGCACATCGTCGGCTACCTACCATCTTGAGTCAGTTGAGCACGAAAAGCGGAAAGGCGGAGAACTCCAAAAGAACATATACTTGCTATCTAGTTATGGGTGAGGTTGGCCAATAGGTTTGTGGGGGCATAGAGGGACTGCGTACAGTTCTCATTCTTTATATTCTTGGGTGCCTTTTCATTAGTTAAGGGAGGGGTCAAGTGGGACCATAGCCACAGTAAAAACAGACTTTAGCATCTGCATCGGTAGATAACTTAAAGCTTCCGACCGAGTTCCGTGTTTCTTGATTTGCCCTGCCAGGCACTCGGATCGCACATATAGAGGACATGTGCAACTAGATATCTAGCATGTTTAACGATACGGTTGGGACGTAAAGTCTAGGAACGCATATCGCTCGGGGTAGTGTGTCCTAGACTAGAGGGCGTTGTTCGATAGGTAGCATAAACCCTAGTTGGACCTAGGTAGCGTAAACCCTGGTTGAACCTAGGAAGCATTCGATAAGTAAACCCTAGTTGGACCTAGGTAACGCTCGATGGTAAACCCTAGTTGGATCTAGGCGGTATTCAATAACAGAACCTAGTAAGTCCTAGGTTGGCAGTCCAAACGCTTACGCAACAAAGGAATGGTGGTTTTACGCAGACGTAGTGAGCATACATATATATATATATATACATATATATATATACACACACATGAAAGCCCGTACGACGTACGACATTGGATAGGGAACTGCGTACATATGACAAGATAACATGAGTTGGATAAGGGACTGTGTACACATGAAAAGAGGACACGAGTAGGGGGTAACTACATATTCATTGTATTAGGTTAATCTACTACTGGATGGATAAGTATAGCTTAAAGAGCTAACATTGTTAACAACCTAATAACAAGAAAATGTAACTGAACGGTATATGTAGGATTATACAGAAGTTTATTCTAAGTCCAGTCACACAGAACTTATGTTCTGACCCCCTCCTCATTACATACTTCCAGGTTAGGTTCATGACAGAGATGGTATAACTTTGGATACTGGTTTAGCAGTATTGTTAATAAGGTAAGGGTATATTTAAATATATTATATTTCCTTCCGCTGTGAGATGCTTTGCGAGTTCTGACAGGTTTCTTTATCTTTGTTTTTTTCTGCAGGATACCAGAGCACCCAACTCGGGTTTCGACAGATTGGATTTTTGAAAAAAATCCGGTCTGCCAGAATCTGGGTTGTTACAGCTAAGCTAGGGGTAATCTCCAAATCTTGTTGTGCAGCTTCCTCTACAATCAATTCTGGATCGTGTACATGCTTCCGAAGTTAAGACACATGGAATACGTTGTGTGCCCCTGGCAACCAGTCAGACAACTAAACCCTGTAAGCGAGAGTTCCAAATCTTTCTAGAATAGGGAATGGACCAATAAACCTCGGCACCAAATTCCCAGTCTTCCTAAACGAACTACTCCTCTCAATGGGGAAACCCCCAAGTATACATAATCACCAACAGAAAATTCTAAATCCCTTCTTCGTGAATCTGCAATACTTTTCCGTCGGCTTTGAGCTGCTAGTAATCGTTTCTTAATGAAATCAACTTTATCCAAAGCTTCGGGAATCATGCCGGGACCCAATACTAGTCGATTGCCTGGTTCAACCCAACATGCGGGAGATCTACAAGGCCTACCATATAATGCTTCTAATGGCGACATTTGTAAGATTGCTTGGTAACTGTTATTATAAGAGAACTCAACCAAGTGCAAGTGATCTTCCCATGACCCGCCAAAGTCAAGAATACATGCCATAACAAGTCTTCCAGTATACGGTTCACCCTATCAGTCTGGCCATCTGTTTGAGGATGGTATGCGGTACTCAGATTTAACTTTGTCCCCAGCACATCTTGGAATGCTTCCTAGAATTTACTGGCAAATATCGGATCACGATCGCTAAGAATGCTACTGGGAACTGCATGTAGTCTGACAATTTCTATGAAATAAATTTTCGCTAGACTTTGAGCTGTTCTAGTTGATCTGACAGAGATAAAATGGGCAGACTTTGTGAAACGGTCTACGATCACCCAAATACTATCATTACCCTTCCTAGTTCAGGGCAAGCCATCAATAAAATCCATGGAAATTTGATCCCACTTCCAACTTGGAATTTCTAATGGTTGTAACAATCCGACAGGTTTTTGCTGGTCACTCTTGACTTGCTGACAATTAGAACACCTGCTAACATATATGGAAATGTCTCTTTTCATAAATTTCCACCAGAACGTGCGCTTGAGATAATGACACATCTTGCTCACCCCTAGATGAATACAAAGCTTGGATTTGTGACATTCATCCATTATTTCCCTTCTGAGCTCGGGGATATTCGGGACATAAATTCGGCCTTTTAACCTTAGAACTCCCTTGTTATCAATTTGGAAACTCGAGGGTTCGCCTTCTCGAACTATTTTACTAATTCTCTGGATAAATTCATCATCTTTCTGAAGAGTAGAGATTTTATCAATCAATGCCGGTGTAATGATGAGATTGGCGACGACTGCATTCTTCCTGTTGAGCTCATCGGCTACGACATTGGCTTTCCCTGGAGTATACAAGATGTCCGGATCATCAGGCCACAAGAAATTCTAACCAACGTTGCTGCCTCAAATTCAAGTCCCTTTGGGTGAAAAGATACTTCAAGGATTTATGATCTGTATATAATTCGAACTTCTCACCCAAAAGATAGTGCCTCTATATCTTTAAAGAAAACACGATGGCCAACAACTCAAGATCATGAGTAGGATATCTCTTCTCATGTGGCTTCAATTAACGGCTAGCACAAGCAACTACTTTGTCTCTTTGCATTAATACCGCACCAATACCTTCAATAGAAGCATCTGTTTAGACTTTCAAATCTTGACTGCCATCAATAATGGTCAACACGGGAGCAGTGGTCAACCTCAATTTTTGCTCTTGGAAAGCTGCCTCACACTCAGGTGTCCAATTAAACTTTGTGTACTTCTTTGTAAGCTTCGTTAATGGACAAGATAATTTCGAAAAATCCTTAATGAATTTCCGATAATAGCCAGCCAATCCTAGGAAACTTCTGACTTCAGTCGGCGCGCTAGGCTGCTTCCAATCTTGAATGGCTGTGATTTTGCTAGGATCCACTGAAATTCCTTCCTTCGATACTACATGACCGAGGAACTTCACTTCTTCTTGCTAGAATACACATTTAGAAAATTTGGATTTTAAAGCATTCTTTCTCAAAATTTCCAAAACTTGTTCCAAATGCTTCTCATGCTCGGTAGTTGACATAGAGAAGATTAAGATGTCGTCAATGAAAACCAGCACACATTTATTCAAAACATCTCGAAATACTCTGTTCATTAAATCGACAAAGTAAGCAGGAGCATTGCATAAACCAAACGGAATTACTAACCACTCATAAAATATGTCTGGACCTCTGAATGCTGTCAAAGGAACACATTCTTCAGCAATCTGCAGTTGATGGGAACCTATAGCTAGATCCATTTTAGAAAATACTTTCACTCCATTCAACTGATCCAACAAATCATCTATACGGGGCAATGGGTATTTATTCTTAAGTGTCCGTTTGTTTAAATCTCGGTAATCCACACACAGTCTGAGAGTATCGTCTGACTTTGAAACAAACATTACTGCTGCGCCCCAATTTAAAAAGCTAGGCCTGATCAGACCTTTCCATAAAAGCTGTTTAGTTTGATTACCTGGTTCTTCTTTCTCTTTCCATGTCATTCTTCGAACAAGATGCACAACTGGCCTTGCATTCGGAACTAGATCAATCCTAAAGTTAATATCTCTTCGTGGAGGTAAGCTATCAACTTCTTCAAACACATCCGCATAATTCTTAACAATAGGAATATCTTCAATGGCAGTGGGAGAAACCTCAAGAGCAGCCCAAAATTCTTTTCTGTCTGAATCTGAGCCTACAAAAGGTATAACAACATTGGCAAGCTTCGTTTTAATTCGAACAACTCTTTCTGCACATCTAACCTCGGCTTCATATTTGGTTAACCAATCCAGCCCAAGAATGATATCGAATTCAGAAAAATCCATGACAATCAAGGTGTAAGGAAACCGATAATGGGAAAAAGAGATTGGCACTTTACAATACACACCGAGAATAAGAGAAACTCCTATCAGATTATGAACTCTAATCGATTCCTTAAGATTCCTTAGTTTTAACTTCAACTTCTTAACCGTATGGCTTAAGATAAAGTTTTGTGATGCGGCTATATCAAACAATACTTCAACTGGTATATTGTTGACAGCGAGAGTGCCTTCTAAAACATCTAGCCTTCACTGACTAGCGGAGGGTGTTGGAGTTTCTGCTACTTCATTTGCATGAGCTATTACAGACTCCTTTAACAACAGGAAATCCCTTGCAACATGACCTGTCTGGTGGCACTTATGGCACTTCCTTTTACTATGAGATCTCTTTTGCTTCTTAATGGATTTAGATCCATCATTCATTCGTTTCTTCGAAGATTTGCAATTCCTTAACAAATGTCCTTACTTATGGCAGTTATTACATATGGAAATCGTTAACAGTTCTTCTTTAGATTCAACCTCTTTCTTATCAGCTTTAGGCTTCTTACTTACCTCAGGATTTGTACTTATCTCAGGGCTATCAGTTTCAAACTTTCTTTTGCTGCTAGAATAGCTTACCTCTTCATCTTCCGAACTATGTTGCTTATCAATATACTCATAGCGGTAAGCCATTTGTATCATCCCAGAAAATGGAAGATTCGCATGAGCAAGTACCCAACCTTTGTATTCCTTTGATAAATCTCAGATTCTTCCTTATAGGATCTCGAATTAGTATTGAGGCAAAGCGAGAAACTTCGTTGAATTTATTCTGATATTCCTCGATGGTCATATCTCCTTGTTTTAGATTGTAAAACTCATTATATAGCCGCTCAGTTGCTTCCGGAGGAATAAATCTTTCTTTGAAAATTTCTTTAAATCTATCCCAAGTAATATTACCTTCTAGATTTTCCTTAGTAACAGTTTCCTACCCGATTAGAGCTTCGTCTTTGAGTGCCCGAGATGCCAGTAGTGTGAAAACCCGTAACTTTCCCAGTGAGGAAAGCGCGGATAGTTCGAGAACAAGCCACAACAGAACACATACAGAAGAACATAATCTGGTGCATTGTTGTAATATACAATGAAATGTTCTTCTGTATGTGTTCTGTTGTGGCTTGTTCTCGAACTAAGCGCGCTTTCCTCACCGGGGAAGTTACGGGTTTTCACAAGTAGTCTTTTCTGATCATCTCTCAGCTTTAAACCTTCAAAAATTCTCTCAGAAGAACGCATCCATGCTTGTGTTTCAATCATGGATTCTTTGCCCGAGAATTGTACTCCATCCAGATTTCGATATTTCATTACTAGAGCTTCTAGATCTGGTTCTGGCTGTGGGAGCACGATTGGCTCATTAGATTGTCGAACCATACAATTACTTCTTCTGTTTCTACCACTCATTTTTTACTATGTATGCAAATAGCAGACAAAGCGTCAGGCCAACAGAAAAGATATTGTAAAGCATAGAGACATATATTTAAATTTAAATGATTCTATGGGGGTGTATTGTATTCTGCTATACTCATTCTACGACATTAGTGATCCAATCTATAATGAGTTATTCACCTTAGAATAATGCTGATTCTATTCCTATCAAGTTTGCAAATATGTTATATTCCGAGCTAAGTTTAACCAAAGCTCTAATACCAACTGTGATAACCCCAAACTCCCGTAGTATGAAAGCAAGGATAATCATTAGAATATAACACATAAACAACAATAGAAGAATAGAAATATAGAATTACAACAGATAATGTACATCAAATTACAATGGAAATAACATATCATCAGAGTTACACAGCATAATAGGATCATACTTAGTACATAATACAGTTTTCAACTTAATATAAAATGTCTGCAGCGGAATCAAACATAATATACTATATGAAGTCTGAACAACATAATAGAAATGATAGGATCCATCTTCAGCTCCATAGCTATCCAGAATGAGCCCGCTAAAACCTGAATAGAAGGTTGCCCGTGTGGAAAGAGGGCACCCGAGTTTGCAAAATGAAACAAACTACGAGTCAGTTATGGGGCTGGTATGAGAAATCTTATTTAACCTATTTAATAGTAAGGCTAATCACAGGACCACGTCGTTAACGTGGAATGAGTTTACTCCGTTGGATTGCTAGTGCATAAATAAAGTAAATCGTTAAAAAACGTAATGCTTTTTAGAAAAATGAAACCATTATAAGACTCAAGTCCCATCATACAATGCAACGCAAACCGGAGGATAGAGTTTTACCTTATAATGGTCAAAAATGCTTGATACGATAAAAATGGATTTGATATTATTATTAGTGTATATATGTTTCAAAAACATTTCAATCATAATGTATCAATCGTAGACGGCTTAGCTACCATATACTATGTCGTCATACTAGTTTTACAATCAAAATCGTATGGTGTTGTATTGGAAGTTGGATTTCCAGCATGAATCAAGGCAAGGGATCGTCCTTACCGAATTCGAGACAATCTAGCCCATGTCTCAGGACAAGTACTCAGTCAAGCCCTTAGGAGCCATAGGGCCGGTTACACACATATGTTAGTGGATTATAACTCCTGAACAATACGTTCCTCCGCCCTATAGGGCGTAAATAAAGAGCAACTAGGGACTCCAATCCGAGGTACCTCGCTTTCCATTATCCACATAAGTAAAAAATGTCTGGGCTCCGTACCATGACACCACTTATAGCCAGAAAGAAACGCATGTTCTCCTTGGATCCTTCTACCATTTCTGGTTCATACCGAGGTGTGAGTCTCGCGAAGTAACGCTATACACAAAGCTATGCTAAATAAAGCTGTGCTTTTATCATCAACCATAAGGCTCTGCTTTTCAACAATAAGCCTTGATCATTTGCATCTTGGCATGCCGCACTGACAATTCATGTCATGCGATTGATGTCTACCAATATATATCCTCTGAGCTCGTCTGTCTCAGAGAAGGGTGTTAAGCAAGAGAATAAATTACTCACCACCAAACAGATATATATAAAATAGAAATCAATCTGCATAGAATAAAATCCAATTTCAGACATACATCCATTTCCAAGTCCGTTCTGGGTCTGAACGGAACCAGAGACACCTTATTCTCGTTCCATATGTCCAATACGGAGGAGAGGCTCTCGCATATCCGGGCAATCAACAAGTACGTCCGGACAACTACCACTGTTACCCTTTCAAGGCAGCAACTCCAATCAAAGGCATCCGTAGTCGTCCATTCAATGTGAAGATCGCCGGTCTTCAATCACCGTTTTCAAATCTTCGACTTCCAATCGTCTTATAATTAGTTGAAATGAGATTTAACTTGGCCTTTTCAAATAATTCGCGAATATATATAATTTAAATCATTTCTTTTCATTCCATATCGTTAATAATATTTTATAACGATTTATCGCTATTTTTATTTGTATAAAAATAGCAATTTTTAATTAAACGACGCTTCAGGTCGTTACATGGCCCTGGCGCTGTTTTCATCAAAATTTGATTTACACATTTCTCAAAATCTATCCATTGATCTTAGCAAATTTTATATCGTTGGAAAGATCTTTCCAAAGCGAACCCAACGGTTCTAGTTTTAGGAAAATCCGACGGTCGGATCTTTCGTTATAATCGTTTGAAGTTACGATTTCAAATCGCGAACTGCAGCTGCGCGATTCATTTTATTTTAATTTATATATATATACATATATATATTTATATATATAAATTAATTCATTCGACGATTTCAAACCATTTTCTCTCTACCATGTAGTTAACATCATTTTAATAAGTCATATTTACATTAAAATGTAATTTTTAATGTTAAATTATTTTTACCAATCTTGAATCTCTTTTATATGAGATCATTACATCACATTAAAAATATAAATTTTAGTGTCATAAACATTTTCATTTCAACATTGATTTCTTTTATATGAAATCATGTATTATATTAAAAATGTAATTTTCCTTATCTTTCTTTTATTACATTAAAAATGTAAATTTTCTTATGTAATCTTATTTTCATCCTTTTATTACATTAAAAATGTAATCTTTTTATTCATCTTTTATTACATTAAAAATGTAATCTTTTTAATCATTCTTTTATTACATTAAAAATGTAATCTTTTTAATCATTCTTTTATTGCATTAAAAATGTAATCTTTTTATACATTCTTTCACTACATTGAAAAATGTGTTTTTTTATACAGTCTTTCATTACATTGAAAAATGTGATTTTTTTTAATCATTCTTTCATTACATTGAAAAATGTAAATTTTTTTAATCATTCTTTCATTACATTGAAAAATGTGATTTTTTTAATCATTCTTTCATTAGATTGAAAAACGTAATTTTTTTGTACATTATTTCATTACATTGAAAAATGTAATTTTTTTAATTATTCTTTCATTACATTGAAAAATGTAATTTTTTTTAATCATTCTTTCATTACATTGAAAAATGTAAATTTTTAATCATTCTTTCATTACATTAAAAAATGTAATTTTTTAATCATTCTTTTATGCCATTGAAAAATGTGTTTTTTTTAATCATTCTTGCATTACATTGAAAATATGATTTTTTTAATCATTCTTTCATTACATTGAAAAATGTGATTCTTTTTAATTATTCTTTCAATACATTGAAAAATGTAATTTTTTTAATCATTCTTTCATTACATTAAAAAATGTGATTTTTTTATACATTCTTTCATTACATTGAAAAATATGATTTTTTATACATTCTTTCATTACGTTGAAAAATGTAATTTTTTTTTCATTCTTTCGTTACATTGAAAAATGTAATTTTTTTAATCATTCTTTCATTACATTGAAAAATGTGATTTTTTTAATCATTCACTCATTACATTGAAAAATGTAATTTTTTTTATTGTTAACACATTTAATAGACCATACATCTTTTGCTAATGATGCATTTACATTGAAAATATAAATTTCAATGTAAAAACATTTTTATTTAACAATGTTATTTTTTATGTTTCATTTACATTTAAAATGTAAATTTCAAAGTAAACACATTTTTATATATCAATGGTTATTTTTTTAAGTTTCATTTACATTAAAAATTGTAAATTTCAAAGTAAACACATTTTTATATAACCATGTTCAGTTTTAATGTTTCATATACATTAAAATGTAAATTTCAAAGTAAACACATTTTTATATAACAATGTCCATTTTTAATGTTTCATATACATTAAAATGTAAATTTCAAAGTAGTCACATTTTTATATAACAATGTTCATTTTTAATGTTTCATGTACATTAAAATGTAAATTTCAAAGTAAACACATTTTTATATAACAATGTTCATTTTTAATGTTTCATATACATTAAAAATGTAAATTTCAATGTAATCACATTTATATATAACAATGTTCATTTTTAATGTTTCATATACATTAAAATGTAAATTTCAAAGTAAACACATTTTTATATAACAATGTTCATTTTTAATGTTTCATGTGCATTAAAATGTACATTTCAATGTAAAAACATTTTTATAAAAAAAATGACCATTTTTGACTTACAACAAAAATATGAATTTCTATTTTAACATATGATGATCATTTTATAAAAATAAAAATGTATTTTTATTGTTAAACAATTTTTCTACTCACACTATGATCATTTTCATATTTATATATATGCAACGAAAATCTAGTTTTTATATTATTCAAATAACTTTATATAATAACATGAATATTTTATAATACAAGAATATTTCAGAAAATTTCGACAGCATAACGGCAGGGTAATTAAAACCGGCACCGTCCCTAGTACGGCTCCTCGTGCTAATAAGGCCTCGCGGCTATACAAGGGTTTTATTTTTCCTAATACAATTTTTTTATATACAATAAACTTTCCACAAACACGAACAATTTCGTTCCAATCCACAATCAATCAACCACAAACCCAATCCAATTCACACCACAATACAATCAAGTCGTCCATGGTCTGTGGACGACGGATGTCGGGAGTTTCTAAACTCCGTGTGCAAACTAATATAATTTTATTTATTTAATTTGGATTCAGAAATCTCACATCACTTTTTATTTCTTCTAAAATTGTAGATGCTCCAAAAATTCTATGGTCTCTTCTGAAATGTAGATCTCGATTCAAGGATTCCAACGCATCTTGAATTATTGAATTCTGATAACGTATGGCAAAGTTATAGCATTATATACATTGAACCATTAAATAAATAATTAACTAAATTAATTGTTTATAATTATATTTTTAATAAGGGATTAACCCCTTAATTATCTTCTTCATCAGAAACTCGCGGAACCTGCTCCAGGTAAGAAACGCACTTCATGCCGTCTTTCTCAATCCCTCTTCTCCCAAAGCACTTCACTAAAATTCAATTAAAAATCATCTTAATTTATCTCTCCTCAAGCTCTCCATTTCCATATAAAATTTGCAAAGATCGGCTCCCTCTGTCAAATCCCATCTCTCTCCTCTTGGTGAGGATCGCGCACAACAGGGAGGCTCCGTTCTTCTCAAAATCAAGGCCAAAGTGATGAGCATGCAAAATTTAGGCTATTGAAACTTACTTGAAGATTTTACAGAATTTATTTCATTTTGTTTTGATTTTTATTTGAATTTGTAATCCCTTGATTTTGGGTTTGAGACGGCAGCTGAATTTCTGGTGGACCAAAGAAGTGTAACGAGGGTTAGAAAATATCTAGGATATTATATAGGGTGGGACAATATATTTATTTATTATTTATTTTATTCAATCATTATGAAATTTTATTTTCGAACTCCAAATTAAACCCAACGAGTGTCACCCCGAACTAATTGCCCCTATTCTGGATACAATGCGATATATTTCGTAAACCAATTCAATTGTTTCGATAGGTTTTTCTTTAAATTTAAATATAAAACATTTAATTATTTAATTTTGATCATACATTTTAATTTACTGGGGCTACATATTGACTCCGAAAATTCCCGAAAAATAAATCTAGCTATGTTTTGACGATACGGCCCTAACAAAACTAATTTCGTCGAATTTGGAGACCTTTTGAAAAATGGCCACTTTCTGGTCGATCCAAATTGACTGAAATTGACAAAAAAACATTTTCTTTTGCCACGCTCACATATTATTTCCAAAAATTATGAGAATGGGAATCATACAATAATTTGACATTCCGGATCCAACCAAGGTAGTTTCGTAAAAACGGAGATCGTTTGCAAAATGACTATTTATACGGGCTATATATTATATTAAATTCCATAGCGACTATTCTGAATATTTAACAGGCCATAACTTTTTTTCCCGCTATGAAATTTCAGTTTTTTAGATTCGTTGGAAAGATAATTTTAAACAGATTTAAATACTTTTGGTTTCACTAAAATCAGATTTATTTTGCATCCTGTACATTCAGTCAAAGTTCAAATTCAAATTTTCAAACTGCCATGCTATTTCCAACTCATTTTAAAATTAAAATAAATATATTTGTTCTAACATCGATTTAAATAAAATTTTGATCATTATTATTTAAAATAAATTATTTTAACTATTCAAAATTCAATAAAATAGCCAAAATAAAAATTTTAATTTGGTTCTGATTTTTCGGGTTGTTACACTATCGGTATTGGGCTGATGTTGTTATGTTCTGATCCTTCTTTGTTGCCGGTATCTGCTTTCGGCTTTTCCCGTTTTCCCTACGGCTTTGTTGTTGGCTCTCAAACTTTGCTTCTACAGCCTTCTACTGTCGGTTTTGCACCCTGTTATCGGTTCCTGCACCCTGCTACAGGTTCCTGCACCTTGCTGTCGGTTTCAGCTTTCTCTAGTTGTCTCTAGCTTTATCTAGATTTCTCTACCTTTCTCTAGCTTTCTCTGACTTTCTTTGGCTTTCCCTACCTTTTTAGACCACGCTGCCGGTTCCTAGACCCCTTTCTGTTGTCGGTTCCTGAACCCCTTCTGCTGTCGGTTCCTGAACCCCTTCTGTTGTCGGTTCTTGAACCTCTTCTGTTGTCGGTTCTTGAACCCCTTCTGCAGTCTCAGTTTTCTCTAACTTTTTTTTTCTAGCCATTACACTCAAACGACACATCCGTTTGTTTAATATGATCACTCTACGAAATGAGAAACCATTATTTGAATCCAATGGAAGTGGTTTCAGGTTTGAATGTCTCACCAATCAAAAGTTATAGGAGAAACAAGATTTCATCTTCTTCTTTTGGTGCTGACATAGCTGTATCCAGGGCTTTTCCTTTTAGTTTTCTAGTATTGGAGCTACTACTTCTTTATACTTTGCCAGTGCGAATTTTGGTGTTAACAGATAGTTTCAAGGGGTCACAGTTTCTATCAATTTTTTTTCCTATTTTCATCACAAATATTCACGGGCATGTTTATCAATCAAGCAACAGAAAAAAATTTGCAAATCAGAAGCAAGCCATACAGGAAATCAGAGATTTTTATAGGGTTTAATTATCCTATATAAACACCAATATCATCATCGACAAAACTATCGAAACCACAATCAATCAAAGAAAATCAGAAAATCCAAAATCACTTACAATTTCCTCCAGAGAGTTTTGATCGCTCAATTGACGACGAGGAATCCCAACCCAAATCCACGACGAACAGGAAGCATCGAAGATCCAATTTTATTTGAAGAAACATCATTGATCTGGGGAAAGGATCAAAGCCCTAATTTTTACATCAAGGCCGCCATTTTCATTTCAGGGATAAAGGGAGTCGGGCTCAACAAATAAACAAATGACCGGCCATATTTTTCAAAGGGGATAACCCTTGTTTTATTTCTCGGGTTTTAAAATTAGGGCTTGGTTTTAAATTAATTTTTGTTTTGTATTTTGTTTTTCATTTGTAAACCAATCCAGTCTATTTTCTAGTGCCTGTAAAAACTAGGTCATCTAGTTAGGGTTTTAACTAGCAGTTTACTAGAGTTTGTAAAAACTAGGGTTTATGGGTTACGGGTTTGTAATCCGGGGAAAATGGTCTAGGGGATATAGATCAGTCTAGGTTTTGAGCATAGGATTAGAACAGGAGCGGGGTTCGCTAGTTTACTGGGTTTGTAAGTGCGATCTGTTTTATTACCTAGTAGAAACCTTAGTGAAAGCAGCAGTAGGCAAAGTTTGCCGAAGCTGGGTATATCTATGTGTTATTTACACTTTGCTTTTATCAACTCTATTATTATCTATGCTACAATCTGTGTTTGATATTTTAAATATCTCGAATTAATTTAATAAACCCTATTCACTCCCTCTAGGGTTAATCTAGATCCAACATCTTCCTCCAAATAGCAACTTCAAAAATCTAGAAAAATATTCTTTGATGGCTTCGATTGCTTGATGCTTCTTTTCATTCGATTTGGGCTTCCTATCAAAATCCTGAAGAGATTGTGAGTATTCTAAATCTTACTTTTCTTGTTATTTTGCTTGTGAATTTTGATACTTCCAATGATGAAAATGGTGCTCTTTTTATCGGGTTTAAAACCCTTGATTGACTCTGATTTCACACAAAGTTTTGCTTTTGATATTTTCGTGATTGTCCAATTGTTTCCTGGAATCATTTGATGAGACCGTGAATTCACTCTTGCCAAAAATCGATCCTTTGATTATGTTGATAAGTTCATGCTGATTTTCTTGATGTATTTAGCCAAGTATTTGGCCATTGTGCATTTAGAGAATAAATCCATTCTACATTGATTTCTTGGAAATATTGAATAACAAAAAGGACACTTGTGTGATTCTAAATTTTCTCCAATTTCTTGCATGTTGTTTTTAACAATTCTGGAAGGTAATTTCTGGCACTTGCCAAAATAGCAAATTTAATGTTTCAAAGCTTTCCTATAGCGTTCAAGCTGTTTTCTATGAATTTTCTCTTACCAAATAAAAATGGGATTTTTCAAATCATCCATTGTGTTCATTTCCGTTAAGAACATATATTATATATTTTATCCTATGTTGTGTCAACATTTTTATTGCACATATTTGTGCATTCTGATGTGTTCTTGTTGTTTCACCATTTTTTGCATAAGTACATACACCATTTTACTTGAGCTTATACACTGCCTTGTTGTTATGTACTGCATTGTATTTGAGAGTTGTAGGTTGATGTTCCCTCTGTATTATTGTGTACCCTCTTGCTGTTCTTTGTGACCATTTGAACACCCTGTATTGGAACATATTCATGTACACTGCTTTATGCACATTCATGCTGCTGATATTGTGCATATGCTCCTCCATGTCATGTACATGTGCAAATAACCTATTTATACATGTGTATACTTGCCCAGTTGTTCCAGTTCTTTGCATGCCTCTGTGTTCACTATTTCTTTTAATCTGAACATGTGCATGTGTTGTCTTGATGTGTCCATGCTTTATTAATGTGCTCTTAGCCCATTTGTACTCTTTCACTTGCATGCTTGTGCTTAGCTCTTTGTAGTTTGCCACTGATCATTATGCACATGCTTGTGAGTGTCCATTGTTGTGCTAGCTCTAACTTGACCCTTAGTTATGCCATGTTGCATTATCTTTGTTGACTTGGCCATGATTCCTGTTGCACTATATTCATTTCACCATAGCCATTTTTGTGACTTGAATCACTTGAGCTTGATGCACATACTTGATTCTAAAACATGTTGCTACAGAGTAGTTTGTTGACCAGGTTTGATCATATGGTTTTGCATGATTTGCAAATGTGGTTTGAACCATGTTGTGTTTGTTATTCCATTTTGGGCTTGTTGCCTTCAGCGAAGACTTTGCATTTACATGCATTTGACCAGAGCTGTATTAATTTGTTGTCATTGTTTGCCTCTATGTATATACATACATTCATGTATGTATATGTATGTGAGTTGCTAGACTTGCTTCGTGCATCATAACATTGTTCAAATTCTTGGCTTGTAATTGTTGTAAACAATGATCTATCGTGCATGGTGTTTTATTTACTGGTTTTCCACGTACCTATGTTCTTGAACTTTGCTTGGTTATGTATACTTGTGCACACATTCTTGAGAATCACTTGTTCACTATATTGGCTTGGTCATGTTTGACTTTCTTGAACTGGGCACTTGCCTCTTGCTGGTTGTACTTTGCCACACTTGACATATTGTTTACATGCTCGACTTATGCACATGTACATTATAATATATATGTGTATATACATACACATGTATGTGTATATACATAAACATGTATATGTATACATATATTGTGCATGTGCAATTATATTTTCTATTTACATCAGCATACCACTATATGATGTGTCGTGGTTGGTCAAGGTCAGCAGATCACAATTGTGAGTTGAGGCTGGTCTTGATCAGCACACCACTATACCTGTGTTGAGGCTGATCTGCAGGCACTAATTTTGAAGCGACCCGAACTTCCCCGGTAAGGAAAGCCCGGATACTTTGAGGACAAGACACATCGAAACGCAGACAGAAGAACATTTCATTGTATATTACAACAATTCCATCAGGATTCAAGAATATAAAAAGTATAAATGAATATTACAAAGACAATATCAGAGATTTAAATTACATTTAAATACGTCGCAGTGGAAAATAATACAAAACACAACCAGAAGTAATACACGGATACAGAGCTTTCCGAGTATCGTTCCAGCTGTAAATCAGGATCCTGTGAATATAAATCTGCAAAACCAAAACTACTAGCTGCCCGTGTCAAAATAAGGGCACCCAGAGTTTAGGTTAAAACAATAAACTCCAGGTCAGTCATGGGACTGGTGTGAGAACTAAAACAGTTATTTAAAGCTTTACTTTAAATCAGATATATCAAGGGACCACGCCGTATAACACGGAACGGGTTTCCTCCCAAGAATACCACTGCATATAACAAAACAACGCAATGCTTTTTGAAAAAAATGAAGCTATTATAAGACCCAGGTCCTATCACACAATGCAACGCAAGCCGGGGGATAGGGTTTTCCCTTATAATAGCCAAACATGCTTGGTACGTTTAAAACAAATCATTTGATACTATTATAAGTGTATAGTGTCAAAACAATTTCAATAATAAATATCAATCATAGACGGCATGGGTACCATATATCATGTCGCCATACAAGGCTCTAAAATCAAAACCGCATATATCACGTATTGGAAGTTGGATTTCCATCTGTGAACCAAGGCAAGGGATCGTCCTTACAGAATTCGAGACGCTCTAGCCTGTGTCTCAGGAACAGAACGCATCGTCCCTTGGATCGTCAGGACCGGTCCACCGATGTGGATTATTATGCCTGAACACTACGTTTCCCCGCCCTTTGGGGCGTAAATGAGCCAACGAATGACTCCATCAGTCCTGGATCGACCGATATATCCGAGGCGCCTCGCAACAGCAACAACCACACAGGTGAAAATAATATTAATTTCAGCCGGTTTAAGCACTGACACCACCTCTAGCTAGAAGGAAACACATGCCCTCCCTTAGGTCCTTCTCCCGTTTCTGATTCACAACTGGGGAGTGAGGCTCGCGAATCAACGCTACACAAAGCTATGCCACACAGGCCGTGCTTTGATCATCAACCACAAGACTCTGCTTTTCAACAGAAGCCTTGATCAATTGCATCTCAGTATGCCACACAGGCAATTCACTCTATGCAACTGATATCAATCACACAGAATGAAATCCGATGTCAAACACACATCCATTTACAAGTCCGTTCTGGGTCTGAACGAAACCAGAGGCACCTTGTACCTCGCATATCCATCGATCTCCAAGAACGTCTGGACGATCACCAACTGATTCCCTCCTCTTGGGTGTATAGCCCAATCAAGATCATCAGTAACCACCCAAACGACGTGAAGACCTCCGGTCTTCAACCACCATCTTCATCTTCGACTCATCATCGAGTCAGTTATTCAGAATGGGATAAACCTGGTCTTTCTTAATAACTCGCGTATATAATAAACAAGTGTTACACAAACACAACATACGCCTCATTCCATTTCATCAATCACTAACCGTAAATTAGCAAGAGAATAATTCCCCAAACATTGACCCCGAAGGCCGAAACCAACATCAGATCAATACACATGAAACCATTCTTCTTAGCTAACCTACAATTAGTTTCTAAATTTCACATTCTTAGGGATAGGTTCCCATTAATTTTATCAAAGATAAATTCCTCAAATTTATTCTTTAATCTTCTTTTGAATATCAAATCAAACAAGTCGGGATTAGTGAACCACACCGAAGTAATCATTTATTTTATTTCCCAATCCCAACCTATTCATCCCATGAAGTAAAACTGGTAATACTTCATATCTAATACCACGGTGTTATCGGTAAATTCAAATACCATTTCACGTTCAAATCTAATTAAAAATTTAACTATCGCTTAGAGCAAAACTGGTGATACTCCATTCTCGATCTTTCCAATCTAATTAAAGATTCATTAAAACTCCACTTAGTTTTAATCTTTAACTGGGTTAAAGAACCGATGTCATTTAAAACACGGTTCATGATAAACCCCGAAATCACATCACATTTCAATCAGTCCCTAAGCGTAAATTAGTAAGAGGATAGTTCCCTAAAATATTAATCCCGAAGGCCGAAACCAACATCAGATCAATATCCAAGAAACCATCCAACTTAACTGATCCCCAGTTAGTTCCTAATTTTCTTAACTCCATTTGGGTCTAAGAACAGTATTATTGAAGATACCGCTCACGACAACCCAAAATCTAATTTCATTAACCATCGGGTTAAAGAACAAGTGTTATTTAAAACACCGTTCACGATAAACCCAAAAATCAATTCAAATTCAATTCCAATTAAATACCATTTAATTGGTACACTTCATTAAATCTAAATAAAAAGAATTAATCTTTTTCTCAACTGGGTTTAAGAACAGTGTTAATGAAGACACCATTCACGACAAACCCAAATCCCATTTGATATTAAATATAAGGCTCCGAATAGAAAATATATCGGCTTATATTCAATATCAAATTCTACAACCAACAAATATCGTATGGGAAATAACGATATATATATATATATATATATCTTTCAAATTTCCATAACAACAACTGTATAATCACGAAATCCAATATCGAACTATTCCGAAGATGATTTCGATTCAAATCCATTCCAATTCAATTATTGGAAATCATGGTTATTTTTAAAACCATTTCAAATCCACTTTATTTATTTTAAAAATAAATAGAATTATAATTCTAGTTCAAAACTAATTCATTTCGATAAAAATCTATTTTTATCTTTTCAAACATGGAATTTTTCATCCCAATTCTTCACAAATCATTTCTTATGATTTTACACAAATTATTACTATTTTTAATAATTTTATCAAGGCCCGTACAGTCGATTTCCATCAACGGCCATCGAACTGCACTTACATCGACCTTTTCCAAATTTGATTTGGACATAATTCCAAATCCAACCGTTAGATTTCAAATCTCTAATATTCGTTAGAAAGCTCTTTTCGATATGAACCCAAGGTTCCGGTTTTAGAAGAATCCGATGGTCGGATCTCCCGCAATGTCCATTCGAAGTCAATGGTCGAAATTCACGAACTACGGCAGCGTGGCGCGTTCTATTCAGGCCATTATATATATATAATATATATATTATATATATTTCGTCGATTTCGTTTTAAAACGTATTTTATAAATCGTTTTAAATTCGTTTTCAAAACGATTTCAACTTCCATCTCAAATTCAAATCAAAATTGAATCTTTCTAATATAAATTCGTTTTAAATCCATTTCAACTCGATTTTCAATTCAAATCCATTTCAATTCAAATCGGTTTCAATTCAAATCGATTTCAGTTCAATTTCAATACGTTTTAAATTCAATTCAAAACGATTTCAATTCTATTTCAATCTAATTCGAATTTCAATTCATTTCATTTTAATTCGAATTTCAATTCATTTCAATTTAATTCGAATTCAAGTCATTTCAATTTAATTCGAATTTCAATTCATTTCAAAATATCAGATTTTGAAATCACTTTCGATATTCATTGTAAAATGAATAAAATCGACAAAATTCCCGTTCATGTTAAAATGGCATTTAACTACTTAACACGGCTTCACATTACAATATTCACTGAATATTATTTTAAAATATTCGATAATTCTGAACTGGAATCAGACACAGTCAATTACCATATAATGTGATTATATGGATTTCACACAACAAAGGTGTATAACAATAATGAAAACAGCAATCCATCATCCAGAGTGCATTCTACACTGTATAAGCATTGAGTATAAGTATTCAACGCTTACACATCCTGTCAATCAATCGATCGACATACAACTAAATATTGGGATTAGTGTCTGTCATATTTCATCCCAATACCCGTGTGGGGTTTTCAAACAACAAACACAAGTTCTATTTGTGCAGTTGGGCGATGTGTAAAATTTATCGTCCCAATCAATATCCATCAAATCAGTGTATATAAACAAATCGGCCGATTTGTTTATAAATATTTATTTTATATACACGTTAAAAATTATATTTCTAACTATAAAATATTTTCCACTATAAAATATTTTATTTCCTTCCACATAACACAATCCAATATCACAACACAGCAATCAAACAAACAAGTCATCCATGGTCTGTGGACGACGGGTGTCGGGTGCTACTAAACACCGATTGCATCCTAGTATATATTTCAACTAGAAATTAAAATAAAAGTGAGGAGTTCTCACCATTGGGTTCCACTCCGCCGTGCTTTACTTCTGAATTTCTGAACCGTTTGGATTTGTTTGAAATTCCAATGCAGTCCTTACCACGCAGTTCATAATAAAAAATATATTTTTATTGCTTCATTCCAATAGATAAAAATCATATTTTTATTTCCACTTCAAATATTTTTACAACGTTTCTTTCTATATAAAAATTATATTTTTATATTTCTACTTCTTGTATAAAGATCGAATTTTTATATCATCGCCATAAAAGTCACATTTTTATTTCATCACTTCATATATATATAAATCAAATTCTTATTATCTATATAATATAAAAATCGTATTTTTGTGCTTTCTATAATATAAAAAATTTCGCCTTTCTCTAATTAAAAAAATCGCCTTTCTCTAATTAAAAATATTGTCTTTCCATAATTTAAAATATCGCCTTTCTCTAATAAAAATCTTAGCTTTAACTAATTAAAAATCGAATCTTTTTATCATAAGAAAAACTAATCTTTCTACTATGAAAAATATAATCTATTCATCATAAAAATATCACATTTTTATTTCACTACATATATAATAAAAATCAGATTTTCATTTCGCTATATATATAAAAATCGTATTTTTATTCTTGCCATTCACATATAATAATCAAATCTTGTTCTAGTATAAAAATCAAATCTTTTCGTTTTTCCTTAACAAATATCGCCTCTTTTTATTTACAAACAAAAATCAGTGTTTATAAACACTAATAAAAATCGAAGGAGGTAAAAACACTTACAGCCGAGGGGGGAATTTGTTGTTGGCGGCCGGAAGATGAGGGGGGTGGTGCTGAAGGGCGCGCAGGCACGGTGGCGGCGTCAGGCCATTGGAAATGAGGAGGGGGGGTCTTCGATCATGGCGTCGGGCTTTTAGGTTGGATTTGAGGAGAGAGGGCGAGGTAGGAGGGGGAAGAGCTACAAGGGGGGGTCTCGATCGGAGGGCTGCGCCGCCTAGGGGGGCGCGATGGCGGTTCTTCCGCCTCCGTCGTCCTTCTATTTTTTTCTTTTTTTCTTTTTTTTCCTGTTGTAATGAATGGGGGGGATGTGTTGACCGATTTGAAGAGAAAGGGGGCCAGGGTTTTTATTTTATTATTTATTTAATTATTTAATTTCAAAAAGCAACTTTTTATTTCGACCTCGAAATCGAGCCCACCGACTGTCGTCCATAGCTAATTACCCCCATTCCGAACACAATGGGATATATACCGTAAGCTTATTCGACCGTTTCGATCAGTTTTCGTAAAAATCAAAATATAACAGTATATATTGAATTTGAACGCGCATT
The DNA here is from genome assembly GCA_030737875.1 of Allium sativum. Classification (NCBI taxonomy): domain Eukaryota; kingdom Viridiplantae; phylum Streptophyta; class Magnoliopsida; order Asparagales; family Amaryllidaceae; genus Allium; species Allium sativum. The sequence continues at coordinate 134,082,175 of CM060915.1, forward strand.
TCAATCTACCGGGGCCACATACTAACTAGAAAAATTCCCGAAAAATATTTTTTAGCTTCTTATTGACGATACGGTCCAAACAAAACTAATTTTGTCAAATTCTGAGATCGTTTGAAAAATGGCCATTTTCCAGTCGATTAAAATCACCTAAAACTGGTCAAACGCGTTTTCCTTCGCCACGCTCATATATTGATTTGAAAAATTACGAATTTTGGAATCTAGCAATAACTTGACATTTCGGATCCGACAAAAGTGGTTTCGTCGAAAACCGAGGTCATTTGCAAAATGGCTATTTTTAAGGGCCAGAATTCCATAGCGACTATTCTGAATTTTCAACTGGATATAACTTTTTATCCCCGCTATGAAATTTCAATTTTTCAGATTCGTTGGAAAGATATTCTCAATTAGATTCTAATATTTTTGGTTTCGTTAAAATCCGGTTTATTTTGAATCTTGTACATTCATTTGAAATTTGAAATCGAATTATCGAACTACCGCGCCATTTTCAATTCCTTTTATAATTATAAATAATTATTTATATTCTAACGACGATCTATATAAATATATACATTCTAATTCTATTCAAAATAAACTTCTCGCCATTATTATTTAAAATAATTCATTTTAAATATTCAAAATTCGCTAAAATCGCCAAAATAAAAATTTTAAATTGGCTCGGATTTCCGGGTTATTACAATCTCCCCCACTTAAAACTTTTCGTCCTCGAAAAGGAATAAGGCCGAAAGTTGTTTTACAAATCAACTCAACTTCCATTATTTTCCTTACGGCTTAAGTTCTTCAACTTTTCAGTTTCTAAGAACTTTTCAAATTTTTCAAAAATTTGCCTAACACCCTAAATTTTCGAGAAATTTCGCCATAACCTCCCTTGCACCGGGGACTTTGGGATATTTCATATAGCTTCCTATGGCCTTCTTCAATCAAAAAGAAAAAGCCAAGCGGCTGGCCAATCGGCTCATAAAATCATCCAAAACCCAAGAAATACAATAAACATGTACCTATTTGTCGGGCAAACAATTTTATTCCTCTGCTCTAGCCTCCTTGCTATGACCTGTTCACACATATATATGTACATGCATGCAATTGCAAATAATTTTCAATACAGTTCAAAATTTGGTTCAATTTGGCATAAATTCACCGTTCTTTCATATAATGGTTTAAAGGGACACTACAACAAAAAACACTTTTTGCAACAGGCAATATCTGTTGTAGTAGACCTATTGCAACAGGCCATCGCCTGTTGGTATAGCCGAAGTTGCAATAGCTTCGCAACAGTTTTTGCCTGTTGCAATAACAAGTTGCTGTAGACTTTTTTTCAACTGGCTTTTATTGTTGCAACAGATCCTTTTACAACAAGAAATGACAGTTGCAAACCTGGAATAGACGTTTAAAAAGTAAGATACTACAACCATTTCTAACTGTTGCAAATGACTCAACTACAACTATTTAGAACAGTTGTAATTCAATTATTTGCAACACTATATATATATGCACTATATATATATATATAATTCACCACTTTCAATATATAATAATTCATTGCTAACGACAATTATTATAATTAAACAATCAAAAGCAAACTCAAAGCAGTGAAAAATACAATTACATACACAAATTCTTAATGTACATTTCAAAATATTTGATAAGTTACATTCAACCATCAAGTTCTAACATATTAAAAACACATAACACATTGAAATGATTATATCCATGTTGATGCCATGCTTCTCACCAGCAGACTTTTTGCCTTGAAATAGAGTTGGGCACGTTAGTTCCAATAATTACATTCAATTCATGTCTTTATGTTGAAAATAAAGGAGATTGAGTTCGCAGCCTGCATGTACAATTATAGAGAAAAATGATGTGAGTCATAACATACTTAAAGATAACACTTAAAACAACAATAATAATAACCATACAGACAATGTTTTAGGAGATTGTTAGACTACCAAGTTGATTCGAGAGTTGGAGAAATGACCGACAAAGAAGATAGGTTACATTTATTCAAATGCAGTTCTAATAATATTTCAAGTACTGTAACGACAAAGAAATTACAAATTGGTAAATGGTAAGGCATATTTGAAGGAGTCCCTCATCATTTAAAGTAGTTTTCTACTTTAAAGATGAGACCAAGCATTTCATTTTATAATCACCTGGAGACGCTGATCCTTAGCATTTTGAATTTGAAGACGGTTTATGAGAGAACAGAAGAAAAACAATTTGTCAGGATGTTACTCTACAGTCTATCCATCTGAATACTTCATGCGCACTCTCCTAGTTCGTACTCCATAAAAGCAGCTATCTTCTGCTTCAATTTAAGGCAATCTTTGTCGTTTGCCTAAAATCTTATATAACATACAACAATCAGAAAACAAGCAAATTGATTACCATTATATCCAAAAAAACCAGTTGTTTATGTGTCATTTGGAAGTATAACTACATTAGCAACTAAAATTAGATGACAGAGAATTTTTTTATTGTTGTGCGTGTAGCAGCAGGCTTGCAAATTTTACAACTTTTGCATGTGACCAAGAATGTATTTCGGCATCGTCTTTTTTATTCCTAGTGTCATATGACTTTTCTGTGCTCTTTTTTTCATTGTGTTGTTTTCATTTGAAGCTTGCACTCCCGAATTCTGATTGCATGTAGCATTATTCAAGTAGTATGGGTTATCATGTACCAGTATATGCTTATGCAACCTTGAAATTTTTTGGACATTGAAACTGCAAGTTCATACAATTTTGTGCGTAAACCATCACATATTCATCATAAACCAAAAGTAAGCATGCAAAGCCTAAAAACGAAGAACAAAGAATTTTGCTTGAACCATTAGTGTACATTCCAGTTGACTAGTTTATACAGTGATTTGTCACCATTTTAAAATCAATAACATTGCATGGTTACACCGCCTGTGCAACTTCTTAGAGTAGTAATTTAAACTAAGACTGTATGGTAAACAGTTGCTGAACTTAGTGAATAAAAATGGTGAATTCTCACTGTTTGAGCAACATTCGAGAATGCTGTGTTAATCTAAAACTATACATTCCAGGATCGTCGTATATAGTGAATAAACTTAGGGAAGACTCATCGTCCTTATGATTTTCAATATTTTTCGAGTTTATACGGCAATAACCCAATGTTTTTATTTATACTACACGATCTGTCCTTACCGCATTTCGATTCAGCACCAAAACCAACGTCTTTAAAATCGCGAGAAAACCATGCAGAATTTTAAACTAATATGCTCAAACAAGGATGTGGCAAATATATTTCATCGTAATTCAGTGGAAACTATTAATCATGGAACTCAATGGATCTTAACTAGTAATAATAATTAAACTGATGGGCATCATATTGAAACTCGTTATCAGCAGGCTAAGGAATTTGAAACAAGACAGAAATAGTTGCACTAACCTCTAGAAGAGCAAAGCGAGGCTTTTTTATTACATTTTTGTTGACATCATAAATTTTGGTTTCTTTTCAACAAGCTTCAAAATCTGGAATGAGCACATCAAGGTTTCGTCAACACTCATCGTAGCGCCAGCATTATCGAATTCACCACAATAGTTTGTTACAGAGAATATTTTAACTAGTTGTCTATCTGCAAAAACTTCATACCCATCCTCCACAACCTATAAATTTTAAAATGGTGAGGAAAAAGAGGAAGACAAAGCTGCTTGATTCCAGATACCTGATCAGATAGATTACTGTAAACATTTACACTAATACTGTGCTACATCTCATTTAATTAAAATATTGAACGGACCCTACTGTGCTATAGCATGGACCAGATCATATATGAATTGATGGCTTATACTAATTTGAGACAGAGGAAGCATGGAAAATGAGGATAAAAGAATTGATTCTCTTCTACTATTACGTGATGATGAACCCGAACCCTTAGATCTATGTTCCTCTGTACTAGCCCAACTAGATGACCCAGCAATATCCTTTCATGATTTAAATGGATTGTCTTGCCCCAAATCGACATGAGTGGCAGCCATCACCGACAGCAAACAACTCCACATTCTTGTCGATTCAGGCAGCAACCACAATTATGTTAAGCAGAAGTGGCTTGATTTTTAGGGCTGACCAACGAGAAGTCCTGTGAATTTCTAGTCGTGGTAGGAAATGGATAGCTCTTACGATCTAATAACTTACTACTGTTGTAAAAAAAAGGAGAAAAAATTCAGTTATACTAAACCTAACAAAATACAAATCATAAAGCAATAAGATAACAGATCTACTGGTAACCTGCGCTAGAAGAAGCAGGCGGATCTTTTTGCAAATCCTTCAATTCTTTCATGATCCGCTTTGACGCCATGGTTTCAAATTCTCGTAATAATTTGCAGATCCCCCTTTCCTTCCTTTTCCTACGTACAGAATAAGAAGCGCAAGAAGAAAAAAACGAGAAACGGTGAATAGATCTAAATTGACAACGAGCGTTGAAGCCCAAAAGGCGAGATGAGCATGGTAAGACCGGATTGGAGATTTACTATGGGAAATCGCAGTCGACTTAAAGGTTTGACATCTTACATTTAATTTCATCTGATTTAGGGTAATCGGCCATTTAGGAGATTGGTTATAGTAGGAGGATGAGAAGGAGATTGTAATTAATGTTCTGGAAATATCGTCTCTCTCTGTTTACGTTCAAAATTTTAGCGATGGAGCCAAAAAAAATTAAAGTTGGAGCCAATTTTTGATGAAAACAGAATAGAAACCTATGAAAAGTATCACCCAGTAGAATTTTAAATTTATACGAAAATAGCTATTAGTATAATACATAAAGTTGCAACAATTTTTTCCTAGACAAACTTTTTTATTTTAGATATTTTTAGATTTTATGGAGTTTATATATTATATAAAATTTGAGATTATTTTAAGATGTGAATCTTTTTATTTCTCAAAATTTATGAATATTAATTACTAATTTAACTTCAATTAACTAAACTATTAATAATTTTTGAACTAAGTTAATTTAGAACTCTTATTATTAATAATTTCATAATTATTAACTATTAAATTGAGTACTAAATATATATATATATATAGTAGTTGTTTAACATTATATACTAATAGTAATTACTAAATAATATAATTTTTATGATATAATATTAATTATATTTGCCTATTGTTAATTATATGTATATATGTATGTATATATGTGTGTGTGTGTGTATATTAGCTATTATGCTTATACTTCTTATATTATAACCGAATATTACTTGGGGAAAACTAATTTTGTTAAAGTGCATTTTTTTGCAAGTGGCTTTACCTATTGCAAAAAATTACAGTTCTCACAACTGGTGAAAACAGTTGCTAAATATATAATTTTTGCAACTGGTTTGAAAATGTAGTTGCAAATAATATGTCTATTGCAACAGGAATGAACGAGCAGTTGCTAAAAGTATTTTTCGCAACAGGCATGAAAGCGCTGTTGGAAAAAATATGTTTTTCGCAACAGGAAGGAAAAGCTTGTTGTTAAATCTTATCTATTGCAACAGCTATGAAAGGTCTGTTGCTAAACATCATTTACTGCAACTGACATTTGAGGCCTGTTGCAAATAACTAGTTGCAATAGGGTATTTTTCTTGTAGTGGGATAATCATACAACACAACCATCAATCAATTAGTGAATTTAACGTTTCAAATTCATAATTTTGATATATAGTCAAAAATCACATTTTTGGTGCCAAATCACAAAAATAGACCCTATCTAATTTTGGTTCTCACACCAGTCAATTGGAAATATATAGAAATCCCACCTTCGAAACTCGAAAATAAATTCTGATGATGATGCGTCAATCATCAGAATCATGTCCGAGCGACTAGAGTGTGATTCTATATCTGTCCAGTATATTAAAATTTCGAATACACTTTTGCAAGGCGTATATGCAAAATCTTTATATATTGGATTGTCCAAACTAATGCTAATAAATATTCAAATACGTATAAAACGATTTAAATTTCAAAACAAAATTTGTTTTCATTTGAAAAGTATACTCTTCACACTCGTTCTAGGATACTACTGATCCCATCTCTAACGAGTCATTCCCATTGGATATTACTAATCCAATTTCTGATGAATTCTTTTGTTTGGTTCTAATATGTCTTGTTCTCCGAGCTCTATAAACCAAAGCTCTGATACCAAATGAAGCGACCCGAACTTCCCTGGTAAGGAAAGCCCGGATACTTTGAGGACAAGACACATCGGAACGCAAACAGAAGAACATTTCATTGTATATTACAACAATTCCATCAGAATACAAGAATATAAATAGTATGAATGAATATTACACATACAATATCAGAGATTTAAATTACATTTAAATACATCGCAGTGGAAAATAATACAAAACACAACCAGAAGTAATACACGGATACAGAGCTTTTCGAATATCGTTCCAGCTGTAAATCAGGATCCTGTGAATATAAATCTGTAAAACCAAAACTACTAGCTGCCCGTGTCAAAATAAGGGCACCTAGAGTTTAGGTTAAAACAATAAACTCCAGGTCAGTCATCGGACTGGTGTGATAACTAAAACAGTTATTTAAAGCTTTACTTTAAATCAGATATATCAAGGGACCACGCCGTATAACACGGAACGGGTTTCCTCCCAAGAATACCAGTGCATATAACAAAACAGCGTAATGCTTTTTGGAAAAATGAAGCTATTATAAGACCCAGTCCTATCACACAATGCAACGCAAGCCGGGGGATAGGGTATTCCCTTATAATAGCCAAACATGCTTGGTACGTTTAAAACAAATCATTTGATACTATTATAAGTGTATAGTGTCAAAACAATTTCAATCATAAATATCAATCATAGACGGCATGGGTACCATATATCATGTCGCCATACTAGGCTCTAAAATTAAAACTGCATATTTTACGTATTGGAAGTTGGATTTCCATCTATGAACCAAGGCAAGGGATCGTCCTTACCGAATTCGAGACTCTCTAGGCCGTGTCTCAGGAACAGAACGCATCGTCCCTTGGATCGTCAGGGCCGGTCCACCGATGTGGATTATTATGCCTGAACACTACGTTACCCCGCCCTATGGGGCGTGTATGAGCCAACGAATGACTCCATCGGTCCCGGATCGACCGATATATCCGAGGCGCCTCGCAACAGCTACAACCACACAGGTGAAAATAATATAAATGTCAGTCGGTTTAAGCACTGACACCACCTCTAGCTAGAAGGAAACGCATGCCCTTCCTGAGGTCCTTCTCCCGTTTCTGGTTCACAACCGGGGTGTGAGGCTCGCGAAACAACGCTACACAAACCAATGCCACACAGGCCGTGCTTTGATCATCAACCACAAGACTCTGCTTTTCAACAGAAGTCTTGATCATTTGCATCTCAGCATGCCACACAGGCAATTCACGCTATGCAACCGATATCAATCGCACAGAATGAAATCCGATGTCAAACACACATCCATTTACAAGTCCATTCTGGGTCTAAACGAAACCGGAGGCACCTTGTACCTCGCATATCCATCGATATCCAAGCACGTCTGGACGATCACCAATTGATTCCCTCCTCTTGGGTGTACAACCCAATCAAGATCATCAGTAACCACCCAAACGACGTGGAGACCTCTGGTCTGTTGTATATAACAGTGTTGTATACACAACTATATGATTTTTGTTTAATGATAACAAACAAATATATTTATATTATAAATGTGTTTGTTACTGTACTGTTTCATATATACATCACAGACTGGAATATAATATTTATATTTAAATAAAATACGATTGTGCAGAAATTTAAATATTAACACAGTATTTTATTTAAATAGAATATTTTATTTCAATATTCAAACAGTACAACTTTTACAACTCCATTATTTGTACACTCCACTGTTACTTTTCATATCAGTACAATCTTCATACATTCAATACATTTTATTTACAACACTTACACTCATTATACATTCACTCAGGTACATTCTCATTTTTAGTTAAAAGCTGACAAAACTGTCTTTTGTCTTCTGTCTTCACAGTCTTCACTGTCAGTCCAGCTCACTGTTGTCCGTCAGTCCAGTCATCATCTTCATGCTTACCTGTCACATGAAACACACACACAGTACACTGCAATAGAAATAAAACAGAACTCATGCGAATATAAATTTTATTTTTAAAATTTTATTTGCCTCAGAATTTTGGTGTGTTTCTCATCATTTTTCTGACTCGATCTGATTTAATCCGACTGTGTCTAGACAGCTTGTGATATTCACAGTGAAACACTGTAAATACCACAAGGCAGACAACATATATATCTAAATGCAGGAACAGGGACAACTCGTCTGACGGCTGCATGTACACACGTGTACACGTATGCACTGCCATGCCAATCAGATTGCAACTGAGGAGTAGCCACGTGGACCAACTCGACTCAGTGCGCACGTGAAAATAACTCAATGAAAAGTCAACAACAAGCCTATGGTCGAGCCTTGGTCAAGTAAAATCAAAGTCAAATGCTTCAGTCAAAATAATCAAGCCAGTGTCAAGTACAAGTGCCAAAGTGGTCGAGCCTCAAAGCAAATGGAAGTAATACAAGATGAATTTCAAAAGCATGGTGCCAACAAACAAAGGTGCATGGAAAAGGGTCAATGAATACAAAGTAGCAATAGTGAAGTAGTGCAGCATCAACATGTATAGCGTGGTGGCATGTTTTTTTTAAATGGTTCAGCACTTATCAAATAAGTCAACAAAAGGTGAAAACAGCATGTTGATGCAGGACAAGTTCAAATGGATCAAGTCAAGACAGCAAGTGTTCAAGTAAAGCATCAACTCTAATAGCAACAGAAAATACATCTCGACACGCATGCATATATGTGCAAAAGTCAAAACAAGGACTGAACAAAGCTAGCAGTATGGTCAAGTTTCTCAACAATAAGCAAGTTATATTGTTCAAAGCAAATTCATACATACAATGCGAAATGATCAAATTTGGGTGATTATGCTCATGTTCAAACAAGCAGCAGGAAGTTTAACTCAAGTATACAAGACTGAACATGGTGAAGCAGTTTTATATGGTCAATAATTCCAAGGTAGTTCAAAATCAATTCAGGTCAATGAATTCCAGAATTTGTAGTCTGGATTTAAGGAATGCAATCAGAAATGCAGAGAACCAAGAGTTTTTTGTCGGGGCAAAACATCAAGATCATGTTTCTGATTTCAGAAATAAAACAGAATGGTTAAATGGGAAAAGTATTCATGTATATACCCAGGGTGCATCAAGTTTTTTAAATGGTGCAAAGTTTGTATTAACTCGACACAAAATGAAAGAGATTCTTTTTCGGTTTTTTAATATCTGTGAACCAAGGGGTAAGAAAGTTTTTTTAGTTCTAGAAAACCAGCATGAACATAAATGGCAAGTGTTTATTTCACATTTCCATAAATCAGTCAATCAAGCAAGCATGACGGCTAACACAACAATTTCAGATTTTTGGAGAAACATATTTGGCAATATTTAATTCCAGAAATCATGCATGGGTTCAAACCAGAGGACAAACAAAATTGTATTCAAGCAGGGCATTCCACATTGTTGAGCCATCAAGGCAAAATTCAATCAAAGATTTCAAAAGAGGAAACAGCAATCTTTCATCCCAAAAATACAAAGTAAAACAAGGGAAGATTCAATCACAAATTCACGGCTCTAATCGAGAGCAATCAAAAAGGGGCCACAAACTTTCAATCAAGAAATTCAGAGATCAAATGTTTTGGCAATCATTCAACTCGGCAACAAGCAATCAAAAGGGAATTTCAAAACAGCATATTCAAATGGGACAGTGAAATATAATTTCCTGTTTGAAGAAATCAGAGTTTTTTTTTTATTTTTTATTCTTGGCAATTTTTAAAAGGGACGAACTTTTTTTTTCTCCAGATTTGTCAATTTTATTCAAGGGACCACATGTAATTTGTTTCCAGAATTACTCAAAGTTATCAAGTCCAAGAATAGGTCCACGAAATCAATTCATTCATTTTCAGAAAGTCAACAAATCTCAAATTCAACCGAGAGAGGCAAAAGGGGAAACCAGACAAATTCAGATTGAATCACTTTTGCGAAATCAGAGTTATTAGGGTTTTGTTTTACCCTATTAATACATACACCAAATCATCACAGGTGGCGACAAGAAATCGAAAAACAAAACCCAACATCTCGGATCGAAAAAACCACAATCAATTCAGAAAAAGATAAATCCAGAATACTCACAATTTTTCAAGTTTTTGATCGCAGATAGTCCCAAATCGAAGAGAAGCAAGTCGAAATTTGTGAAGACATCAGAGATTCATCTGTCAAAGAACAATCGAGATTTGATTCGGTAAATTTGCAGAAACCTTAGTTTCCATTTTCGGCCGTCATTTTTGAGACAAGAATTTGGGTGAAGACAAATGAAAGTGGGTCGGCTATTCTTCTCATGGGCTAAAGAAAAGGGAAACATGTTTTTAACATATATTAGGATTTTAGAGTTTTTTATTTTAAATTGTTTTGAATTTTAAATTCATTTGTAACCGAATTCAAACAGTGTCTAGATCTGTAAAGTCCAGGATATCAGTCAGGGTGTTGACTGACAGTTTATAGAGTCTGTAAATTCTGGGTTACTGGTTACGGGGTCTTAAACAGGGAAATCTAATCGAGTGGATATCAATCAGTCTATGGTTTTGAGCGTAGGGTTAGGACAGGAGCAGGCGCTGCGAGTGTACATGGTCTTGTATGTAGGATCTGTTTATAACACCTAGTAGAAACCTTAGGAATGCAGCAGTAGGCAGGGTTTTGCCGAAGCTGGGTATATCCGTGTGTGATTTATTTTTTGCACTTTTATTTCTACTGCATTCGGTGATCTTAATATCCTGTCAGTTTTTAAATTCAGTTAAAAACTGTGATAAACCCTATTAATCCCCCCTCTTGGGTTAATATAGATCCAACACGTGGTATCAGAGCAGGTATTTCCGTTAATTCTAGAGTCATGGGTAACCCTTGTTGTCAGTCTAGTGAGAGCCAGTCCAGTTCATCTCCAACTATTTTCACTGGAACAGATTTTTTAAACTGGAAATCAGAAATGGAATTTTATTTAAAATCTGTTAATATAAAATATTGGGATGTTGTTATCAATGGATTTGATATTGTAGATATTACTTTCAATACCCGTGCTATGAAAATTATATTTGATTATCTTGGTACTGAACAGTTTAATCTTATCTGCCATTGTTTATCTGCACAGGAAATCTGGGATCCTCTCAATATGAAGTATGGAAGATCTGACAACGGTAGCTCAAAACCCGAGAAAGTCAACTCAGATTCAGAGTTCTGTTTAACAGGATTTACAAATGAAGTTTCAGATGGATCAGATGATGGAGAATCAACAAATGTTGAAACAGAAAATTTCTCATATGAAGATTTAGTTTACATGTGTCTTGATTTAACGAAATCTGTTGATAAACTCCAACTGAAAAATAAGTAACTGAAATCTAAAAATTTTGAGTTGACCAGCAAAATTGATGATTTGGAATCACAACTTGAATATGTTAAAAATTCTTCAAATTCAGTTTGCAAAAATTGTTTGAAATTGAAAACCAATCTTGTTCATCTCAATAAAAGTATTCAAAAGTTTGAAGATGAAATTTTGATCTTGAGTGAGAACAAGACTGAGTTATCAAATTTGAATAACCTTCTGCAAAAGGAATTTGAAAATTTTAAAACAGATATATATTCCAAATTTAAATTTGCTGAAAATGAAAATTTGGTGAAAAGTGGTTTGATTTTGAAAGAACTTGAAAATGAGATTGAAAAATCCAAGAATTTTGAATCTGAAAATCAAAAACGATTTGCACTTGAAATTTCCGAATCCCAAGTCAAAATTAAATTGCTTGAAAATGAGAATTTGTTTTTGAAATAGTCCAATGCTGAACAGAAGATCGCTATAAATAATTGCTCAAATTTATTAAAAGAAAATTCTGATCTTAAATCCAAAATTCAACGATTAGAATCAACTTTGGATAAATTTTCTAATGGGGAAAAATCGTTGAATATGCTGTTACAAAACCAATTTATGGTTAGTCATAAACAAGGTCTTGGTTTTGGAAAGACAAGTGTTTTTGAAAATTTAAATTCTTTTGTTTCTAAAAATCCTTCGAATTGCTTCAAGAAGGGTCGTTCTGAAAATTTGAACTTTGAAAATTCGAAAAGATTTTTAAGTCACAACAGATATGAGAACTTGTTTTGTAATAAACCATTTATACATTCTTCAATCCCAAAAGGAAATAAGACGGGCTTTGTTAAACTCAAACAGAGTTGGGTTCCTAAGGGTACAAAGGTAAATTCAGATGGTTTGTTATACAGACAAGTTTGGGTACCAAAAGTAATAAACACATTTCAGAGTGGTTTTACAAATTTTGTTAAACCACTTAACCCTCTAAACTATTAGGTACCGGAGGAGGCTGAGGAACTGCTTTGTTAAAGAGAAACTGAATTCAAACTGCGTCATATCATCAGGCTATTCACAGTTCCTTAGCCAAGACTGTCAAGTTAGAGATTCTGATTTACACTGGATTCTGGTATGATCTCTAAACTCACCTCTGTAAATATTTTTTGTTTTGATTTTTTTTCTTTTGGTTATTTCTTCTTCTTCTCACTTCTATTTCTTTCTTCTGTCTTTTCAGATTTGATTTATCACTGCCATATTTTTTTGTGTGCTTCTTGAATTACAGTATTCATGATATTCTGGAAATTTGTTTTATGTATATAGAATTCTGATTGTTTTGAAGTTATTTTTCTGTTTTCTGAATTCCTAACGGTGTTGACGTATTCTTGTTATATCTTGAACACTGTTAATCTGAATTCTAAATTGTTTTGAAGATCTGAAAATTATATGGTAATTCACACACCTTTGCTGTTCCAAGTTTATTCTAATTCATTTTAGAAAAGCTCAAAATATTATACTCATTACAGCACACTGTTATTTACCAGTTGTGACAATTCCAGTAACTTTTAGAATGGCTCGAATATTTTTTAAATGTATTGTCTCAGTGATACATCTTAAAATTCATTTTTATTCATGATTAGTACAGTTGAAATTAATTTGTTTGAAATCATCTGAAATTCCTGATATTTTGAATCTCACACACCTCCTAAATTTGAAATTATCAACCTTGTGTGACTGATTCATTATATCCCAGAACTTGACATTGATTCAAGTGATTTCAAATAAATTACTTTAATTTTCTAGTTCATAAATACCTCTCAAATTTGATGTAAATGATCTGAAATTATTCTTAGAAATCTTGTGAAAAATTCCTTTGAAAATCTGGTCTTGAAATTCACTCTTATTTCATGATTATCTGATTTAATTATTTGTTTGTTTAAAATCATTTGAAATTATTGATTTATTGAATCTCACACATATCTCAAATCAAAAATTTATAATCTGGTGTGATTGATTCATTAAATTCTGATATTTTCATATTCCTCAAATGATTTCAAGTAAACATTATTTTTAATCATTAGATCATGAATCATCATATGTGGCCATCATCTTGACAAGTATGATTTGAAACTATGTTCTGTGTTGCTCGGATACTACTTTGAAAAATGTTTGTTCTGGAATCACATGCTTGCTGCTCTGATACATATGCATATTCTATTATCTCGTCTGTTTGGGCTTGGTACTTAATAATTTTTTTGTCTATGACATTCTTGTTCAGTACCATGTTAAAATTCCTCGTAAATAGAGACACCAAGTGGCTTCAGAAGCATTTTTTTTCACCCATCTGTACTTAGTTTCAATTTTTCACCTTGTATAGATCCAAACATTTTTTTTGCCTTATACAAATAAATGAGCTAAATTTGTCTGGCTGGGTTTGTGTTTAAATTTTTTGTAATCTGAGATATCTAGGGTGTGAATAAATTCCTCAATAAGGGAGACTACAATTGGTATCACCTTTTTCATCCATCTGTTTTGAATTTTCACCTTGTATAAACACCATACACATTTTTTTCCCTGGTATAAATCTGTATAAATTCCTCTTGTAATTGTTTTTCAATTTTTTTTTAAATTATTTATTGATTATTCATTCAGAAATTGAAATCAATTTCCAAATTGAACTGTATTTATAATCCATCAAAATTATTACCAGCTTTTGAAATTGTGATGAATTGTGACTACAGTATATTTCACAACAAGAGGAGAATTTTATTTATATTTTCATGATGGTTGAATATTTATTATAATATCTTTGAACTGGCAATTATTTCACGACCATCTTCATTACTTATCATCCTTCTGCCATCCATTATGATTTTATATAAATATGGAGAGTTTAATTTTTTTTTAAAATCATTTTAATTAAACAGTGGAAATATTCGTGATGGAAATGTGACTGTGTTGTTATTCAGAATTAGTGATAACTGAAGATTTTCAATTATCCCGGTACAATTGAGCATATTTCATAATATAATTAATTTAGAAATTTATTTCATAGTCCATTTCTGTATCTTCCCCATTTTCTATCATCCATTTGTGGTTTTACATACCGAGGAGTTTTTTCTCTTTTTTTTTTAAACTGAAAATAATAAAAATATAATATTCTTAAGTATTTCTCTAACCTGATTTAAAAATCCAAGCTCTGGTTATGCATGGTTATGAGACGTCTTATAATTTAAGCTGCGACTGATCCCATTTAAAAATCCAAGCTCTGGTTATGCGTGGTCAGTGTGCTCTTAAATAATAATAAAAAAAAGGAAATAAAGTGCTAAAAATAGAAATTAATCTGAAATTCTCCTCAGTGTATAAAAACCAGCCTATCAATCCATCTTTCTAATCTGTGAAATGTATTGAAATATTATGACGTATTATGATTTGTTGATTGATAGATATTGAGATTTGAGATTATTCGATCTTGTCACTTAAATTGAATTATTAATTATAGTCCAAATCCATCACTGTTTTTGTGCTTTTTTTTATAAAATTCTTTGAAAATAAATTGGAAATCTTTTTTTATAACTCTCCCCGTCTATATAAATTTCATCGTAAATCCGTCATTATCTGAAATGTGAAATATGCCACTAGTTCTCAGCTTATTATGATTTTTGTTTGACTGATAGAGATCTATGATGACCGTTCTTCCTCTTAAGATGAAATTATATTTTTTAGTCAATTTTCATCTATATTTTAAACTCTGTATCCTTTTGATGATAACAAAAGGGGGAGAATGGATTAGATTTTGATTTATGAGTGAATATTTTATAAATATTTTCAATTTTATTCAGTACAATTCACTCAAGCACAGTTATAGGGGGAGTTACCTGTTGTAGGGGGAGCTAATAAATAGGGGGAGTTCAGTTCTTTCACTGTCAAACACATTTACTGCATTCAAAATCTTAATATTTGTTTGTCATCATCAAAAGGGGGAGATTGTTGTATATAACAGTGTTGTATACACAACTATATGATTTTTGTTTGATGATAACAAACTAATATATTTATATTATAAATGTTTTGTTACTGTACTGTTTCATATATACATCACAGACTGGAATATAATATTTATATTTAAATAAAATACGATTGTACAGAAATTCAAATATTAACACAGTATTTTATTTAAATAGAATATTTTATTTCAATATTCAAACAGTACAACTTTTACAACTCCACTATTTGTACACTCCACTGTTACTTTTCATATCAGTACAATCTTCATACATTCAATACATTTTATTTACAACACTTACACTCATTATACATTCACTCAGGTACATTCTCATTTTCAGTTAAAAGCTGACAAAACTGTCTTTTGTCTTCTGTCTTCACAGTCTTCACTGTCAGTCCAGCTCACTGTTGTCCGTCAGTCCAGTGATCATCTTCATGCTTACCTGTCACATGAAACACACAGTACACTGCAATAGAAATAAAACAGAACTCATGCGAATATAAATTTTATTTTTAAAATTTTATTTGCCTCAGAATTTCGGTGTGTTTCTCATCATTTTTCTGACTCGATCTGAATTAATCCGACTGTGTCTAGACAACTTGTGATATTCACAGTGAAACACTGTAAATACCACAAGGCAGACAACATACATATCTAAATGCAGGAATAGGGACAACTCGTCTGACGGCTGCATGTACACACGTGTACACGTATGCACTGCCACGCCAATCAGATTGCAACTGAGGAGTAGCCACGTGGACCAACTCGACTCAGTGCGCACGTGAAAATAACTCAATGAAAAGTCAACAACAAGCCTATGGTCGAGCCATGGTCAAGTAAAATCAAAGTCAAATGCTTCAGTCAAAATAATCAAGCCAGTGTCAAGTACAAGTGCCAAAGTGGTCGAGCCTCAAAGCAAATGGAAGTAATACAAGATGAATTTCAAAAGCATGGTGCCAACAAACAAAGGTGCATGGAAAAGGGTCAATGAATACAAAGTAGCAATAGTGAAGTAGTGCGGCATCAACATGTATAGTGTGGTGGCATGATTTTTTTAAATGGTTCAGCACTTATCAAATAAGTCAACAAAAGGTGAAAACAGCATGTTGATGCAAGACAAGTTCAAATGGATCAAGTCAAGACAGCAAGTGTTCAAGTAAAGCATCAACTCTAATAGCAACAGAAAATACATCTCGACACGCATGCATATATGTGAAAATTCAAAACAAGAACTGAACAAAGCTAGCAGTATGGTCAAGTTTCTCAACAATAAGCAAGTTATATTGTTCAAAGCAAATTCATACATACAATGCAAAATGATCAAATTTGGGTGATTATGCTCAAGTTCAAACAAGCAGCAGGAAGTTTAACTCAAGTATACAAGACTGAACATGGTGAAGCAGTTTTATATGGTCAATAATTCCAAGGCAGTTCAAAATCAATTCAGGTCAATGAATTCCAGAATTTGTAGTCTGGATTTAAGGAATGCAATCAGAAATGCAGAGAACCAAGAGTTTTTTGTCGGGGCAAAACATCAAGATCATGTTTCTGATTTCAGAAATAAAACAGAATGGTTAAATGGGAAAAGTATTCATGTATCTGCCCAGGGTGCATCAAGTTTTTTAAATGGTGCAAAGTTTGTATTAACTTGACACAAAATGAAAGAGATTCTTTTTCGATTTTTTAATATCAGTGAACCAAGGGGTAAGAAAGTTTTTTTAGTTCCAGAAAACCAGCATGAACATAAATGGCAAGTGTTTATTTCACATTTCCATAAATCAGTCAATCAAGCAAGCATGATGGCTAACACAACAACTTCAGATTTTTGGAGAAACATATTTGGCAATATTTAATTCCAGAAATCATGCATGGGTTCAAACCAGAGGACAAACAAAATTGTATTCAAGCAGGGCATTCCACATTGTCGAGCCATCAAGGCAAAATTCAATCAAAGATTTCAAAAGAGGAAACATCAATCTTTCATCCTAAAAATACAAAGTAAAACAAGGGAAGATTCAATCACAAATTCACGGCTCTAATCGAGAGCAATCAAAAAGGGGCCACAAACTTTCAATCAAGAAATTCAGAGATCAAATGTTTTGGCAATCATTCAACTCGACAACAAGTAATCAAAAGGGAATTTCAAAACAGCATATTCAAATGGGACAGTGAAATATAATTTCCTGTTTTGAAGAAATCAGAGTTTTTTTTTATTTTTTATTCTTGGCAATTTTTAAAAGGGACGAACTTTTTTTTTCCAGATTTGTCAATTTTATTCAAGGGACCAAATGTAATTTGTTTCCAGAATTACTCAAAGTTATCAAGTCCAAGAACAGGTCCACGAAATCAATTCATTCATTTTCAGAAAGTCAACAAATCTCAAATTCAATCGAGAGAGGCAAAAGGGGAAACCAGACAAATTCAGATCGAATCACTTTTGCGAAATCAGAGTTATTAGGGTTTTGTTTTACCCTATTAATACATACACCAAATAATCACAGGTGGCGACAAGAAATCGAAAAACAAAACCCAACATCTCGGATCGAAAAAACCACAATCAATTCAGAAAAAGATAAATCCAGAATACTCACAATTTTTCAAGTTTTTGATCGCAGATAGTCCCAAATCGAAGAGAAGCAAGTCGAAATTTGTGAAGACATCAGAGATTCATCAGTCAAAGAACAATCGAGATTTGATTCGGGAAATTTGCAGAAACCCTAGTTTCCATTTTCGGCCGCCATTTTTGAGACAAGAATTTGGGTGAAGACAAACGAAAGTGGGCCGGCTATTCTTCTCATGGGCTAAAGAAAAGGGAAACATGTTTTTAACATATATTAGGATTTTAGAGTTTTTTATTTTAAATTGTTTTGAATTTTAAATTCATTTGTAAACCGAATTCAAACAGTGTATAGATCTGTAAAGTCTAGGATATCAGTCAGGGTGTTGACTGACAGTTTACAGAGTCTGTAAATTCTGGGTTACTGGTTACAGGGTCGTAAACAGGGAAATCTAATCGAGTGGATATCGATCAGTCTATGGTTTTGAGCGTAGGGTTAGGATAGGAGCAGGCGCTGCGAGTGTACATGGTCTTGTATGCAGGATCTGTTTATAACACTTAGTAGAAACCTTAGGAATGCAGCAGTAGGCAGGGTTTTCCCGAAGCTAGGTATATCTGTGTGTGATTTATTTTCTGCACTTTTATTTCTACTGCATTCTGTGATCTTAATATCCTGTCAGTTTTTAAATTCAGTTAAAAACTGTGATAAACCCTATTCACCCCCCCCCCTCTAGGGTTAATCTGGATCCAACACGGTCTTCAACTACCGTCTTCATCTTCGACTCATCGTCGAGTCAGTTATTCAGAATGGGATAAACCCGGTCTTTCTGAATAACTCGCGTATATAATAAACAAGTGTTACACAAATACAACATACGCCTCATTCCACCTCATCAATCACTAATCGTAAATTAGCAAGAGAATAATTCCCCAAAAATTAACCCCGAAGGCCGAAACCAACATCATATCAATACACAGGAAACCATTCTTCTTAGCTAACCTATAGTTAGTTTCTAAATTGCACATTCTTAGGGATAGTTTCCCATTAATTTTATCAATGATAAATTCCTAAAATTTATTCTTTAATCTTCTTTTGAATATCAAATCAAACTAGTCGAGATTAGCGAACCACACCGAAGTAATCATCTATTTTATTTCCCAATCCCAACCTATTCATCCCATGAAGTAAAACTGGTAATACTTCATATCTAACACCACGGTGTTATCGGTAAATTCAAATACCATTTCACGTTCAAATCTAATTAAAGATTTAACTATCGCCTGGGGAAAAACTGGTGATACTCCATTCTCGATCTTTCCAATTTAATTAAAGATTCATTAAAACTCCACTTAGTTTTAATCTTTAACTGGGTTAAAGAACCGATGTCATTTAAAACACGGTTTACGATAAACCCCAAAATCACATCACATTTCAATCTGTCCCTAACCGTAAATTAGTAAGAGGATGGTTCCCTAAAATATTAATCCCGAAGGCCGAAACCAACATCAGATCAATATCCAAGAAACCATCCAACTTAACTGATCCCCAGTTAGTTCCTAATTTTCTTAACTCCATTTGGGTCTAAGAACAGTATTATTGAAGATACCGCTCACGACAACCCAAAATCACATTCCATTATCCATCGGGTTAAAAAACAAGTGATATTTAAAACACCGTTCACGATAAACCCAAAAATCAATTAAAATTCAATTCCAATTAAATACCATATAATTGGTACACTTCATTAAATCTAAATTAAAAGATTTAATCTTTTTCTCAACTGGGTTTAAGAACAGTGTTAATGAAGACACCATTCACGACAAACCCAAATCCCATTTGATATTAAATACAAGGCTCTGAATAGAAAATATATCGGCTTATATTCAATATCAAATTCTATGACCAGCAAATATCGTATGGGAAATAACGATATATATATATCTTTCAAATTTCCATAACAACATCTGTATAATCACGAAATCCAACATCGAACTATTCCGAAGATGATTTCGATTCAAATCCATTCCAATTCAATTATTGGAAATCCTGGTTATTTTTAAAACCATTTCAATTCGACTTTATTTATTTTAAAAATAAATAGAATTATAATTCTAGTTCAAAACAAGTTCATTTCGATAAAAATCTATTTTTATCTTTTCAAACATGGATTTATTCATCCCAATTCTTGACAAATCATTTCTTATGATTTTACACAAATTATTACTATTTTTAATAATTTTATCAAGGCCCGTACAGTCGATTTCCATCAACGGCCATCGAACTGCACTTACAACGACCTTTTCCAAATTTGATTTGGACATAATTCCAAATCCAACCGTTAGATTTCAAATCTCTAATATCCGTTAGTAAGCTCTTTTCGATATGAACCCAACGGTTCCGGTTTTAGGAGAATCCGACGGTCGGATCTTCCGCAATGTCCATTCGAAGTCAATGGTCGAAATTCATGAACTGCCGCAGCGCGGCACGTTCTATTCAGGCCATTATATATATAATATATATTATATATATTTCGTCGATTTCCTTTCAAAACGTATTTTATAAATCGTTCTAAATTCGTTTTCAAAACGATTTCAACTTCCATCTCAAATTCAAATCAAATTGAATCTTTCCAATATAAATTCGTTTTAAATCCATTTCAACTCGATTTTCAATTCAAATCCATTTCAATTCAAATCGGTTTCAATTCAAATCGATTTCAGTTCAATTTCAATATGTTTTAAATTCAACTCAAAACGATTTCAATTCTATTTCAATCTAATTCGAATTTCAATTCATTTCAATTTAATTCGAATTTCAGTTCATTTCAATTTAATTCGAATTTCAATTCATTTCAATTTAATTCGAATTCAACTCATTTCAATTTAATTTGAATTTCAATTCATTTCAAAATATCAGATTTTGAAATCACTGTCGATATTCATTGTAAAATGAATAAAATCGACAAAATTCCCGTTCGTGTTAAAATGGCGTTTAACTACTTAACACGGCTTCACATTTCAATATTCACTGAATAATATTTTAAAATATTTGATAATTCTGAACTGGAATCAGACACAGTCAATTACCATATAACGTGATTATATGGATTTCACACAATAAAGGTGTATAACAATAATGAAAATAGCAATCCATCATCCAGAGTGCATTCTACACTGTATAAGCATTGAATATAAATATTCAACGCTTACACAGCCTGTAAATCAATCGATCGACATACAACTAATTATTGGGATTAGTGTATGTCATATTTCATCCCAATACCCGTGTGGGGTTTTCAAACAACAAACACAGGTTCTGTTTTTGCAGTTGGGCGATGTGTAAAATTTATCGTTCCAATCAATATCCATCAAATCAGTGTATATAAACAAATCGGCCGATTTATTTATAAATATTTATTTTAAATACACATTAAAAATTATATTTTTAACTATAAAATATTTTATTTCATTCCACATCACACAATCCAATTTCACAACACAGTAATCAAACAAACAAGTCATCCATGGTCTGTGGATGACGGATGTCGGGTGCTACTAAACACCGTCTGCATCCTAGTATATATTTCAACTAGAAATTAAAATAAAAGTGAGGAGTTCTCACCTTTGGGTTCCACTCCGTCGTGCTTTACTTCTGAATTTCTGAACCGTTTGGATTTGTTTGAAATCCCAATGCAGTCCTTACCACGCCGTTCATAATAAAAATTATATTTTTATTGCATCATTCCAATAGATAAAAATCATATTTTTATTTCCACTTCAAATATTTTTACAACGTTTCTTTCTATATAAAAATTATATTTTTATATTTCTACTTCTTATATAAAGATCGAATTTTTATATCGTCGCTATAAAAATCACATTTTTATTTCATCACTTCATATATATAAAAGTCCAATTCTTATTATCTATATAATATAAAAATCGTATTTTTTTGCTTTCTATAATATAAAAAATTTCGCCTTTCTCTAATTAAAAATATCGCCTTTCTCTAATTAAAAATATTGCCTTTCCATAATTTAAAATATTGCCTTTCTCTAATAAAAATCTTAGCTTTAGCTAATTAAAAATCGAATCTTTTTATCATAAGAAAAACTAATCTTTCTACTATGAAAAATATAATCTATTCATCGTAAATATATCACATTTTTATTTCACTACATATATAATTAAAATCAGATTTTTATTTCGCTATATATATAAAAATCGTATTCTTGCCATTCACATATAATAATAAAATCTTGTTCTAGTATAAAAATCAAATCTTTTCGTTTTTCCTTAACAAATATCGCCTCTTTTTATTTATAAACAAAAATCATTGTTTATAAACACTAATAAAAATCGAAGGAGGTAAAAACACTTACAACCGAGGGAGGAATTTGTTGTTGGCGGCTGAAGAAGAGGGGGGTGGGCGGCGTCAAGGCGCTGGAAATGAGGAGGGGGGGGTCTTCGATCACGGCGTCGGGCTTTTGGGTTGGATTTGAGGAGAGAGGGCGAGGTAGGAGGGGGAAGAGCTACGGGGGGGGGGGGGGGGTCTCGATCGGAGGGCTGCGCCGCCTAGGGGGGGCGCGATGGCGGTTCTTCCGCCTTCGTCCTCCTTCTATTTTTTATCTTTTTTCCTGTTGTAATGAACGGGGGGGGATGTGTTGACCGATTTGAAGAGAAAGGGGGGCCAGGGTTTTTATTTTATTATTTATTTAATTATTTAATTTCAAAAAGCAACTTTTTATTTCGACCTCGAAATCGAGCCCACCGACTGTCGTCCATAGCTAATTATCCCCATTCCGAACACTAATTGATATGTAACGTAAGCTGATTCGACCGTTTCGATCTGTTTTTGTCAAAATCAAAATATAACTCCATATATTGAATTTGAACGCGCATTTCAATCTACTGGGGCCACATACTAATTAGAAAAATTCCCGAAAAATATTTTCTAGCTTCGTATTGACGATACGGTCCTAACAAAACAAATTTCGTCAAATTCTGAGATCGTTTGAAAAATGTTCATTTATTAGTCGATTAAAATCAACTAAAACTAGTCAAACGCGTTTTCCTTCGCCACGCTCACATATTGATTCGAAAAATTACGAATTTTGGAATCTAGCAATAACTTGAAATCCCGGATCCAACAAAAGTGGTTTTGTCGAAAACCGAGGTCGTTTGCAAAATGGCTATTTTTAAGGGCCAGAATTCCATAGCGACTATTCTGAATTTTCAACTGGATATAACTTTTTATTCCCGCTATGAAATTTCAATTTTTTGGATTCGTTGGAAAGATATTCTCAATTAGATTCTAATATTTTTGGTTTCGTTAAAATCCGGTTTATTTTGAATCTTGTACATTCATTTGATATTGGAAATCGAATTATCGAACTACCGCGCCATTTTCAATTCCTTTTATAATTATAAATAATTATTTATATTCTAACGATGATCTATATAAATATATACGTTCTAATTCTATTCAAAATAAATTTCTCACCGTTATTATTTAAAATAATTCATTTTAAATATTCAAAATTCGCTAAAATCGCCAAAATAAAAATTTTAAATTGGCTCGAATTTTCGGGTTATTACAAATTTTATAGTCTACGTTGCGACATTTACAGTGAATCACTGTGAATATCACAAGCAGTCTAGACTCAAATAAATATATATACATATAAAACCAAGTCTTAAAAAATGATGAGAAACACACCAAAATTATGAGGAAAATAAAATTTAATGTAAATTCATATTTTTCTACAGATAATTCTATTTTGTTCCAGTTTACTATGTGTGTTTTTGTGATAGGTATACATGTGATTGGAACTGAAGCAAATGGAGACTCAATATGTGTTAGTGTGTGTCAATGTATGTACATGAAATTGTATATATATAACTGAGTGAATTCTGAGTGTTGTAGTGAGGACTAAATGTAATAAATGAAATTGAATGTATTACGTAACAGAGAAATGTACACTAGTGGAGTTAGAAGTTTGTTGTAACAACCCGCTATTTATAACGATTTAAATCGGATTTTTATTTTGAAAACATTCTGCAATTTCTTGTAATGAGAATTTAAATTTTGAAATGCGTACAGTGAGATGTTGCAGTTGTGAAAATTTTGTCGGAAAATTTGAATGTTTGTCAATCACGCAATTTTCAGTGCAAAGCTGCACAAAACAGTTCAAATTTTATCGATTTTAAAATCTTTCCGAATCCGGTTCGGACAAACATGAAAAATATTCTATTCGTTGTCAGTAATCAACGGCGGAATTCGTTTCGTGAAATACGGAAGTTTTGACATCCGTTTTCCATCCGCATTTTTACGTTTAAGGGGTCCGTAATGCATTTTTGAACGGAGCATCCTGACACTGCAAATTTTATACCGTTGTGTCTGTCTCGTCGCACAGATTTCCACAATATATTCATTTGTCAGTTTTGGTATTCGGTTCGTGCTGAAATTGTGAAAATGCTTGCACAGTTCATTTTTGAAACAAAGCCATTTGAGTTCGATGTGTCCCTATTCGGATCCTGCATGTTTTTTTGGCCATTTTGGATCTGCAAAACCCATCCTTTTATTTGATTACACCACCTAAATATTTTTTTTCCTAAAGCTTGGTATGTGGTTACATTTAAGTACTTATTTTACTATTCTTCTCATGCATGTTCCTTTTGATTTTCATGCATACGCTTCATTTGGTTTTTCAAAGCCATACATTCATTTTTCCGAAGCTTCATGCATGCGTGAATAGTAATTCAACTTGCATTCGCAATTCCATTTCGTATTTGGTTCCATGCGTTACTCTTTTCCTCCATTTCAAAAGCTATACATATTTAATACCATGCATATGTGAATAGCAATGCCTTTTCTAATGCAACTTTCTCACCTTTCCACCGTTTGTGAAAATGAACAAAGCACCACACCATTCCATTTTTTTTCATACGCCCTTTCATATATATATATATATAACCGTTTGCTTTCTATTTATTTTTTCAAAAACTTCGTTGTTGTTTAATTATTGAACGTCGGTTTCTTTTGAAACTTTAAAACCACACATTCAGTGGTGCATTTCCAAAAGTTTTGTTCAAATACTATACACGTTCGATTTTCCTCATTACTCGTTCTCGATCCCCACGTTCTTTGGGAACGTTTCCTTCTGCATTTTCAAATGCAAGTGCCAGGTACTAAACCTTTACTGCCTTTCTCCCCAAAAGCCATTGCTATTTTATTTAACTTTTCTCCTCTTTCCCCTGTCTTTCTCCATCACGCCAATACAATGCCTAGACTTCCCTCAGCAAAAGGGAGAAGGCTGCTCCTCCAATATTCCATACAGCAGAATAGGCAACCTTTTATACAAAGCCCTTACCACCGTCTTATGACTGGTCCGAGCTCCAACCCCACTCTGACTCCGCAGCCCCGACGCCGACCAACTGTCCTTCCACGACTCCGTTCTCCGGCCACGCTCCTCACCAACTCCGACCGTTGCCGAGAACCCCTCACCAAGTTCAGCCAACCGAGTCCGCCCGATGCCAACCTCAGGTCTGAATCTTTCTGCCAACCTCCTTGCTCCTCCCTAACCAGCAACGCACTCCAACGGACCCAACTCCTAGACTGACCCGCGACTTCCTGTAGTTGAGCTTCACCTTGACTAAGCTTTGTATGTATTTTGCTTTGCCATATGTTGAAGATTATATATATATATTTATTTATAATTATATAATATGTTACTAAGTTTATATGCATTTATATATAAAACTACAATGAGATTTTGAGAAGCATGTTTGAGGCAGGGTAGTTCATTTTGACAAAGCCACGCTGTGTTTATGTCTCATCCTTATATTATATATAAATGAGTAATTACATATATGTATATAATATATTTATGGTGATGAAACTTGACCTGGGTATGATTTGATGGACATAGGAAGTATGTACAGAGGCTTATAAATATATATATGTATAGTTTGTATGAAGGGTAGAGGTAGCATGTGGTTTTGTTTTTGGGTGTGTTGTGAATTGCTTTGTTTGCCTGAGTGTGTGTTGGGGTTTCATTTGTCTGTGCGTGGGTTTTATTTGTGTTTATTATATATTTTATACATATGATATAATATGTTTGCTTTGTGTGAGTATATATTTTGGTGTTGAGTTGTTTTAAACATATTGATTTTGAAATATATATTTGAATATAGATACATTTGTTGTCTTGTGTGTGTTTATATGAATATATATATATTTATATAATAATTTAGATGTTTTGTACTATAAATATTGGATTTTAAAGCTTTTGCTGTGTGTGTTGATTTTAAATGTATACGTGTATACAATTTAATGTGTGTGCATTCAATGTCGTATTGATTTTAAATAAGTAATTACGGTACTGTATATACTATGGGAATATTTAAACGGTGTAAGGGTAATCATGGTAATCCCGCTTACGCTATTTTGACATTTTACTTTACTGATAGACACTATTGTATATAGCGTATTATACTATATAGTATTAGTTTTACGGATCCTTAGAGGATGGTGATCCCAAACATCCTCTAAGTTACTGTTTGCATTTCATCGAACATTTCATTTGAATTGATTTACTTCCACGAGAATGTTAGTCCTGATCCGAGTTGTTTTGTTTTGCATTATTGCTCGGGTCAGATCGATTATCACAACTTTTGAGGTCCACCCTTGGAGTTTGAAGATTATTGGGTTTTTGCTCATTTATGTCTACCTGTTCAGTTGATCCACTCATCTAGTTATTTCTATCATTCCTGTTTCATACTATTATCATTTGTCTATGTATTAGAAAAATAATTATATTCGACTTCCGTTGTATTATTTATGCAACTCTGATGTAAAATTTCATTTAGTAGCTTCATAAACTACTATTGTATTAGTTATGTTCCGCTGCGAGGTATTATATTGCTCTGTGTCTGTGATTCTGTGATTTATTCTATTTACCCCAGAAGCTAATAACAATCTGTTATTTTGAACGTTTCGAGTTGACATATTTCTCGATTCAGCACGATCAAAAATGGCGGGTCGTTACATTTGTACTATTACAAATGTTGAAATAAAATATTTATTTGAATAAAAACATTGTTTGAATATTGAATTCTATGCAATAGTATTTTATTCAAAATAAATATTTATTTCTATATGTGATGCAATAGAATAATACAATTACAAACACATTTATATAATAATATATATGTTTGTTATCATCAAACAAATATGATAATGTTATATTCAGCAGGAAGCCTTATGTATGTTATGGTATGCACAAGGCCTGATTTAGCTCATGCAGTTGGTGTTGTTAACGAATACGTATCTAACCCAAGAAATACTCATTGGCAAGCAAAAAAGTGGATTATAAGATATTTGAGAGGCACTTCTGACACTAGCTTGTTGTTTGGCGGTAGTGACATAAATCTAAGGGATTATCATGATTCAAATTGTGTTGGGTATAGAGATGGTAGGTGATTTCAGGTTGTTTTATACACTTGGCATAGGCCAGATTTCTTGGAGATCCAAGCTACAATCCATTGTAGCTTTATCAACTACAAAGGAAGAGATCATTTCTATTGTGGAAACGACTAAGGAAGGATTGTATTTGTTGCAACTTTTGGATGATTTATTAATGATGCAGAAGACCGTGGAATTGTTTTTTGATAGTCAGAGCGCCATTCGTCCTGTGGAAAATCAGACCTACAACTCATGAACAAAGCACATTGATGTTAGGAGTTTCTTTCTCATGCTTGAAGAAGAGAGAAATAAGATAAAGCTATTGAAGATCCACATAATTGAAGATCTAGCTGATATGCTAACAAAGTCAATTTCAAAGTACAAGTTTGAGCATTGGTTAATCTTGATTGGTGTGGTATGAGTTACTTAGCACTATGAGGCGATGGCCCAACAACCATTTTTTTGCTGATTAATGTATATATTTAAATTGAGGTGAAGTGTTAAATTTGGGTGATTTAAATATATTAATGAAGAGATATTAATTGATTCTCGTAATCAAATTAAATCGGGAATTTAATATATTAATACGGAGAAGGTATACTCTTGAATTGTGGAATTAATCAAATATTGGTACAGGTTGAAACAAATAAAAATATGTTCGATTTATGATGGAATCAAATCAAAGAAATATGGAAATATTTCCTTCTGTTCAAAGAATTCTTCATTCTTCCTCCTTGATATATGAAGCCATTGCTCATATCTCAACATATAAGATAAAAAAGCTCTCCATATTTCCCTATTTTTGTATCTATTATTGGGTGAGAAATTTGTATTGAGTACTGTGTGTTTCTTCTCATATTATACTACCTCCTCTTGAAGTGAATAAATAAAAGGTTGTTTGGGTCCAAGGACGTAGGCATAGATGAACTTCGTTATATTTGTGTGTTCTTTCCCTTTTCTATTTCTGTTTTCTCTATAATTTGAGCCGTCTGATTTTCTTTATTATCTTTGTTGGATTGCCATTATTAATATTGTCACAGACTAGATTATTGGGTGTTCTATTTCCGCTGCTCAAATCACTGATTTTTCACTACAATATCAGCTATATGGCCGACTCACCTCTTCCCGCAAGCCTGGAACACTTATTTAATATAGTTTATAACCTTACTATATCAAAATCACAAAATTCTAATGTGGATTTGAGAAGAAAACATGATTGTATATTCTCTTTTTTCATTAGTAATCTAATAAATGAATGAATACGTTATAATAAACGAACGGATATATAATACAGATTCTTTGAAACGTGAATTGATCTAGAAATAACAAATGTTGGTGTCAACAATAGAGTATTAGCACAAAAAGCTGTAAATAGTTAAGGAAGAAAAGGTCTCTGATCCCTATTTTATTTATAATATAGAACAGATCCCTTATCTATTTTGAGATCACAACTTAAGATGTTCAGCTTTTCTATTTATATTTTCAAAACTCATTCAAAATTATACCATTTTATGCAGTCTTGGTGTTTTTATTGTCTTGCAAAGTCTATTAACTACTTGAATTTTTTTAATTTACTTATTATTTGCAAAACATCTTACATTAGGTATGACATGTATTTTGTTGTTTTATTGTCTATAACTACTATACCTTTTTTAATTTATTTATCCCTTGACATGTAATTTACATAAAATATTTGGGATGTAAGCCTAAAAAAACAATAAAATCAAGAATATTGAAACACATATATCTGCAGAACCGGGAATACATAAAAGTATACTAGAGCAATATATTAAATATAATATTTAATATATAACTAATTACCACTTGACTGACAAAGCCGTATCGCCTGTCGCGTGATGGTGGATCCATGACGGCCTAAAAATAATGTCATCCTCATCCGCCGGGAACTGCTTTTGACCGATATCATTCAGGAGTTTCTGGCATTGTTTCATCAACTTTTCTGCATGAACATATAAAAATGCAGCTAAAATTAATGACATGATATCTTATTTTATTATAATTTATGAGTTAAAATAATTACTAGTAGTACATAAACTAAAATACACTTACATGGCTCTTGCTAGATTTTTCGTTGTTCCATGTATATGAAATTGTGCCATTTGGATTTACATGTTCCACGACATGCATATATTTTATTATAATGCAAACACATCGGTAAATGACACAAGACTCTGCGCCTTAGGTTCCTGAAATTTATTACTATATATTGTAATTGTATATTCAAAATCATATAGCACAATAACTATTTACAATTCGCATGTATTAAATTTAATAACTCCGGCAAATACTGCTGAAAAGACTTCAACCCTCGTTGATGAGTGATAGATTTTTATTCCTATTTGCAGAGTTTCTTTCCGACTCTGCTTATACATTTAATTTTATACTTAATCTACAGATCAATTTTTTTTATTTTTTTATTTTCGTATCAATCAAATAACTAAAAAATGCTTAGCACACTTATCTTCACCTTGTCACTATCCCAGTATTCCAGCTGCCCTTCCCATACAATCATCCCCATTCAGTTTAGCATCTTCCCTTTTTGTTTCACCGACGACATGGAATCCTTGTAGTTCTTCCTTATCTTCTACATCTAATAACGTCGTGCTAGCTGCAATTCTTCTGTCTGTATGTTCATAGCGGTCTGTGTTTCACGATAAACAAGCAACCAAATGTTAAACAGTAAAAGGTGAATAGTAAAAAACGACAAAAACAAATTAAAAATGGGAAACAGAAGAATATACTTAAAATAACATCCTGCAAATACACTCGTGAATGTGGGGAGGCGTATGCATGAAAATAGTCCGCGTGGTCCAAAATAAATGTAACCATCGATTTTCTATTCTTCATTCCTCATACTTAGAATTTTTAACCCTCGTTTCCTTTCACCCAAATCGCTCTTCCAAACAAATTTCATCGCACCGAATATGTAACAACCTGAAAAATCAGAACCAATTTAAAAAATTTATTTCGAGTAATATTGACAGAAATTTGGTCAGAATTTAAAAATTGGATTTTTAAATAATAATAAAGCCCTTAATAATAGCCATTTTGCAAACGACCTCCGTTTTCAACGAAACCACTTTCGTTGGATCCGGAGTGCCAATTTATTGCTAGGTTTAAAATTCCAAATTTTTTGGAATTAATATGTGAGAGTAGCAAAAGAAAACGTGTTTTGCAAATACAGGGCCTATTGGATCGACTAGAAAATGGTCATTTTTTAAACGGTCTCCAAATTCGACGAAATTAGTTTTGTTGGAACTGTATCATCCAAACATAATAGATTTATTTTTCAGGAATTTTTGGAATCAGTATATGGTCCTGGAAAATTAATATGTATGTTCAAATCTAAGATTGAATGTTTTATATCTTAATTTGAAGAAAAATTGTCAAAAACAGTCGAATGGGCTTACGAAACATATTCCATTATGTCCGGAATGAGGGTATTTAGCAAGGGCCTACACTCGTTGGGTTTGATTTGGAATTCGGATAAGAAAACACTGTTTTTGGATTTAAATGAATAAAAAAATTATATATATTATAACCAATAAGAAGTCAACGTTAAACCTAATTCACTTTTCCCAAACCCGTGCCCTCTCAAACCCGACGGTGGAAACAGTTCTTTCCTTCTCTCCTTGATTTCTCATTATCCATGCAACAAAATCCATCGATCCTTCAGAGAATTTTGTAGAGGATCTTGAGATCTTCAAATCCATACCAACCACATCCTCTATCGTGGAATATTGGGCCGCCGTCAAACTCCACCGCACCACCATCGTCAGACGCGTCATTCCTGTCAGTTTTTATTGATCGAATCAATTACCCAATTTAACGATTTAACAGATTAAATCTAGGATCTTTGCAATAGAGTAAATCAAAATCAATTTAGATTAGAATATATACCTGTCGTCGTGTTGAATCCTTGAACAATCCAGAATAAGATCGAATTGAAAAACGAAGTTGAATCGAATCAAGCCCTCCATATGTCGAGCCTCTATAAGTAATCCACGGTCGCTTGTTCTCCAAGATGTCGAACATCATCATCGAGAGGAAGGACAGAAAGGTGCTAGCCATTTTTAGGGTATTTGGTTTCTGCCCCTTTTAGATAATTTTGGTTCTAGGGTTTTCTGAAAAACCGAAAAAAAAAAAATGAATAATAATAAAAGAATGTCGGCCATTCTTTTTTAATGTGTTAACCAAAAAATATCTAAACTAGGTTAGACCAAAATACCCTTATACCAATTCAAAACTAAAGAATAATCAACATTTGATCCTCCTTTTGTTGTGAACGGTTCTCATCCTTTTCAAGCGTTCTTATGTGTGACCCTATAGGTTACTATAACGTTGGCAATAATTAAATCGTATTTAAATTATAAACAGTGAGCGGTATCTAGCAACACATCACTGCTACCCAAGTTATAATAATATAATCGATTTGATACAACCTTTTGTGACCAGTGTCTCAATGTAATATAATCCTTTTAACCAGTATATCCAGAATTAAACTTGAGGCATGGATCGTATCATCCTCTTTATATTTTAATCCGTTTTTCTTGATCGATGAGTAGACTGTTTAAAACAAATCAGTATTTGAGCACGGCCATGCATTTCACAGTCTCACTCAATCAAGAGGCCCACAGATATCACTATGAATATATCATAGGGTTAAATTCCATCTAGATCATTCATAATTTTCATTCGATTCGAGATGTATCCAATAATTACCGTTATCGTTACTCTGTTACGAAATAACTTTAGATGATATCAAAACACAAATATCCTTGAATAAAATTATAATGATTTCAGGTCTAAGGACCATTACATCACTGTCACTATGAGAATAACTTATGATACTGTTGATTATGTTCCACGGAGTTATCTCATGGTGGGTCAGCCCAATACGCTATTCTCTAATACGTATTTATATCTTGACTTTAATATCACGTATATTAATGATCAATGAGATGTGATCATCAGTCAATCAATATACTAGTCTCAATGCTTTATTGTTGTCCTGTATTAACAATAAAACTCGACTAGGGACTTTTAAGAATTATAATACTTATCACATTACATAATCTCAAGTTCAGTCTTACTCGAACTATATAATCCCGTATTATTATTCTAAGGACTTCTAATATATTAGTATTTATATTACGCAGTAAATATAATATAATAGAATCATATCTTATTCCAAATAAAATAATAACATCAACAGTGTTATCAATCTCATCAAATGAATTGCCTCTAGGGCACTAACTCTAACAATCTCCCACTTGCACTAGAGTCAATCATTTACGTATCATATACTTATGAAACTAGTGTGACTATTAAACTTCTGCTGCGACAGAGTTTAATTCAGTAGGTCTGCAACTTTACAACGTTTGTAAC
Source organism: Allium sativum (assembly GCA_030737875.1). Classification (NCBI taxonomy): domain Eukaryota; kingdom Viridiplantae; phylum Streptophyta; class Magnoliopsida; order Asparagales; family Amaryllidaceae; genus Allium; species Allium sativum. Next base: position 134,115,076 of record CM060915.1, read on the forward strand.
TTTGCAGATATGTTCATTTCCTCTGTGAACAACTTCACATAGGAATTATATTTCTTAAATATATGTTTGGATTAATAGTGAGTTTAAGGTTTTAGGCCTGAGCATCAGCCACATTGTTATCGCAACGTATATCATTGGATCAACAATGAATTAAGTTCAATCATGAACTTCTTAATCCAAACATTATCTTTCTTAGAATCAGTTTTTTTTTTTTTTTTTTTAATTTATTTCTTGTTTTTAAACTAATATTATTCACAATAATTAATGTGTTATCAAATAACATTAGAATTATTGTGACACTCCCACTCAATTTCTTGTCTATACAAGATTCAATAACATTATGCGGTTTTTCAAGATATTTCGATTTCTATTTCATTCCCGTTGGTATCTTAGAGACTGGATCTCCATTTAAATGGATACCAATTCGAGCAATAAAACGTTTTATTCTCAGAGGATTTATAGAAATAATATCCATTTGTTTCTTGTGGATATTACACAAAATAATCATTTGATTTGGGTTCGATCTTATCAGAGGAGGGACGTTTAACAAACGCCTTACATCCCAAATCTTCAAATTAGACACACTAGGACATTTCCTAGTCCATATCTTATATGGCTTCTTTAAAATCGTTTTAGTGGGATTTAAATGCAATTGTTCTAAATTTAATTTATTGGAAGATCTATATGACTTATCTTGGTCGTATCATATCTTATAAGGTGTGATTACTCCTTTCAGACACACCATTTCAATATGGTGTTCTCGGTGGAGTAAGTTGTGAAACAATTTCAAATTCATCTGGATAGTCATTAAATAATTGGCTTAAATATTCTCTTCGATATATTCGAAAAGTATTTATTTTTCTTTTAAAATTGGTTTCTATCTCCACTTTGAATTCTTTGAACTTTTCAAAGGATTATGATATGTGTTTCAAAAGATACACATATTTATATCTACTGATATCATCAGTAAATATAATGAAGTAATAAAACCTGCCTCTAGCTTATGTATCCATTGCTTCGTATACATCATTATATATGAGACCCAATGCTTATCACTCATTCACTGCGTCAAGTGAAAGGTGATTCAGTTATCTTGCCTAATAAACAAGATCTGTATTCTTCATATGATTCGAAATCAATTGATTTCAAAATTCCATCATTATGGAGTTTTGATATATTTTCTTGTTTACTGGGCTAACCGGTTATACTAAAGGTACATTGGATTTAAATCACTAAATTTAATCCAGTCATTATTAATGTCAAGTACATTATAGTTAAGGATTTACAAATATCATTAACTACTTGTGAAATTCCATACGTTATTTCATTTAAATAAAATGAATAACAATTATTCTTTTATTGCAAATGAAATTCAATCTTGTCTAAACAAGGTATTTTATAACATTTATTTTAATTGGAATTTCGTAATAACAATTATCTATTTATTTAATTAAGCCAGTATAATAAAAGGAATCGCCTTCCTATGAAAATTCAGCAATCATCTGCTTCATTTCCAATCGTAAGTCCACTTGTCCTTTTATCTCATTTCTACTTATTTTGTAATTTCTATAAATCAACATACACTTATGTGATTTATATCTAGTATCTAATACTAAAAACATACATAAGCAGATTTTATAACATTTATATCTTTATTGGTTAAAGTCATACTTTAACTTTTATTTTAGATCCTCTATACATGTTAGAACAATTACGTCTTAATTTGTTTGAGGACAATCCCCAAATTTCAATGTTAGTCAAGAAATTTGATTCAATTCAATTTATCCTTCTTAAGAATTAATTTAAATTATCAGAGTTATTTATTATTTAATATCTACAATAGATAATAAATAATAACTGATTCTTTAATATTTATTTAATATAAATTTTGACAATCAAAATTGTATACTAACATAAAAGTGTAATCTAAACTAAAATATGCTCCCACTCAAATTAACATCCCTCTGTTTATATATCTATATCATTATATACATATAATGGTGTTCCAAGATCCATATTTAGTCATGCCTTGACCCTGCTTTGGCTGAACTCAAAACACAACCTTTTAGGTAGACATCTTATGTCAATTATATCGTCTATATAACTCTTGGATCGCATGTTGAACATTTTATTCAGTATTATTCATTTGCTCAAAATATAGAATAATTCATGCTTTTGTCTCTAAGGCCATAATCGTATTATGCAGCCTAGTTAAGTCAGACCCAATAATAGGTTGGAGCACCACATTTTACTCCATCGCATATAACCAAAATAAAAGGTGCACAACGCTTTGGCGTTAGTTACAGCCAATTATCTTGAATAGTGATGAGTATATTATTGGAAGACATCACCATGACTTAATATAACAAAAATTTTCTTTTAAAGGGAATTATAATTCGTAGTGCGAAACAATATTATAGTTATTTACATATATTAAATATATGTATTTTATATTCGTAATATTTAAATAACATACATATTAATCTTATAAATGTATATGTTTAAATTATATAGGTACAATTCCTATATATATTTTTGAACATTTCAAAACTATTGGTTATTATAATTCTAGTATTAGAAACTCTATTCAAATCTAATATAAAATTATAATTAACCAATTTTATTTCCAAATGACTTTTACAAAGCTTCTGGATATATATATTCAAAACAATATATGACCATGTTTCTAACACATACCAAACATGTGAACAAACACAACATTTCCAGAATTTCGAAAACTTTGAGATTTATATATATCTGTCTCTAAGTCACAACTTGAACTCAAAACCAAATAATATATGTATGTCGCAGACTTTAAATATAAAATTCAGTTCTAACATGATAGATTGATAAAATTACACACAGAACCAACTATTAAACTATGTAGGGTCAAACCCCTTTAACAAGCATTCATATTTGTTCTAATAAAACACATATATACAGTTCAATACATTCAGTCGAAATTTTCTATGTATCTTTATACATAGCACTTCAAATCATACATTTGGAACCTGCCTAATCTGATCGGCCCTTTGGGAATTGGCATGGATCTGCATAAACATGTCTATCCATTCTTGTACATAAGTTCAGTCACACTGATTATGTTGCAAGATTAAATCTGCGCATATATACAATCACATGTATTAGCAGATTGACTTTTAATTGGAAATAAACAATGCAGTAATCATGCATTATAAGCAATACAAACTTATTTGTATGCTAGTGGTTAACAGGTTCTCTATGTGGTGTTTAATTTTACAGGAATCAATATTCCCCTTTTTCACAATACTTAAGCTGTCAAACAATGAATCAACACTTTGAATCAACACTTCAAAATACATTCGAGTATTTTTGGATAATAAACACCATCAAGCCAAACAATGAATCAACACTTTGAATCATATATTGCTTTAATTCATAATATCAAGTATAGTATGTCCTTTAGGTATGAAATATATACATATGTTTAGCTCGGACCAATATATATATATATATATGCAGGAATCTTAACTAGCCCATTTAGTGTCAAACAACATATGCACATGTTTCAGATATGAAAACAGAGGGTACTTGCAAGACTGACTTGCGACGAAATAAGTTTAATCTACAAACTGCTTCGAGTTTAAACTAATAGACCAAAATAACATTAATACTGTGCTAATCTTATCTCAGCAGATTTGCTACCCTGTCTAACAAGAATGAGATGTACAGTTACAAAACAAATACTGGTTTAAGAAGCAGAGAAATGACTGATGATTAGATAGGCAAAACCTGACATATAAATCAAAACACAATTGTTCTATTTTAAATCAAGTTAACAGCTAATAATTAATAACATAGATCTAAAGTATCAGTCAAAATAGGGGTTTTTGATACCAGAAACAAATTGTTACAGAATTTTAACAGATCTGATTACAATATAACACTGACTTATATAGGTGTGTGGGTGTGTACTTGATAGTGTCCATAACACTATTTGTACGATTAATTGTTTATATGGATCAAATCCAATTGTAATACAACTAAAGTAATTAAATATGGTATTCCCTATCAATGTTAAATCATAATAAAACAAGACATGTATGCGATGCTTAACCATTGGGTCAGGCCCAATACTTACATCTACGAACTGTTATGGCTTTGATATGCAGTTAACCATTATAATAATGTACATGTAATAAGATATACATATACTACCTTCTTTATTTATAATTACCAATTGTAAATCAAATTTGCATTGGTATTTATAATACAAGCAGAAGTGTAAAATTGTTCATTAACATATCTAATATATGTACAATCTAGTATGAACAAATCTTATATCACGTAACTAGTATAACTTGGGTAAACATAGATTTACAAATCATATTTGCCATAATCCAAATATCAAAATTTATAAAGATCAAATCAGTGCAACTATATGATAAGTAATCTGTAAATCATATTCACAATTTATTTATATCAACATATATGACCTTTTATCATGAGTTGATATATGTGTGTATGTATATATATATATATATATATATATATACATATATTTATGATCAAATATGGTCATTAACATAGGGTAATACATTATATTGGAACCAGATTTAATTTAGATTAATGGATTATATCTAACAGTTTTATAAATACTGAACTAATATCAAATCTGGAGCAAAATCCAAAAGATATTTAATGAGTCATGATACAAACTGTTTTATACCAACATCATCAAAATGAAAATAGAAATTGATCAGCATCAATTTGATACAAAGATTGTACTTGTGGATTTTTTAACAAGATTTTGAAATCTATAACAATTACTATATTAATCTGTACAGTTACAGATCAGTATAAAACTCTTATAGTACGTAACTAGCTTTAAGATGTTTAGTTGATCAACATAAACTTCAGTAAAAGAAATCGATTCATATTTTGACTCTGTTTCCGAAACAAGATCCAAATATAATATGAATATGTTTAAAATAAACAAATTTAACCACCATGTATGTTTAACCCCATATTATTTATTTGAAAGGGAAAAACTTATTTTATCTAGAATTCAAATAGCCCTGGGATTATGGTTTTGATCGCATTTTCAACAACAATTATTGCAAAGCAAAATCAAAATTTAAACTGAGTCACAAGTTTAGCAAATTCAAACATGATTAAACACCCATATTTAGAACATGATTCCTCATAGTTCCAGAGTGTAATATGCTACTTAATATTGACTTTCAATAATTAAGTCATATTTATTTCATAATTGACTTTCAATTATAAGACTAATTGTATATCGGTCTCTCTATGATATTCATACATAAATTAACAGAACAAAATCATGTTTCCAGAATTTGATAGATTAGGTAATCAGAATATGAAACACAGTGAAAATTAATTAAATACAGTTAACCATGATGGTTTATCAAAATTTCATATCAAATATAAAACCAACTTATAGAAAAACACTTTTATATCTGATATCAAAACAGATTTCACCATCAGTGAAACAAATTCACATTTGGAATTATTTCATGATCAATTCTTGAAGCTAAGTTTTATAAACTTTAATACTCATGAATCAACTAGTTCATAAGATTATTAAGTCATTCCAGAACATTTAATCGATAACAGAGTATGGCTTGACCATTTCAATCCAGAAGAAACAATCATTATTGACCCAGAAATCCATTTCAGATCTAATACGATGAACAATTTCATCTCAATCAATGTATCTTATACTAATCTGGTTTCGATTTGAAATTATCAAACAAAACCCCTAAATTTAAATAACCTATACTATCGATCATTTAGGAATTCAAACGAATACAAATCTAAATTAGAAATCGAGATACAATTTATTGCAAAACCTGGCTCTGATACCATTGTCAGTTTTTATTGATCGAATCAATTACCCAATTTAACGATTTAACAGATTAAATCTAGGATCTTTGCAATAGAGTAAATCAAAATCAATTTAGATTAGAATATATACCTGTCGTCGTGTTGAATCCTTGAACAATCCAGAATAAGATCGAATTGAAAAACGAAGTTGAATCGAATCAAGCCCTCCATATGTCGAGCCTCTATAAGTAATCCACGGTCGCTTGTTCTCCAAGATGTCGAACATCATCATCGAGAGGAAGGACAGAAAGGTGCTAGCCATTTTTAGGGTATTTGGTTTCTGCCCCTTTTAGATAATTTTGGTTCTAGGGTTTTCTGAAAAACCGAAAAAAAAAAATGAATAATAATAAAAGAATGTCGGCCATTCTTTTATAATGTGTTAACCAAAAAATATCTAAACTAGGTTAGACCAAAATACCCTTATACCAATTCAAAACTAAAGAATAATCAACATTTGATCCTCCTTTTGTTGTGAACGGTTCTCATCCTTTTCAAGCGTTCTTATGTGTGACCCTATAGGTTACTATAACGTTGGCAATAATTAAATCGTATTTAAATTATAAACAGTGAGCGGTATCTAGCAACACATCACTGCTACCCAAGTTATAATAATATAATCGATTTGATACAACCTTTTGTGACCAGTGTCTCAATGTAATATAATCCTTTTAACCAGTATATCCAGAATTAAACTTGAGGCATGGATCGTATCATCCTCTTTATATTTTAATCCGTTTTTCTTGATCGATGAGTAGACTGTTTAAAACAAATCAGTATTTGAGCACGGCCATGCATTTCACAGTCTCACTCAATCAAGAGGCCCACAGATATCACTATGAATATATCATAGGGTTAAATTCCATCTAGATCATTCATAATTTTCATTCGATTCGAGATGTATCCAATAATTACCGTTATCGTTACTCTGTTACGAAATAACTTTAGATGATATCAAAACACAAATATCCTTGAATAAAATTATAATGATTTCAGGTCTAAGGACCATTACATCACTGTCACTATGAGAATAACTTATGATACTGTTGATTATGTTCCACGGAGTTATCTCATGGTGGGTCAGCCCAATACGCTATTCTCTAATACGTATTTATATCTTGACTTTAATATCACGTATATTAATGATCAATGAGATGTGATCATCAGTCAATCAATATACTAGTCTCAATGCTTTATTGTTGTCCTGTATTAACAATAAAACTCGACTAGGGACTTTTAAGAATTATAATACTTATCACATTACATAATCTCAAGTTCAGTCTTACTCGAACTATATAATCCCGTATTATTATTCTAAGGACTTCTAATATATTAGTATTTATATTACGCAGTAAATATAATATAATAGAATCATATCTTATTCCAAATAAAATAATAACATCAACAGTGTTATCAATCTCATCAAATGAATTGCCTCTAGGGCACTAACTCTAACAATTCCAAGCACTCCAACGTGGTGAATCTAATCGCCTTCAGTTGCTTTAGGTTTAGCGCGAATTCCAAACCTAGTTTTGAAAAAATTGGAAAGGTAAAGGCTGTGTTTAAATAAAATGGTTTATAACACTTTAAAACATCGCGAAGTTCAATTTATCAATAAAAATCATATCTTTTTCGTATGTTGTCGAAATTCAGTAAAACAAGAGACATTGGGACCGTGACATCGTACGCTACATTTTAGAAGCGACTAGAACACATTTGGAGCTCTCTACAAAATTAGAAGGAGTGGAACGCAATATGAGATTTCTAAATTCAAATTTGAATGGATACGCATCGTATAAATTATATAAGCATTGTATAAATTACATAAGCATTGTATATCTCACATACAAGCGTTGTATAAATTATATAAGCGATGTATAAATTATATATACGTTGTATAAATCATATATGTGTTAAATGAAATTTAAAGGGAAATAAATATGCTTATATATATATATGTATATGTATACTTCCATCGTCCACAGACCATGGACGATATAAATTGTTTGGATTGTTATTGTGAATGACTGATTGTGGTTACAAAAAAATTGATTGTGTTATGGAAAAGTTTGGTTGAATATCAGTTTATCAACCCTATGATTGATTTGAATGAATGGAAATGAAATTATTGTAATGCTGCAAGGCCTAGGATAGTAGAGGAGCCGTGCTGGACATGGTGCCGGTGCTAAATACCCTACCGTTATAATGTCGAAATTTTCTGAAATGAATCATATCAAATTATTGTTGTGTTGATAAATTGTTTGAACGATGAATGTGAAGTTATAAAAATATTCATGTGTTGAATAAATTGTTGAAACAATAAAATTAACATTCTTATTTTATATATGAAGTGTTAAAAATATTCATGTGTTGAATAAATTCTTAGAACAATAAAAATAACATTTTATTGTATGTATGAACCACTAAAAATATTGATGTGTTGAATATATTGTTGAAACAATAAAATTAACATTTTTATTGTATATATGAAGTGTTAAAAATATTCATATGTTGAATAAATTGTTTGAACGATAAAAATATCATTTTTATCATGAATGTGAAGCTATAAAAATATTCGTATGTTGAATAAATTGTTTGAAAGATAAAAATATCATTTTTATCATGAATGTTAAGTTATAAAAATATTCATGTATTGAATAAATTCTTGGAACAATAAAAATAACATTTTATTGTATGTATGAACCACTAAAAATATTCATGCGTTGAATAAATTCCTTGAACGATAAAAATATTATTATTATTTTTTGAAGGAAAAGGTAGTGAATCAACATGATTCACACCTTAATATATTAAGAACCATAAAGTAGCAAGTCGTGTATTTACACCATATTTACAACCAAAAACAGGCTATCGCTACACCAGCGATTACTACATACATGCATGTAGCCTGACAACAAAATAATTCATATACTTCATAACATTACAGCACCATAAACTAAAAGCAAAAAGACATAACATGAACCCAGAAGTCGTCTTCGTGGAACATCAGGTCCGGTGATGTGCCTCACACGCTTGCGCATCCTGTGAGCAATGGTATCAACATGCCTCTTCCGCTCCATGCCTGCCCAGTCATAAACAAAACTAAGGATGGAGTAAATGATACTATTAGGAGCTTTCATCTTGTAGTTAAATTTTCTGGAGTTACGCTCACGCCATAAAATCCAAGTGTATGCAAAATTTAACAATGCAAATAGATAACTGTTATAAGAATCATCCAAGGCTGGGTAAATATATTACCAAAAATTATATTTATCTACTATGAAATCACCCCAATGCAAGTCCAAGAAAAGGAAAACTAAGCACTTTGTCAAGATGTAAAATGCAAAGTCGCAATCCAAAAAAAGATGATGGTAATGCTCCTCGTCATGACCGCAGAACACACATCCACCTACCACGTTCACACCTCTTTGTCTAAGTCTGCTGACCGTATTTAATCGGCGGTGCATCACGATCCACATATGAATTTTCACTTTATTAGGAATTTTGAATCGCCACATGTATTCAAACCCCAACCTCCTAATCCCAGTGAAGTTGATCAACTTGTTGATGCTGCGAACACTGAACATCTTTCTCTCCCCCTCCAACATCCATACAAACTCATCTAGCTCATTGGAAAAACTCACCTTGTCAAGCAAATCAAAAATACAACACAACTGAACCAAAGAATTACCAGCCACCAATATGGAGAATGTTAGCTTCCAATTGAAACCCGGAGCATCAATATCATATATCTCACCAACTGTGTATTTCTTATTACAAGCAATTGCAAAGAGATCCGAAAACTCCACACACAAAGGGATGGGGGAGAGCCAATTATCGAACCAGAATGAAGTATTATGGCCATTTTTCACCACAATCTTAGTGCCCAGTTTTAACAAATGAGCGAGAAGCATAACATTATGCCCAAACACCGAACACATTAAAGAATCAAAATTGCCATTACAGCATGTACTAATTATCCATTCTTTCCAAAGAGCATGTTTATCAGAAATCATAAGCCATAACCACTTACAGAGTAACGACGAATTCATGTTCTTCAAGTTAATGACACCAAGACCACCTTGCTCCTTAGACTTACAAACCTGTTCCCATGAAACCAAACAGCTAAGCTTTTTCGTCTCCTTATTGCCAATCCAGAAAAAGTTTCAGCGAATAGCATCAATCTTCTCCAACACCCATCCAGGAAATTTGTAGAAGGACATCCAATACATTGGAATTGAAGATAAAATAGAATTCACAAGTATAAGTCTACCAGCTTTTGACAAAGAGTTTCCCTTCCACCTTGCTAGCCTTGTGTCAACCTTTTCAATCAAATGTTGCTAATCTTTCTTCATTAATTTCTTGGGGCGGATGCACACACCCAGATAATTCAAGGGGAAAACTTCGGCCTTGCAATTCAACAATTCAGCACATGACTTGCGCAAATCATCACTACAACCCAACGTGTAAACACTGCTTTAAAGAAAATTAATTTTTAAACCATATAGGCTTTCAAAAGCGTAAAGGATGAATTTAAGTGCAACAAGATATTTACAGTCTGGTTTACTGAAAATGATAGTGTCATCAGTGTATTGTAAAGAGTTAATACCCCCTACCACATGATCTCTACCAATGCTGCTGATAATGCCCTCCGCACACCCCAATTTTAGAATTTTTGAAAAAACATCAGCTTCCAAATCAAAGAGAAGCAGAGAAAGAGGGTCCCCCTGCCTCAAACCAGGCTTAGAGTAAATAGTGGAGCCAACAACGCCATTAACACAGATGCTTGATCTACTAGATGAAAGATTCAAATAAATCGATTCAATCCATTTGTTTTGAAAGCCTCTTGCCTTCAACACATCAATAATAAATCTCCAGTCAACAGTATCAAATGCTTTGGCAAGGTCCAACTTAATAATAACACCAGGAACATCAAATTTATCACAATGAGAAATAACTTCCCCAACCAACACCGCACCATCAAGAATCTTCCTACCTTGGATAAAAGCAGTTTGGGATTTGTCAATTAACATATCCATCTTAGCTTTCAGTCTGTTTGCTAGCCCTTTTGTAGTTAATTTGAAGCTAATGTTAAGAAGGCTGATTGGTCTGAAATCAGCTGCAGTAACGTTACCTTCTTTTTTGGGGATTAAAACCACATTAGCATAACTAATTAAGTCCAGCCTTAAAGTACCGTTATGAAATTCTTCAAACAGACGTAATATATTATTTTTCACCAAATCCCAGTACTGTTTAAAGAAAAAATCTGGGAAACCATCAGGTCCAAGGGCCTTATCCTTAGGCATCTCTTTCAAACCATTCACAATTTCCTCTTCAGTAAATTCATTTGCAATGTCCGATAGATCCAAAATTTAAGGATAAAGTTTGCGCCAATCAATAGAAATGCGGATCTCAACGCGATCACCAAAAATGCCTTTATAATATTCAGTAAATTGTCACTCAGCTTTTGTTGATCAAAAATCTCCTCCCCATCTTTCCAAATACTATGAATCAAATTTGTTCTTCTTTTTCCATTAGCAACTCTATGAAAGTAAGCAGTGTTTCTATCCCCTTCCTTCGACCACTGAGATCGGGATCTCTGCCTCCAAAAAATCTCTTCTTGGTCCATAACTTTGTTGAGCTCTCTCTCTTTCTGATGCAACAACCCCCTTTCATCAGCGTCCAAACATCTTTCTTCATCCAGAACATTAAGTTCAAAATTTTCCTTTTCAATCCTTTCCTTTTTAAGTCTGATATGGCCAAACACCTAAACATTCAATTTTTTGAGAAATTTCCTCGAAAGCTTGAATTTAGTACTGATAGTTCTTGCCGCATCACCACACACTCAAAACTCAAACATTTGTTACACAACATATCATCAAAATTATCTTCAAGGCTCTACATTTTTTCAAATCTGAAGAAGGGTTTCTTTCGTATAGCATCACCAGAATCCAACACCACAGGGCAGTGATCAGAGATAATTGAAGATAAACCTTTTTGAGAGGTTAAAGGGTGAAGATCCTCAAAAGGAGCATTAATGAAGAGTTCTACCATCAAAAGGAGCATTAATGAAGATAAACCTTTTTGAGAGGTTAAAGTTTAACTAAAGTTGGAGGAATTCTACCATCAGACCAAGTATATTTTCTATTTGGCAGAGGCAAATCAATTAATTCACATTCACCCACAAACTCGCCAAAGTCTGCCATGTCACCACAATGATTTGCACTTTGGCTGCTTCTTTCGAAACCAAATCTTGTAACATTGTAGTCGCCACCAATGACCCATGGGCCATACATCAATCTATGAAATTCCACCCGCTCCTTCCACAAAATTTTCCTTTCACATCTCGTATTTGGACCATAAACATATGAAAAAATAATATAACCTCCTACTCATGACACATTCCAACGCCACGTGCAGACAATGACTCTGAATGATCTCTTATTTGAAATTCCACAAACTACTATTCCAACCAGTAAACAAACCACTTGCACTACCCACAACCGGTATGTACCTCCATTCATCAACTACTCCCCACCCCAGGCTTTTAAAACTGCGTATATCAGGATTGTCAAGCTTAGTTTCTTGTAGCAAAATGATGTCAGGTTTAATAGATTTAAGGTAATTTTTGACTCTAATACATTTATCAAAATTACTCAGGCCTCTAACATTCCAAGTTATAACAATCATTGGGGTATGTAAGCCCTATCTAACTTCTTACTTTTGATATCACTCATAACATTATCATTTAACATAAAACTGGAGCTACTAGCAAGTGCATGCATCTGATCAGAAGACATAGAATTAAGAATAGCAGGGATAAAAACAATACCTTCAAAAGGATAAGGAAGGACACGTGCACTCCTTCTCAGTATGACCAGTCCTGAATCTATGGGCTTCTTGCCTTTCTTCTGCTCGTCGCACATGAACGTTCATTTGAGTCTGGAAAAGCCAATGCATTGTCTCCACCACCAAGATTAACATCATTATCGTCACCACCAAGATCAAAGTCATCATCATTATCCACCTCAAACATAAACTCGACACCAGCATTATCACTGTCATCCAGCCCAACATCATTATTTCCACCATCTGCTAACAAGTCGCCACTTTGAACCCCCACGACATCCCTCCCTACATTCTGATCCACTACATCACCCCCCGATTCAACCGAAATTGGAGCAAATGAATTACTACCCAACCCCACATTAGCATTGGGGACACTACCACTCCTAGCCTTCAAAATCTTCAAATTACCATCATCCCCTCTGGCAAAAACCGTTTTACGAAGCTCCCTTCTGTCTACTTCATCAGATGATTCATCATCCACCTTCGATATCAACACATTATGAAAAAAACCTTCAACAGGGACAACAAAAGATGATGGAAGATCCATTTCCTCATCAATTAACATCAATGCCCGCAAAGAAGAAAAATCAGTTGCATTCCAAACTCCACATTGAAGCCTGGATACTTCACCCAAATCCGTTAGCGCCGTCTTGAGGGTATCTAGGCTCCTACAAACTAGAGGCACATTCTTGAGAGCAATCCAAACATAAATCCTTTTTTAGCTATACTTCCAAATTGCGGACTCCACCTTTTCAGATTAACAACTCCTTTTGGGTCAAAAAGTGAATAATAAAAGGATTCTGTCAGTAAAGACGGGGGGGGGGGGGGTAGTTTCGCAATAAAGTCTCCACCAAATCTCCGAACAGTCCAAATCCATCCAGGCTCCCTCCTACCAAAATGAGAACCCAAGAGATTCTCCAGTTCATTGATTGAGAAAGCCCCAAGGGCTATGGAGGTAACTACCATCGATCTAGCCGTTCTAAATTCATTAGGATAATGAGCCGCTGAAAGAAAAGGAAGCGATTTGGAGGTCTCCATAATTTTAGGGCTTTTGAGATTAATTATACAATTAAAACCCTTACGCCCAGTTTTATTACAAAGAAAACAGAAAAAAGGATTTAGATAGCTCCTCGCCCAGTGATCTGAAGATCCACATCTAAAGCACCCATTAATGGATTTGATGGTTTTTATTTTTTCAAAGTAATGGTTCGTATTCCGAGGCGGCTGATGAGCAAAAGGAATATTACGAGATTTAAAATTTGAATGAATATCTCGAGGAAAAGTGTTATGCTTTACACCTGGCTTCAGCAAAATCACCTTGTACGAAGGAAGTACACCCTTGTCGTTATCCTGTCTGTCCTCTAGTGAAGAAAAAACATGATTAGAGAAAGATAAAGCAAGATTGTTAATCGCATTCTTTGAATTCTCCATTAGGGTTTTGAACGTCACCATTCTTCAAGTTTGATAAAAATATTATTTTTATCTTGTATATAAACTAAATAAAATAGTCATGTGTTGAAATATATTTGTGTTCGCCAAAAATACCATTTTTATTGTATGTATGAAGTGTTAAACATAACCATGCATGAAAATAAATATTTGTTCGCTAAAAATATTATTTTTAGCGTAGATATGCATATATATATACATATGCTGAATAGGAAAATGGATTAGCTGTCGAGTAAAGAATTTATTTGCGTGCCCGACAGATAGGTAAGCTTTAATGAGTTAGCTGCGCAATTTTATTATTATATAAACTCCTGTGAATGCCATTGGATGCGGTATGCTGGTTGTTCTGTGTGAGATTATAAATGTCGCCATAGGATAACAACAATTAATTTTGAACTACACTACATGGCATAGTTCGTCAAGATAGCATACTTTATCATATACCACACAAGCATTTGGAGCTTAAGTGACGAGGTTGGAATTACCATACAAGCAAGAGGCTTGTATGGCGATGACTGTATTACAGGTTGAATGGATTATGGACTAAATAAAATATAACTATAAATTGTCAGATTTAATAAAAACCTCACATGGGTCTGGAGTTGACAATAATCACGTCTCTCCAGTTATTAGATATGACACATTGATTATTTATTTTCCAACACAGGACAAGGTGACGAGAATTTATTCTTTGGAATAATGATTTTTACACTCTCCCTTGGGCTAAGAATAGTCACTAAAAATTGTGTATGCTTATTCAGGATTTATTGGGTGCCTAATAGGGCCCAATAAATTTCCAAACCCCTCTCCGTACAAAGAAGGATATGGCGAATTTTTCCGAAATTTAAAGGTGTTAGCTATATTTTTGAAGTGAAAACGGCTTGGAAACCGTCGAATGAATTATATATATATATATATATATATATATATATATATATATATATATTAAAATAAAACGAATCGCGCAGCTGGAGTTTGCGTTTTGGAATCGTAACTTTAAACGATCATACCGAGAGATCGACTGTTGGATTTTCCCAAAACTGGAACCGTTGGGTTCTCTTTGGAAAGATCTTTCCAACGATATTAAATTTGTTAAGATCCAAAGGTTAGATTTTGAGAAATATGTAAATCAAATCTGAAGAAAAACAGCGCCTGGGCCGCGTAGTGCCCTGAAGCGTTATTTAAATAAAATGGTCTATTTTTATGTAAATAAAAATAGCGATAAATCATTATAAAATATTATAAATGATATGGAATGGAAATAAGCCGATTTTACTCGGTTTTTGAATATGCTGATAGTTAGATGTATTTGACATGAAACTATTATATTGAACTTAAACGTGAATGTCAAATAATTTAACCATGGAAAGAATTGATTTGAATTCTATGTATACGTGAATTATTTAAAAAGGCCGAGTTAATTCTCATTTCAAATAATTGATCGACGAGTAAAAGTCGAAGATATGAAGATGGTGCAAGACCAATAATTTTCACATCGAATGGATGGCTACTGATGCCTTTGATTGGAGTTGCTGCCCTGAAAGGGTTACAGTCGTAGTTGTCCAGACGTATTTATTTAATTTTCGGATGTGTGAAGGCCTCTCTCCTGTATTGGACATATGGGACGAGGAAAAAGGTGCCTTCGGTTTCTTTTAAACCTAGAACGAACTAGTAAATGGATGTGTGTCTGACATTGGATTTTATTCTGTGCTGATTGATTTCTGTTATATATATCTGTTTGGTGGCGGAGAACTTATTCTCTTGATTAACACACTTATCTAAGACGTACGAGCTTAGATGTTATATGTCGATAGACATCAGTCGCATGGCTCGGAATGTCAATGTGGCATGCTGAGATGCAAGTGATCAAGGCTTTTTTTGAAAAGCTGAGCCTTGTGGTTGATGATCAAAGCACGGCTTTAAAGAGCATAGCTTTGTGTATAGCATTAATTCGCGAGCCTCACACCCCTGTATGAACCAGAAACGGGAGAGGACTGCAAGGAGAACATGCGTTTCTTTCTAGCTAGGAGTGGTGCCATGGTATGGAGCCCAGACATTTTTACTTATGTGGATGATGGAAAGCGAGGTACCTCGGATATATCAGTCAGTACGGGGCCGATGGATGGATATGGTCGACATACTAACCAGACTTACGCCCCATAAGGCGGGGAAACACATTGTTCAGGAATAACCAATCCTCAAACTTAAGAGAGGATCGACCCTGAAGATCGAAGGCGCACTCGAGCTCGGAGCCTGAGACATGGGCTAGAGTGTCTCGAATTTGGTAAGGATGATCCCTTGTCTTGGTTCATGATGGAAATCCAACTTCCAATACGATATTGTGCGGTTTGGATTGTAAACCTATATATGGTGATGTAGTAGATGGTAGCTATGCCGTCTATGATTGATACATTATGACTGAAATTGTTTTTGAAACATATATGCACTAGTAATAATATCAAATGATTTGTTTTATACGTATCAAGCATATTTTGGCCATTATAAGGTAAAACCCTATCCTCCGGTTTGCATTGCATTGTGTGATGAGATTTGAGTCTTATAATGGCTTCATTTTTCTAAAAAGCATTGCGTTGTTTAATGATTTACTTTATTTCATGCACTGCCAATCCAATGGAGTAAACTCGTTCTGCGTTAGCGGCGTGGTCCTGTGATTAGCCTTATTATTAAATAGGTTAAGTAAGATTTCTCATACCAGTCCCATGACTGACTCGTAGGTTGCTTCACTTTGCAAATTCGGGTGCCTCTATTTTCTACACGGACAGCCTTGCATTTAGGTTTAAGCAGGCTCATTCTGGATAGCTATGGAGCTGAAGATGGATTCTATCATTTCTATTATGCTGTTTAGATATCATTATGTATATTATGTTTGATTCCGCTGCAGACATTTTATATTAAGCTGAAACTGTATTCTGTACTAAGTATGATCCTATTATGTTGTGTAACTCTGATGATTATACTATTCCCAGTGTATTTTTATGTACATTATCTTATGTAATTCTATATTTATGTTCTGCTGTTATTGTTTATGTGTTATATTCCAATGATTATCCTTACTTCCGTGGCATGGGGGTTTGGGGTCATCCCAGTTTGGTATCAGAGCTTTGGTTTTTCTTAGCTTCGGAATATAACATATTAACGAACTCGTCAGAAATAGAATCAATAGCATTCTAGGGTGAGTATCTCATTATAGATAGGATCAGTAATGTCCTAGAATGAGTATAGCAGAATAAAATACACCCCCATAGATGCATTTATACTAAAATATAGGTCTCTATGCTTTGTAATAACTTTTCTGTTGGCCTGATTCTTTGTTTGCTATTATTAGACACAGTAGAAAACGAGTGGCAGAAGCAGAAGAAGTAATTGTATGGTTCAACAATCTATTGAGCTAATCGTGCTCCCACAGTTAGAACCAGGTCTAGAAGCTCTAGTAAAGAAGTATCGAAATCTAGGTAGAGTTCCATTCATGGGCAAAGAATCTGTTATTGAAGCACAAGCCTGGATGCGTTCTTCTAAGAGAATTTTTCAAGGCTTAAAGCTAAGAGATGATCAGAAAAGATTACTGGCATTTTGGACACTCAAAGACGAAGCTTTAATCTAGTGGGAAACTGTTACTATGGATAATCCAGAAGGTAATATTACCTAGGATAGGTTTAAAGAAATTTTCAAAGAAAGATTTATTCCTCCAGAAGCAACTGAGTAGCTATATGATGAGTTCTACCATCTAAAATAAGGAGATATGACCATTAGCGATATCAGAATAATTTCAATGAACTTTCCCACTTTGGCCCAGAAATAATTCGAGATCCTTTGAGGAAGAATCTGAGATTTATTAACTTACTTCAAAGAAAATACGAAGGTAGAGTAAATGCACATGTGAATCGTCCTTTTTCTAAAATGATAGAAATGGCTTGTCGCTATGAGAATCTGGATAAGCAAGGTGTTTTGGAAGATGAAGAGGAAGGAAGTTCTAGCAACAAAAGGAAGTTTGAAATTGATAGCCCTGAGGCAAGTACAAAGCCTAAGGTCAGTAAGAAGCCTAAAGCCAATAAGAAAGGAGTCAAATCTAAGAAAGGACCATTGATGACTGCCGCATGCTCTAACTACAATAGGCAAGGACATTTGGCAATAAGTTCCAAGTCTTTAAAGAAACAAAGGAATATTGGATCTGAATCCGATAAGATGTTTCACGAGAATAGAGAATGCAATAAATGCCACCAGACTGGTCATCTTGCGAAGGGTTGCCGGCTATCAAAAAATTCTAAAGTTGCACATGTAAATGAAGTAGCAGAAACTCCCGCACCCTCAACTAGTTGGGAAAGTCTAGAAGTTTTGGAAGGAACACTTACTGTCAGTAATATTCCTGTTACAGTATTATTTGATATGGGTGCGGCACAAAGCTTTATCCTAAGCAATACAGTTAAGAAATTAATGTTAAAACTAAGGAATCTTAAAGAATCGATTAGAGTTCATAATCCGATAAGAGGTTCTCTTGTTCTCGATTTGTATTATAGAGTGCCCGTTTCTTATTCTTGTTACCGGTTTTCCTTTTATTTAATTGTTATGGGTTTTTTCTGAATTTGATATCATTCTTGGGCTGGACTGGTTAACCGAAAACGAAATCGAAGTTAAATGTGCTGAAAGAATCATTAAAATTAAAACGAAGCTTGGATATATTATCATTCCATGTGTAGGCTCAGATTCAGATAGGAAAGAATTTTGGGCTGCACTGGAAGTTACTCTCACTACTACTGAAAATATCCTTGTCGTTAAAAACTACGCGGATGTGTTTGAAGAAGTTGATAGCTTACCATCGCAAAAAGAAATTGACTTCAAGATCGATCTAATTACGAATGCAAGGCCAGTAGTGCACACAATCCGAAGAATGACCTTGAAAGAGAAAGAAGAGTTGGGAGATCAAACGCGACAATTGTTACGGAAGGTCTGATCAGGCCTAGTTTTTCAAATTGGGGAGCAGCAGTGGTGTATATTCCTAAGTCAGATGGTACTCTCTTGTTGTATGTTGATTACCGTGACCTCAATAAGCAGATACTAAAGAGTAAATATTCATTACCCCGCATCGATGATTTATTGGATCGTTTGATTGGAGTGAAGGTATTTTCAAGAATGGACCTAGCTACAAGTTTCCATCAACATTGAATTGCTGAAGAATGCGTTCCTTTGACAGTATTCAGAGGTCCAAACTTATTCTATGAGTTGTTAGTAATGTCGTTCGGCTTATGTAATGCTCCAGCTTATTTTGTCGATCTGATGAACCGAGTATTCAGAGAGGTATTAAATAAATTCGTACTGGTTTTCATTGATGATATATTGATCTTCTCTATGTCAGCTAGCGAGCACGCTATACATTTTGGAAATTCTGAGAAAGAACGTCTTGAAAGCCAAATTTTCCAAATGTATATTCTGACAAGAAGAAGTGAAGTTACTTGGTCACATCATATCAAAGGAAGGAATTTCAGTGGATCCAAGCAAAATTACAGCTATTCAAGATTGGAAACAGCCTAGTACACCCACAGAAGTCCGAAGTTTCCTAGGATTGGCTAGTTATTACCGGAAATTCGTTAAAGATTTTTTGAAGCTATCTAGTCCAATGACACAACTTACTAAGAAGCATGCAAGATTTAATTGGACTCCAGAATGTGAGGCAGCTTTCCAAAAGCTGAAATTAAGGATGACTACTGCTCCAGTGTTGACAATTATCGATGGCAATCAAGATTTGAAAGTCTATACAGATGCTTTTCTTCAGGGTGTTGGTGTGGTATTAATGCAAAGAGGCCAAATAGTTTCTTATGCTGGCCGTCAGTTGAAACCGCATGAGAAGAGATATGCTACTCATGATCTTGAGTTATTAGCCATCGTGTTTGCTTTGAAAATATGGAGGCACTATCTTTTGGGTGAGAAGTTCGTATTATATACAGATCATAAGCCATTAAAGTATTTTTTCACCCAGAAGGGCTTGAATTTGAGGCAACAACGTTGGTTAGAATTTCTTACAGGGTACGATCTAGATATTTTGTATACTCCAAAGAAAGCCAATGTAGTAGCTGATTTCCTTAGCAGGAAGAATGCCATCATTGCCAGTCTTATTATTACTCCTTCGTTGATTGTTAAGATCTTTATTCTTCCGAAATATGATGAATTTATTCATAGGATTAGCAAGATAATCAAGGAAGGTGAACCCTTGAGTTTCCAAATTGATAACAAGGAAATTTTGATGCTAAAGGGCCGAATTTTCATCTTGGATATTCCTGAACCTCGAAGAGAAATAATGGATGAATGTCACAAGTCCAAACTTAGTATCCATCCAGGAGTGAGTAAGATGTATAATGATCTCAAACGCACATTCTGGTGGAGGGCAATGAAAAGAGACATTTCCATGTATGTTATCAGGTGTTCCACCTGTCAATAAGTCAAAAGCGATCAACAGAAACTCGCCAGATTGTTACAACCATTGGACATCCCAGGTTCGAAGCGTGACCAAATTTCCATGGATTTCATTGACGGTTTGCCCAGAACCAATAAAGGAAATGACATTGTATGGGTGATCGTAGATCCTTTCACGAAGACCGCCCATTTTATACCTGTCAGATCAAATAGAACATATCAGACTCTGGCACAGATTTATTTCAAAGAGATCGTTAGACTACATGGTGTTCCCAGTAGTATTGTTAGTGATCGTTATCCGATATTCGCTAGTAAATTCAGGGAGGCATTCCAGGAAGAGATGGGAACAAATTAAATCTTAGCACTGCATACAATCCTCAAACAGATGTCCAAACTAAGAGGGTGAATCGTATATTAGAAGATTTATTGTGGGCTTGTATTCTTGATTTTGGAGGATCATGGGAATATCACTTGCATTTGGCAGAGTTCTCATATAATAACAGCTAACAAGCGAGGTTGAAAATGTCACCATTCGAAGCATTGTATGGTAGACCATGTAGATCTCCCGCATGTTAGGTGGAACCTGGTAATCGACCGGTATTGGGTCCAGATATGATTCGTGAAGCTCCGGATAAAGTCGATTTCATTAAGAAGCGACTGCAAATAGCTCAAAGCCGATAAAAGAGTTATGCAGATTCGAGAAGAAGAGATTTGGTTTTTTCTGTTGGTGATTATGTATATTTGAGAGTTTCTCCAATGAGAGGAGTAGTCCAATTCGGGAAGACAGGGAAGTTGGTGCCTAGATTTATTAGTCTATTTCCTATACTTGAAAGGATTGGAACTCTTGCTTATATGGTTCAATTGCCCGACCAGTTGCCCGGAGTGCATGATGTATTTCATGTGTCTCAATTTCTAAAACATGTGCATGATCCAGACTTGATTGTGGAAGAGGCCGCGCAACAAGATTTGGATATTACTCCAAAATTAGCAGTGAGAAGAGAGCTACTGAAAATTATTGGCAAAGAAATCAAAATTCTGAGAAACAAGAAGATACACTGAGTCAAAGTGCAGTGGAGTGGAGATCCTCGAGACTGTACACGGGAAATGGAAGATAGCATCAAACAAGCTTATCCCAAGTGCAGAGTCGACATCTCTGATTAGCTATGGCGCAAGGTACATTTACAATTTATTCTATTTCCATTTTGTTTCCTACTTTGCTGTTATTTCCTTTTCGGGGACGAAATTTTTTATGTGGGAGAGATTATAACAACCCGGAAAATCAGAACCAATTTAAAAATTTTAATTCGAGTAATTTTGACAGACATTTGGTCAGAATTTAAAAATTGGATTTTTAAATAATAATAAATCCCTTAAAATAGCCATTTTGCAAACAACCTCCGTTTTCGATGAAACCACTTTGGTTGGATCAAGAATGTCAATTTATTACTAGGTTTAAAACTCCATAATTTTTGGAATTAATATGTGAGAATGGCAAAAGAAAACGTGTTTTGCAAATACAGTGCAAATTGGATCGACCAGAAAATTGCCATTTTTCAAATGGTCTCCAAATTCGACCAAATTAGTTCTGTTGGGACCGTATCATCCAAACATAGCTAGATTTATTTTTCAGGAATTTAATTAGTATGTGGCCCCGACAAATGAAAATGTATGTTCAAATCTAATATTGAATGTTTTATATTTTAATTCGAAGAAAAACTGTCAGAAACAGTCGAATGGGCTTACGAAACAGATTCCATTATGTCCGGAATGAGGGTATTTAGCCAGGGCCGACACTCGTTGGGTTTGATTTGGAGTTCGGATAAGAAAACACTATTTTTGGATTTAAATGAATAAAATAAATAAATTATATATATTATAACCAATCAGAAGTCAACGTTAAACCTAATTCACTTTTCCCGAACCCGTGCCCTCTCAAACCCGATGGCAGAAACATTTATTTCCTTCTCTTCTTGATTTCTCATGATCCACGCAATAAAATCCATTGATCCTTCAAAGAATTTTGTAGAGGATCTTGAGATCATCAAATCCATACCATCCACATCCTCTATTGTGGAGTATTGGGATCAGAATCTTGCCATGAAGTTAGCCTGCTCATCGCGCCGCCGTGCCCTGATCCCGCCATCGAACTCCACCGCACCACCATCATCAGGTGCGATGTTCCAAGCATGCCAAAGTTGTGCAATCTGATCGTCTTTAGGTGCTTCCAGTTTCACGTGAATTACAAACCTAGTTTTGAACAAATTGGAAAGGTAACGGCTATGTTTAAATAAAATGGTTTATAACACTTTAAAACGTCGCGAAGTTCAATTTATCAATAAAAATCATATCTTTTTCGTATGTTGTCAAAATCCAGTGAAACAAGAGATATTGGGACCGTGACATCTTACGCTACATTCTGGAAGAGATTAGAACACATTTGGAGCTCTCTACAAAATTAGAAGGAGTGGAACCCAATGTGAGATTTCTAAACTCAAATTTGAATGGATACGTGTCATATAAATTGTATAAGCATTGTATAAATTATATAAATGTTGTATATCTCACATACAAGCATTGTATAAATTATATAAGCGATGTATAAATTATATATACATTGTATAAATCATATATGTATTGAATGAAATTAAAATGGAAATAAATATGCTTACATATACATACATACATACATACATATATATATATATATATACACACTCCCCTTGTCCATAGACCATGGACGATATAAATTGTTTGGATTGTGATTGTGAGCGATTGATTGTGGTTGCAACAAAATTGTTTGTGTTATGGAAAAATTTGGTTGAATATGGGTTTATCAACCCTATGATTGATTTGAATGAATGGAAATGAAATTATTGTAATGCTGCAAGGCCTAGGATAACATAGGAGCCGTGCTGGACAAAGTGTCGGTGCTAAATACCTTGCCGTTTTAATGCCAAAATTTTCTAAAATGAATCATATCAAATTGTTGTTATGTTGAATAAATTGTTTGAATGATAAAAATATCATTTTTATCATGAATGTGAAGTTATAAAAATATTCATGTGTTAAATAAATTGTTGAAACAATAAAATTAACATTTTTATTGTATATATGAAGTGTTAAAAATATTTATGTCTTGAATAAATTCTTGGAACAATAAAAATAGCATTTTGTTGTATGTATGAACCACTAAAAATATTCATGTGTTGAATAAATTGTTGAAACAATAAAATTAACATTTTTATTGTATATATGAAGTGTTAAAAATATTCATATGTTGAATAAATTGTTTAAACGATAAAAATATCATTTTTATCATGAATGTGAAGTTATACAAATGTTCATATGTTGAATAAATTGTTTGAACGATAAAAATATCATTTTTATCATGAATGTGAAGTTACAAAAATATTCATGTGTTGAATAAATTCTTGGAACAATGAAAATAACTTTTTATTGTATGTATAAACCACTAAAATTATTCATGTGTTGAATAAATTCCTCGAACGATAAAAATATTATTTTTATCTTGTATATGAACTAAATAAAATAGTCATGTGTTGAAATATATTTTTGTTCACCAGAAATATCATTTCTATCATATGTATGAAGTGTTAAAAATAACCATGCATGAAAATAAATATTTGTTTGCTAAAAATATTATTTTTAGCGTAGATATGCATATATATGCATAAGCTCAACAGGAAAATGGATTAGCTGTCGAGTAAAGAATTTATTTGCATGCCCGACAAATAGGTAAGCCTTAATGAGTTGGCCGCGCCATTTTATTATTATATAAACTCCTGTGAATGTCATTGTATGCGGTGTGCTGGTTGTTCTGTGTGAGATTACAAACGTCAACATAGGATAGCAACAATTAATTTTGAACTACACTACATGACATACTTCGTGAACATAGCATACTCTATCATATACCACACAAGCATTTGGAGCTTAGTGACGAGGTTGGAATTACTATACAAACAAGAGGCTTGTATGGCGATGACTGTATTACAGGTTGAATGGATTAAGGACTAAATAAAATATAAATGTAAATTGTCAGATTTAATAAAAACCCTACACGGGTCTGGAGTTGACAATAATCACGTCTCTCTAGTTATTAGACACGGCACATGGTTTATTTATTTTCCAACACTGGACAAGGTGACGAGAATTTATTCTCTGGAGTAATGATTTTTACACTCTCCCCTGGGCATAAAATAGGTCACTAAAAATTGTGTATGCTTATTCTGGATTTATTGGATGCCTAATACAGCCCAAAAAATTCCCAAACCCCTCTCCGTACAAAGGAGGATATAGCATTTTTTCCAAAATTTAAAGGTGTTAGCCATATTTTTGAAGTGAAAACCGTTTGAAAATCATCGAATGAATTATATTTATGTATATAAATATAAATTAAAATAAAACGAATCGCGCAGCTGTAGTTCATGTTTTGGAATCGTAACTTTAAACGATAATACCGAGAGATCCGACCGTCGAATTTTCCCGAAACCAGAACCGTTGGGTTCGCTTTGGAAAGATCTTACCAGCGATATTAAATTTGTTAAAATCAAACAATTAGATTTTGAAAAATGTGTAAATCAAATCTGAAGAAAAACAGCGCCAGTGCCGCGTAATGACCTAAAGCGTCGTTTAATTAAAATGGGCCATTTTTTATAAATAAAAATAGCGATAAATCGTTATAAAATATTATAAACGATATAGAATGGAAATAAACCGATTTTACTTGGTTTTTGGATATGCTGATGGTTAGATGTATTTGACATGAAAATATTATATTGAACTGAAACGTGAATGTCAAATAATTTAACCATGGAAAGAATTGATTAAAATTCTATGCATACGTGAATTATTTGAAAAGGCCGAATTAATTCTCATTTCAAATAATTGATCGACGATTAAAAGTCGAAGATATGAAGACGGTGCAAGACCGATAATCTTCACATCGAATGGATGGCCACTGATGCCTTTGATTGGAATTGCTGCCTTGAAAGGGTTACAGTGGTAGTTTTCCGGACGTATTTGTTAATTGTTCGGATGTGCGAGGGCCTCTCTCCTGTATTGGACATATGGGACGAGGAATAAGGTGCCTCCGGTTTCGTTCAGACCCAGAACGAACTAGTAAATGGATGTGTGTCTATCATTAGATTTTATTCTGTGCTGACTGATTTCTATTAAATATATAACTGTTTGGTGGTGGAGATTTTATTCTCTTGCTTAACACCCTTCTCTAAGACGCAAGAGCTTAGAGGTTATATATCGATAGACGTCAGTCGCATGGCGTGGAATGTCAATGTGGCATGCTGAGATGCAAGTGATCAAGACTTTTGTTGAAAAGCAGAGCCTTGTGGTTGATGATCAAAGCACGGCTTTAAATACCATAGCATTGTGTATAGCATTAATTCGTGAGCCTCACACCTCGGTATGAACTAGAAACGGGAGAGGACTGTAAGGAGAACATGTGTTTCTTTCTAGCTAGGAGTGGTATCATGGTATGGAGCCCAGACATTTTTACTTATGTGGATGATGGAAAGCGAGGTACCTCAGATATATCGGTCACTACGGGGCTGATGGATGGATATGGTCGACATACTGACCAAACTTATGCCCAATAGGGCGGGGAAACGCATTGTTCAAGAATAACCAATCCTTAAATGTAAGAGAGGAACGACCCTGAAGATTCAAGACGCACTCGAGCTCTGAGCCTGAGACACAGGCTAGAGTGTTTCGAATTTGGTTCATGATGGAAATCCAACTTCCAATACAACATTGTGCGGTTTTGATTGTAAACCTATATATGGCGACATAGTAGATGATAACATGCCGTCTATGATCGATACATTATGATTGAAATTGTTTTTGAAACATATATGCACTAGTAATAATATCAAATGATATGTTTTATATGTATCAAGCATATTTTGGCCATTATAAGGTAAAACTCTATCCTCAGGTTTGCGTTGCATTGTGTGATGGGACTTAAGTCTTAAAATGGCTTCATTTTTCTAAAAAGCATTGCGTTGTTTAATGATTTACTTTATTTCATGTACTGGCAATCCAATGGAGTAAACCCATTCCACGTTAGCGGCGTGGTTCTGTGATTAGCCTTGTTATTAAATAGGTTAAGTAAGATTTCTCATACCAGTCCCACGACTGAATCGTAGTTTGTTTCACTTTGCAAACTCGGGTGCCCCTATTTTCTACATGGGCATCCTTGTATTCAGGTTTTAGCAGGCTCATTATGGATAGCGATGGAGCTGAAGATGGATTCTATCATTTCTATTATGTTGTTCAGATATCATTATGTATATTATGTTTGATTCCACTGCAGACATTTTATGTTAAGCTAAAACTGTATTTTGTACTAAGTATGATCATGTTATTTTGTGTAACCCTGATGATTATACTATACCCAGTGTATTTTGATGTACATTATCTAGTTTAATTCTATATTTCAGTTTTGTTGTTATTGTTTACGTGTTATATTCCAATGATTATCCTTGCTTCTGTAGCATGGGATTTGGGGTCATCACCGAATAACTTTCCTCATGTCATCTTCAACTTCGTCGTACTCCACTCAACAACGTCGCAAAAGCTAGCAAAAATATCTGCTCTTGTAATAATGCTCTCCAGCTTTATTGTCGCACAAATCACTCTTCGCAGTCCACAATAATTTCAATTGGATACTGTAACTATTTTTCGAGATTTCTAGGCAAAACCCTAAATTGCTATGACTTTTCTATTTCAATCTTATTTTTGTTTTCCTATTTTAATCGGAAACCCTTAATAAATTTGATTGTTTTAGAACTCTCTATGGTGATGCGTTAGGGATTAGTAGTTAATTTAAGGTTTGAAAATGTTCAGGTTGGTTTTGGTTTGATTTGGATTTACGGATCTAGGTAATTTTATTTTATTTTTAGATAACATCAAGTGTAAAATATGGGTTGAATAATAGCACTGTTAACCAGAGTAATGTCCATCAGTCTATGCAAATATAGCAGCACTAAACTAGCACTATTTCGGTGTTAAGAACTAGTATAATTTTCAGTTTTGTCAACCCTGTATTTTGTACCTAATATGCCATTTATATTTCAGCATTAAGAAGTAGGCTAAATTTTTTTTAACTGAAATTTAAACTAAGAGCTTCTAGAGGTTTTACAAACAGGAAACCATTTGAATATACTTGCGTTGATTGCAGTGAGTAGGTTGACCCATACAAAGGTAGCATGCTTAATTATAAAGATTGACAATTGTGTTTAACACACAACATAGCATAAAAATCATGTCAAGTTCACATACTATAAAAATAATGTAGACTTGTCTAAAGTATATATGTAATGACCTGGGAAATTCGATGCTTTGGATTTTGACAATAATACATAATTCCGTATTACTTGCCAAAAATCCAAGTATCGAAAACCCAGACTGTCAATAGAAAGAAATTAGAGGATGAGAAGTAGAAAGAAAGAAGTGTTAGATTAGAAGAAAAAGAAGAACACAACATAATCTCACAATGGAATGAGTAAAATACAATATATCAAATATCTTTATACAAAAGAAAACTTTATATACATACCAATCATCAGAGTATAACATACATTAGTCACAGTGGAAATAAACTTTATATAGCTAACGGTGAAGCCTCCTGATTATAGCTCTTGAGACTCCAAGTGAAACCTAACATGGAAATATACTCAGCCTGACCCGAGCACATTTGAAGCAAAGCAAAATTCACCTGGATCAGTCTGGAATACTTTCGGTGATGAATTCACATCACAAACACTTGGTTTAACTTTAGAAATCCGTTCGAAATAAAAGGATAATAGTAAGACCAGCCCACACATAAACACGGATGGTTTTTACCTTTCTATAACCCAAAACATTTTTGAAATCAATATCTTTTCTGATATTATTATAATGTCTATCAAACCACAAATAAGTAATAATCTAGCAAAACGCTTGCATCTCACGCTCTCTATATATAGTATACAATCAAAACTGCGGGCTCTTATTGGAGAATGGATTTCCTGGCAAGGTATGGGACCACCTTTCTGACAATGTACCTCCGAGGATGAATACATTGGTGTTCAACAAGAACGTCTTGCAACCCGGCTACACATGACTGACCACTCATTTCTCTTAAGAGTATCGAATATATCATCACCACGGTTGGGGGCCAGCCAACCGAACCAATATCATGCATGTAAAAATAAAAGGAACAACCGAAGGCATTTGATTTCTCCAGATCAGGTAATGATATACCCTTTTAATGGGTGCGTCCCACATAGCCATGCTGCCTACCCGATTTTGTGCCATTTCCCAGTTGATGAGGCTTAAGGTTACGTTTATCTTTTAGCACGTCTCCATTCACTTTGAATGCCTCATCGTCAGATCCGCCAAATCACTAATTAACATCCACAAATACACTCTAGGTGTTAAGCAAGAGAATTTCTCTGCCACCAAACTTGGTATATTTGTAAAAATCAACATACATGATTCTTAAGGAAATACTCTGTTAGACATTCGTCCATACAAGTCATCCAGGAATAGGATGAACCGAAGGCACCCTCCTACCGCATCCTAGGAATCACCCTATAGATCAGTAGCGCGTAGTCCTTGCAATCCATAGATTCCAACCACGACAAACCATAGTTTATCTCGGGGCGCGAACCCAAAATTATAAATAGTTCTTACGTTTTATGAATATCTATGTTCTTCAATTGTTCCATCTTCATTTGATGCAAATTAGTTTCATATGCAATATTGATGCGAAGTGATTTTAGGTCTAGTTTCCATTCCAGTCTCTTCGAAACAACACATCAAAAGGGTCAATAATATCTCCTATTAATAGTCGGGTTTTTAACTATCAATATCAAACAATACGTTAAGTATATTGGCAGCTCAGACCTTATTATTTAAACCATTAAAATCTCTTTACCGAATTATTGAAATTCACTTCATCGATTTTGAATTCAATTCCATTTATTTTTCTCGACGAAACTCTTTACTTTCGTTACTTGGAAACCGCTGTATTAACCAAACTCCGTTTTAATAATATTACCTACTTATAAAAATATCCTTTTTATTTCCTCTCCTTGGAAGTATTACATCATATTCTCAAAACTCTTTTAGCCTTCCTTTACTTCAGGAATAACGATATATATTGTCTATTCAATATTCAATTATCTTTTCTCATATGCGCTAAATTAATGTTGGCCGACATGTTATATCATTATATAAACTCAATCAAATGTTAAATTTGAAGATTCTATTCGGTACGGGTGGTACATATAATTAAATCTCCATTATTTATTTTTACTCCCATCTTGGTATAACTCATTTACACTCTTCGAAAAACATAGTTATTTACTTATCAGCTGGGATAAGTGAATTACAAACTGACTATTTTCATTTTAAGGGAATAGTGTTATATATATGTAAAGCTAAGGCTTGGTCAACAACGTTACTTTATCGTTATAGTTCAAAAACTTGCATACGCTACAATATTACCCTTTTAACTAATCTCGGTATCT
Organism: Allium sativum; assembly: GCA_030737875.1. NCBI lineage: Eukaryota > Viridiplantae > Streptophyta > Magnoliopsida > Asparagales > Amaryllidaceae > Allium > Allium sativum. The sequence continues at coordinate 134,145,240 of CM060915.1, forward strand.
CTTTCCGTCACCAACTAATACCATCCCTCTATAATAGTGAAGTCGTTCAAGTTGGGGTATTTTATTTACCTCTCAGACCTGGATCGACAACGTTCTTATCTTAGAATAGATATAAGTCCGTAACTCTAAACCCCTTATTACTTAAAATATCCATTAAACCATATTCCTTACTTTATTTTGGAATATGGTTTTATGACACAATATCTTTACTTTGAAAACTCGGTTGCCTATAATTATTTATATTTAACATTAAATGTTCGCTTCATCTTCGTTTTACAGTTCCATTTATAACTTCTTTACCAAAGTCCAATAATGATCTTCATCCCTTGACGTTTTACTTTCTATTCAAATTATTATACTTAATTCAAGTAAACATTTCATCACAAACTTAATACCATCATTACAAACTAAATACCATCTTAAATGAAATCCATTTAAGAAACCATTACTTTAATTAAATAGTAATTAACTTCATCGTTGTTGAAGTAAAACAGTTTACTTCTTTATTAATTCAAAATAGATTAGTGGTTTACTTTAATAACCAATACTAATTATACTAGTACACAAATCGTTTAAACTTTATTAATTAAAAGGTAATTAATAAGAAATCTTATTAATGTTAAACAATTAATTGCCAAGTTATTATCATTAGATTAATTGAAAACCAATTAATCTAATAATCAATTTCTAACAAAACATTTGATTTAATCAACTTCAAACCATCAGTTAATTGGTTAACCGATCTTAATTACTTCTCTCAATTAGATTAATAAAATTAATCTAATAATATTACTTAAACGTTTGGTTTAAAATAATTATCCAAATATTTACTCGCATGATAATTAAAGCTTTATAAACTTATTTAAATGTCAAACAATCGTTTATATTTACCTTATAAAAACTAACTATAAAACACTAGTTTATAATAGAAATTCTATTATAGTTTAAAACTTCCCTTTAATTATGAAAATATAATTTTCATAATTTAACTTTGCTATTTCGTCTGATGACAAATCACGTCTTAACAAAAAGATAGATTTAAGGTCTTCTGCTACCAAATCCTGAATCAATACCGTCTATCACAATAACGTTGAATTTCCGGTCGACATCAATATCCAAACAGGTATTCAATGTCATTTGGGTTCAAACAGTGCATATATATATATATATAATACAAAAACAACGGTACATATAATATTTGGGGAATTCGGCTGGATTCCTCCAACCTGTTCTGCCCGGCATCACAGTTATTATATGTGATGGCCCGCCCCGGACTAGCTGACATTTCCCTCGAAATGTGCTGTGCTGACATCCAACTAGTACGGGACGGTCGCCAAAGAAAGGAATTTGAACTAACAAGGAACTTGTAGAATGTCTCACAGCGCATGGAATAAAATATAATAATAACATACTTTGACATAAAACAGGTGCGACAGTGCATAAGCTGAAAACTAAACATCATAGCAGCGGAAAATCCAAATACAGCTTATGTTCCACATCATCATTATTACAACTTTTGAAAACTGTGTCTAAAGCAAATAAGGAAGGTACACTACTAATGCCCAAAGTAGTGACCAGCAGCGACACAGGGAGAATATCTACATATATATATCATACGTGGGAGCCTCCTACTCGTCTCCGGTACAGCTACTCGTGCATACCACCTAACCTGTCTACAGTCTGCCCGTTTAAGAGCACCCACAGTAATAAGAAGAGACATAAAACTCTGGGTCAGACAAAAGTCTGGTATGAGCAATAAGCAACAAAACAGAATAATAATAGGTATACTAAACCATACCTGGACCTACAACCAAAGAGTTAGCACAACATACCGTACAATACTCTAAGGTGCCACTAACATATGGTGTAAGGAATACGGGGGTAGGGGTATGCATGACATAGTGATGGCAAACAATCAATCATAGCAACCATCCTCACATCTCTCACTCAGTACATAAAGCATACGATATCCACAACTTTGATCACCATATTCCATGCTATGATCACTCTACACCATGGAGTCGTAATGACACCACTACACTGATCCATAGCCACTAATCCTTTGCTATGTCCACTCTGCCCCATGGAGTCATGATGGCTCCATTGCACTGGCTCATAGCCTTGCTATGATCACTCTGCCCTATGAAGTCACGACAACTTCACTGCACTGATCCGTAGCCAATATCCATCTTTCCGTGGTAAGTCAAAGCTATAGACGTCGATAACCCCTTAGCACACGTCCCGCAGCAAAGTCCAATCATGAAGTCAACTCGTTGGTTCCCATATGGATCCTGAGTTCTACTTCCCATTTGAACTACTTTTGCATCTCGGGTTTTGGTCTCCTACGGATCAGTTCGGGTCTCCTCCTCCGATCCGGTTCGGGTCTCCTCCTCCTATCCGGTTCGGCTCGGGTCTTCCTCCTACCCAGTTCAGTTCGGATATCTTCCTCCTATCCAATTCGGTTCGGGTCTCCTCCTCCTATCCAGTTCGGTTTGGGTCTCCTCCTCCTATCCGGTTCGGTTCGGGTCTCCTTCTCTCCTTCCCCTATCCGGTTCGGTTCGGGTGTCTTCCTCCTATCCGGATCGGTTCAGGTGTCTTTCTCCTATCCGGATCGGTTCGGGTGTCTTTCTCCTATTTGGATCGAATTGGGTGTCTTTCTCCTATACGGATCGGATCGGGTGTCTTGCTCCTATCCGGATCGGATCCGGTGTCTTGCTCTTATCCAGATCAGATCGGGTGTTCCTCCTAACTGGTTTTCAAAATCTGCAACTTTTTCCAGCAAGCTATTTTCGCCAAACGACGGCGTTTTCATGCATTCTAACTTTTCTATGACATCACAAAACATTCCAAACAGCGATAACAACATATAGAATCAATCGAAAACATTAAAACATCATTCACATGAAATATTTTAGATCAAATATACCCAAAAAGCAAGATTTTCCCCTTAATCCCCTTAATCATGACTTAACCATACAATTAGTAAAAACATGTCCAAATTAACCCAAATTTTTATCAGAGCCCTGAAATAATATTTAAGAATTTTACAAATTTTTCCAGATTTTTCTGAGCCATAATTTCGCTAATTATCACTAATCACCCCTAATTAGGTGTAATTAGTGAAAAACAATGCAAATCACTCACCTTTGCTACAATTAAAATTTTTAGAACTGAAACTTCACTGATTTGGGTGAATACTAATGTCTAACAGCGGCTCTAACACTGATTTGATGAATATCTTCCTTGATTTGGCGTTGCTAAGCTTAATCCTTGATTAAAGAGCGATTTTGGATGATTTTAGAAGGTAGAGGCCATGGCTAGGGTTAAGGAATAATTTTAGACGGCTGAAAAATGAAATAAAATTCGTTTCCCTACGATCTCAGCCTCCGCATAACCCTAATCCCGAAATGGGTTATGGGCCCTCTTACTAATCACCCAAATTAGGCACGGTTAAGCTGTTTTCACCTTCTAAACCTTGTTTCAGCCATATCTCCCAAACGGCGAGTCGTTTGGCTAATGTGACCACTCTACGTAATTGTAAACCATCATCTGAAGCCAATGGAAGCGGTTTCAGGTCAAAACTTCTTTACACTCAAAATTTTATGGCCGAAACAAGATTAGCTAGGGGCAAAACAGTCATTTAAAAATCGTCAAAAATCATGAACATGGGAAATGACCGCAATAGTCGTTACCCAAACTTACGCGACCATACGACTTCATACGAAAAAGAAATAAATATTTTACGATCTTCCGATGCGTAGAACGCAGGTCGTTACATTCTCCCCTCCTTAGGAAATTTCGTCCTCGAAATTCCTTAACCAAAACATACAAAGGGTCCCGCATGCCTACCAATCATTTACAACAATCAACGTACAAAACAAACAAGTCTATCCTAGCATGTGGAAAACTAAATCGCAAGTAAATCTTACCAGGCAAAGAGTTCTTGATAAGTCTTCCTAATACTCTTCTATGTCTCCCAAGTATAGTCATTTTCATCCTCGCCCCACTGAATCTTTACTAGTTTCACCGCTTTCCTTCGAAGTTGTTTCATATCGTGCTCGACAAAATCGGCTTGCGGTTCCCAACCGTCTCGGGTTCTACTTCGATATCATTCAACTGATCCTGTGAAATAGCCACATCGGGGTCGTGCACGAATTTCCTTAACTAGGAAATATGAAATACGTTGTGAACTCCCGCCATCTTGTCTGGTAATTCAACTTTATACGCCAAATTACCAACTTGCTCAAGAACTGGGAAATCTTGTTGCCAACTTTCCTCTCCTTCCAAATCGAATCACATTCCTTAATGGAGAGATCTTGACAAATACTAAGTCACCAACGGAGAATTTCAATTCTCTTCTTCTCTTATCAGCATAACTCTTCTGTCTATCTTGAGCAGCCTTCATTCGCTGTTGAACAATCTTGATCTTGTCTGATGTTTCTCTTATCACATCTAGTCCAAGCACAAACTTCTCACCAGTTTCTAACCAACAATACGGTGAGTTGCACGATCTTCCGTACAAAGCTTCAAATGGAGTCATACTAATACTGGATTGATAACTATTATTATATGCAAACTCTACTAGATGCAAATGGTCATCCTATGATCCACCAAAATCCGATATGCAAGCTCTCAAAAGGTCTTCTAATATACGATTTACCCTCTCTGTTTGACCATCAGTTTGAGGATGATACGCGGTACTGAGATATAATTCTGACCCTAGAGCCTCTTGTAAGCTCTTCCAAAACCCACTAGTAAATAACAGGTCTCGGTCATTCCAATGCTTTTAAGTACTCCATGAAATCTCACTACCCATTTCATATACAGTTCTGCCAACTTAGCTGCCGTTCTATTCAACTTGACGGGTATAAACTTCGCACTCTTGGTCAATCGGTCCATAATCACCCAAATGCTATCATGACCCAATCTAGTCCTTGGTAACCCATCAATAAAATCCATTGAGACTTGTTCCCATTTCCATTCGAGGATTTCTAATGATTGCAACAAACCACTAGGCTTCTTTTGCTCAGCTTTAACTCGTTGGCAATTCATGCATTTGGATATAAACTTCCCAACATCTCTTTTAATTCCTTCCCAGTAGTAGGTATGTTTCATGTCCCGATACATTTTGTTACCACCGGGATGTATGGTCAGCTTTGAGTGATGACACTCTCTAAGCATTTCATCTCTCAATCCATTCACGTTGGGTACAACTAACCTTCCATTCTTTCGAAGCCATCCATCTCGATCAAGCCCATACTTGTTCATCTCCTCATCGATACCCATCTCTAACTTGGAGATGATTTCCAGTAGATTAGGATCATCCCTCTGACTAGAACCAATCCTCTCAATCAATGTGGGTCTGATCGTCAAACTCGCTAACATAGCTAGATCCAATTCGCACTTTGGTCTGAAACTGTACCCTGCGATATACTCCAGTTGCTTCCACTCAAGGAACATAGCCCCTAAACTGGCATGTCTTCTACTCAATGCATCAGCTACCGCATTGCCCTTTCCTGGTGTATATGTGATATCGAAATCGTAGGAAGCCAAGAATTCTAACCATCTTTGCTGTCGGAGATTTAGATCCTTCTGAAAGAAGAGATACTTTAACGATTTGTGATCGGTAAACAACTCAAAGCTTTCTCCCAAGAGATAATGTCTCCACATCTTCAGCACGAACACAATCGCTTCCAACTCAAAATCGTCGGTAGGGTATCTTTTCTCATGCGGTTTCAGTTGCCGACTTGCATATGCTACAACCCTACCTCCTTGCATCAACACTGCACCTAATCTGGTACCACATGCGTCCGTGTATACTGTCATCTCTTCATTCCCTTTAGGAATGACTAACACTGGTGCATGCGTCAACTTTTACTTTAGACTCTTGAATGTATTTTCACACCTTTCGTCCCAAACGAAAGCTTGATTTTTCTTGGTCAACTGAGTCAACGGTGCTGCTATCTTGGAGAAGTCCTGGATAAACTTACAATAATATCAGGCTAACCCCAAGAAACTTCTTATGTCTGTTGCATTCGTGGGCATAGACCAATCTTGTACCGTAGCCACCTTCGTAGGGTCCACGGCAATACCATTCTCTGAAACAACATGGCCCAAGAATTTCACTACCTTCCTCCAGAAGTGACACTTAGAAAACTTTGCTTTCAATTGGTGTTTTCTCAACACCCCCATCACTACTCTGAAATGTTCCTTGTGTTCTTCCTTTGTCCTCGAGTAGACCAATATATCATCCACGAACACAAGAACAAACTTATTCAATTGATCCCTGAATACCCTATTCATAAGATCCACAAAATATGCTGGTGCATTGATCAGCCCAAATGGCATGACCAACCACTCATAGAATCCAGTCGGCATTCGAAATGCCATTTTAGCTATACTCTCAGCTTCCACTCTAAGCTGATGAAAACCTATCGCGAGATCCAACAGAGAGAACACTCTCGCTCCACTCAACTGATCGAACAAATCATCTATCCGCGGTAGAGGATACTTATTCTTCCTCGTCACCTTATTCAGCTCACGGTAGTCCACATACAATCGAAGGGAACCATCAGCCTTGGTAGCTAACACAACTGGTGATACCCACTCAGAAACACTTCTTCTGATAAACCCTTTCTTCAAAAGATAGCTCAATTGCACCCCGAGCTCTCGCTGCTCCCTTAGTGCCACACGACAAAGTGGCATCACTATAGGTCTGGCATCTTTCACCAAATCAATACGGAACTCAATCTCTCGGTGTGGTGGAAGTCCGGTCACTTCCTCGAAGACGTCCAAATACTGGCCAGCCACGGGCACATCTGACAATTCATCATGCGGGATGTCGAGGGAATTTAGAAAACTAGCCATTACCCCATCACTAGGTAGACCACCAAACACTACCCTCCGCCCATCATCCGCTCAAACTGTCACCAAAAAGCCCTCATAGTCTACCACCACCCTGTATCTTTGGAACCAATCGACTCCCAAAATAATGCCAAACCCAAAAAAGCCCAAAACAAAGAAATCAAAAACAAACATGCATCCATGACTCGATAAGACCACATTACGGCAAATCATGCTAAGGCTAGTCGAACAACCAATCGGTTTCGTCACTACTAAAGGTCTATCGACAATCTCGGGTTCCAATCCCAACCTATCTACTCGGTCACTAGATATGAAGGAACTGGAAGCTCCGGTATCAAACAACACTCTAACTGGAACATCATAAATAGAAAGCATACCTTGAATAACAACATTCTTTCCTTTCTCCGCCACAGTTGGGGCATTCAATGAAGAAGGAACAACATCGATAGCATATGCTTTCACAATCTGCTTCTCTTTAAGGGGTTACGGACACTTATCCTTGTGATGTCCCACTTGGCCGTAGTTAAAGCACTTCCTATCCGCTGGCTTTGCCCGACACTCTTTGGCATAGTGGCCCTTCTTACCACAGCTGAAGCACTCAACATCTTTCTTACTCTTTTTCTGGCTATCCTTGGTCTGATTCTGCTTTCTCTTATTCTGAGAACCATTCTTGCCTCCACCGCTTGCTTGCGGCTTTGGGTCTTCTACAGATGCAACCTCAGTCTTCGACTTAGGGTATAGACTTTCTGATCTCAAAGCTTTCCCCACAATCGATTCAAACGTGTCATCGATATGGTATATAAGCCTTTCCCAAAAGAACCCATCCAAGCCAGTTATGAACTTCTCATTCTTCTTCTCGGCAGTGTCGATAAGGGATAATTCATACTTCGATAAAGTACCGAACTCAGCAATATACTCCGAAACTGCTCTACCATTCTGTTTAAGCTCCAAGAACTTTCTAAACAATTCTGATTTCTGAGCAGCTGGGATAAACTTATCACTGAATCGAGCCTTAAACTGATCCCATGTAACTTGATCCTCTGGAGTAGCTGCCTTAATAGCATTCCACCAATTCATCGCCCGTCCTTGCAGCTGACGGGATGCTAGCTTTCTCTTCATCGCATCCTCGATACCCAAGTCTTCAAAATACGCTCACTGCTATCCAACCAGTCCTGAACATCTGTAGCCGACTCCGTTCCATGGAACGACTTCCCACCAAGGCTAGTGTAATCCTTGCATAGCTTGGCGAAATCGGACCTAGGCGCCTGCACCGCTGCACCACCACCATTTGCAGCATTGGGAACTGCTCCCTGCACATTTCTAAGCATCTCCCTCATGAATTCAGTGAACATCGTCCTCATATCAGGAGCATTCCCATTATTAACTCCTCTACCAGTACCCCTCGTATGTCAGCTCATCATTCAATCTGTAAAGAGAAACGATTACCCATCTCTTTAGTGGTGCCAGTGCAATGCGCTCCATCCTTAGATATACTAATAGTATATATATATAACTTTTTAAAACCAAAATATAACAAATACACGCTCTCATATATGTACTAACTCTCCTTGGTGCCTTTCCCTAGGTTAACTACGCAACCTAGAGCTCTGATACCAAATGTGACGGCCCGCCCCGGACCAGCTGACATTTCCCTCGAGATGCACTGTGCTGACGTCCAACTAGTACGGGACGGTCGCCAAAGAAAGGAAAAGAATGGAATTTGAACAAACAAGGAACCTGTAGAATGTCTCACAGCGCATGGAATAAAATATAATAATAATATACTTTGACATAAAACAGGCGAGATAGTGCATAAGGTGAAAACTAAACATCATAGCAGTGGAAAATCCAAATACAGCTTATGTTCCACATCATCATTATTAAAACTTTTGAAAAATGTCTCTAAAGCAAATAAGGAAGGTACACTACTAATGCCCAAAGTAGTGACCAACAGCGACACAGGGAGAATATCTATATATACCATACGTGGGAGCCTCCTGCTCGTCTCCGGTACAACTACTCGTGCATACCACCTAACTTGTCTCTAGTCTTCCCGTTTAAGAGCACCCAGACTAATAAGAAGAGACATAAAACTCTGGGTCGGACAAAAGTCTGGTATGAGCGATAAGCAGCAAAATAGAATAATAACAGGTATACTAAACTACACCTGGACCTGTAACCAAAGAGTTAGCACAACATACCATACAAAACTCTAAGGTGCCACTAACATATGGTGTAAGGAATACGGGGGTGGGCGTGTGTATGACATAGTGATGGCAAACAATCAATCATAGCAACCATCCTCACATCTCTCACTCAGTGCGTAAAGCATAAGACATCCACCACTTTGATCACCATATTCCTTGCTATTATCATTCTGCCCCATGGAGTCGTAATGACACCACTGCACTGATCCATAGCCACTAATCCTTTGCTATGTCCACTCTGCCCCATGGAGTCATGATGGCTCCACTGCACTGGCTCATAGCCTAGCTAAGATCACTCTGTCCCATGAAGTAATGACAACTTCGCTGCACTGATCCGTAACCAATATCCGTCTTTCCATGGTGAGTCAAAGCTATAGACATCGATAACCCCTTAGCACACGTCTCGCAGCAAAGTCCAATCATGAAGTCAACTCGTTGGTTACCATCTGGATCCTGAGTTCTACTTCCCATTTGGACTACCTTTTCATCTCGGGTTTTGGTCTCATACGGATCAGTTCGGATCTCCTCCTATCCGGTTCGGTTCGGGTCTCCTCCTCCTATCCGGTTCGGTTCGGGTCTCCTCCTCCTATCCGGTTCGGGTCTTCCTCCTATCCGGTTCGGGTCTCTTCCTCCTATCCGGTTCGGTTCAGGTCTCCTCCTCCTATCCGGTTCGGTTCGGGTCTCCTCCTCCTATCCGATTCGGTTCGGGTCTCCTCCTCCTATCCGATTCGGTTCGGGTCTCCTTCTCTCCTTCTCCTATCCGGTTCGGTTCGGGTGTCTTCCTCCTATCCAGATCGGTTCGGGTGTCTTTCTCCTATCCGGATCGGTTCGGGTGTATTTCTCCTATCCGGATCGAATCAGGTGTCTTTCTCCTATTCGAATCGGATCGGGTGTCTTGCTCCTATCTGGATCCGATCTGGTGTCTTGCTCCTATCTGGATCGGATCGGGTGTTCCTCCTAACCGGTTCTGAAAATCTGCAACTTTTTCCAGCAAGCTATTTTCGCCAAAAGACGGCGTTTTCAACCATTCTAACTTTCTATGACATCACAAAACATTCCAAACAGCGGTCACAACATATAGAATCAATCAAAAACATTAAAACATCATTCACATGAAATATTTTAGATCAAATATACCCAAAAAACTTGATATTCCCCTTAATCCCCTTAATCATGACTTAACCATACAATTAGTAAGACATGTCCAAATTAACCCAAATTTTTAACAGAGCCCTAAAATAATATTTAAGAATTTTACAAATTTTTCCGAGCTATAATTTCGCTAATTATCACTAATCACCCATAATTAGCCGTAATTAGTGAAAAACAATGCTAATCACTAAACTTTGCCACAATTAAAATTTTCAGAACTGAAACTTCATTGATTTGGGCGAATACTGATGTCTAACAGCGGCGCTAACACTGATTTGGTGAAGATCTTCCTTGATTTGGCGTTGCTAAGCTTAATCCTTGATTAGAGAGCGATTTTGGATGATTTTAGAAGGTAGAGGCCTGGCTAGGGTTAAGCAATAATTTTAGACTGCTGAAAAACGAAATAATATCTGTTTCCCTACTGTTCTCAGCCTCCGCATAACCCTAATCCCGAAATGGGTTATGGGCCCTCTTGCTAATCACCCTAATTATGCCCGGTTAAGTTGTTTTTCACCTTCTAAACCTTGTTTCAGCAATATCTCCCAAGCGGTGAGTCCGTTTGGCTAATGTGAACACTCTACGGGATAGTAAACCATCATACGAAGCCAATGGAAGTGGTTTCAGGTCAAAACTCCTTTCTAATCAAAAGTTATGGCCGAAACAAGATCAGCTAGGGGCAAAACGGTCATTTAAAAATCGGCAAAAATCATGAACATGGGAAATGACCCCAATAGTCGTTCCCCAAAGTTACACGACCATACGACTTCATACGAAAAAGAAATAAATATTCTATGATCTTTCGATGCGTAGAACGCGGGTCGTTACATTATAACATTTCATAATAATATATGAAATAGAAATTTCATCCAATGTAATTAAATAAAATTAATGGCAACCAATATCAAACAAATAACATCCATGGCACCCAGATCAATCAATTAATAACATAATTGATAGATTTTGATTATATGAATTTAATCACATCATGTAATCAAAAAGGCATGAGAATTAACTCACCTTCTATTCCGAGTGACGGTTCGCGCGTTATTTCATTAAATTCTAAACTAATGTTTAAACCTAACGAAAATCTGATTGCCTCTGTTCCTTTCGGAACTTGCACAGCCGCATAGTCTTTGTCATCACGATCACATTGGATCCAGTTTCGCGCGATTTTGTTATCGTATGCAATAATTATAGCTTATTACAATTTTAAATGATTATTAACACTAAATAAATTATAAAATTATATTTTTAGATTCTAATTACCTTTACTATGTTAATTTCCTAGCCCTTAATCTCTTCCACTCATATTTCTGCTCATTGCATTCGCTGGAAGTGCCAACGCTCACATCCTCTTTAATTGTTCTCCAGGCAAAATCATATTTGTCGGTTCCTTTCCCTAGCGGCCCAAAACCATCCATTGTCTACCCATCTTGTTATTTATTTATTTATTTAAACTATAAGGGCCTAAAGCCCATTCCATGACTTCAAAGCCCACGCAAAAAAATGCTTCTTCTTCCCATTATTACTCGAAGACTGGAACCCCTCCACAAAAACTGTCCACCACTTTCATTCTTCCACTTCAAAAATGCGAATCTACTCATGCTGAAGGAAATATGTCATGCAGTTGTTCTTACTAACCTTTCTACAGTAATTACCATGCCCGAACTGTTTTCTTCCCATGGCCACTGCTTCCATCTGCTGAACGACCAACCTGACCACCGGACTACCCCAATCTACAGCTCACGCCGAACTTCCGGTGATTCATACACCCAGCTCCCTTACTAGCCCACAACAGTGCTACTGTGATTTACAGTTTTTAGTTCAAACTTCACCTTCTGCCATTTCGAAGTACCGTCCATCAGTAACATATACATGCTACATGACTTCTCATAACAAAATCCATCTCCGCAGCGCTAACTCTTCCCCTACAGCACGCATCACTCTGTCGAGCTCCTCTCCAATACTATGTCCACCCGGAAAATACTGTAACTCAACTTTACTAGTCATATGCGGTGAACTCAACGCTACCCTGTAAACTCAGCATCTCCTCCTCCACTAACGTTTTCAACCTTCCTGCGTACCAACATGATTGAGCAACGGACCAGTACCGCCTCTGACTACCACCTGCTCCTTCCATCACTCTCCACAATGCACGATCTACCCCACAATATCAATACACAACAAGTTATGGCCATTGACCCAAACTGATTACCCCATTCTTCCTACAGTAAAAACAGTCGCCACATCTCACCCAATACCCACTATAGGACGCAACCAACATTGCCACCCTAGTCATCCCTCCGACGCTACATTCACACCACATCACACTGATGCTTCTTCTTCAATTGAAAACCATATAATTTCTCAAAAGAAATATATGTACAACGCACGAAAATTCTCCACCATCCCTCATTGTGACGACCACAGTTCGCCCTTCTCATCTTGTACCGAGCTCCAACACTCCACTGTGAATCTCGTTCCATGCTTCTACACCACCCCTCTCAGTCGCCTTTTCTGCCTTACACCCGACGGCCTCCGCCTCGCAACAGAGATCATCACGAGATAAATGGCTTGCGATTTGGGACTCATCGTATTCTTTTTATTTTATTATGAGAATGATTTTCTGAGTGGTGAGGAAGTGAGAGTGAGACAGTGGGTTTTATAAAGGGAAAAAGTTTGAGGATAATTACGAAGTCGTTTTCAGCCTTGTTTGCAAAAGGACAGACATCCTCGTTATATTTCTTTTCATATAACGGCTGCGCAAATAGTAGGTCGGTGAGGTTAAACAATATAGCTTGGGCTAGGCGTAGTCATAGGCTAGCTTTTTACGCGTATTACTGGAAAATGAATCAGTGGATGCTTTTCGGTGGTACAACGTAGGGTGATGGTTTCCTGCAATTGCAAACTAGCTGCGTGCAAATTTGAAATGAAAACACATAGATTGGCTAGGACGCAGGCATGGGCTATATTTTTATTTTATTTATTTTTTATATTATTTACTGTTTGCATGTGCAGTATATTATCTTGATAGATGCATTTATTTTGATGGAGAGACACAGTTTAAATAGAGGAGAAAGTAGGAAGACAAGAACGAGGTAAGTCATTGGGTACAACATAGGGTATTGTTTTTCAGTGCAGCAGTGTGGCATAGATTATGGAGCAAGGTAAATACAGGATGTCGCAATAGCTGTACATTATAGTTCAGTGAAATGAAAGGATAAACAATGTTGTCCCATGCGTCTAACTTTATGTAGGTAGATTTAGATATTTGTTTTACAGTCATGCATGGCTGGGATGGTGTTTTGACTTGATTGGATTTTTACTATGTGAAAGTATAGGTGTGTATACTGTGTATATATAATTGTTTTATTATCGGTATCCAACGTTTTGACTTTTGATTGCATTTCGAAAAGAGTAAGGCTCATATTTTTGTTTTATATTACTGGAGAGGACGAAACAAAACGTTACTTCCAAAGGATCAGTTAAAAATATCTTTTCATTACAAGAAATCCTACCCTTGAGAATTCGATAGGATTTTCAATTCCTCACTCGGATTTTCGAAGAGTTTACAGTGAACAAAGCGCTGCTATATACATATTTGTATAATGTATCGAGATTTAGTTTTAGGGAAGATTATTAAAAAAATGTCTAAAGGTGTAATCGAGATTTTGCCAATTTATATAGTATTGCAAATTCAGCAAAGTCCGACTATTTGGGAATTAATATATTATTTATTTTACCCAAAACCATTGAATTTTAAATAGCTTAAATTACAAAACAATATTTAAACCATTATTAAATATTAAATAAACTGTTAAAATTCTAGGCCATTACATTCCTTCCCCCTTAAAAGAATTTCGTCCCTGAAATTACTAAGGCAGAAATATTGCTATAACCCATTATTTATACGAAAACATTTAGTTACAACTCAGATTTATTTCAAAAACTAATCTGATTGGTTTGTTTTAAAACCAATTAATTTTATGATAACAAATTTTCCAAAAATCTTCAAAAAAATTCTAATACCTTAAATTCTAGAATTTTTTTGGCATAGTCTCCCTTGCACGGAGAGACATCTGCATAATTGCAGGTTCAAGAAATATATACCTCGACCCACACGGTCGGTAAAATCCAATTCAAAACCCAAATTAAAAACCAAAAATTTATATTGTGTAGGTGTACCTTAATGCGAGTGTTAATTAGCGATTAGCAATATATTATACTTGAGTCTGCTTAATTATAATGCAGCTCTAACCAAACTAGATTCAACCAGCTCTAGAACTCCACCAATATAGGCTAAATTTGCCTTGCACCTGTTCTTAACTCAACGAACTTCATTAATATCAAAACAATGTCAGGGAGCTTCAATATCCATGTCGTCCATTCCAAACAGTTTCTCATACAACTCAATCATTTATATATCTAATTTAATTCTCATGGATTTGATTTATAATTATTTCTTAACGATCCATTTATTTCTTTAAATATCCATATAGATTCATAAGATCTGGTCGATTCTCAACCAAGTTTTTAAATCTATACCCATGGAACCAATTATCCAATCCAAACATTTTACATACTTGTTCACTGCATATGAATTTTTTTTATAACCATTTCTTTTCAATCCCTTTGGATACATCAGTCAACTCCTTATATCTTATTCAAATTCATTTTAATGGATTTAATTCATTTGTTTAAGATTTTCTTTCAAATCACGTTTATCCTATAATCATGCAGCCAATTTCAACCATACCATATACCTGGTTTTTCAAATACTCCAATTTGATTATTTGCATGTATTTTTATTTTCCAAACTTCAGTCAAATTTTCCATTAACTTATGTCAAATTTTAATACTCGAATCAAATTCCTTTACTTACCCGATTCATTTAACCCAACATGAGTTAAATTAAATATTAAACTTTAATTCATACATTTCATATTGGGAATTCTAATTTCACTCAGATTATATTTGAATTCTTCCCCACATGTCCAACTCATTCATTCCAGATTTGTTCCATTCAAGCTTAAATTTATATTCATGAAATAAATTTTAGCCATTTCACTTGGATTTACTAATTTCTATTGACTTGCCTCAAATTTAATTTTAATATTCAAAGTTCTACTTATAAAATTCAATTTAACTTAACATAAGTTAAATTCATATTTGGAATCCCCTCTTGTTTAAATCTTTTCTATTCCACAATCAAATCTATTCAAATCAATCAATTGGGCCAATACAAGTTTCAAACAACCAATCAATAATTTGAGAAAATATTTTCCTTTTTCTATACGAAAATATGGTCTGGGTAAAATTATTTCATTTACCATGTTTATAAAATAATTAAAAATAATTTTATATTCAAATTACAAATACGCACACTCAAATATGTATATTTTTGACTTAACCTAGGAAATTACTAACCCCATCTCTATTGTGTTACGCCACAGAGCCAAGGTTATTCCTAAACCATTGCCATGATACCAACTGTAACGGCCTAGGAAATTCGACGCTCTGGTTTTCGACAATAATACATAATCCCGTATTACTTGCCAAAAATCTAAGTATCGAAAACCCAGACTGTTAATTGAAAGAAGCTAGAGGATGAGAAGAAGAAAGAAGTGTTAGAATAGAATAAAAAGAAGAACACAATAGAATCTCACAGCGGAACGAGTAAAGTACAATATATCAAATCTTTTTATACAAAAGAAAACTATATATAAATACCAAACATCAGAGTATAACATACATCTATCACAGTGGAAATAAACTTTACACAGCTAACGGTGAAGCCTCCTGCTTCCAGCTCCTGAGACTCCAAGTGAAACCTAACTTGGAAATATACTCGGTCTAACCCTAAGCACATTCGAAGCAAAGCAAAACTCACCCAAATCAGTCTGGAATACTTTTAGTGATAAATTCACTGCACAAACAATTTGTTTAACTTTAGAAATTTGTTTGAAATAAAAGGATAATATTAAGACTAGCCCACACATAAACAAAGATGGCTTTTACCTTACTTTAACCCAAAACATTTTTGAAATCAATATCTTTTCTCATATTATAATAATGTCTATCAAACCACAAATAAATAATAATCTAGCAGAACGTTTGCATCTCACACTCCACATATATAGCATACAATCAAATCCGCAGGCTCTTATTGGAGAGTGGATTTCCTGGCAAGGTATGGGACCACCTTTCCGACAATGTACCTCCGGGGATGAATACATTGGGGTTCAACAAGAACGTCTTGCAACCTGGCTACACATGACCGACCCCACATTTCTTTTGAGAGTACCGAATATATTATCACCATGGTTGGGGGCCAGCCACCCGAACCGATAGCATACATGTAAAAATAAAAGGAACAACCGAATGCATTTGATTTCTCCAGATCAAATAATGATATACCCTTTTAATGGGTGTGACCCACATAGCCATGTTGCATACCCAATTTTGTTCCATTTCCCGGTTGATGAGGCTTGAGGTTACATTTATCTTTTAGCACATCTCCAATCATTTTGAATGCCACATCGTCAAATCCGCCAAATCACTAATTGACGTCCACAAATGCACTCTAGGTGTTAAGCAAGAGAATTTCTCTGCCACCAAACTTGGTATATTTGTAAAAATCAATGTACATGATTCTTAAGGAAATACTCTGTTAGATATTCGTCTATACAAGTCATCCAGGAACATGATGAACCGAAGGCAACCTCCTACCACATCCTAGGAATTACCCTAGAGATCAGTAGCGAGTAGTCCTTGCAATCCATAGATTCCAACCACGACAAAACCATAGTTTATCTCGGGACGCGAACCCGAAATTATAAGTAGTTCTTCCGTTTTATGAATATCTACGGTCTTCAGTTGCTCCATCTTCATTTGATGCAAATTAGTTTCGTATGCAATGTTGATTCGAAGTGGTTTTAGGTCTAGTTTCCATTCCTGTCTCTTTGAAGCAACACATCAAAAGGTTCAATAATATCTCATATTGATAGTCGGGTTTTTAACTATCAATATCAGTTAGTACATTAAGTATATTGGCAGCTCAGACCTTATTATTTAAACCATTAAAATCTCTTTACAGAATTATTGAAAATCACTTCATCGATTTAGAATTCAATTCCATTTATTTTACTTGATGAAACTCTTTACTTTCGTCACTTGGAATCAATCGCTGTATTAACCAAACTTCATTTTAATAATATTACCTACTTATAAAAATATCCTTTTTATTTCCCCTCCTTGGAAATATTATATCATATTCTCGAAACTATTTAGCCTTCCTTTACTTCGGGAATAATGGTATATATTATCTATTCAATATTCAATTATCATTTCTTATATGCCCTAAATTAATATTGGACGACATGTTATATCATTGTATAAACTCAATCAAATGTTAAATTTGAAGATTCTATTCAGTACGAGTGGTATATATAATTAAATCTCCATTATTTATTTATACTCCCATCTTGGTATAAATCATTTACACTTCTTCGGAAAACATAGTTATTTACTTATCACTTGGGATAAGTGAATTTCAAACCGAACTATTTTCATTTTAAGGGAATAGTGTTATACATATATATATATATATATATATATATATATATATCACGCTTAGGCTCGGTCAACAACGTTACTTTATTGTTATAATTCAAAAACTTGCATACGTTGCAATATTCCTCTTTTAACTAATCTCGATATCTCTTTCCCTCACCAACTAATACCATCCCTCGATAATAGTGAAGTCATTCAAGTAGGGGTATTTTATTTACATCTCAGACCTTGATCGACAACGTTTTTATCTTAGAATAGATATAAGTCTGTAACTCTAAACCCCTTATTACTTAAAAGATCCATTAAACTCTATTCCTTGCTTTATTTTGGAATATAGTTTTATGACACCATATCTTTACTTTGAAAACTCGGTTGCCTATAATTATTTATATTAAACATTAATTCTTTGCTTCATCTTCGTTTTACAGTTCCATTTATAACTTCTTTACCAAAGTCCATTAACATTCTTCGTCCCTTGACGTTTTAGTTTCTATTCAAATTATTATACTTAATTCAAGTAAACATTTCATTACAAACTCAATACCATCTTAAATGAAATCCATTTAAGAAACTATTACTTTAATTAAATAGTAGTTAACTTCATCATTGCTGAAGTTAAACAGTTTACTTCTTTATTAATTCAAAATAGATTGGTGGCTTACTTTAATAACCAATACTAATTATACTAGTTCAAAAATCGTTTAAACTTCACTAACTAAAAAGGTAATTAATAAGATATCTTATTAATGTTAAACAATTAATTTCCAAGTTATTATCATTAGATTAGTTGAAGATCTAATAATCAATTTCTAACAAAACAGTGGATTTAATCAACTTCAAACCATCAGTTAATTGGTTAAATGATCTTAATTACTCCTCTCCATTAGATTAATATAATTAATCTAATAATATTACTTAACCGTTTGGTTTAACATAATTACCCAAATATTTACTCACAGAATAATTACAGTTTTATAAACTTATTTAAATGTCAAACAATCATTTATATTTACCTTATAAAAACTAACAATAAAATACTAGTTTATAATAGAAATTCTATTATAGTTTAAAACTTCGCTTTAATTATGAAAATATAATTTCATAATTTAACATTGTTGATTCATCTAATGACAAATCACGTCTTGACAAAAAGATATATTTAGGGTCATCTGCTACCAAATCCTTAATCAATATCGTATATCACAATAACATTGAATTTCCATTCAACATCAATATCCAAACAGGTATTCAATGTCATTTGGGTTCAAACAGTTCATATATATATGTGTAATATAAAAACAACAGTACATACAATATTTGAGGAATCCGGTTGGATTCCTCCAACCTGTTCTGCCCTGTATCACAGTTATTATAACATTTCATAATAATATATGAAACAGAAATTTCATCCAATGCAATTAAATAAAATTAACGGCAACCAATATCAAACAAGTAACATCCATGGCACCCAAATCAATCAATTGATAATATAAATGATATATTTTAATTATATGAATTAAATCACAACATGTAATCAAAAAGGCATGAGAACTAACTCGCCTTCTATTCCGAGTGACGGTTCGCGCGTTATTTCATTAAATTCTAAACTAACGTTTAAACTAAAGAAAATCTAACTGCCTCTATTCCTTTTCGAACTTGCACAGCAGCATAGTCTTTGTCAGCACGATCACATTGGATCCAGTTTCACGCGATTCTGTTATCGTATGGAATAGCTATAGCTTATTACAATTTTAAATGATTATTAACACTAAATAAATTATAAAATTATATTTCTAGATTATAATCACCTTTACTATGTTAATTTCCCAGCCCTTAATCTCTTCTACTCATATTTCTGCTCGTTGCATTCGCTGGAAGTGCCAACGCTCACATCCTCTTTAGTTGTTCTCAAGGCAAAATCATATTTGTCGGTTCCTTTCCCTAGTGGCCCAAGCCCATCCATTGTCTACCCTTCTTGTTATTTATTTATTTAATCTATAAGGGCCCAAAGCCGATTCCAAGACTTCAACACCCACGCAAAAAAAATGCTTCTTCTTCCCAATATTACACGAAGACTGGAACCCCTCCACAAAAACTGTCCACCGCTTTCATTGTTCCACTTCAAAAATGCGAATCTACTCATGCTGAAGGAAATATGTCATGCAGCCGTTCTTACTAACCTTTCTACAGTAATTACCATTCCCGAACTGTTATCTTTCCCTGGCCACTACTTTCATCTTCTGAACGACCAACCTGACCACCAGACTACCCCTATCTACTTCTCAACGCCGAACTTCTAGTGATCCGCACGCCCAGCTCCCTCACTGGCCCACAATAGTGCTACTGTGATTCACAGTTTTCAGTTCAAACTTCACCTTCTGCCATTTCGAACTACCTTCCATCAGTAACATATACATGCTACAGGACTTCTCATAACAAAATCCATCTCCGCAGCACTAACTCTTCCCCTACAGCATGCATCACTCTGTCGAGCTCCTCTCCAATACTATGCCCACCCGGAAAATACTGCAACTGAACTTCACCAGTCATATGCAGTGAACTCAATGCCACCCTGTAAACTCAGCATCTCCTCCTCCATTAATGTTTTCATCCTTCCTGCGTACCACCATGACTGAGCAATGGACCAGTACCGCCTCTGACTACCACCTACTCCTTCCATCACTCTCCACAATGCACGATCTACCCCACAGTATCACTACACAACAAGTTATGGCCATTGACCCAAACTGATTACCCCATTCTTCCTACAGTAAAAATAGTCACCACATCTCACCCAATACCCACTACAGGACACAACCAACATTACCACCCCAATCATCACTCCGATGCTACGTTCACACCACATCACACTGATGCTTCTTCTTCAATTAAAAACCCAACAATTTATCAAAAGAAATATGTACAACGCACGAAAATTCTCCACCATCCCTCATTATGACGACCTCAGTTCGCCCTTCTCATCTTGAACCGAGTTCCAACACCCCCCGGTGAATCTCGTTCCATGCATCTACACCACCCCTCTCTGTCGCCTTCTCTACCTTACATCCGACGGCCTCTGCCTTGCAACAGAGATCATCACAAGATAAATGGCTCGCGATTTGGGACTCATCGTATTCTTTTTATTTTATAACGAGAATGATTTTCTGTGTGGTGAGGAAGTGAGAGTGAGACAACGGGTTTTATAAAGGGAAAAAGTTTGAGGATAATTACAAAGTCGTTTTCAGCCTTGTTTGCAGAAGGAGAGACATCCTTGTTATATTTCTTTTCATATTACAACTGCGCAAATAGTAGGCCGGTGAGGTGAAACAATATAGCTTGGGCTAAGCACAGTCATAGGGTAAATTTTTATGTGTATTCCTGGAAAATGAATCAGTGGATGCTTTTAGGTGGTACAACGTAGGGTGATGGTTTCCTGTAATTGCAAACTAGCTACATGCAAATTTGAAATGAACACACATAGCTTGGCTAGGACGCAGGCATGGGCTATATTTTTATTTTATTTATATTTATATTATTTACTGTTTACCTGTGAAGTATCTTATCTTGACAGCTACATTTATTTTGATGGAGAGACACGGTTTAAATACCGGAGAAAGTTGGAAGATAAGAACAAGGTAAGCTATCGGGTACATTGTAGTGTATTGTTTTTCAACACAGCAGTGTGGCATAGAGTATGGAGCAAGGTAAATACAAAATGGCGCAAGTATCTGTACATAATAGTTCAGTGAAATGAAAGGATAAACAATGTGGTCCCATGCGTCTAACTTTAGGTAGGTAGATTTTGATATTTTTGTACAGTCATGCATGGCTAGAATGGTGTTTTAACTTGATTGGAATTTTACTATGTGAAAGTATAGGTATGTGTACTATATATATATAATTGTTTTATTATCGTTATCCTACGTTTTGACTTTTTATTGCATTTCGGAAAGAGTAAGGCTCATGTTTTTGTTTTATATTACTGGAGAGGACCAATAAAAACGTTACTTCCAAAGATTCAGTTAAAAATATCCTTTCATTGCAGAAAATCCTACCCTTGAGAATTTGATAGGATTTGAAATTCCTTACTCGGATTTTCAATGATTTTACAGTGAACAAAACACTGATATATACATATTTGTATAATATATCGAGATTTAATTTTAGACCTTGGGAAGATTATGAAAAAAAGTCTAAAGGTTTAATCGAGATTTTGCCAATTTATATAATATTGCAAATTCAGCAAATTCCGACTATTTTTGAATTAATATATTATTTATTTTATCCAAAACCATTGAATTTCAAACAACTTAAATTACAAAACAATATTTAGAACCATTATTAAAATTTAAATAAACTATTAAAATTCTGGGCCATTACAATATAAATTTTATATTTGTAACCTTTTAATTAGGAATTAGATAATTTACTTTTTATGTGGATTCCTTTTGAATAGTTTCTTACGTTATCATGTATGTGAGATGAAAGTGGGAAAGTGATATCCACATATAGCTAATTTGCTCTAATGTTTATTTCAGCTCACATTTTCCAACTCATAAAATAGCTGATTAGTTCTAGCATGAGTACAGAAATATTCTACTCTAATGAAAATGTATTTCTTCTAAGTTGTAAACCTTTAAAAAAAATGATTAATATATCACCGTTTTGTTGAGCATGTAACTTTCAAGAATATCATATGCCATGTTCTGTCAAACATGCAGAAAAATACATGTATAATGACTTGCACGTCTGCACGCCTATACACATATATTTGTGTACTAGATGCACACACTTTCATTTTTAGTGCAAGTGTATTTGTCTTACGCCTGTGACGTTCCTTTACATGTGTATAATCTGCTATTTTTATGGATGTCTAACTTTCATATGCTTCCTAGTTGTTGTTTCTTTTGATTTTAGCCTAATTATTTTTTTCTATTTTTGTTTTGCTCTATGTGTTAATGCTACATATATAGGCAGCTCTTTCCTACTATGGGATATGTGAATTGTGTATCCATTCGTTCATGCATACATGCAAAGTGCAGGTGATACTGTGAAGCATGAGCGCATATAATTATGAGGGGTGTATTTATCAACTATGCATTTATTCCTAGATGCATATATTAAGTATATGTGAACAATTCAAGATTTCTCAGAAATATAAGCAAGTTAATTTTGTGGCAAAGAGGTCTAATGTATATGAGCTGACAATTAATTTGACTTGGGAGTTACTAAAGCAAGTTAAATTTGTGGCCAAAAGGTCTAACATTTCAAGATCGATTTATCTTGGGAGTTATGAAATTAAGTGACTAAATTCAATGGACTGACAATTAATTTGAACCGTAACACTAACATGGTAGGATCTCCTATCAAAGTTCATTGTTAGTGTATAGTAGTGCCGTCAGGAGGTATATTTCAGATCCATGTCGGCAGGTGTTTAGTATTTTTAAGATACTTTGACTTATTTCCATGAAAATGGAACATTCACGTGTTATTCAGAAACAAATCATGAGTTATATGCGTATACGTAGAGGTAAGAGAGGTATTGACTTGTCTTTTTGTGGTCTGGTTGAAGAAACACTTCGAAATGATGAAAACTATAAAATAAAGTTTTCAGATTAAAGAGCTTCGAAATTTAGTAACTCAAGTTTCGAAGATCAAGAAGTTTCAACAGATCAATTTAGTAACTTCCAAGATAAATCGAGGTTAGTTAGTTTATTAACTAGACCAAATTATTAAATAGTAAGGAGTAAAAATATTTGTCCATATGATCAACTTTAGTAACTCTCAAGTCATGATGCGAAGTGTTTCCTCAAGCTGAAAATATTCATCCACATAATCAACTTTAGCATTTCAAAGTGTTTCCTCAACCAGTCTACAGAAAGCTTGTTAAGTATCTCTCTTATCTCCAGGTATACGCATATAACTCGTGATTTAATACTTAACAAAACGTGAATATTCCATCTTCATGGAATTTGTTCGTAGTATCTTAAAGACAGTGAACACCTCATCGACATGGTTCTGGAATAAACTTTTGGTAGTACTACTTAATAGTGTCAGAATCTTCAAAAATTTATCTTGGATGTGCCTTTTTTCCTACTGTGCTGAATGTTACATAACATAGAAATGTCGTACTTATCATAAATTAGTTCAGACAAGCGTTAGATTGGTTACAATACAAAGATTGTATCACGTATGTTATGTTTATGAATATATTGTTGTATAACTGATAAATATCATAAAAATTTCCCTGCAGCCTTAGGAGAAGCATTATGTTATGTAGGGCGACTCAGTTTCTTCTTAACTAATCACCCAAAGGGGACGAAGACAAATTTTTTGGCTCTTGATCAATACCAATAATCGAGATTGCATAATTTGTGTTAGGCCATCAATAATCAAGTTGAACCTAAACCATATTTGCAATGTTGATATCGATATTAATGAGGCCAGAGAAACCTGAGTTGATGTGGGAAATCATGATGGCTTGGTTTGACGGCAAAGCATGTCTTTTATTGATAGATACTTCGTTTTTCTTTTCTAAAATTTGGTTATTTATCCAACTTGTGATATAGGGATTTCTGAAATTGTGTAACTTGTAGAGGGCATGGATGTTGTGTGAAAAATTAGAAGGTTGGATCTGAGAATGGGATCCGGGAAGAGCTAAAAACCTTTTAACATTGCCGATTATGGTCATCTTTCTAATATCAATATTTGTCCTTATTATTGCTCGGATTAATGTTTCTAATATTGAGAACGCTGCAAGTTTGGTACTTTTCTTTTCATGTTTTATGATATGAATTCGAGTTAACCTTATCAATCTGATTAAATATAATGAAAATTAATGTTGGAACATGGGAATGAGCTCTTCCTTTTGTTGTTTACTTTAAAATTTTTGCAGTATGTTTGTAACACTCCACGTCCATTAATGTCACTCTCAAAGGGAATGCACTAACTTTCATGGAGTATTATTGGTGAGTAGAACAGAATATAACAAGATAGACACATATATTGGTACTTGAAAATTTTCAAAACAACATTTATTGCAGTGGAGAAATAGTTTGATTACAACAACATCATAAACCAACAGAAAAACCAAGTACACTTAGTAACCATCTTGATAAATTGTTTTCTGAGTACATAAAATAAAAAGCATAATCCCAACATAAGTAGCCATAAAAGAGATGAGCTGAATGTTACTTTCAGCTATCCAAGCACTTCCAAAAGAGAGAGAAAGATCCTGATCAAGCTCCACTAGTATTAGTCCCACCCTGAGAACCTGGAGGGGGGGAGAGGAAGAAAAGAGGCGAAAACAAAGGGGGTCAGACATAAAGTCTGGCGAGTACCATAAATTTAACAATACAATTATGAAAGTAATTAGGATAAGGTATAAACTGGAAAAATAAGGAATGACTGTGAAACAAGTGGGCAAGGGAAAACAAACAGGAGGGATATTCTAGCATTAATCTCGCTCCTAATCACTATAGGATAATTACTATACTGCACCACTACTAGTCACCCTAAGAGTTGGTCCTACCTACATAATAATCATAATGGTAGTTTCGTGTACCCCTAGCTGCCTTCATAGGTGCCGCCTGCCCCTATCTCCACTAGTTGTACCCACTACCCTATGCGATCGGCTCCCTAACTCGTAGATACCTGTGCTAGTCCCATAGTGGGATGTATCACTCCCCAAAGTGGCAACCCGATACCACTAAAGATGCACGGCTTATTTCTACACGATGCAACAACGTCTTACCTTCCAGCCCGGGCCCACGCACGCACATGACTCCGTTGGACTTGCGTTGCCACTGTTAACCCGTTTTGACCTCTTATAATCAAACCCAGTAAGTATGTCCTATCCTCGATCTAACTCGAGCTCACAAAGATACTTAATGGGTTACTGGTTTGAAATGGGTCCCCCATGCTTGACACAAGCTTTCCACCTATGCTTGGTCCCCACTAGAATTTTCCACTTAGCCCCCTCTTATTCATGTCTTCTTTACATGTTTCAATTCGGTTAAGTGTTTCTAATCGTATTTCACATGCCACCTATGTCACCCACTTAAACCCCATGTCCCATCACATGTTTATCTTGGTTAAGTGTTACTTAGTTCATTATAACCGTGACCTTGTAAGACCTCCCACCTTAGACTCCCATTTGCGGTTGCTGGATTTGCCAGGCGGGTCCGGGCAGTCTTATACCGCAAACGTGTCTAACCTCGTGTCATTACAACTGTTATGCATTTAATTAATGCCTTCGACCTCTCACATTATACTACCGTTTGTGGTTGCTGGATTTGCCGAGCGGGTCCGGGCAGTCTTACACCACAAACGAGTCTAACCTCGTGTCTTAGGCATTTATTATTACAAATTATTTCACCCCAATGTGAATTAATTATCCCTACTCAAATTTCCAGTAATTTTCCAAATTATGTCCATAATTGTCACCTTAATTATGTCCATACTCTTTAGGTATAAAAATTATACTAATTAATGTTTTAAATTAATTTATATGCCTTTAAAGCCATTTTATGCCAATTTACATAATTAATATTTTCCCATTATCCCCACGTCGTTCGTACGTTTTAACATGGAATATGTTAGACTCGCAAATAGTCTAACTTATAAAAAGAAAAGCAACATCACAACTTGCATAACACATAAAATAGATCTAAGAATTATAGCATAAGTTTGCATAGCCAAGTACTTGCATAGGCAATGAACATGCATAACATAATTTTGCATAAACTATCATGGATCTGAATATAGATCTAAACATAAAAATGTGAACTTGGACATAAATATGGTTTTTCACCTAAACATACATAAATTGTGAACTTGCATATAGATTCCTATAAACTCGCATATGGATCTAAACATGTAAATTAGTGTCACATTTTTTGCATATAAACTAGCATATGTATATACTAGATTCATATATGAACTTGTGTACAATTCACATATAGACTTGCATAAGGTTCATTATTCAAACTATCATACGATTTAACATCCCAAACTTGCATAAAATTCACATATGAATTAGCATATGATTTAACATGCAAACTTGCATAAGATTCACATATGAATTAACATATGATTTAACAACCCAAACTTGCGTAAGATTCTCATATGAATTAACATATGGTTTAACATCCCATATGAACATATGCCGTATGAACATATGCAAAAAGTGTGTGTATATGTTCCTTATCTAATGCAAAATCAGGCGGTCTACTGATTCAGTTGACCTCCTTAATGCAAATAAGGATAGTGCCATGCGTCCATTATGTATGCAAAAGAATCCTAACGATACATATTACTTCTACATGTGTGCACAACCATTCATCAAAATGCAGCATCCATATGATAACACAACCATTATACATCCATTAATTTAAATATACACACACATTTATATGCAATATGAAAGTGACTGAGCCGATCTAGTGCCTAATGTGTGTGTACATGCATCCACAAGCAACCACTTGCAACCACTTTCAACCATCAATCATAACATGTTTCAAATACATGTTTACATCCATCGGTTTCTACCTAAGGCCAAAGAATAGGACTGAGGAGATATACTTGAAAGATAGATTTAAGCATGAATAAACTTATGGAAAAAGAGATCAAGGAGGTACCCTCAAAGAGAAAAGGGTAGGCTGCGCGTATTTTCCTCTCAGTTTCCCAAGTCGCGTCTTCCTCAGCATCACTCCATTGAACTTTAACAAGATTGACTTCACGGTTGCGTAGATTTTTGACTTCCGTACCGAGTTGGAACTCTTCTCACAGTCGCTTCTCGTTCCACTTCTACTTCCTCAAGTATGCTTGGCTCCACCACTTCTGCAGATTCATGCAAGCATTTTCATAGTTGAGAAACATGAAAAACATTATGAACTCTAACCAGTCTCTTGGGTAGCTCTACTCTGTAAGCCATCGTTCCAATCCTTTCAATGATAGGAAATGGTCCTACAAATCTTGTTGCTAGCTTTCCTACGAACCCAAAGCGAATGACATTCCTCAAAGGAGATACTTTAAGGAACACCACATCTCCAACCATAAACTCAAGGTCGGTCCTTCTTTTGTCTGCGTAAGACTTCTGTCTATCTTGTGCAACCTTCATCCGTCTTCTTATCAAGTCCACCTTTTCTGAGGTTTCTCTAATCATGTCCGGCCCAAGTACGAGTTTGTCTGTAGACTCCCACTAACAAGTTGGTGATCGGCATGGTCTTCCATATAAAGCTTCGAAGGGCGCCATGCCTATGGTGGCTTGATAGCTATTGTTGTAGGCAAATTCCACCAAAGGAAGATGATCCTCCCATGTCCCTCCAAAGTCAAGAATGCACAATCTCAAGAGGTCTTCTAATACTCTGTTCACCCTTTCCGTCTGACCATCGGTTTGGCGGTGATAGGCCGTGCTTAAGCATAATTGTGTGCCTACCGCCTCTTGCAAACTCTTCCAAAACTCGCTCGTAACGATAGGACCTTGATCACTAACTATGTTGGAGGTTATCCCATGGAGTCGAACTATTTCTTTAAGATAAATGGATGATAGGGACGAGGCAGTCCTTCTAGTTTTAACATGTATAAAGTGAGCGCTTTTAGTGAGCCTGTCCACTATTACCCGAATACTGGTATTTCCCCTTCTTGACCTAGGCAATCCATCAACAAAGTCCATCGAAATGCTATCCCACTTCCACTGAGGGACCTCGAGAGGATGAAGCAGACCACCGGGCTTCTTCTGCTCTGCTTTGACTTGCTGGCATATCAAACACTTAGCGGCGAACTCAACTACATCACTCTTCATGCCATTCAAAAAGAAAATCCTTCTTATATCTTTATACATCTTATTTCGCCTGGGTGTATGGTCAGTTTGGAATGGTGCGCCTCTTCGAGAACTGTCTTCACTAAATCCCTTACTTGTGGGAAGCATAACCTTCATCCCGTCTCAACCAACACCTATCATCGATGGAGTATCTATTGAGGTGACTAGAAGTCTCACCGCTAACTAACTTTTCCATCACATCAACTAGCTGAGGGTCTTCTCGTTGCGCAGTTCCTATTGAGTCCAAAAGAGTAGGCCGCACCTCTAGTGATGCTAACAGACCAGGCACAATTTCAGAGGAGGGTCTAAAATTAAAGTTTGCTATATATTCCAATACAAAGAGAGGACTCAAGGTCAGCTTCTTCCTATTTAAGGCATCTGCTATCACATTGCCCTTGCCTGGGGTATTGGAAATCTCAAAATCATAAGAGGACAGAAATTCCATCCACCTTTGCTGTCTTAAGTTAAGATCTTTCTACGAGAAAAGGTATTTCAATGATTTATGGTCAGTATATAATTCAAACTTCTCACGTAGGAGATAATGGGTCCAAGACTTAAGCGCAAAGACGATGGCAGCCAACTCTAGATCGTGGGTTGGGTAGTTTTTCTCATGTACTTTCAACTGCCTGCCTCCATAAGCTACTACCTTCCCTTCTTGCATCAAGACAGCACCTAGTCCCGTACCACATGCATCCGTGTATACGGTAAACATCTTGCTTCCATCCGACAATGTCAGAACTGAGGCTGTTGTTAGAGCCCTTTTCAAACATTGGAAAGTAATATCGCAATCCAAATCCCAAGCCAAAGTTAGGTTCTTCTTCGTTAATCTTGTGAGTGGGGCTGAGATTTTAGCAAAGTCTTTAATGAATTTTCAGTAAAAGCCCGCTAGCCCTAGAAAGCTTCGGACTTCGGTTGCATTCCGTGGAACCTTCCAATTTTGCACCGCAACTACCTTTGCGGGGTCCACGGCTAGCCCCTTTTGGACACCACATGTCCAAGAAACCTCACTTCTTCTCTCCAGAAATGGCATTTGGAGAATTTGGCCTTCAGCTAATGTGCACAAAGAGTATCCATGACTTCCCTTAAATGCAAAGCATGCTCTTCTTCATTCTTCGAGAAGATCGAAATGTCGTCAATGAAGACCACCACAAACTTATTAAGGAATTCTCTAAACACCCTACTCATCAAGTCAATGAAGTAAGCGGGTGCGTTCATCAAGCCGAAAGGTATGACAAGCCATTCGAAGAAACCATCCGGGGTTCTAAACGCGGTCTTATCAATGATGTCTTCAACCACTCTTAGCTGATGGAACCCGGTAGCCAAATCTAGTTGGGAGAAAACAGACGCTCCTACAAGTTGATCAAACAAGTCATCTATTGTAGGAAGTGGGTGCTTATTCTTCTTGGTCAACTTGTTTAGCTCCCTATAATCAACGCATAGGCGAAGTGAACCATCCGCTTTGGTTGCGAATACTACTGGAGCACCCCATTCAGAAATACTCCGCCTTATAAACCCCTTCTCGAGCAGCTCTTTGACTTGCTTACTGAGCTCTTTTCTCTCCCTAAGAGCCGTGCATCTAACGGGTAGAGCTACAGGTTTTGCATTATCAACAAGGTATATGCGGAAGTCTATCTCCCGCTTTGGAGGTAAGCCCTTCACCTCTTCAAATACATCTGAGTATTCACGGACTACTCTAACAGACTGCATGTTTTCAACAGACGCATCAAGATATTCTAGGTAAATAAGCATAACAGAATGTATGGGGTCACAAGAGATTTCGAGAGTGTTGCCAAGGCGAGTCATAAGTCTAACCACCCTCTTTTCACAATCAAGGATGGCACCATTACTGGATAACCAATCCATGCCTCGAATCAATCCATAGCCCGTGAAGCCAAGAATGAAGGCGTTGCATTCAAACTCAACGCTCAAGATAGACACTCTCAAATCCCGACAAATCATTGAAAGATGAGCCGAATCACCAATAGGATTTGAGACTACTATGGAATCCGTAACTAGACTAGTATTTATGTGCAGTGTTTCAACTAACGAAGCAGACACAAACGAGTGTGAAGCGCCATAATCAAATAAAGTATGATCAGGGTGATCAAACAGAAAAACCAAACTTTCAACAGAAATGTTTCTACCTCTTTTCTGTCCTGGTGCCATGAGAGCGTGAACTTGACCTCTTGCCTGCCCTGGTGCCATGAGAGCCTGAATCTTCCCTCCAGAAGTAGACCTAGTTCTTTGCCCTTGTCCCTGTTTCCTCGGGTAGTCTTTAATTAGATGTCCTGCCTCTCCACTGTGGAAACAGCCAGTCTTCTTCTTCTTCCTACATTCCTTGCTCAGATGGCCTGGTGTTCCACAATTAAAGCACCTTTTCTTTCCTTTGCTATTGTTGTCCTTACCACCTTTCTTAGGTTGCTCCTGTGACTTCTTTTGATCCCCTTTCTTTTCTGGTGCCTTATTAGCATTAGCGCCTTTCTCCTCTTCATGCAAAAGCGCCATGTCAACTAGTTTCTCAAAGGTAGCCCCCATAGGAATGTGGGTCATAGCTAACCCATGTAGGGGCTCACTCAAACCTTTAACGAACCTCAGGACCTTCTTTTCAGGTGTGTTCACCAAGTCTAAGCCAAACCTCGCCAACTGATTGAACTTGTTGACGTACTCCTTTACTGATAAATTCCCCTGCTTCAATGCCAAGAATCTTTCCATGTATAAATTCTCTTCTGCTCGTGAGAGAAATTTCATCTCGAACCTATGTCTGAAATCCATCCACATCTCTACTGGACTCTCTCCATTCATGACCCCCCACCAAAACGAGGCTTCGTCCTTCATTAACCAAGCGGCCAATTGGACCTTCCTTTCATCTTCTACCTCGAAGATATCAAACAAGTCTCCTACCTCCTTAAGCTAATTTCGAGCTTCAACAAACGTCTCTGATCCGTGAAAAGGTTTTTCGCCCACTGCTCGAAAGTCTTTGCATATCTTTGAAAAAGTATCAACATGGGGAGGGGGAGGAGGAGAAGCGGCTACAGCTGGGGGAGGAGGGATATTAGCAGGGCCTACGGCGGTGGCCCTAGCCTCCAGATACCTTCTGAACGAGGTTGGTATTGGTATTCCCTCGGGTATCTCGGGTAACCTAGACATGCTGAAAAGAAAATGAAGAGATTCAAAACAGGGAATTTGAAAGAAAGATATATGGCTCTTGAGGGTTATGTTTTTAAAACAAACTTTTCTCTTGAAAATACTCTCCTTAAAACATACTTTTGAAAGTATTTCTTTATAAAACGCTTTTGAAAAACAGTTTTTCAAAATATCTTATCTGTTTTGTTAACCTTCAGCTCTGATACCATGTGTAATACACCATGTCCATTAACGTCACTCTCAAAGGGAATGCATTAACTTTCATGGAGTATTATTGGTGAGTAGAACAGAATATAACAAGACAAATAAATATATTGGTACTTGAAAAATTTCAAAACAACATTTATTGTAGCGGAGAAATAGTTTGATTACAACAACATCACAAACCAACAGAAAAACCAAGTACACTTAGTAACCATCTTGACAAAATGTTTTCTGAGTACATAAAATAAAAAGCATAACCCCAACATAAGTATCCATAAAAGAGATAAGCTGAACTTTACTTTCAGCAATCCAAGCACTTCCAAAAGAGAGAGAAAGATGCCGATCAAGCTCCATTAGTACTAGTCCCACCCTGAGAACTTGGAGGGGGGGAGAGGAAGAAAAGAGGCGAAAACAAAGGGGGTCAGACATAAAGTATAGCGAATACCATGACATTAACAATACAATTATGAAAGTAATTAGGATAAGGTATAAACAGGAAAAATAAGGAATGACTGTGAAACAAGTGGACAAGGCAAAACAAACTGGAGGGATATTCTGGCGTTAATCTCGCTCCTAATCACTAAAGGATAATTACTATACTGCACCACTACTAGTCACCCTAAGAGTTGATCCCGCCTGCATAATAATCATAATGGTAGTTTCGTGTACCCCTAGCTGCCTTCATAGGTGCCGCCTGCCCCTATCTCCACTAGTTGTACCCATTACCCCCATGCGATCGGCTCCCTAACTTGTAGATACCCGTGCTAGTCCCACAGTGGGGTGTATCACTCCCCAAAGTGGCAACTCGATACCACTAAATATGCATAGCTTATATCTACACGATGTAACAACGTCTTACCTACCAGCCCGGGCCCACGCATGCACATGACCCCGTTGGACTTGCGTTGTGAAACAACCCGAAAATCGCCCTTGCGGGAAATTGTCGGATACGCTTACTTTGGGCTACAACACATCAGAACAACAACAACAGACTTTTATTAGATCATATAATGTTACATCAGAGTACAGAATATCAGAGTACATCGAACAAAATATAGCGGAAGATTTAAATTACAACAAATACAATACAGTGCAGCGGAAATAAAATAACTAAGGCAGCGGAAGAGAACTATGCTCTGGACACAGCTTTAAGCTTCAATCCAGAATCCCGCTCGAGATGAAGACCTGTAGACAAACTACTCGACTGCCCGTGTGGAAAATAATGGGCACCCGAGTTTGCAAAGGTGGAGACAAACAACGGGTCAGTCATGGGACTGGTGTGAGAATTCTTAACTAATTTAACTAATAGTAATAAGGCAAATCCAAAGACCACGCCGCTAACGCGGAACAAGTTTATTCCAATGGATTGCCATGCATAATTTAAAGTGACAGAACAAACAATAAGTAAATCATAAAACAACGCAATGCTTTTGGAAAAATCACTACACCAGAAAATGCATTTCGTAGCGTTGAAAAAACGCTACTAAAGCTTTTATTAGCGTTTCAGTAAACGCTGTGACACGACATGCAACTAAAAGTCTGAAAGTTTTAGTTGCGTTGTAGTAAACGTTACAAAAGATGAACATACTCTAGCGTTTCCGAAACCCTACAAAAAGTTTTTTTTGCAGCGTTTTTAAAATGCAATCAAAGTGATACCTGCACTCTTCTTTTTCTATTTTTTTGTAGCGTTTTTTCTACGCTACTAAAACTTATTAATTGATGTTCAACACGTTTTAATCGCTGCTATGTACTGTAAATGACTTGTATCATTTCCAACAATCACTTATAAATTATACCTATATTAAAACCAATCAAACACATAATTATAATTTTCACACAACATTGATAATAACCATATTCAAATAATTAAGAAAAAACACATTAACCACAAAGATCAAGTATAATACAATAATCATTTAAATAATAGTATATTGACAAAATAAGCGAATCAACATACCACAACTATTTACAAACACACCTACACAACTAGTACGAGCAAAATATTATACATAATAATTAAAGTCTTGTTCATGGCTTAATTACCAATAGTTATTTGATGCAGCTATTCTTCACTTCAAAAATGCCAATTACCTGAACACAAATATAACAATCAACCGTTAGAATTACATACAAGTCTGGATAATTTACATACACGTATAATTTACTAATGTTGTTAAGGTTGAACCATTCAACCGCCAAACTGTACTAACCGTTTACACAGTTACCGTATACTACGGTAATAGTGACAGAAACGGTTGTAGATTTTGATAACCGCGGTAAACCAAACCAACCGCACAAGACCTTTTTGTAGTATTTCATAAAAAAAAAAATTTGTTTTTTAATAACTTAAGCTGGAGAAATAACATATGTATAAATTATATGCGTTTTTATTTATAGACGACATGCACATGGATGGTTTGCTTCATAGATAAACAAACTAATTCTTAAAAAAAAAAAAGAATTGAATTATTTATGGATAACAATGTAAATTTATGTTAATGGTTACGGTAACGGTTAGACGATTATGGTATCGATTATAAAATTTGCTAACTGTCAATAACGGTTTCGGTTATGGTTGGCGGCAAAATTGACGGTTTCCATAACTGTAATACCCCTATAATTTACTATATATTGGTTTCAAATGTGTTGAGCTTTAAATGGTTCAACCCTCACTTTAATGTTACTGCTTATACAATGACAGGGCCTTTACAAATTATGAATGTGTGAAATTTATATGTTTAGATTATGATACTTGTAAACAGGATCATGATACATGTTTAGATTAATATATGTAAAAGGAACCTTTTAAAAAATGGAAAATATTCATTTTGTATCATGTCTTTAGTCAAGCAACACAAGTATATACTTTGATGCTAGCAATACGATAAAAAAGGTTAAATTTTGATGTCTCATATTTTGTCATCTTTTGTAATAGATATGAATTTTGAATTGTGTGAATCACCTTTTTCATGTCCAATAGACGTGAACTTCCGATATCCAAATTATGTTACTATATTGCGGTCTAACAATTATTCCAAATCCATTCAATTGGAATATGAATATAGGCCTAAAAACTTGTAACTTATGTACATTATACGGGCGTAACACTGACAACTGTGTTTTCACTACTCAAAGAGTATGGCAACCAAATGTTCATATTTTACAAAAATATCACCGATAAATTCATATTTTTGTGACAGGTACTGGTAATAATAAGTAGTGGATGTTGCACTATGATGTCATCTGAATTTTGAACATATGCTGTAATATAAATCATTTTCAAACAAAGGACAAGTACAGACATTGCATGAAACAAGAGGAGATAAGCATCTAGTATGCATGAACGAAACAAGCAAAAAGCATAGATGTCGAAGTATAAGCGAAAAGAAATAGAATAATCTAACAAAGGGAAAAAATGAAGGAAACTTACAGTTGAACTGAACAGGAGGCACTTGTGTTAATAGAGTTCCAAGAGATGGGGAAACCTGCAACATAAAACATCCGATGAGCAACATGCAACAGAAAATACAAATATAATTTGTACTTAAGGCAATAAGTTCATAATATTATTTGATGGTTAAAAATATATTTTTGTAGTATCTAGTAAGAGGCTTCGTTGCTTGAAAGCTGGAAGAACCACGAAAAAGAATTTAGAGGGTCCGTGTTGGCTCCATACTGTGTACTGATGTGCTGTTACTGACATGTGATCCAACAAACAACAAACTTAGGGTCAGTTTGATTTTGAACGGGAAGGGGCATTTGAAAGGGGCATTTGGAAGGGGCATTTGAAGGGGAATAATTGGGAACGGGGAATGTGTTCTTTTTACGAAAGGGGCATTTTGGAAGGGGCAAAGTTATTTTTTTATTTTTTTTGTATATATATTTTTTAATTGTTTGTGTTTGTTTGTATTTAGTGTTGAACAGATAGTAAAACGCAGAATACAAATATTACTGAATTTAAAAAAACAACAACTACGATTTAAAAAAAAACAACACCATCACAACACCATTCAAAAAAAATCCACAACACCATTCAAAAAAAAAAAAAAAAAAAAAAAACACAACTAAACTCCAACATTCTGACACAACACCCACAAGAATCACACCTGTCCACTCCTCAGCTGCCTAACAAAATGAATAGCACAAGCCCTAAGCTGTGCGGGCTTCTCAAGCAAAGAATAAAATGGGTTGTGACCCAATCTGTCCTGCTGTGACAGAATAACCGCCACCTCCCAATCCTGATAGTGATCCAGCTCACGGCGTACAGACATGCATAACTCTACAAGCTCGTCTCGATCCATGCGCGAAGGAGCTGAACGAGAAGGACCAGCACCAGACCTGACCGGCCTACGAGTCGGATGACTCGAGATGTCCACATTCTCGCCACGGATGACATCGCCAAATATCTGAGCCTCTTGCAAATGAACTGGTGGAGCATCCGGAATCACGTACTGACATCTGTCTGTACGGATGCATCCTGAAAACATGGAGTCCAACTCCCTGAATCGTGCCGGGGACCCACTCTTGAACTTGTGCATCTGTGGTGGCACCGTCGCCCACCATTCATCCGATCCTTGGACGGTATCTAATTGCTCGTCCCATCCCCCTCCAGCAATCTGTAGCAGTCTGTTCCAAGGTGCCCAATCTCTTTTCATGTTATCGAATTTATTCTTCATTTGACCAGCGTTGTAGTCCAAGTCGGTCCGCTCGTTGAACGCCTGGGCGATCAACTGATACCATCCGCCAACATTATGTGCACGCGTACCCAGATGTTGCATGCACACGTCAATGAACGCGTTCATGGTGTCGTTGCTCCATTCGGCGATGGAGCGAGTGGACGATGACTGACTTGCGGCCATTCTGGAAAAGTAACAAAAAAATTGTGAATAAACTATATAGGAAGAGAAGTAAATAAGAAAAAAAACAGATTTAAGGGAAAAAAACCTGAAAATATCGACGAGATGAAGGTGAATAGAGCTGAAATTTTCGGATTTGATGTTGATTAGTGATGAAAATGGAGATGGAATGGAGTGAATATATAGGGAGAGAAGGAAGAATCGGCTGTTCTGGAAATTTTGTCGTGTCAGACGTGCGTCCGACGCGTCGGACGCGAAACATATCTTTTCACCCGTTCGTCTTGAAGGGGCAAAAGTGTGGGACCCACCTCTGACGCGTCGGACGCGTAGACGCGAGCATTAACTGCCCAGTTCAGAAATCAAACGCTACCTTAGCTATATCTATATTGAAAATATTCATGTATGTTGTCATCATTCTAAATCCTTTCCATGATTCAACTCAGCTATCTACATCAAAAAAAGAAAACAGTATCAAAAGTTAAAATCCTTAACAAAAATAGGACAACGCAAACCACATGGAGTAAACATAATATCCAATAAATTATTATATTTCGATAGATCTTATTGATTCCTACATAACATAGGCTCCTTTTTATTATTATAATTCTAGCTGCTTAGTAGCTGGCTCTCCAAATTCAAATCAAAGTAAAACACCATCTACACGAAAGGAATTATCACCTGCCAAGTCTTTACATACTGTTTGCTAATTATGTACGTGTACGGATTCTACAAAATGCATTGTTTTTAAGTATTATGTGTTCATTGACATAAATTTGTGTAGTAACACAAATTTATCACCTGCCAAGTCTTTACATACTGTTTGCTAATTATGTACGTGTACGGATTCTACAAAATGCATTGTTTTTAAGTATTATGTGTTCATTGACATAAATTTGTGTAGTAACACAAATTTATCACCTGCCAAGTCTTTACATACTGTTTGCTAATTATGTACGTGTACGGATTCTACAAAATGCATTGTTTTTAAGTATTATGTGTTCATTGACATAAATTTGTGTAGTAACACAAATTTATCACCTGCCAAGTCTTTATGCACGCGTCATTCGTTGCCAAGTCTTTATGCACGCGTCATTCGTTGTCCCTGCCAAGTCTTTATGCATGCGTCATTCGTTATCCCATTCAGGAATGAATGTCTAAGTTGTTATGTTCAATAATAACATATATGTGGTACGAACACCTCAACTAGACAAATAGATGTTGGAATGAAAGCTCTGCATATGCGGATAGATGACAAGAAGCACAACAAAAACCAGCTAAAACAAGTTCAGATGGAATCATGGTGAACGAAATGGATCTAAACTGAATTGTAGTATGACATTGAATTCAATTTTAGCTTATCTTATCTATTTTAGGAGCCATGCTATTTGTGTTTCTTTTTTCACATGATATATTTAGCATACGGAGGAGATTAAATGTAATAAGTAATGAAATATTATCCAGTACCAAAAAATGACTAATGTCCAAAAGTTGTTCAAGATTTAGCCATCCTTCGTTTATTTGACAGCCATTGTTGCTTGATTGTTTACCTCAACATATTCATTTTGTAATAGCCACAGCAAATAACAGCAGGAAGTCGTTTTAGTCCAGCATTTCCCAATTGAAATGGTCATCATTATTGTTGAATAAATGGATAGGTTTTTCTATCAAACAGGTTTTTCTGCTATTGGGGCTCACAAAGGAGGCTGTAAGATTTTATCATTACATGATGATAAAAGCGACCTCTTACAATGATGCATGAAATCCAGTTTTGAATAATCAAGTAACCATAGAGGAATTAACATAATCATTCATTTCACAGTAAGCACAGAAAAAATATATTAGCCCTTGATGTTCTCATGTTATTCTTTTCTTATGTTTACTAAAACAATGCAAAACTATCCTACTATTTATATTTTCATATATTTACTTATCTGTTGATTATTTAATAGCATACTTTAACCTATCGATAGAAATCCATATCAATATAGCCGATTATTTCTTTTAAGTGTT
This sequence comes from Allium sativum, assembly GCA_030737875.1. Lineage (NCBI taxonomy): Eukaryota > Viridiplantae > Streptophyta > Magnoliopsida > Asparagales > Amaryllidaceae > Allium > Allium sativum. Next base: position 134,184,071 of record CM060915.1, read on the forward strand.
CATATTGGTCATACCAAAAAATTAAAGTTATATAAGACTTCAATATCCGTATATTTCTACATGTGTCACACAAAAAATATGGTATGTAAAAGATATCCAGGGACGGAACCATGGAGGGTAAGTGGGGGCGGCGGCCCCCCTTGATTTTAAAATTATAAAATTTTTTTTTTTTTTTTATCCTTTTGGTACCAAAGTAACCATTTTTAAGGCATTTTTATTAGTATTTATGCAATATTTTTGTCTAAAACTTAACAATATGAAACATTATTGGTTGAAATTATGATAAATTCAGGGTAAATTGGTATTAAAAAAAAAATTTGGCTCCCCCTTCGAATCCGCCCCCCGCTGAGCGGATTCCTGGTTCCGTCCCTGAAGATATCTATGATGATTCGTTGGAACATTGAAAGCACTATAAGTGATTCTTCTGACAAACTTTTTCTTTGAAATGCAAGTATTTTGGCAGTTTATTTGCTATACATATTATTTATAACATAAAGTGCTTAATATTTTAATCATCTTTCCTTTTACTATGTAAGAACTTTGTTCCTTTCTTTATTGCTAAACAGAGGGAACCTTTCTTTGTTCGCTATGTCATACCAGTTTTCCTATTGAATTTGTGGAAATATGCAATCTGAACTAAGTAAATATATTGCAGGCAAATAAAAATCAAATCAATACAATGAATCACATGAACAAAGTGCTCAAAATAAGGGAATCATACCCAACTGCTTCAGCTTTTCCTGAAACTGAAGGTAGTGCCTGGATCTGAGCTAGAAACTGCTTCAGTAGTGACAAGAACCAATGTCAGACACCATGATTTAAATTTCAAAACTGTAAAAGCATCATTATGAAAATCAGATGGCATGCAAAGTCAAAATACAGATACCATTTGTGAACATGACAATTTAAACACTCAAAACCACCATCAAGATGAAACATATAAACTCCCAAGAAAACAAAATAACCCACTTTTCCCTTCATCAAACACTGCAATCATCACAGGTTACTACAATTACAATGTTATTAGAGTTCTAATGTGTCAACTAGCATTACCCATATCCATTTGGATAAGGAGCAGAATTAATAATTGATAAAACCACATTTTTGGTAATATTTCACGATAATTTAGCCTAACTTTAGTTAACTCTACCAGCATAGTATCAATACTAGGCCAAAAAAACACAAACACTTAGGAACAACAGGGTTCAGTAAATTCAACTGCTATGAAAATTGCAGATCAACTCTAATTATATATCTGTTTTTGAGCTCATATCAGTGTAACATTGAAAAAAATACCAATAAAGCTCCTTTTTTTGTAAATTTGATATAATTTGTAAGTGTAACTCATATTTTACCTGAGAATAGCATGGGTTTCACATGCAAGCCCCGATTCAGCTCCTTTCTTTAATAAAGTTACATCATTAGTGATTGTACCAGTTTCACAAATCACACGGTCGATTGAGAGCAATACAGAACTACAAAAAATTTAAGTGATCACTATATAGAGTCATTTAAAGTTTTTGCAGAAACAACATTCTGACAGAGAAAATCACAGGCATGAACGGTGGTAAGAAGGATCTATGGTCATAAGTTGCTGCTGATGCATCCTACTAATTGGCATAACAAACTTCAATCTAGTTTGAATGCATAAACTTCTGATTGCATGGCATTAAAAAACTAAGTATCAGATATAGAAATAGGGTACAAAATCAGTTATACCTGACAAGATCCTTATCCCATTATTATTTTAATATGACTGAATAATATATCTAATTGTTCTATCAATACATGTAAAACTAAGTCAAACAACATTGCAGCTTGTAGAAATAACAATTTACACATATCAAGCTTTGTACTTCATGCTATAAACATAAATAATTTTTTTCATACCAAATACAAATGAAAGATCCAAAATAAAATGTTAGTGATAGGAATTATTTATCTTGTGTTATAGATTTTGATTGATTTTCAATTGTACAATCTTCTAAAAACAACTTTAATTCATCTTTATATACAACGCGATTAAAGACTTCATCTTTTCAATGTATACACTGATATCTATTTTTCAAAATTAATTCTGGGTGCCTATGTTTTCTGGACTACAACAAATTATCACTAGCATCTCCAAGATCAGAGGTATTAGATAATGTTGAACTTAAAATTTCATAAATCTTAAGTGTTGGAAATTTAGGTGAATTATTTAAAATATAGAAATAAGTGTATGATGGCTCCTATATGTGAATAGTCCCACATCATGGGATTATAAGAAAGATGCAAGTATTTATACTTGTTTCTAAGAAGTGATGTTGGGGCCTTGGGCTCCCAATGCATGCTTTGTTGTGAGGAGGGAGACCATGCATCATGAACACCACACACGCGCGTGCGACCGTCCGACCGGCTCGGTTCAGGCTTGGGCCTGGGCCTTATGGTGTAGACACTTATATTTTTGGACCAGAAAACCTTGACTTTTTCAAACTATTTTTGGCGGTAAACTTTTGTCCCGATTTTTCAGCAGATCCTATTTTCTCCTACTGCCCAGTATTTTCGGTTAACCCTAATCCCCGACTATATATTATCTTTAGTTGTAGACGAGATGAGTACAGAAAAAAATACTTTTTTTCTTTCCTCCGCCATTAAAATATTCTTATAGAAATTTTCGAGCAGTTATTTATTTCGAAAGTGCAAATCTGCACTGATTTGTTGTGCAAGCAAATCAGTTACTGTTCTATGAGGCTGTTTTATCCTAGAGGCGGCGGCGAGAGTACGAACTGGTTTTGCACCATCGACCAGATCGCCGAATCGTCTTCAAGAGAGCGACCTGGTCCGCGACTCAGCTATTGTTTCCCAACAATTTGAAGACGATCCGTGAAACAATGGCTTCGACTGCCCCATTTACATTCGGCGACCAAACATCTTCAACCTCGCTTATTTCTGATACCCGTCTAGGGTTTGCTGTATTCATTTCTATGTTTATCTGTACATACCAGACCGCAACTACCACTCTCGATATTCACTAAAGATCCCAGATCTAATAATTTGGCCTGATTGAGCTTTCGGGTATACCCTGGATCTGAAGAAATACATGTACGATGAAGATGAGATAGTTGAGTTGAGAGAGCTGATGCGCGGTCATAAAAAGAATTAAAGCTTCGGAACTTGTTTCCTACTTGCAACTTAATGCCTGGTATGGTTTTAATTTTTTATTGTTTCTTTTGCTCCATGTGACGTTTGAAGTATGATAACTTATACAGTAATGTGCTTTGTCAATGCTGATTAAATTGATTGTGAATGCCGAAGCACATATACATGGTTAAATGTAATTACACACTCAAGTGATGACCACGAGGTTGAGCAAGTAGAAATGCATGAATTGCGATGTTCAGACTGTATTATGATGCATAAATCTCTCGATTTATTTATATATATTTTTAGGGAAGATAAGAAGTGGCCAAAATAAATAATTGGTCAATACATTTGAAATGCATATGATTGTATGGAAATGTCATTAAAATTGACATTAATAGAACACATATAATATTGGGAAATGTCACTAAAAATTTGACATTAATAGAATGTGTATGTTATTTGATAATGTCCTTAAGAATTGACATTAATTGGATGAATATGTTATTTGCATCAAATAAATTGACATAGTTTATATGCATACAAGTGAAAAGATAGAATATAGAACACCTTTGCTGCATACATGCGGATAATTTATGTTAGTCTCTGAGTTTATGAATATTTTCCTATGAGAAAATATAAATTCTCAAACATGTGAACATCTCTAATAAATAGTAAGAATCAACAACCGACCAGTATATAACAGAATGGAATCCGCAAGGAAACCATAAATCACAGCAGCAATCAACCCAAATGAATGATTCTGGACAGTTATTCTATAATACAACTGTAGAAAACCAGATCATATGACACGAATGTACTGGAACAGGCCAGGCCCTGCACCGCAGGCTAACCTGACTGAGGAGCCTCTTATGGCTATGATTACTGAGATTCGCTTTATTGGTGAATCAGAGGTTGGTGGGTAGACATTGGTGTTTCTCGCCATGTTTGCTATGATCGTGATATATTCACAATATACACGGTTGCTGACGATCAGAAAGTGTGTTGTGAGATTCTCGCACCACTTAAGCTGTAGAGACTGGTAATATGAAAATAAAACATATGATTGGAAAGACATTGATTCTTAAAGATGTGATGCATTTGATATGTTTGAAACATTCAAAATTGAAATCAAGCAAATAGGAAAATTAAGAGACTACATAGTGATAGAGGAACAGAATATGAATCAAATTCTTTTCTAGATTTTTTATGTGATATATTGTACACAAGAGAACTGTACCATTTTCACCTGAAATGGAAGGTAAAGCTAAAAAAAAGGACCTTTACCGAATTAGTAATTGTCATTTTATTAAATTTTGGTGCAGCAAAACATTAGTGGGAGGTATTTTATAGACTGTATGTTATGTTCTGAATAGAATCCCCAAATCTAAGAATAAAATTTCGCCTTATGAAATTTTAGAGAAATATAAATCCAATATGTCATACTTTAGAACTTGGGGTTGCTTAGCATATGTTCACATTCCAGACCCTAAGAGAATAAAATTGGCAAATCATACGAATGTGTATTTATAAGCTATGCTGTTAATAGCAAAGCATACATAATTTATGACCTAAATACACATAATATAATTTGAATCAAATGATGCCAATTTTTATGAAATGAACTTTCTTCTTAAATTAAGGAATAGTGGGGGAACATCAAGTATGCCTATTAGAACAGAACTTAATAAAAGTTCTGAAGTTGAACCTAGAAGAAGTAAAAGAGCAAGAACCGTAAACGAATTTGGTTCGAATTTTTGTGATTTTACTATAGAGGAGGATCCCTTAAACCTCCAAGAGGCCTTATCTTCTTTAGATGCCGATTTTAACGAGAGGCTATAAATAATGAGATGGATTCTTTGAAATCCAATAAGACTTGGCATTTGACATATTTACCCTCTGGTTGTAAATCTATAGGCTGTAAATGAGTACTTAAAAAGAAAGCTAAAACCTGATGGTACTATTGATAAATACAAAGCACGACTAGTAGCTAAAGGTTTTAGAGAAAAAGAAAATATAGATTTCTTCGAAACTTTTTCACCTGTAACTAGAATAACATCCATCCGGGTATTAATCTCACTTGCTTCCATTCATAATTTATTAATACACCAAATGGATGTTAAAACCGCATTTTTGAACGGTGAATTAGAAGAAGAAATTCATATGGACCAGCCTGAAGGATTCGTAGTACATAGTCAAGAACATAAAGTATGCAAATTAGATAAAACATTATATGGTTTAAAACAAGCACATAACAATGACATAAAAAAAAATTGATAACTTTAATCATTTCACATGGTTTTAAAGTTAATGAAAGTGACAAATGCATTTATTACAAATCTGAGAATGACATTTGCACTATTATATGCCTTTATGTAGATGACATACTCATCTTTGGGTCAAACATTCATGTCATAAACTCAATCAAATCCTTATTAAATGCCAATTTTTGATATGAAAAGATCTAGGTGAGGTGAGTGTAATCCTTGGTATTAAGATTACTGGGTAAAAAGGGGTTTTTCTTTGGATCAATCTCATTAAAATGAGAATACTCTAAAGAAATACAATTATTTTGACTGTAAACCTGCATATACACCATATGGTCTCAGTGTAAAGTTATTTAAGAACACTGATGAAGGTGTAAGACAGTCTGATTTTGCGAGCATCATTGGCAGCCTTCGGTATGCCACTGAATGTACTAGACCCGACATTGACTATGTCGTGGGATTATTATGCAGATTTACCATTAGACCCAGTATAGAGCACTGACATGCTATTGAAAGGGTCATGAGATACCTTAAATGAACCATGACCCTTGGATTACATTATGAAAAGTTTCAAGCTGTACTTGAAGGATATTCCGATGCTGACTGGAATATTTTATCTGATGGTTCTATTGCGACCAGTGGCTATATATTTAGCATTGCTGGAAGAACTGTTTCTTGGAAATCTAAGAAACAGAATATCTTGACTCAGTATACTATAGTGACTGAGATAAGAGCACTAGCCACAGCTAGTGAAGAAGCAGAGAACTAAAGAAATCTGCTAGTTGAGATCCCTATACGGGAAAGATAGACACCAGTGGTGTAATCGATTGTGATAGTTCCGCGGCTATTACAAAAAGTATAGAACCGTTATAACAACGGTAGAAAACGACGTCGTATGCACAATACTGTAAAAGAACATCACATATATAGTGATGAAAGATTTGACGACTATTGAAAGAAAAACAGAACCGATAATACAACGGTAAGAAATGACAGTCGTATGCACAGTTTTGTTAGAGGACATCACATATGAAGTGATGATAATTTGGCAGATCCTTTGACGAAAGGACTGACCAGAAAGAAAGTCCTTAATAATTCTAAAAGAATGAGACTATTGCCCTGAGATTGTGGAATCACGCACAATGGTAACCCGACCTAAATGACTGGAGATCCCAAGAAATAGGTTCAATGGGTAAAAACAAGTTGTGTAGTGATAGAAGTAGAACATGCTATTTAATAAACTAAGAAGCATGTATTCCTGAAGTGATTAGAGGATGAGTTAATAGAAACTCTTAATGAGATCTATACTCTATTTGGAGTGGAGTACCTACCTTCAGGAGTACTCTTGATAGACTCACCTGTATGAATGTGGAAATGTGGCCGTTTCCTATGGAGTTTTGGGCAGAACTTCTAGACCGTTCACTAAACTGGGATAGACGTGCATGGCCATAAACGCACGGGCTTATTTGATTGCACTATAGAAAAGGTTGTGTGTGGTTTGATGTCAGGAATAGAGTTCAAGACTACGTGTCACTCTAGTAGAAACTGAATCTTACTCACTATGCAAAGGTTCAAGTCGGATGACACCTTTGTTTATGCACAGTCTTATGTTTTTAGAAACTGCTCGATAATATTTTAAAAAATTCAAGTGGGGGATTGTTGGAAATTTAGGTAAATTATTTAAAATATAGAAATAAGTGTATGATGGCTCCTATATGTGAATAGTCCCACATCATGGGATTATAAGAAAGATGCAAGTATTTATACTTGTTTCTAAGAAGTCATGTTGGGGCCTTGGGCTCCCAATGCATGCTTTGTTGTGAGGAGGGAGACCATGCATCATGAAAACCACACACGCGCGATCGACCGACCGACTGACTCGACTCGACCCGACCCGGCCCGGCTCGGTTCGGTTCGGGCTTGGGCTTGGGCCTTGGCTATGTGGTGTAGACACTTATATTTTTGGACCAGAAAACCTTGACTTTTTCAAACTATTTTTATGAAAAATATTTCTGAGCTGACTTTATCATGAAGCGGTAAGCTTTTGACCCGATTTTTCAGCAGATCCTATTTTCTCCTACTGCCCAGTATTTCCGGTTAACCCTAATCCCCGACTATATATTATCTTCAGTTGTAGACGAGATGAGTACAGAAAAAAAATACTTTTTTCTTTCCTCCGCCATTAAAATATTCTTATAGAAATTTTCGAGTAGTTATTTATTTCAAAAGTGCAAATCTGCACTGATTTGTTGTGCAAGCAAATCAGTTACTGTTCTATGAGGCTGTTTTATCCTAGAGGTGGCGGCGAGAGTACGAACTGGTTTTGCACCACCGACCAGATCGCCGAATCGTCTTCAAGAGAGCGACCTGGTCCGCGACTCAGCCATTGTTTCCCAACATTAAGTGATCGACCATGAGCAAAATTTGGGGAGTGAACTTACAATGGAGTCTAACTGATTATCGATTATTTATTTTTTAATGACTTTATACAGTGATCACTTAAACATTCAAAATACATGAATCATCATCTTATTCAATTACTTTAATTCTGCTTATGCTAGAAATATTTACAATTACATCAATGTATAAGTACTCTATACCTTGATGTGATAAAAAATGAATTATTTACAAAGAATCAAACATTTTCTTTTAGAACACTTATGGGTCATTGTTTATCAATAGTTCCTTTTCCGTACAACAAAATGAAGCCTTCCCTTGACATAACCGATGCTATAAACATTTCAACCCAATTTTTTCTTCCCTTTTCCTTTGCAACTCTTAATAAATATAGCTTGATGTTTCAACTTTCAATAAAAATGACACAAAAGTGAATCCTTAACACCGTCTAGTTATAAAAATATGCCAGGAGAACATGTTCATCTTTCTTACATTGAAACTAGTCTAAACATGACATAAATTTGGACAGTGAGCTAAACTGATTTAAATACAATTCCAAACCATAAATTTCTCTACCTTGCATGAAGATAAAAGAATAAAATATAAAGATGGGGAAACGTACCTTTTGACTGATAGCAGCACTAAGTTGCTCATAGGCATCATCTCACTTATATTTGATAGCAGAAAGATGAATATTTAGTCTTCAAAGCTATGACACAAACATACATTTCACACAAAACAGGAGAGAAAATTAACTCCACGAGATACCCTGAACTCATGTTAAACCAAAAGGCCTTATTTACAACGAGTGGATTCCCATAGAAGTGTACAACAGGTTTATGAGCCACGAGCCATAGGATTTGTCCTTACCCTGTCAAAATTCACAGAGAAAAAAGAGAGAAAATAAGTGATCCCATCCAAGTTTAATGATAACAGAAAAAATTCATCTGATAATTGAGTGGGACAAATGAATTAACTATTTATATGATATGTTCTTGAATCAACAACAATAAGTCTAACAGCAGCAACTGCAGCTGCAACAGCCAAGTAACTGAACCACACAACAGTTGACCAGTGCCAACCTTTCTGGAAAAATTGGTTAAACACTAAACTGTCGCTAGGATTTTAGTCCCTATGATCCGAACATTAACCAAAACGAGGAGGAAAAATTAGAGCAAAGAAAAAACAAAAAGATGTCAAAGTAAATACATGATGAAAGGATGAAAGAAAAGAGACACATGCATGCAAAGCAATCACTGTTTGCAAAAATGCGGAAGCATTGGCGGTAGTCTTCTCCCAGATTGGTCCTCTGGCGTAGTTGGCGCTAAGGCGCAAAAAAACGCAAGCATTGAGCCTGAAGCTTTTTTGAGCCTTGGGCTTTTTTGTGTGCCTTTTATATGAGTTAGATTTGCTATTTTACTAACTACAAACTAATTTTTAAACCATATTTTATAATTTATTCAATTATTTACATATTTTATTAATAAGATTTAAATTTTAAACCATATTTTATAATTTGTTGAACAATCAAAATTTAATTTAACTATTTATAAACAAAAATTTGAATTTAGCAGGAAAAAAAGCCTCAAACTGCAAAAAGGCGCACTCAAACTGCAAAAAGGCGCAAGCCTTGAGCCTTGGGCTTTTTTGTGCTTAGGCGCGCCTAAGCACGCACCTTGATAACTATGCTGTCAAGAAGATAAGTTGATGTTGAAGAACCATATGCTCAATAACCCATGAAGGTTACGGCACAAAGAGGCAAGATACCAACAGTAATCTGAAACCATGACGCTTTGTCCATATTCTTTACAACAGGAGCTTTTATAGTTTCCTGGGCAATGAAATAAGTCAAAGTAATGCATTTGTACAAATTACTAAGTTACTTACATAACCTCGAAGTTAAATCTATCCTCTACAATTAAAACCTTAGGTGATATTCAAATACATATGCACAGAATTTTCTAGCTAATCACTCACAAACCTAAGTGCCAAATAACATATGAGAACACACTACCGTATATTATAAGAGGCCCATGATGTAATAGTCATTAAGGCAGTCAAAAAATATAGATGCATAGGTCGTACATATAACCCCAATGATGTATGAGAAAGAGATGACTAACAACTATATGTATAATTAGAAACAAAAGAAGAGTTAAGCCAATATATATATATATATATATCCAGGATATAATAAGAAATACCTATTTAATTTGATTATCCTTAATTAGTTGCATTTTGGAAAGAACCAATACATCCAAGTTCATGTGTTAATCAAGTTTACATATGAAATTTTGTAAAACTTTGACTCTCATGACTATGATCTGTATTTAGCGTTATAGAAATATTACTTTAAAATTAAAACCTTTAAAGTATTGAATGTTAACATATTCAAATTTGGGATGGTTTGGTAGATTTACATTATATGTCACTGTTACACTTTCATGTCATATAATAGTTTAATATATATGCTGTCACAACCTAGTCTAACTTACAAACAGTTTTTAAGAACATGTACATTTTTATAGAACTACACGCCTTGTTTCATATGTTACAATTTTTTAATTTAAAATGAAACAATATCATTAGAGCTATGAAGTCAAGCACTGAAAAAAAATATACTTGCAGTTATTTGACCCCATCATGCCCTACATGGAATGACTTAAATATTATAAGGTTTGTTAAACCAGGGATTAACTGCTATGTCATAAGAAAATTTGCATGGAAATCCACGAAAAACAGTTAAACCAGCAACTTAGAAGTGAAACAATTCACATTCACTTCAGAAAATATGATTAAAAACCCATTATCTACAATTTTTACGCTTAACTTGGAATAAAGGTACTCAAAAAGTCCAAATTGTGTGGATTTCATTAGATCAGTGCGAGTTACTAATCAATATTTTGGCTGAAATGTATAGCTATGATTTATGCTGTTAAATACCAAGTAATCAAGCTTTGAACTAGAATTAAATAAATTACAATCATTGCAATGATGTTTCTTATAGTTATTAGTATAATTAAAACAAATCACATAGCCAGACTACAAATAATAAATTTGCTTATCTTTCCATATTCATAGTCAACTACTCAAGATTGCACCTCAAAACACTTAGTTTCATGTTCAAGGATGGTAATTTTTAACTCTAAGGTGGAACTTTTAACTAATACAAACAGCCATGAAATATCAAAAACTAATTAATTCCGGAGACCTATGATAAACAGTAATTTCCATGAAATGTGGCATAGAAATATCTTCAAATGCACAGCTATTACTTGCAGAAAATACTGTAATAAGGCACTGTTGTGAAAGAGATGCAGCAAACACCGAAATTAATACATGCATCAAATAAACAAGAATAAATAATAAAAATGTATTTTGATAAGCACATCCCCAAATAATTTGAAATTTACTTTTGTCGATTGTCTTCGTTTCTACTTCGCACTCGACTCCTCCAAAATTCAGAATTGCAAAAGATCTTCACCATTTCCTTCTCCATCTTCTTCATCGCTGGTGAACCCCTACTCGCATCAGCTTCCAATACATGCACGGTTCAAAGATAGGTCATGAAACAAGACCCTCTCATAAAATCTAAACAACATCGGCATCTAAAAGATGATGGCAGTAGGTGATGAGTAGTCTCGCGGGTAGTTGAATTAAATTTAGGGATCTAAGAAAGAAAATTTTAGGGCTTATTTCGTTCTAGAGAATTGAAAAGCGGAAATGGACTTCAGATAGATTCTAGGTCAAGACAACGAAAGTGAGATGGACAAAAAGCGGGAATGAAAAAAATAAATCCTGCCCAAGTTAAAATGCAGCCATTATATGAAGGTAAAAGAAATAGATGCATTTAACCTTGAAACGCAACTGTATAACGTAAGTAAAAGTATAATTCCTTGTAGTGAATGGAATCACCATAAGACTCAAGTCCCATCACACAATGCAACGCAAACTAGAGGATAGAGTTTTACCTTATGGTGATTAAACATGCTTGGTACGATAAAACGAATTTGATATTACGAATTTGATATTATTATTAGTGTATATAAAAACATTTCAAAATAAATGTATCAATCCTAGGAAGCATAGCTACCATATACTATGCCTCCATACTAGTAATACAATCAATTCCGTAGGGTCGTATTTGGAATTTGGTTTCCATCATGAGTCAAGGCTAGGGAGGAGCTCCTTACCGATTCGAGACACTCTAGCTAATGTCTCAGGATCCCCTGCAGTGAACCCTTGGATCCTGCAGCGCCGGTCCACACATACAGCTTTGTCGATTAGTTATTCCTGAACACACGTTTCCCGATCCTATAGGACCTATCATCTGAGGCGCCTCATTCCATCATCCACATAAGTAAAATGCAGGGTTGTGTAAAACCCAAACACCACTTCTAGCTAGAAAGAAACGTGTTGCTTTCCCTGCGTTCCCTTCTCCCGTTTTAGACTCAACCGGGTTGTGAGGCTCGTGAAGCTACGAAATACACAAAGCTATGCTTATTTAAGCTATGCTTTGATCGTCACCACAAGGTTCTGCTTTTCAACAAGAAACGTTGATCATTGCATATTGGTATGCCACACTGTCACTCCATATCACACTACCAATCCTTTGCCAAAATATACAAAATGGTGTTAAGCAAGAGAATGAATACTCTGGCACCAATCATTCATACATTCAGCAGAAAATGAATAAATACAATATAAAGGAGTACAATGTCAGACACACATTCCATTTATAAGCTCGTTCTAGGTCTGAATGAAACTGGAGATACTCTCGTCCCGTATGTCCAGTACGGAAAGGAGGTACCCGCATATCCGTGTAATCAACATGTTCGTTTGGACAATGACCATGACCCTTGAATTGGGAGCAAGTCAATTCAGGGTTTCAATCGCTGTCCACTCGATGGGAAGATTGACGGTCTTCAATCGCCGCCTTCCAAACTTCGATTCTTAACGTCGTTTGATTACTTGGAATGAGATTAAACTCGGACTTTCCAAATAATTATCGTATATATATAAAATGAAAATCCTTTCTTATCATTAATATTATTTTACAACGATTAATCCCTATTTTTAATTAATTAAAATAATTAAATCTTTATTTACCGACGCCTCGGCTCAATGGCCGACCCTGACACTGTTTTCAACCAATTTTGATTTTAACATTTCTCAAAATCTAACCGTTGGATCTTAACGTAGTTTATATCGTTGGAAAGATCTTCCTAAGACGGTCCTAATGTCTTCAGTTTTGGGAAAATCCGACGGTCGGATCTTTTGGTATAGCCGTTTAAAGGTACAATTTCAAAACGCGAATTATCGCGCTCAATTCGTTTAATTTAATATATATATATATAAATATAAAATGTCTAACTTTTTATTTACATAAAAAATGTAAATTCTATTACAATGTCCAATTTCATCCTTTTACTCTTCCATTCCTTTATTTACATGAAAATGTAATATTATAATTCAATGATGAATTCTTCCTTTTATTTTTTTTTATTTACATTAAAACGTAAATATAACTCAACGTTGAATTCTACCTTTTATTTCTTTATTTACATTATAATGTAAATTATAATTCAACAATGAATTCTTCCTTTTATTTCTTTATTTACATTAAAATGTAAATTATAATTCAACGATGAATTCTTCCTTTTATTTCTTTTATTTACATTAAAATGTAAATTATAATTCAACGATGAATTCTTCCTTTTATTTCTTTTATTTACATTAAAATGTAAATATAACTCAACATTGAATTCATTCTTTTAATTACACTGTAAAATCTCCTTTTTAATTACATTAAAAATGTGATTAACAATATGGTGAAAAATTCTGTCTTTTTAATATTACAACAAAAATGTAATTTACATTGCATTATCAAATCCTTCTTTTTAATTACATTAAAAAAATGTAATTATCATTACGGTGAAAATTTCTATCATTTTTAAGTTACATAAAAATGTGCTTTTGATTACAATGCTCAATTCTTCTTTTTAATTACATTAAAAATGTAATTAACACTACATATCTAATCTTGCTTTTTAATTTGCAATGTAAATTTTATACTTTAATTACACATAAATATGTAATTTTATTGACTATGCAAATTCTTATTCTTTCATTATATATAAAAATGTAATTTTATTTACAATGCAAATTCTTCTTCTTTAATTACATATAAAATTGTAATTTTGTTTACGAGGCAAATTCATCTTCTTTAATTACATATAAAATGTACTTTTATTTACAATGTAAATTCTTACTCTTTTAATTACATATAAAAATGTACTTTTAATTTACAATGTAAGTTCTACTTCTTTAATTACACCTAAAAATGTAATTCCCTTTACAAAGTAAATTCTCATCCTTTAATTACATATAAAAATGTACTTTTATTTACAATGCAAATTCTTACTCTTTAATTACATATAGAAAAGTAATTTTGATTACACTGTCAAATTCTACCTTTTAATTACATTAAAGATTAATATTATATGTCAAGTCTTGTTTTTCAATTTACAAGGTAAAATCCTATTCTCTAATTACATATAGAAATGTAATTTTATTTTCAATGCAAATTCTCATTTTTAATTTACATATAAAAATGTAATTTAATTTTACATGTAAATTCTATTTCTTTAATTACATATAGAAATGTACTTTTCTATGCGGTATAAATTTCATGTCTTTTAATTACATATAAAAATATAATTTTCTATGCAGTATAAATTTCATGTCTTTTAATTACATATACAAATGTAATTTTCTATGCGGTATAAATTTCATGTCTTTTAATTACATATAAAAATGTAATTTACATTACGGTGCAAATTTCATGTCTTTTAATTACATATAAAAATGTAATTTACATTACGGTGCAAATTTCTATCTTTTTGAATTACATTAAAAATGTAATTTTCATTACAATGTCAAATTCTTTTTTTTAATTACATTATGTAAAAAATGTAATTTTTCTTCCTTCATTTATATACATGTAAAATGTAATATTTTTCTTTCATTCTTTATGTACATTGGAAATTGCAATCTTTTTACTTCATCTTTAATTACATTAAAAATATAATCTTTTTATTTGCATTTTTAATTACATTCAAAAATATAATCTTTTTATTTCATTTCTAATTACATTCAAAAATGTAATCTTTTTATTGTAATGTTTTCTTTCTTTTATTATATTATAGAAAAATGTAACCATTTCTTTATTATAGAAAAATGTAATCCTTTTTTTATTACATTCTAAAAAATATAACATTTCTATTCTTCTTATTACATTATAAAAATGTAAATTTTCTATTCATTTCATTCATGGCATTTTCTAATCAAAATGTTGCTTAGACATAACATTATCTAACAAAATGTTATTTTTAATTTTGACCCAATATCTTCCCATAAAATGATAGTTCTATTTAAACATAACATTTTGTATACTCCTAGTAACAATTAAAAGAAGTATTTATTTTGTATAACATGTTTAACATTTCAAATGTCAAAATAAAAATAGGTATTTATCTGCATACATGTTTTCTACTTTTCTAATGACAAAATAAAAAGAGTATTTTGCCTACATACATATTTATAATTCTAATGACCAAATAAAATGTCTATTCTTACTTGTACACAAACCCAATGTTTAATTCGGCAAATAAAATTGAATATTTTATTTGTACCCCAATTCAATGTTACATTTACCCAATAAAAAGGAATGCTTTTATTTGACACAATTTAATGTTACATTTGACAAATAAATATGTAAACTATTCAATGTTAAACTTGACAAATAAAATGACTATTTCTATTTATTTACAAATTCAATGTTAACATAACAAGTACGAATGATATCTTTTATAACAACTCTAGTTCGACATAAAACGATATTTTTATGATAATTCTAGTTCAACATAAAAACGGTATTTTCATATTTGATAACAAATCTCCACAATTTCATTACATGCAATTTTATCAAACAAGGCACACCAAACAACATCCATCAATCTAGATCAAATCACGTAAAATATCAAACTGAACTTAACAGCGGATCTGATTCCTAACACGATCAGAAATTAATAAATTTTAATTATTAAAAATAAAGAATTCTCACCGAAAGCTTTCCACTCTGACAAAAATAAGAAGAAATCTAAATCTTTTTTGGTCAACTCCATGTTGTAGATCTTGGAAATACAGTTCCAACGCAATTCAGTTTGCTGAATTCTTATCATCTTTCCATTTGGTCGTTCATCCTCTGATCCAAGGGCCGATACTGCTCCTTCTTCATCGCTCTTTTCTGGACCATTTTGAACCCATTCATCGTTCCTCAGTTTCACTATCGCACGCTTGGACAATCGCATAAAATCGAAGAGGATATTAATCAAAACTTCTTTTAGAATTTTTATCATGGAGTGATTTGGTTGGAATCCTCCTTTTTTTTTTTTTGAAGGAAAGAAAAGAACAAAATGGTGGCTGCTCATTTTTGTTTACAGAGAATAAAGGAAGAGGAGTATGCTAAGGTCAAGAATTAGAGAACATTAATAGAGACAATTGCAAAGAAGAAACAAAATAATAAGGAAGGGAATTGAGAAAGATACCTTATTTATTTCTCTAATGTGTCCCTTCATATTAGGTAGGTTATGAAGTAAATAAATTTATTGACTAAGCACAAGGTGTCACTCTTATCAACTTTTATTTATTATTCTAAATTCAAAAGAAAAATCACATAGGGAAAAATGATAACAAAAAGAAATGAATACATGATTTGTTGTCTGATGATGACTATATGAAAGTCGTATGACTTTTTAAATTTCAAAATACATAACAATAAGTACCATAATTTATGCAACATATTCTATTGGACTAAGCATGAGGTAGCGTATTTCTTTCTTATTCAAAATTAAAAATAAAATAAGAAACAGAAAAATGGGAACGTACTCAATGCATAATTATAAATCAAATGAGGAACCCCTAATTGATATCCTTAACTACTATATACAAATTTATATTCATTTGTTTTCTTTTCATACAAACATAAGCATGTGTTTCTCTTTTTAAAACAATCAATCACATTTATTTTCAATTTTTTTCTAAAGGATTCCAATTGAGGTTCCAACAACAAATTCAAAAATAGATTATAGTTACTAGGAAGATAATCAAATGTTGTATTCTACCTGTACTAATTCAAAATTATTCTAAAATTACGATATACAAACAATAGGTACAATTTCTAATTTATTAAATGTTTCATCATTATTGCAACCAACATATCTAAAATACATATCCATATTGTTAAAATTTACTGTTATAAATGTTGCACTTATTATCTTAATTCAACCTACATCATTAATAGAATTCCAGGTATTTATTTATTTTGGAAAAGTTTTTCTTTAGTTGATTACTCAAGAATAAGGTAATAATTATAAAATTTGTGTGTTGATTAAATAAACACTTATTTCTTTTTCAAAATTGAAGGAAACGATTCATTGTTAAAGTGGGAAAGAGATAAGGAAGAACACATGCAATATTTTTAGGAAAGGATAAATAAATAAATAAAAGAATAAAAGAATGTGTCAATTTTGAAAGAGAGGAATGGTGCAGTACTAATGAAACAACGAAGAGAGGAGGACATTAAAAACAAATGCAATTATTCGCTTGTAATCCTGTTCGAAATTCTTAAACGTTACATTTTGAACAAATAGGGAAAGAATTAAAGATGATAGACAAAGATATATACATGTATGTATTGGAATTTATTTCATCTATAATGAACACATTATTTCCAAACAATCTTTCAGCAAAAATTAATAAAATCCATTAATATTATCATAAATTTTATTTAAGACCAATTTATATTCAATAATTTAATTTAAATAATTTTTTCTTGAGTTTGTTTTAAATCAAATATTATATAAAACTAATTTTAAAGTTATCCTCATCCTTTTATTTCATAAAAATAACCAATTTATACTCCATATTCCTCAAAATAGCTTAAATTAAAATTTAAATCGGTTCCAAAATTCCGGGTTGTTACACGTTGCTACCGTTAACCCGTTTTGACCTCTTACAATCAAACCCAGTAAGCGTGTCCCGTCCTCGATCTAACTCGAGCTCACAAAGGTACTTAATGGGTTACTTGTTTGAAATGGGTCCCCTATGCTTAACACAAGCTTTCCACCTATGCTTGGTTCCCACTAGAATTTTCTGCTTAACCCCCTCTTATTCTTGTCTTCTTTACATATTTCAATTCGGTTAAGTGTTTCTAATCGTATCTCACATGCCACCCAATTCACCCACTTAACCCCCATGTCACACCACATGTTTATCTTGGTTAAGTGTTACTTAGTTAATTATAACCGTAACCTTGTAAGACCTCCCACATTAGACTCCCGTTTGCGGTTGCTGGATTTGCCGGGCGGGTCCGGGCAGTCTTATGCCACAAATGTGTCTAACCTCGTGTCATTGCAACTATTACGCATTTAATTTTTGCCTTTGACCTCTCACATTAGACTACCGTTTGTGGTTGCTGGATTTGCCGGGCGGGTCCGGGCAGTCTTACACCACAAACGAGTCTAACCTCGTGTCTTAGGCGTTTATTATTACAAATTATTTCACCCCTATGTGAATTAATTATCCCTATTCAAATTTCCAATAATTTTCCAAATTATGTCCATAATTGTCACCTTAATTATGTCATACTCTTTAGGTATAAAAATTATACCAATTAATGTCTTAAATTAATTTATATGCCTTTAAAGCCATTTTATGCCCATTCACAATTTATATAATTAATATTTTCCCATTATCCCCACGTCGTTCATACGTTTTAACATGAAATATGTTAGACTCGCAAATAGTCTTGCTTATAAAAAGAAAAGCAACATCACAACTTGCATAACACATAAAATTGATCTAAGAATTATAGCATAAGTTTGCATAGCCAAGTACTTGCATAGGCATTGAACATGCATAACATAATTTTGCATAAATTATCATGGATCTGAATATAGATCTGAACATAAAAATGTGAACTTGCACATAAATATGGTTTTTCACCTAAACTTACATAAATTGTGAACTTGCATATGGATTCCTATAAACTTGCATATGGATCTAAACATGTAAATTAGTGTCACATGTTTTGCATATAAACTAGCATATGTATATACTTGATTCATATATGAACTTGTGTACAATTCACATATAGACTTGCATAAGATTCATTATTCAAACTATCATACAATTTAACATCCCAAACTTGCATACAATTCACATATGAATTAGCATATGATTTAACATGCAAGCTTGCATAAGATTCACATATGAATTAACATGTGATTTAACAACCCAAACTTGCATAAGATTCTCATATGAATTAACATAACATATGGTTTAACATCCCAAAATTACATAAAATGAATCAAGTTAAATATGAAATAGATCTACAAAGTTGAACAACATCATGCGATTCAATAGACATGTTCTCATAATACAATTACAACCCATCATAATTAATTTAATAATTATATTGTGAAAGAAATAACACTCACAACCAAAAGAACAGTCTTGTTTTTCTGGGATCTGTATTCTGAAACTGAATTGTTCGCCTTTGATGTAGACTAATTGTTATTCTAATTTAGGTTAGACTTGATTTTTGATTCTTGCTTCTATCTTGTTTTCGAGTTGAAAGAGAACGGCGGCTACTCTAGGCTCACCATTAACGACATGATGGTTCTTGGTATGAATTAGTGTGACTTTAGGTTGAGGGTTAGGTTGCTTATATATAATTTTAATTAATTAAGAGCCGTCAGATTAACCTAGAAGCGATCAAGACCATCCAGACCAGATAGAATAATCACCTCAGCCCTAATGACTCAGCAGTGAGTCAAAACATCGTCGCATTTCAGATCTGCTCGGGGGGTAGGTCGACCCCCTGGTCGACCTGTATGGGTAGGTCGACCCCCAGGTCGATCCCCTTGTCGACCTGGCCTTTGGGCGGGAGAATTCCCGCCCAGCCTGCTACCCTGTTTGAATTTGAATTTCAAATTTTCTGAACCTGAGTTGTTTTAAATTTATTTAAATTCTGAAACTTCGAAAGGGCATAACTTCTTCATATGAAGTCCAATTCACGCAAACTCGGATCTATCTCAAGCAGAATTCCGAGGCGAACACAATGGACCCATTTACCTTAATTCTCACATTGGAAATTGAGTATTCTTTAATTTGTAAATTTTAATATTTAAAATCACGGGGAGTTACAATATTTCAAAATATTTTGATGCTTAGTGTAAAAAAGTTTTTGTGTTGCTCCGATGAAATAAACTTAAGGTTTAGGTTGGGTATTTGTCAGCTAGTTGAACTAGTTTTATCTTTCAAATCCATAAGTAAAGTGATATGATTTTTGTGGTGGTGATTAGGTCGATGCATATTTTTCTGTCATGCAGCAGTGGCAACAGATGCTTCTCTCAGATCCCGGAATTTGTCATTCGAATCCACGAGATTTCGATCTTCGTTGCCTGGCGTTTTCTTGAACTATTTGGCCTGTTTCTAGGTCGATCTTGGATTGATGGATCTTGTAACACCCCACATCTGTTACGGTCACTCACAAAGGGAATGCCTTAACTTCAATGGAGTATTATGGGTACTGGAACAGAAATATTACAAGACAGACATATATAAAACAGTGGAAAATAAAGTGGAAGTACTTCAAATCATTTATTAAATATAAATGTTTACAAGAAAAGCCTATGTTTACGAGAAAAGCCCATCAACTTCCAATACTCAATTTCATAGTTAAAATATTTATCTTGCTCAAAAACAAAGAAGCATAAAAACAAACTGCAGTATTCCCCAATAAAGCAAAGCAAGCCATAGCCAAGAGAAATCCAAGCCATACATGAAAGAGCCTTGGAGCTTGGTAAGATCTGAAGTAAGCTGTATTCCCACCCTGTGAACCTTGGGGGGGGGGGGGGGAACGGAAGAAAAAGAGGCGAAACAAAACGGGTCAGTCATAAAGACTGAGTAAGTCCTAATGACTTTCAGCATAAAAATGAGTAAAGATAACATGGCATGAATAAACTGAAAGTAAACATAAGCATGATGACAAGGTAGGCAAGATAAACTAAGATAACAAGATAAACTATGATAACAAGATAAACTAAGGTAACAAGATAAACTTCGGGCACGATGAAACAAGAATAACATCCCATAATTCCCATCAAGTACCCCACCGCATGGTTTCTATCAAGAATAACATCGCAAGGTTTCTAAGCTTTACCATTAAAACGATGTTTATTTGCTCTGCACCACCTAACTATCATCCTCATAAGTGTCTTACATGGAATGATCTGTACTCCTACTAGTATCCCAACTAGTGTCCTGTGTAACAAGGATCCGTACCCCCTACTAGTGTCCCAACTAGTAGCCCGTGTTATATAATAATTACAACGTGATCCCAATCCCCGCAATTATGGTAGCCTTTAGGTGTACATCGATTTTGAGGATTCCACCTCTATCACCCCAATGGCCATGTATATATATTCGATGCACCCTTCCTACCTTATCGATCGGCTCCCTACTTGACCTAGTTCTCGTTTGTGTCACGCGGCCCCCTACTTGTAGATACCTGTGCTGGTCCCACCATGGGGTGTATCATGTCCCATGGTGGCAACCCTGACACAATCAAGATGCACAGCTTTATACCTACTGATGCCCAGTGGCTAAATTTTCTGTGCCGAAGTGTGTGCACGCCCGCACTCCGTTAGAACCTGCACTGCTGCACCAACCGCCGCTAATTTGACCTCTTATAATCAGCCCAGTAATCGTGCCCCACCCTGCCTAGCTCAGGGTTACGTTGATACCTAATGTGGGTTACTGCTGAAATGGGTCCCCGTTACTAGGTTTTTCTAATGGTTAAGTCTATGGGCCTATACTCTCTGATATTACCCACCAACCCTGATGTGTACTTAACCCCGCTACTGATTCAAGCATGTGTATTTAATGGTTAAGTGTATGTGGGCCTATATTTACTAATATTACCCACCAACCCGATATGTACTTAACCCTTCTACTCGTTACGTTACCATGGTTAAGTGTTTACCTTAGTTAACTTAACCTTTCTCGCTTATTATGTTTGATTGGTTAAGTGTGGTTTATTAACTTAACCTCGTTCGTCTATCTGGTTACATTAGTTAAGAATTTTCTTGTTAACTTAACCCCATGTGTTACTTAACCCTACTACGCATCACATCAGATTGGTTAAGTGCATGTTAATTAACCCCATCCACTAGTCATATTATAATGGTTAAGTGTTATCAACTTATTCAAGTTAACTTAACCCACCCGCTTGTCCTGTTATGTTGGTTGAGTGTTACTACTTAACCGCAACCACTTATCTAATTAACCCATTGTATTAGTTAAGTGTTCTCATTAACTTAACCTCACTCTCTAGTCCAGTTTAATCATGTTATAATGGTTAAACATTTTCTTAACCTTACCCACTCCCGCAGTCAACTTATTAAATTGGTTAAGTGTCCAGATTAACCTAATCATATTACTTAACCCACCCATTTATATCATATTGGTTAAGTGTTCTTATTTACTTAACCCTACCCACTGGTCTAATTACCATGTTACGTTGGTTAAGTATTACTATTCGTATTTCCACATGTCACCCACTTAACCCCCATGTCCCACCACATGTTTATCTGGTTAAGTATTTCTTAATTCATTAAGGCCGTAACCTTATAAAGACCTCTCACATTAGACTGACATTTATGGCAGCTGGATTTGCCGGGCAGGTCCGGGCAGTCTTACACCATAAAAGAGTCTAACCTCGTGTCTTTACAACTGTTACGCTTTTAATTTGGGCCTAGGACCTCTCACATTGGGCTGACATTTGTGACTACTGGATTCGCGGGGCGGTTCCGGGCAGGTTTACGTCACAAACGAGTCCAAACTCGTGTCCTAAGCATTGATTATCACTTATAATCTTTTACCCCAATTTGAATTTATTTCCCCTATTCAAATTATCAATTAATTCCTAATTTAACGATGTCCATAATTGACTCAATTATGTCCATCAATTAATGGTATGCAAAATCATACCAATTTTACCACAATTTATCTTAGGTCATTAAAGGCAACTTATCTCAATTTATATTTATCCCTCTTTTAATGCTATTACATACCAACTAATATATGTACCCAATTCTAGTCAGTTTACATGTATACCAAGTTTCATGTTTTTTTTTCATATGTCAAGATCTAGCCAAAATTACATGTATCATGTTTCATACCCAATAAACCCAAATCCGATGATTCATGATGTAGTTATCCCAAACTATTATCTTTTTATTTCAATACATGCCAATTGCCCAAGTTCATAATACATGTTTATGCCAATTATAAAGTTTACAATCGCTTTCATGCTCAAATTTCCAAGTCTACACATGCCTAATTAACATAAGCCCAATCTTTTTATTTAATTTACATAGGCTCCAAAACTCATAATTTTATTTTACATGACAAATTACATACATGTTATATATACCAAATTTCATGTTACATTACATAGATCCAATTGGTGTCGAATTTCATGTATATAATATTTATGCAAATTTTATCATAACAGGATTATACCAAAATTTACAGATCTACCCCAAACTTGCAATTAAAATGATAACATCCAATTTCTTGTTGCCAATTATTAATCATATTATTATAGGCAATAATCCCATTATTCCCCCGTATACATCTCGTATGCGAATCGCGATTTTAGGCCAAGGTCCGAAGTTGACCAAGGTTCGTCAAAAGAAAATAAATAGGGGAAGGTAGAAATTTGCATAATAAATAGATCAGAGAGAAAACAACATCATGATAGGCATAAAGATTACAACTTGATGATAACATCATTACGAATCAAGGAAACTGCTGAATAAATCACAAACTTGTCATGAGAATAAAGGTAGACAAGTCTCAAAACTAAAGATTCAAAAAGCAACAGGAATAGATCTGAATCGATAAACATACTTAGATTCAATTCCACTTCATTTCATGTCCATATTAAAATTAAATATTTAGATCTGAAAATAACTAGCACTTACAGAAAACGCCTAATGAATTAAGAAGTGAATTTGTCTTAGAAAGTTGCAGTGTCATTGATCTATCCCCTTGAATTTGTTGTAGAAGCATTGATCTTTGATTTGATTTGAGTTTGGACGCTTAAGCTTTAATTTGGAGACGGCGGCCATGGCTCAAGAAAGATTTTAGCAGCATTTTGGTGTCATATGAATTCGTGTGAGTTAGGCTAGGTCTAGGTGTTATTTTATAGGTGTAGCAATTCATTTCAGCCATCGGATTAACCCTAAAACCCATCCGGACCATCAAAACTCGTCCCGGGCCTCAAAAATGGGTTCTGACCCGAAACAGGCCGACCAGGTCGACCTGCAGGGGGGGGGAGGTCGACACTATAGTCGACCCCCATGGGGGAGGTCGACTCCCAGGTCGACCTGGCCCCCAGGTTGACACCCAGGTCGACCTGGCCAGTTCTGTGCTGACCGAAACCTTCTGAATCTTGTTTTGGCCATATCTTGGTCATACGGACTCCGATTTTCGAAAACTCGGACTCTATTTTGCGTATTTTTCCAAGAGGAACGCATTGGTGATGTCCATTTTACCTAATTACTGATTCTTAAATTAATTATCCTTATTTTACTATCTTTTCCGTTACATACATCGTTATCGAACTAATTTTTCTTCTCTTCCATGTATTAATTAATTCTTCTTATGCATCACCATTATTTACCCATCATAAGCATATTTTTATATATTTTATTTTACTTTTAATTATATTAAAAATATGGGGTGTTACATTCTCCCCTCCTTAAAGGATTTCGTCCCCGAAATCTTCAAGTTAAGAAGAATTTGTCCTACCATCCATCATCCATCTACTCAATCATCAATCACAGGCATTCATTGTCCTTAAGAGATTTCTAACGCTGTACGAACATATGCAAGAAGTGTGTGTATATGTTCCTTGTCTAATGTAGATGATCAGGCCTGATTGATCTTTCTAATGCAAAATATGTTAAGTGCCATGAATCCACATGTATGCAAATAATCCTAGTCACGTAAACACTATATGTGTGCACAAACATCCATCCGTATGCAACATCCACATGATAACACGTTCAATTTCATCCATAAACAAGTGTAAACACTCATGCATATGCAATATGAAAGGTGACTGAGCCGATCTAGTGCCTAATGTGCGTGTATATGCATCCACGAGCAACCACTTGCAACCACTTGCAACCACTTGCAACCATCAATATAACATGTCTCAAACACATGTTTACACCCAATTGTTCCTACCTAAAGATATAGTCGAATGATAGAAGCAAGTAAAAACTTTGTGCCCATTAGGCAATGACAAAACTGGAAACCTATGCCACATATATATTGATTAGGAGAAGAACTCTCTAAGCATCAGCCCCGAAGACCGAAATCAACATCATCCCGACACCCAAAGAATTACTCATCCCAACCAATATAAATGATTCTAGGAAACTAAGCATGATGAACACCTATTAGGTCACAAGGAAATCCCTTCCTAAGACCAAACCGTATCCTATAAAACCCAAAAAGTTTAGTCAACCCAACGAACACCCTCAAGCCCCAACATGTGTTACTAATAGATGAGTCATACTCCCTATGGGGTTCGCAACAGAAATTGGATTGAGAATAGGACCGAGAGGATATACACGAAAGATAGCATGCAAGTAAGCTCTATAGGAAAAAGGAATCAAGGATATACCCTTAAAAAGAGATATGATGCACGGATATAGTCTTCAATCTTATAAGCCACATTCCCTTGAGCTTAACTCCGTTGTGCTTTGACCATCTTTAACTTCACAATTTCGTAGCTTCTTAATTCTTGTTTCCAAAATGTGAGTTGGAACCCATTTCACTATTGCCTCTCGTTCCACTTTCACTTATTCTCCTTTTTGTTTACTCGGCTTACACATAACAGCGTACTCATGGTTTCACACAAGCTCTCCAAAATTTACTAGAAAGTATTCCACATAGATGAATTATCTCTCGAAAATAAACAAATGTCGACCATGTTGCCCAATGTACTTACTTAGGTGACTCTCTATAATTCATGCATAAGAGAAATGACCCATCCGCCTTAGTGGCGAACACTACTCGAGCGGATCATCTAATGTATCAAGAGATTCTAGGTAACTAATCATAATAGAACCCTAAAGGTTACACGTGACTTCGAAGGTATTACCGAGGCAAGTCAAAAGTCTAACTACCCTCCTCTCGAAACCGAGAATGGCACCCTTATCTGATAACCACTTCATCCCTAGAATCAACCCATAGCTCACCAAAAACATGAGCATTCCTTCTAAACTCAACACTTAACATAGACATTCTCAAATCCTAACAAGTCATAAATAAATGAGCCGATTCCCCAACAGGATTTGAGACAAAAATGGGATCCTCTACCATGCTAGTACTAAGGTGCAGAGACTCAACTTTCGAAGCAGAATTAAAAAGATGCGATGTACAAAAACAAAGTTCTAGTGGGATGATAGAAAATAAAAGCTAAACCTTTAACAGAAACGTTACCACTCTCTTAGGTACGCTAGTAGTGAGAGCATTCAATTGTCCTCTCGACGATCTTGTCCCTTGCCCTTGTCCTATAATACTTAACTACATGTCCCTTCTCACTAAAGATACTCTCTCTTGTCATGGGTTTTACTATTCTTTCACTTTGGTCTCTTTCCTCTCACCTTTTTCCTCCTTCGTGGATTAAGCTATAACAACTAGTTTCTTGTTCTTACTGTCCTCGTATAGTTTGTTGACAAGTCTCTCGAAGCTACCTCCAACGCACGACAATCTACCCAACTTGAAATAAGATTAGACGCAGATGGAACTACTACGGCTTCAGATGGAGGTTGGGCACTCCTTTGCCCCCCGACCTGTGTCGGATGCCTACGAAACTGTGGTGAAAAGAGAGAGAAGAGATTTCAAGAGAGAATCAAAAGATAGTGCATATGGCTTTGGGGAATATGCCTTTTAATCAAAACAAAATTTTCTTGAAAATTTGCTTCTTTGTAAATGTTTTGAAAATAATTTCAGAAGGTTTTTGAAAACTTTTTCCCAGTCTGGTAACCTTCTGCTCTGATACCAAATGTAACACCCCACATCTGTTACGGTCACTCACAAAGGGAATGCCTTAACTTCAATGGAGTATTATGGGTACTGGAACAGAAATATTACAAGACAGACATATATAAAACAGCGGAAAATAAAGTGGAAGTACTTCAAATCATTTATTAAATATAAATGTTTACAAGAAAAGCCTATGTTTACAAGAAAAGCCCATCAACTTCCAATACCCAATTTCATAGTTAAAATATCTGTCTTGCTCAAAAACAAAGAAGCATAAAAACAAACTGCAGTATTCCCCAATAAAGCAAAGCAAGCCATAGCCAAGAGAAATCCAAGCCATACATGAAAGAGCCTTGGAGCTTGGTAAGATCTGAAGTAAGCTGTATTCCCACCCTGTGAACCTGGGGGGGGGGGACGGAAGAAAAAGAGGCAAAACAAAACGGGTCAGTCATAAAGACTGAGTAAGTCCTAGTGACTTTCAGCATAAAAATGAGTAAAGATAACATGGCATGAATAAACTGAAATTAAACATAATCATGATGACAAGGTAGGCAAGATAAACTAAGATAACAAGATAAACTATGATAACAAGATAAACTAAAGTAACAAGATAAACTTCGGGCATGATGAAACAAGTATAACATCCCATAATTCCCATCAAGTACCCCACCGCATGGTTTCTATCAAGAATAACATCGCAAGGTTTCTAAGCTTTACCATTAAAACGATGTCTATTTGCTCTGCACCACCTAACTAGCATCCTCATAAGTGTCTTACATGGAATGATCTGTACTCCTACTAGTATCCCAACTAGTGTCCTGTGTAACAAGGATCCGTACCCCCTACTAGTGTCCCAACTAGTAGCCCGTGTTATATAATAATTACAACGTGATCCCAATCACCGCAATTATGGTAGCCTTTAGGTGTACATCGATTTTGAGGATTCCACCTCGATCACCCCAATGGCCATGTATATATATTCGATGCACCCTTACTACCTTATCGATCGGCTCCCTACTTGACCTAGTTCTCGTTTGTGTCACGCGGCCCCCTACTTGTAGACACCTGTGCTGGTCCCACCATGGGGTGTATCATGTCCCATGGTGGCAACCCTGACACAATCAAGATGCACAGCTTTATAACTACTGATGCCCAGTGGCTAAAATTTCTACGCCGAAGTGTGTGCACGCCCGCACTCCGTTAGAACCTGCACTGCTGCACCAACCGCCGCTATTTTGACCTCTTATAATCAGCCCAGTAATCGTGCCCCACCCTACCTAGCTCAGGGTTCCGTTGATACCTATTGTGGGTTACTGCTGAAATGGGTCCCCGTTACTGGGTTTTTCTAATGGTTAAGTCTGTGGGCCTATACTCTCTGATATTACCCACCAACCCTGATGTGTACTTAACCCCGCTATTGATTCAAGCATGTGTATTTAATGGTTAAGTGTATGTAGGCCTATATTTACTAATATTACCCACCAACCCGATATGTACTTAACCCTTCTACTCGTTACGTTACCATGGTTAAGTGTTTACCTTAGTTAACTTAACCTTTCTCGCTTATTATGTTTGATTGGTTAAGTGTGGTTTATTAACTTAACCCCGTTCGTCTATCTGGTTACATTGGTTAAGAATTTTCTTGTTAACTTAACCCCATGTGTTACTTAACCCTACTACGCATCACATCAGATTGGTTAAGTGCATGTTAACCTAACCCCATCCACTAGTCATATTATAATGGTTAAGTGTTATCAACTTATTCAAGTTAACTTAACCCACCCGCTTGTCCTGTTATGTTGGTTGAGTGTTACTACTTAACCGCAACCACTTGTCTAATTAACCCATTGTATTAGTTAAGTGTTCTCATTAACTTAACCTCACTCTCTAGTCCAGTTTAATCATGTTATAATGGTTAAACATTTGCTTAACCTTACCCACTCCCGTAGTCAACTTATTAAATTGGTTAAGTGTCCAGATTAACCTAATCATATTACTTAACCCACCCATTTATATCATATTGGTTAAGTGTTCTTATTTACTTAACCCTACCCACTGGTCTAATTACCATGTTACGTTGGTTAAGTATTACTATTCGTATTTCCACATGTCACCCACTTAACCCCCATGTCCCACCACATGTTCATCTGGTTAAGTATTTCTTAATTCATTAAGGCCGTAACCTTATAAAGACCTCTCACATTAGACTGACATTTATGGCAGCTGGATTTGCCGGGCGGGTCCGGGCAGTCTTACACCATAAAAGAGTCTAACCTCGTGTCTTTACAACTGTTACGCTTTTAATTTGGGCCTAGGACCTCTCACATTGGGCTGACATTTGTGACTACTGGATTCGTCGGGCGGTTCCGGGCAGGTTTATGTCACAAACGAGTCCAACCTCGTGTCCTAAGCATTGATTATCACTTATAATCTTTTACCCCAATTTGAATTTATTTCCCCTATTCAAATTATCAATTAATTCCTAATTTAACGATGTCCATAATTGACTCAATTATGTCCATCAATTAATGGTATGCAAAATCATACCAATTTTACCACAATTTATCTTAGGCCATTAAAGGCAACTTATCTCAATTTATATTTATCCCTCTTTTAGGGCTTTTACATACCAACTAATATATGTACCCAATTCTAGTCAGTTTACATATATACCAAGTTTCATGTTTTTTTTTCATATGTCAAGATCTAGCCAAAATTACATGTATCAGGTTTCATACCCAATAAACCCAAATCCGATGATTCATGATGTAGTTATCCCAAACTACTATCTTTTTATTTCAATACATGCCAGTTGCCCAAGTTCATAATACATGTTTATGCCAATTATAAAGTTTACAATCGCTTTCATGCTCAAATTTCCAAGTCTACACATGCCTAATTAACATAAGCCCAATCTTTTGATTTAATTTACATAGGCTCCAAAACTCATAATTTTATTTTACATGCCAAATTACATACATGTTATATATACAAAATTTCATGTTACATTACATAGATCCAATTGGTGTCGAATTCCATGTATATAATATTTATGCAAATTTTATCATAACAGGATTATACCAAATTTTACAGATCTACCCCAAACTTGCAAATAAAATGATAACATCCAATTTCATGTTGCCAATTATTAATCATATTCTTATAGGCAATAATCCCATTATTCCCCCGTATACATCTCGTATGCGAATCGCGATTTTAGGCCAAGGTCCGAAGTTGACCATGGTTCGTCAAAAGAAAATAAATAGGGGAAGGTAGAAATTTGCATAATAAATAGATCAGAGAGAAAACAACATCATGATAGGCATAAAGATTACAACTTGATGATAACATCATTACGAATCAAGGAAACTGCTGAATAAATCACAAACTTGTCATGAGAATAAAGGTAGACAAGTCTCAAAACTAAAGATTCAAAAACAATAGGAATATATCTGAATCGATAAACATACTTAGATTCAATTCCACTTCATTTCATGCCCATATTAAAATTAAATATTTAGATCTGAAAATAACTAGCACTTACAGAGAACGGCTAATGAATTAAGAAGTGAATTTGTCTTAGAAAGTTGCAGTGTTATTGATCTATCCCCTTGAATTTGTTGTAGAAGCATTGATCTTTGATTTGATTTGAGTTTGGACGCTTAAGCTTTAATTTGGAGACAGCGACCATGGATCAAGAGAGATTTTAGCAGAATTTTGGTGTCATATGAATTTGTGTGAGTTAGGCTAGGTCTAGTAGTTATTTTATAGGTGTAGCAATTCATTTTAGCCATCGGATTAACCCTAAAACCCATCCGGACCATCAAAACTCGTCCCGGACCTCAAAAATGGGTTCTGGCCCGAAACAGGCCGACCAGGTCGACCTGCTTGGGGGGGGGGGGGGAGGTCGACCCTATAGTCGACCCCCATGGGGGAGGTTGACTCCCAGGTCGACCCCCTGGTCGACCTGGCCCCCAGGTCGACACCCAGGTCGACCTGGCCAGTTCTGTGCTGACCGAAACCTTCTGAATCTTGTTTTGGCCATATCTTGGTCATACGGACTCCGATTTTCGAAAACTCGGACTCTATTTCGCATATTTTTCCGAGAGGAATGCAATGGTGATGTAAATTTTACCTAATTCCTGATTCTTAAATTAATTATCCTTATTTTACTATCTTTTCCGTTACATACATCGTTATCGAACTAATTTTTCTTCTCTTCCATGTATTAATTAATTCTTCTTATGCATCACCATTATTTACCCATCATAAGCATATTTTTATATATTTTATTTTACTTTTAATTATATTAAAAATACGGGGTGTTACATTCTCCCCTCCTTAAAGGATTTCGTCCCCGAAATCTTCAAGTTAAGAAGAATGTGTCCTACCATCCATCACCCATCTACTCAATCATCAATCACAGGCATTCATTGTCCTAAAGAGATTTCTAATGCTGTATGAACATATGAAAGAAGTGTGTGCATATGTTCCTTGTCTAATGCAGATGATCAAGCCTGATTGATCTTTCTAATGCAAAATATGTTAAGTGCCATGAATCCACATGTATGCAAATAATCCTAGTCACGTAAACACTATATGTGTGCACAAACATCCATCCATATGCAACATCCACATGATAACACGTTCAATTTCATCCATAAACAAGTGTAAACGCTCATGCATATGCAATATGAAAGGTGACTGAACCGATCTAGTGCCTAATGTGCGTGTATATGCATCCACGAGCAACCACTTGCAACCATCAATCATAACATGTCTCAAACACATGTTTACACCCAATTGTTCCTACCTAAAGATATAGTCGAATGATAGAAGCAAGTAAAAACTTTGTGCCCATTAGGCAATGTCAAAACTGGATACCTATGCCACATATATATTGATTAGGAGAAGAACTCTCTAAGCATCAGCCCCGAAGACCGAAATCAACATCAGACCGACACCCAAAGAATTACTCATCCCAACCAATATATATGATTCTAGGAAACTAAGCATGATGGACTCCTATTAGGTCACAAGGAAATCCCTTCCTAAGACCAATCCGTATCCTATAAAACCCAAAAAGTTTAGTCAACCCAACGAACACCCTCAAGCCCCAACATGTGTTACTAATAGATGAGTCATACTACCTATGGGGTTCGCAACAAAACTGGATTGTGAATAGGACCGAGAGGATATACACGAAAGATAGCATGCAAGTAAGCTCTATAGGAAAAAGGAATCAAGGATATACCCTTAAAAAGAGATATGATGCACGAATATAGTCTTCAATCTTCTAAGCCATTTTCCCTTGAGCTTAACTCCGTTGTGCTTTGGCCATCTTTAACTTCACAATTTCGTAGCTTCTTAATTCTTGTTTCCAAAATATGAGTTGGAACCCATTTCACTATTTCCTCTCGTTCCACTTTCACTTATTCTCCTTTTTGTATACTCGGCTTACACGTAACAGCGTACTCATGGTTTCACACAAGCTCTCCAAAATTTACTAGAAAGTATTCCAAATAGATGAATTATCTCTCAAAAATAAACAAATGTCGACCATGTTGCCCAATGTACTTACTTAGGTGACTCTCTATAACTCATGCATAAGAGAAATGACCCATCCTCCTTAGTGGCGAACACTACTCGAGTGGATCAGTTAATGTATCAAGAGATTCTAGGTAACTAATCATAATAGAACCCTAAAGGTTACACGCGACTTCGAGGGTATTACCGAGGAAAGTCAAAAATCTAACTACCCTCCTCTCGAAGCCGAGAATGGCACCCTTATCGGATAACCACTTCATCCCTAGAATCAACCCATAGCTCACCAAAAACATGAGCATTCCTTCTAAACTCAACACTTAGCATAGACATTCTCAAATCCTAACAAGTCATAAATAAATGAGCCGATTCCCCAACAGGATTTGAGACAAAAATGGGATCCTCTACCATGCTAGTACTAAGGTGCAGAGACTCAACTTTCGAAGTAGAATTAAAAGGATGCGATGTACAAAAACAAAGTTCTAGTGGGATGATAGAAAAGAAAAGCTAAACCTTTAACAGAAACATTACCACTCTCTTAGGTACGCTAGTAGTGAGAGCATTCAATTGTCCTCTCGACGATCTTGTCCCTTGCCCTTGTCCTATAATACTTAACTACATGTCCCTTCTCACTAAAGATACTCTCTCTTGTCATGGGTTTTACTATTCTTTCACTTTGGTCTCTTTCCTCTCACCTTTTTCCTCCTTCGTGGATTAAGCTATAACAACTAGTTTCTTGTTCTTACTGTCCTCGTATAGTTTGTTGACAAGTCTCTCGAAGCTACCTCCAACGCACGACACTCTACCCAACTTGAAATAAGATTAGACGCAGAAGGAACTACTACGGCTTCAGATGGAGGTTGGGCACTCCTTTGCCCCTCGACCTGTGTCGGATGCCTACGAAACTGTGGTGAAAAGAGAGAGAAGAGATTTCAAGAGAGAATCAAAAGATAGTGCATTCGAATCTATGTTGGATGCTCTATAGCAACGAGATGCATCTCCCAGATCTATGTAATAAGCCATTCGAATCTAGGCGATTTTGATCTATGTTGCCTGGCGGTTTCTTGAATTGTTTGGCCTATTTCTAGATCGATCTTGGATAGAAGGATCTGCTATTTGCTCCTGTTTTTGGAAGGCTATGGGATTCAACAGCAAGGGGTTTAGGTTCGTTTAGTTTTGTATGCAGCTTTCAACTTCTTCATGGAGTGTACTTCTAGATGTAGTCAATATCTCAGCACTGTTATCCGATCTTTGCCAGACTCTTTCCTGGTTTATCATCAGCTGTTTACCAAGATATACGTTCATTGGCTCTTGCATGGTGAGTTTTCTTAGCTTTTTTGGCTTATTGGATGTGAGTTAGGTTTAATTTGGGCTTTTAGTGTTTGTGGTGTTTGTTTTTGGATGGAGGTATGATTTTTCATGTTGTCTGAGGTTGATGAATGCAGCTCGCTAGTGTTTGGATGAATTGGGGAGTGCGATTGTGGAACTCTAGTGGTTATTGAAGATTATGCGATTTTTCTATGAGTTAGATGACAAGCATGCACTAATTTGATTATGGTGCCCTTGTTGGATGAGGCAGTTTTTCTGATGCACTGAAGATTTTTAATGGAATTATTCTTATTTGGGGCACTTTTGATGAAGCTCGCAATGGATTTTTGTTCTGCTCAATTTTTTTAATATAGATTGCTATATCTGCATGTTGACACATCTGCTAGTTGTCACTACTGTGACTCGGTTATGATTCGATGCTGGATGATACTGGATTATGGTTCATTTCTTCTGTTAATTTTGGAATATCTAATGCTTTCATGAGTATCTTTCTACTGATTGATTCTACTAAATCTACAAGGAATCTACTGTGAAAGCTATTGTTTTCAGAAGGAAACTCAATACAATTCATATTTAGGTAATATCACAAATTATGTATGTGACACTGTTATGTTTGTTTTGGACAAAATATTCAATACGTCAGTGTTTGGTGGGCCTTTTCTTCATGCGATGACACTAATCTATGACTCAAGTTTTTGTCTTAGTCAATGTAGTTTTAGATTTGAGGCTAATGTTATCAAAACGTACCTTGGTGAAGAATTGAATTAGATATGAAGGTTATCAGGTGGTGAAATTCCAGCATTAATGGTTGGTATGGTCACCCTGCTGAATTATTGAAGCTGAAAATGGTTTGATTGTAAATGTTTACAAATTATTCTGCTGAAGTTTAATGCTCCAGACTTTTTGCGTTGGTCACTGGAACATCCAGGAATTACATGATGTTGGTAATTAACATGTGACAGGAAGCAACAATATGGGTTGCCTTTTTGGTTTCGAAATTATAATTTGCAGTTTCGCTACAATTTTATTCGGTTTTTCAAGGATGATGTAGATTACTGCTGAATTTAGAACTAAGATGCAGCATTGTTAAATGGTGTAACGTCCTGCATTTTTATCGGTTTGAATTTGAATATTTAAATCAGTTTAATTATTGAAATCATGGTATAAGTGGATTTATATATTAATTAAAACGAAGTGGAACGTATAAAAATATA
Organism: Allium sativum; assembly: GCA_030737875.1. Classification (NCBI taxonomy): domain Eukaryota; kingdom Viridiplantae; phylum Streptophyta; class Magnoliopsida; order Asparagales; family Amaryllidaceae; genus Allium; species Allium sativum. Next base: position 134,219,139 of record CM060915.1, read on the forward strand.
TATTAAATATAATCGAGCCCGTAATATCGCGGCATTTCGTAATTTAATGTTCTGAACTTCAACTGAGTATACAAGACTCGTTTTTAGTCAGATTTCTTAGAAACAAGAAGCGTTGGAATCTGTTGAACTGTATCTTTCTAACAGAAGTGAAAAATCAAGATTTCGTCGTATAGGTTACAAGATATGTCCAAATCAAATATTCGAAAAGTTGCTATGAAATCGTATATCGACCGTAACGGTTTAATTGAGATAACTAGATATCAGATTCGAATTTGAACAATGTTCTTTAGAGACATAGTGATAATTTAATTTTTAGAATTTTACTGTAATTTTTAATTAATTAAATACACAAATTTTTATTTGTAGTATTTCGCACCTTGGATCGATAGGTTTCACAGAATAAGTTAATCTACCGGTATTATTATATTATTGGGATCGTGGCACCTTGCTGGACACGACTGTATTTTCATTTCTGTCCGTTACAGCTCGGACAGGGACGAAATTTTATGTAACTTTGAAGACGGTTGAAACGGTAACAACGATGAATCCTATACAGCTCTTCCAGTGGTAGAAATTTAAAACAGTTTACTTTATCGTTTGAAATTGTAACTTGTTGTCATAAATGAGCCATTTTCCTACCCTAATTCTTGCACATGCTAAGTCATCACGCACCCGTACTCTAAATCTGAAAACCTAAGTCTAAATGTTTTTCCTACCCACGAAATGCCTATTCCCTATACCCAATTACTTTATACCAAAGGAAAACTGCAGACATCACCTATTCTAGGATCTAAACACCAACCTATTACTTCATAGAGAAGAAATCATTTAAAAACATACAAGCCTACCCTAAGCTTCTACATATTGGTAAATCTATGCGATTAAATAAAGAAATGAAAACACAATTGAGTTTTCAAATCAGTACAGGCCTAATTTCATGCACCACATTACCTACCGCTTAAGGATTAAGTCTTCGAATGAGTTAAAACAAACACAATGACCTATCCTATTCGCTACCAGCCGAGCTACGTTGAAAGAGTGAAAGTGACATTGTTATTATCTGTTTCCTCTAATCTATATAAATGGAAACCATTTGTTCCTCCCTGAAAAAAAACTGCTAAAGCAAATAAAATGTAAAAAATAAAATACAAATTACTGGAAGTGTTGTGCTTGCGTGTAATGGATCTGGTGCTCGCTTTGATTTTAAAAGGAGGCTGAGTAACGTGAAACAGCGGAACATGTTTGAGGTGAGGATCTAGTTCATGGTGATGGGTGCATGCTACAGTCGCCGTGAACATGATAAAGAAGATGTGGAGATCTCGCAATAGTGACATGCGCATTGTAGAAGAAGCACTGATCCGAGATGAAGACAGCATGTCTGCAGTGGAGCATACACGTGGGAGGAGCAATGAAAATGTGAAGAGAAGTCCTGGAGTGGTTCGAACTGCATGTGTAGAGGAGAGTGGAGATGTTTGTCTTGATTGTAGTGGAATCTGGTAGGTAGTGTGGTGTTGATGAGTGGTTTCATGCAAACACGTGGAGCAGTTTGGAAGTAATATTATGTAGATATCTCGAAAATAAAGGGAGTACGTTGGAGTATAAAACGTGTCGGGGTAGTTGGAAGCACTGCATGAATTGAGTAGCAGGCATTTGCGAAAAAAGTTGATTTTTCATTTGTTTTTAAATGAAGTGATGTGGTATGAAGATGAGCACGCACAACAGTAGAGCTCTCATTTGTTTGTTAGGAAGCAAGAGCACGGCATGGTGATGGAGCAGAGCGTGTAATACATAAGAAGATTATGTAAGGGAAGAAGCTTGTCAGTTGTGGAAAGGAGTTAGCAGAAGTTTATACACCAGGAAGGAAGGCGACAGGGAATTACGGGTTTGTTTTATGGGTGGGCTAAGGCCCAAAGGAAAAGAAGGAAAAGAAAATGATGGAACAAAGGCCTGGGTAGTATTGTACAACAAGGGTGAGTCATATAGGCAGATAAATTGGATAACTCTAGCATGCCGGTCACAGACTTATTCTGGGCTAAGTCAAACAGGGTGAAGCCAGTTATAAAAAAGAATTATATATATATATACGAAGACCAGCGTTTTTATTTAATCAGAAAGAAATGGGAATGGTTTAAAATCTGGAAGTGAGGACAAGGTGATACTCCACGATGGAGCGAGTCAGAACTGTCGTGGGCTTGGTATAAATTGGCAAGCTACATGATGAAGCCGGTCTGAAATGATTTGGGAGTCGTTACCAATTATGGTGAAATTAAATCATCTGATTGAATCAACTGACGCAAATCGTTATTTAACGGTTAATGCGCAAAGGTGAGTAAATTCACTAACTCTGATCTATTTTAAATATTATAATTCTATTTTAATGTTTTTTGAATGCGGTGTGATGGTCGATTAGGTAGATTACAAGTAAATTGGTTGAAATATATATATATATATATATATATATCGTCGTATATATACACATCATCGGTTGAACACTGATTCCACCGATTATAGTACTCCTTAGTATAGAATTAGTGTTAATGGTTTGACTAACATCTGTGGATGCGGAAACCGGTTGTGGGAATCCGACCGGATTCCTCAATATATATTTATATGAACTGTTTGTTTTGTATGCACTGTTTGAACCCGAATTACATTTAAAACCCTGTGTGAATATAGATGATGAATGAAAATTCAACATTTATTTCGATAAATCAATAAACGATATCGATTAAGAAAAGTGATAACAGTCGACCGTAAAATCATCGTTTTGTTAAGGAGTTGAATGGCTGTCAGACAAACCAACGAAGTTAATTATAAAAATAATATTTTTATAATTAAAGTGAAGATTTAAATTTATAATAGAAGTTCTATTATAAACCAGTATTTTAGAGTTCGTTTTATAAAGTAAATAAAAATGATTGTTGACATTTAATAAGTTTATAAAGTAGAAATTATCCTACGATTAAATATTTGGATAATTATTTTAAGACAAACAATTTAGAAATATTATTAGATTAAATATATTAATCTAATGGTTAGAAATAATGAAAGTCAGTTAACGAATTTACTGATGGAATGAAGTTGATTTAAATCAACTGTTTAAGTGAAAAATGATTATTAGATTAAATGGGTCCTTGTAAAGAAGTTATAAATAGAACTATGGAATGAAGATTAAAGCGAAGAGTTAATGTTTAAAATAAATAATCATAAAACAACGAAGATTTCAAAGTATGAATATGGTGTTATAAAACCATATTCCAAAATAAAACAAGGAAATACGATTTGATGTATATTATAAGTAATAAGGGATTAGGGTACAGACTTATATCTATTCTAAGGTAAGAACGTTGTCGATCAAGGTCTGAGAGGTAAATAAAATACCCCAACTTGAATGGCTTCACTATTATCGAGGAACGATATCAGTTTGTAATGGAAAGAGATGTCAAGATTAGTATAAAGGGAATATGACAGCGTATTGCAAGTCTTAAAAACTATAGCGATAAAATAAACGTTGTTGACTAGGCTTAAGCGTGACTGTTGTGTCAAGATTAGTATAAAGGGAATATGACAGCGTATTGCAAGTCATAAGAACTATAGCGATAAAATAAACGCTGTTGACTAGACTTAAGCGTGACTGTTATTTCAAGATTAGTTATAAAGGAGAATATCACAGCGTATGACAAATTGAACTATAGCGATAAATTAACGCTGTTAACCAAACTTAAACATGATTTTTATATATAGCAGCACTTCCTAGGAAATGAAAACAATTTAGTTTGAAATCCACTTATTCGAAAGTAATAAATAACGATGTACTAGGAAAATATAAGAATAAGTAGGAAGAGAAATTGGAGAATCGTGTTAGAAAACGATGGTAGCATTTCGATGTTCGAAATGTGATTAGAATTAAACCATAGGATTTGGAACTATAATTCGACGATGTCGAATGTAATAAAGTAGATATATTTTTAGGAATTATAATCTGATAGGATCGTTAATATCTAGTTTGAACCAGTAAATTTTAATAGGATATGTAATCAATGGTTAGTCATAAACTTGATATTGATTTAACCAGAAGTTGATTTAGAAACAGAGATTCTAAAGTGGAATGGGAATATAAATTATGAAAGAGATTCCGGTGAATAAGATAACGGTATTTATTACTTGAATAATGATATTCACAATTTAAAGTGAATAATGTTTTAAAGTGAACGTTGGGCAGATTAAAATGTTTAAAATGAAATTGGAAATATTTTTCCAATATAGTTATGGAAATGTTTTGAACGTTAATAACGTATGTCTTCTGGAACATGAAAGGATAAGAGTTTATAATAACTGGAAATGTTTTCCAAGAAGTGTAAAAAGGATAAAACGGCATTTGAGAAATATCTGGTAAGATATAGGAATTCGAATAATAAAAACGAATGATAAAAAGTGCCCGTGATTGTATGATGTTTAGTTATATATTAGAATGGACGTTTGTTTTACTTTGATAGTTAAATAACCGACTATCGAAGTGTTTTGACCATCGTTGTCGATATGGAGAGACCGGTTGGATATATTATCCGGAAACCACTCCGTATAGGCATATGCGTTGCGAACTAGATATGCTGAAGATAATTGAAGACGGAGTTAAATGCAAGGGTCGTCCAGTTACAGAATGGTGTTTTCTGTTTGTCCAGTCCCAGGACAACTTGTATGGACGAGTGTCTGACAGAGTATTTCCAACGGTCACACCGTTGATTTTTACGAATATACCAAGTTGGTGGGGAGAAGGTAACTTCTCTTTATTCTACACCCAGTGTGCATTTGTGTAATCAATGTGTGATTACGGATTTGACGATGTGGCATTCAAAGTGAATGGTGATCAGATGTTCTGAAGATAGACGTACCCTCTAGCCTCACAGCCAGGAAGTAACAAAAGTTGGGCTAGGCAGCATGGCTAGTTGGGTCATCCCCAAGCAGGGTGTATTGTCACCGATCTAGAGAAAATTCATATTTATACTTCTTTTCGATTTTGTATCTTCGGATGATGGTTAGATGGCCTACAACCGTGGTGGCAATATATTTGCGACACTCAAGCTAAATGAGTGAGCAGTCATGTGTGGCCGGGTTGCAAGACGTTCTTGTTGAACCCTGAGTATATCCCCTCTAGAGTACACTATTCAGAAGGTGCTCCCGTACCTTGTCTGTTGGAATCCATTCTCCAATAAGCGCCCTGCGGTTTATGATTTTATACTATATATATGTGGAGCGTGAGATGAAAGCGTTCTACTACTTGGATATTTATTTGTTTAGACATTATCGTAATATCACTGGTTTTGATATCAAAGTAATCTGGGTTATAGTAAGGTAAAAACCGTCCATGTTATGTGTGGGCTGGTCTTACTATTATCTTTTTGTTTCAAAGATTTCAAAGTTAAAAGTATGGTTGGAATTTACTCACACCAGTCCATGACTGACCCAAAGTTTATTTTGTTTGTTTTTCCCTAAACTCTTGGGTGCCCAAATTTTTACGGGCAGTCAAGTGTTTCAGGCTTTTACAGATTCACTTGGAGGAGCTGAAAGCAGAAGGCTTCACCTTTAATTAGTTATAGATTATTTTCGCTGTGATATGATGTATTGTACTCTGATATATGGTATGTATATACAATACAGTTTTGTAACTCAAAGTTATGCTATAATACAATTTATTCATTCCGATGTGAGTTTTCGTGTTTACTCTGATTATGTTCAGTAGTGTTCTTATTCTTCTATTCTATTAGTTCTATCTTATCTTTCTCACCCTCTAAATTCTTTCAATAATGACACGGTTTTCAAGGTATCGAAAATCGCGCCGTTACAGTTGGTATCAGAGCTGAAGGTTAAGTATTACCTTGGCTCTGTGGCGTGACTCAATAAAGATAAGGTTAGTAATACCTTAAATTGAGTATGAGTGTATATATATGAGCGCGTATTTATAATTAATATAAAAACCGTTTTATATTGTGTTGACTGGTCAGTCGATTGGTTTATGAATTCTGGTCGAAACAGTAATGCAAACTGTGTCGATAGTTGTTTATGAACTCTTGAACAGAGTAATTCGACACAGTATGTTTTGAAAAGAGGGTAAATAAAATAATTTTACCCAAAATATATTTTGATATAAAAGAAGTATATATCTTGAGATTATTATAGCATATTGGATATGTTGATCGTTATTATGATCAAATAAGATTTATAATTGAGTTGGTTATATAAATAACCAATCGAAATAGTATATAAGTATAATATGCAAAAATCAGATGGATTGAATCTGAATTTAAAACCAGAATTGAAATAGAACTCTAGAAACTTGAAAAAGTATAGTAAATGAATTTGAATTAGATATATGGAATTTTAAGATCCTGGGTGAATTCAAAGATGTTTTTCCAAGCATTTTGATAAGAATATTTTGATGAAATTTCAAAACAAAATGTTTAAAAGTGAGTTTTGAAAATAATACAGTATTGAACCGAGACGACCTCAAACCCCGTACTGACGGTGGCAAGGGTAATCCGTGGAATATACACATAAACAGATAATAGCAGAACAAAAATAAATAAATACACCAGATAATGCACAATAGAATACACTGGATAAACGTAATCATCAGAGTTACACATTATACATGATCATACTTATTACAAATACAGTTCAGCTATACACAAATGTCTACAGCGGAAAACAAACATAATGTACAATAGGAGCTGAACAGCATAAAAAGAGATAAATAATAGAATCCATCTTCAGCTCCAGCTATCCTGAAAGAGCCAGCTAAACCTGAATACAAGGCTGCCCGTGTAGAAAAAGGGGCACTCGAGTTTGAAAGTGAAACAAACTACGAGTCAGTCATGGGACTGGTATGAGAAATCTACTCAACACATTTATAATATGGCTAATCACAGGACCACGCCACTTTCGTGGAACGGGTTTACTCTGTTGGATTTCCAGTGCTTTAAAACAAATCATTCATTTAAACAACGCAATGCTTTTTATAAAAATGAAGCCATTATAAGACTTAGTTCCCATCACACAATGCAACGCAAACCAGAGGATAGAGTTTTTACCTTATAACGGCCAAAATATGCTTGATACGAATAAAACAAAGGCATTTGATATTATTGCTAGTGTTTATATATTTTGAAAACAATTTCAAATCATAACTATCAATCACAGATGGCATTAATGCCCCATACCACTATATCTCCATATATAGGTATACAATCAAAACCGCACAGTCACGTATTTGGAAATTGGATTTCCGTCATGAACCAAGGCAAAAGATAGTCCTTACCGAATTCGAGACTGTCTAGCCCGAGCCTCAGGAACAGCCGCAACCGCCCCTTGGATCGTCAGGGCCGGTCCACCGATGTGGATTATTATGCCTGAACAATACGTTTCCCCGCCCTATGGGGCGTAAATGAGCCAAAGAATGACTCCAACGGACCCTGATCGTCCGATCTAACCGAGGCGCCTCGCTATCCATCATCCACATAAGTAAAATGTCAGGCCGTGTAAAAACACCGACACAACTCCTAGCTAAGAAGAAACGCATGCCCTCCCTGAGGTCCTTTCTCCCGTTTCTGGTTCATACCGGGGTGTGAGGTTCGCGAATTCACGTTATACACAAAGCTACGCCACACAGGCGGGGCTTTGATCATCTCCACAAAACTTTGCTTTTCAACAGAAGCCCTGATCACTGCATCTTAGCATGCCACACAGGCAATTCACACCGTGCAACTGATGGCTATCAATCACACAGAATAAATTCCAATGTCAGACACACTGTCCATTTGCAAGTCCATTCTGGGTCTGAACGAAACCGGAGGCACTATATACCTCGCAAACCCATCGATCACCACGTACGTCTGGATGATCACCGCTCATTATCCATATTTCGGGATGCCTCACAATCAAGACCTCGGTTACCATCCAAACGAGGTGAAGATCTCCGGTCTTCGACCACCGTCTTCATCTTCGATTTCTTATCGTCGATTCAGTTATTCAGAATGGGATAAACCCGGTCTTTCTGAGCAACTCGCGCATATAATAAAAAAGTGCAACACTAACATACACACACATCATTTCAATTCATTAGTCACTAACCGTCAATCAGTAAGAGAACGATTTCCCAAATATTAACCCCGAAGGCCGAAACCAACATCAGATCAACACCCAGGAAACCATTCGGCTTAGCCAACCTTCAGTTAATTTTTAAATTTCACATCCATATCATTTGTAATATTTTATAACGATTTATCGCTATTTTTATTTATTTTAAAATAGCCAATTTATTCAAAACGACGCTTCGGGCCATAACGTGGCCGTGGCGCTGTTTTTCTTCAGATTTGATTTACACATATCTGAAAATCTAACCGTTGGATCTTCACAAAATTTACATCATTAGAAAGATCTTTTCAAAACGAATCCAACGGTTCCAGTTTCGGGAAATTCCGACGGTCGGATCTCCCGGTATAATCGTTTGAAGTTTCGATTTCAAAATACGAACTGCAGCGTCGTTATTCGATTAAATGTAATTATATTTATATATATATATATATATATAAATATAATCGATTCAGGCGTTGTTTTTCTTCAGATTTGAATTAAACATTCTAGACAATCCAACCGTTGGATTTTTACAAAGTTGGTGCCATTGGAAAGATTTTTCCAAAGCGAACCCAACGGTTGCGGTTTCGGGAAAATCCTATAGTCGGATCTCTTGGTATAATCGTTTGAAATCACGGTTTCAAAATATGAACTGCAGCTTCATTTTTCGATATATTTCAATTCTATATATATATATATCGATCCTTCGATTTCAAAACTATATAACTTTCATAATTCTGATAAAAATGATATTTTTATCTAACTGTTTTCTATTTCAACACTTCACTATTTTTAACAATTCATGTATGTAATAAAAATGTGATTTTTATTGTAAAACAATTCATTTCAAAACACTATTATTTTATATAGTTCGTATAGGTAATAAAAATAGGATTTTTATTATAAAACAATTTATTTCAAAACAAGATTATTTTATATAGTTCATATAGATGATAAAAACGTGATTTTTATTGTAAAACAATTTATTTCAAAATATGAATACCATTCAACACATGAATTTCAATTCAACGAATTTAATATCGATTCAACAGATGAGGGTTTTCTATAGTTTATATATATAGATAAAAATGTGATTTTTATATTTAAAACACGAATATCATTCAACACATGAATTTCTATCCAACGAATGAATATCGACTCAACACATGAAGGCTTTCTATTCAACGAATAAATATAGTTTCAACAAATGAATATAATTCAAACACATGAATGTTATTAAAAATTTCGGCAACATAACGGCAGGGTAGGTAAAACCGGGACCGTCCCTAATACGGCTCCTCGCTCTACCTTAAAACCTCGTGGTTTTTGACAATGGAGAATCATGCATCTAGTTCGCACATAGGCGGCATGTATATTTATTTCATTTCCACAAACTAATCCTATGTGGTTTCAACCAAATATTTCTCAACCACAAACGGGTATTTTTCAACCACAATCAATCAATATCAACCACAAACAATTCCGATCAACCATTCACTATCAATCAATTTTCACACCAATCACAACCAATAAATATCGTCCATGGTTTGTGGACGAGGGGCGTGTATATATATATATATATATATATATGTTATGTATAGCAATTCACTTCTATTTCAACACATATATATTTTTTACAATGCATATATAACTTATACATCGAACGTACAACTTATACAACGCTTATACATGAGGTGTACAACGCTTATATAACTCATACATCGACTATACAATTTACACATCGTCGTTTTCCATATCGTTTATAAATTAGAAATCTCACATTGGGTTCCACTCCACCAAAAATAGCAGAAGGCTCAGAAAAATACGCGGTCTCTTCTAGAATGTAGAAGGCGTCCTCACGGGTCCAATGTTTCCTGTTTCATCGAATTTCGTTACCGTATGAAAAAGATATGATTTTTCAAAGTTTGCAACACTTTAAAACTGTTGAAATCAGTTTTAAATATACAAGGCCGTACCTCTCTGAAAATCTTCAAAACTAGGTCGCGGTTTATCTTCCAATCCGTGCAACTATTCGTCGATCGGCCTTCGCAGCGTCGAAGGGGGAGGAGAGGCGCGCCTGCACCTCTGACGGCGGCGTGCTCGGTGGTCAGAATCAGGTGGGGCGGCGGCGAAAAGGTCGCAACTTTCTGACGTCGATCCAGGCAACTCACTCCACGATAAAATCCAAAACTGCTATGGATCTGAAGCTCGTCTCGAGCTCTTCAAATAACTCCAAAACGACATGGGGTTTAGATGCGTGTAGGAGGAGGAAGGGAGGAGAGAAGTTTGGAGCTGAAGGCGCCGCTCGATTTTGAGTCGGGGAGAGAGAATGTCGGGGGGGGGGGCTGATGTGGACTAATGGGATTTTTTTTTATTTTATAATTTTTAAAATCTCCAAAATACCCCTTTTCACACACGGACACCAATTCAGACCCAACGACTGTCGTCCCTAGCATTTTACCCCCATTCCGAACACAATGGGATATGTTTCGAAGGCCCATTCGACTGTTTCAGTCAGTTTTCCTTCAAATTAAAATATAGAACATTCAATATTTGATTTGAACGTACATTTCAATTTTCCAGAGCCACAAGCTGATTCGAAAAATTCCAGAAAAATAAATCTAGCTATGTTTTGACGATACGGTCCCAACAAAACTAGTTTCGTCGAATTCTGAGATCGTTTGCAAAAAGGCCCATTTCTGGTCGATCCAATTTAACTGTAATTGACCAAAACACGTTTTCCTTTGCCACGCTCACATACTAGCTTCAAAAATTATGAAATTTGAAACTGAGCAATAACTTCTCATCCCGGATCCAACAAAAGTGGTTTCATCGGATTCTGAGGTCGTATGCAAAATGGCCAATTTCACGGGCTATATAAATTCCATAGCGACCTTTCTGAAAATTCATTTAGCCATAACTTTTGCTTTCCGCTATGAAACTTCGATTTTTCAGATTCGTTAGAAAGGTATTCACTAACAGATTTAAATATTTTTGGTTCCTCTCAAATCCGTTTTGTTTTGCACCCGGTACAGTCTGACAAAGTTTAAATTCAAATTTTGAAACTGCAGCGCCATTTCAGGCCTTGTTTATAATTAGAATTAATTATATTCGTTTTCAAACATCGATTCAAACTCACTTTTCATTGCTATTATTTAAAATATTTATTTTAAATATTTAAAATCCATTATTTTAGCCAATTTAAAAAATTTAAATTGGTTCAAATTTTCCGGGTCGTTACAATCTCCCCCACTTAAAACTTTTCGTCCCCGAAAAGGCACAAAGTCGAAAGTGGTTTGATTAATCAACTCAACGTTCAATCTGGCTTCCATTCTCCAACTTTTTAGTTTCTGAGAATTTTCAAATTCTTCAAAAATTTGGCTAACAACCGGAATTTTCGAAAAATTTCGCCATAACCTCCTTTGTATGAGGAGAGGTTTGGAAATTTATTGGGCCGTATTAGGTACCCAATAAATCCTAATAAGCATACACATATTTATAGTGATATATTCTGGTGTTTACAGGGGAGCATGTATTGATAATAACTCCAGAGAATAAATTCTCGTCACCCTGTCAAAGCCTGAGGGAGTGTGTATTTTAAATGCTCCAGAGGATAAATCCTCATCACCTTGTCCCGTGTGGGAAATAAATAGTCCATGTGCCGTATCTAATAACTAGAGAGACGTGATTATTGTCAACTCCAGACCCGTGTGGGTTTTTTATTAATCTGGCAATTTTATCGTTACAATTTAAATAGTCCATATCAGTCATCAGTTCAACCTGTAAAATATAGTCATCGCCATACAAGCCTCTCGCTCGTATGGTAAATCTTCCACCTCGTCACATAAGCTCCAAATGCTTATGTGGTATATGATGAAGTATGCCTATCTTCAGAAGTATGCCATGCAGTGTAGTTCAAAATTAATTGTTACTATCCTATGGCGACGTTTATTTTTACACACAGAATAACCAGCACTCCGCATCTAATGGCATTCACAGGAGTTGATATAATAATATTTCGCATCCAACTCATTAAGGTTTACCTATTTGTCGGGCACGCAAATAAAATCTTTACTCAACAGCTATCCAATTACCTGTTCAAACATATATAATGCACATATATATATATTATATCTATTTTCTAATCAGTTTAATGTGTGATTTAAATGAATAAATTCTACCATTATTCCCTTATTGGTTAAATTAACTATCGTTACTATAATTTAATTAATCCAATTTACTATCACACAACATAAACAACAAACAATTTGTTTTTTGTTGTTTTTAACTTTTCAAAAATATACTAATCAATTTCTATATTCCTTTACTTTTCAAATATATATCTTTTATATATTCAAGAATTATACTTCTAAAACCAGACTATAAATATAATCACAAATACGTTATTTAAAACATATTACTCTCGACTCGTTCTGGGGCACTTCTGACCCCATCTCTAACGAGTTGTTCTGATTCTGCTATACCCATACTACGATATTGCTGATCCTATCTGTAATGAGTTACTCGTCCTAGAACACTACTGGTTCTATCTCTGACGAGTTCGTTAATATGTTATATTCCAGAACTAAGCTTAACCAAAGCTCTGATACCAAATGAGACGACCCCAAACCCCGTACTGACGGTGGCAAGGGTAATCCGTGGAATATACACATAAATAGATAATAGCAGAACAAAAATAAATAAATACACCAGATAATGCACAATAGAATACACTGGATAAACGTAATCATCAGAGTTACACAGTATACAGGATCATACTTAGTACAAATACAGTTCAGCTATACATAAATGTCTACAGCGGAAAACAAACATAATGTACAATAGGAGCTGAACAGCATAAAAAGAGATAAATAATAGAATCCATCTTCAGCTCCAACTATCCTGAAAGAGCCAGCTAAACATGAATACAAGGCTGCCCGTGTAGAAAAAGGGGCACCTGAGTTTGAAAGTGAAACAAACTACGAGTCAGTCATGGGACTGGTATGAGAAATCTACTCAACACATTTATAATATGGCTAATCACAGGACCACGCCACTTTCATGGAACGGGTTTACTCCATTGGATTGCCAGTGCTTTAAAACAAATCATTCTTTTAAACAACGCAATGCTTTTTTATAAAAATGAAGCCATTATAAGACTCAGTTCCCATCACACAATGCAACGCAAACTGGAGGATAGAGTTTTTACCTTATAACGGCCAAAATATGCTTGATACGAATAAAACAAAGGCATTTGATATTATTGCTAGTGTTTATATGTTTTGAAAACAATTTCAAATCATAACTATCAATCATAGACGACATTAATGCCACATACCACTATGTCGCCATATATAGGTATACAATCAAAACCGCACAGTCACGTATTTGGAAATTGGATTTCCGTCATGAACCAAGGCAAAAGATAGTCCTTACCGAATTCGAGACTGCCTAGCCCGAGCCTCAGGAACAGCCGCAACCGCCCCTTGGATCGTCAGGGCCGGTCCGCTGATGTGGATTATTATGCCTGAACAATACGTTTCCCCGCCCTATGGGGCGTAAATGAGCCAAAGAATGACTCCATCGGACCCCGATCATCCGATCTAACCGAGGCGCCTCGCTATCCATCATCCACATAAGTAAAATGTCAGGCCGTGTAAAAACACCGACACAACTCCTAGCTAGGAAGAAACACATGCCCTCCCTGAGGTCCTTTCTCCCGTTTCTGGTTCATACCGGGGTGTGAGGTTCGCGAATTCACGTTATACACTAAGCTACGCCACACAGGCGGGGCTTTGATCATCTCCACAAGACTTTGCTTTCCAACAGAAGCCCTGATCACTGCATCTTAGCATGCCACACAGGCAATCCACACCGTGCAACTGATGGCTATCAATGACACAGAATAAATTCCAATGTCAGACACACTGTCCATTTGCAAGTCCGTTCTGGGTCTGAACGAAACCGGAGGCACTATATACCTTGCAAACCCATCGATCACCACGTACGTCTGGACGATCACCACTCATTATCCATATTTCGGGATGCCTCCCAATCAGGACCTCGGTTACCATCCAAACGAGGTGAAGATCTCCGGTCTTCGACCACCGTCTTCATCTTCGATTTCTTATTGTCGATTCAGTTATTTAGAATGGGATAAACCCGGTCTTTCTGAGCAACTCGCGCATATAATAAACAAGTGCAACACTAACATACACACACATCATTTCAATTCATTAGTCACTAACCGTCAATCAGTAAGAGAACGATTTCCCAAATATTAACCTCGAAGGCTGAAACCAACATCAGATCAACACCCAGGAAACCATTCGGCTTAGCCAACCTTCAGTTAATTTCTAAATTTCACATCCATATCGTTTATAATATTTTATAACGATTTATCGCTATTTTTATTTATTTTAAAATAGCCAATTTATTCAAAACGACGCTTCGGGCCATAACATGGCTGTGGCGCTGTTTTTCTTCAAATTTGATTTACACATATCTGAAAATATAACCGTTGGATCTTCACAAAATTTACATCATTAGAAAGATCTTTTCGAAACGAATCCAACGGTTCCAGTTTCGGGAAATTCCAACGGTCGGATCTCCCGGTATAATCGTTTGAAGTTTCGATTTCAAAATATGAACTGCAGCGTCGTTATTCGATTAAATATAATTATATCTATCTATATATATATATATTTATACATATATATAATCGATTCTGGTGCTGTTTTTCTTCAGATTTGAATTAAACATTCCAGACAATCCAACCATTGGATTTTTACAAAGTTGGTGCCGTTGGAAAGATTTTTCCAAAGCGAACCCAACGGTTGCGGTTTCGGTAAAATCCGATGGTCGGATCTCTCGGTATAATCGCTTGAAATCACAGTTTCAAAATACGAACTGTAGCTTCGTTTTTCGATATATTTCAATTCTATTTATATATATATATCGATCCTTCGATTTCAAAACTATATAACTTTCATACTTCCGATAAAAATGATATTTTTATCTAACTGTTTTCTATTTCAACACTTCACTATTTTTAACAATTCATGTATGTAATAAAAATGTGATTTTTATTGTAAAACAATTCATTTCAAAATACTATTATTTTATATAGTTCGTATAGGTAATAAAAATAGGATTTTTATTATAAAACAATTTCTTTCAAAATAAGATTATTTTATATAGTTCATATAGATGATAAAAACAAGATTTTTATTATAAAACAATTTATTTCAAAATATGAATACCATTCAACACATGAATTTCAATTCAACGAATGAATATCGATTCAACACATGAGGGTTTTCTATAGTTTATATATATAGATAAAAATGTGATTTTTATATTTAAAACATGAATACCATTCAACACATGAATTTCTATCCAACGAATGAATATCGACTCAACACATGAAGGCTTTCTATTCAACGAATAAATATAGTTTCAACAAATGAAAATAATTCAAACACATGAATATTATTCAAAATTTCGGCAGCATAACGGCAGGGTAGTTAAAACCGGGACCGTCCCTAGTACGGCTCCTCGCTCTACCTTAAAACCTCGCGGTTTTTGACAATGGGGAATCATGCATCTAGTTCGCATGCAGACGGCATGTATATTTATTTCATTTCCACAAACTAATCCTATGTGGTTTCAACCAAATATTTCTCAACCACAAACGGGTATTTTTCAGCCACAATCAATCAATATCAACCACAAACAATTCCAATCAACCATTCACTATCAATCAATTTTCACTCCAATCACAACCAATAAATTCGTCCATGGTTTGTGGACGAGGGGCGTATATATATATGTTATATATAGCAATTCACTTCTATTTCAACACATACATAATTTTTACAACGCATATATAACTTATACATCGAACGTACAACTTATACAATGCTTATACGTGAGGTGTACAACGCTTATATAACTCATACATCGACTATATAATTTATACATCATCGTTTTCCATATCGTTTATAAATTAGAAATCTCACATTGGGTTCCACTCCATCAAAAATAGAAGAAGGCTCAGAAAAATACGCGGTCTCTTCTAGAATGTAGAAGGCGTCCTCATGGGTCCAATGTTTCCTGTTTCATCGAATTTCATTACCGTATGAAAAAGATGTGATTTTTCAAAGTTTGTAACACTTTAAAACTGTTGAAATCAGTTTTAAATATACAAGGCCGTACCTCTCGGAAAATCTTCAAAACTAGGTTGCGGTTTATCTTCCAATTCGTGCAACTATTCGTCGATCGGCCTTCGCAGCGTCGAAGGGGAGGAGAGGCGCGCCTGCACCTCTGACGGCAGCGAGCTCGGTGGTCAGAATCAGGCGGGGCGGCGGCGAAAAGGTCGCAACTTTCTGACGTCGATCCAGGCGATTCACTCCACAATAAAATCCAAAACTGCTATGGATCTGAAGCGCGTCTCGAGCTCTTCAAATATCTCCAAAACGACATGGGGTTTAGATGCGTGTAGGAGGAGGAAGGGAGGAGAGAAGTTTGGACCTGAAGGCGCCGTTCGATTTTGAGTCGGGGAGAGAGAATGTCGGGGGGGGGGGGGCTGATGTGGACTAATGGGATTTTTTTATTATATAATTTTTAAAATCTCCAAAATACCCCTTGTTACACACGAACACCAATTCAGACCCAACGGCTGTCGTCCCTAGCGTTTTACCCCCATTCCGAACACAATGGGATATGTTTCGAAGGCCCATTCGACTATTTCAGTCAGTTTTCCTTCAAATTAAAATATAGTACATTCAATATTTGATTTGAACGTACATTTTAATTTCCCAGGGCCACAAACTGATTCGAAAAATTCCAGAAAAATAAATCTAGCTATGTTTTGATGATACAGTCCCAACAAAACTAGTTTCGTCGAATTCTGAGACCGTTTGCAAAAAGGCTCATTTCTGGTCGATCCAATTTAACTTTAATTGACCAAAACACGTTTTACTTTGCCACGCTCACATACTAGCTTCAAAAATTATGAAATTTGAAACCTAGTAATAACTTCTCATCCCGGATCCAACAAAAGTGGTTTCGTCGAATTTCGAGGTCGTATGCAAAATGGCCAATTTCACGAGCTATATAAATTCCATAGCGACCTTTCTGAAAATTCATTTGGCCATAACTTTTGCTTTCCGCTATGAAACTTCGATTTTTCAGATTCATTAGAAAGGTATTCACTAACAGATTTAAATATTTTTGGTTTCGCTCAAATCCGTTTTGCTTTGCACCCGGTACAGTCCGACAAAGTTTGAATTCAATTTTTGAAACTACAGAGCCATTTCAGGCCTTGTTTATAATTAGAATTAATTATATTCGTTTTCAAACATCGATTCAAACTCACTTTTCATTGCTATTATTTAAAATATTTATTTTAAATATTTAAAATCCATTATTTTAGCCAATTTAAAAAATTTAAATTGGTTCAGATTTTCCGGGTCGTTACATGAACTCACTTCGATGGCTGGAAAATAAATTCCGATTGTGATCCGGACATCATCGGTGTTCAGTTTCGAGGTTCTAAGTGACAGATTACTGCTAAAGATTTTGTTTTGATTTTTTTTGAGGAAATAAGCTGTTAAAAATTCAAATGTTTTGAATTATATACGATTTCAAACGGATATGAAATAAAACCCAGAAATTTGAATTCTGAAATAAAGATTTAACTTATGGAGTTAAAATGGTAAAAATGGAACTTAAACTAAGATAAACAAAATTGGACTGAATTGGGAACGACCCAGAATGGAAATTGTAAAAGAAAAATATTGGAGATCCAAGTTATTAAAATGAATTGATTCTTGAAGAATAAGAATCGAATTTTGAATTTGGAGATGAAGATAACTGATTTGAGAAATAAATCAGTAAATGGAATTGGAGTTGAAATAGGAATTTGGCTTAGAAGATGCGGAGGGATGGTTTGAGAATGGATTGATGGGAGATCAACCAAGAATGCTTAGATATATGTTAAAGTGATAGCAGATGGCAGAGTTAGAGTTGAATGCCCAACAGAGAAGGTACACGTTTATATACGAGTATGAGATTTTTATGAGTCGGGTTAGGCAAGCCGTTTGGCTGTTTGATTTTCTTTAGGAATTGAAGAAGGCACGAAGAGGAGAGTGGTAGTAGCACCGAATAAGCCGTGCAGAGGAGATACTGGCAAAATTCTCCGAAAATTTGAGCTGTTAGAAAATTTTCAGAATTTTGAAAAATTTCGAAATAAGAAAGAATTAATATTTAATTGGAATAAATCAGTTCAGTTGAAATTGAAATTATAAACCAAAAAGATTTTTGACCTGTTTACAACAGAGATTGTAGCATTTTCCCTATCTTAGCAATTTCGAGGACGAAATTATTTTAAGGGGGAAGGACTGTAACGTCCCACATTTTTATCGGTTTGAATTTGAATATTTAAATCAGTTTAAATATTGAAATCATGGTATAAGTGGATTTTATATTAATTAAAACGAAGTGGAACATATAAAAATATATATTAAATATAATCGAGCCTGTAATATCGCGGCAGTTCGTAATTTAACGTTCTGAACTTCAACTGAGTATAGAAGACTCGTTTTTTGTCGGATTTCTTCGAAACAAGAAGCGTTGGAATCTTTTGAACTGTATCTTTCTAGCAGAAGTGAAAAATCAAGATTTCGTCGTATAGGTTACAAGATATGTCCAAACCAAATATTCAAAAAGTCGTTATGAAATCGTATATCGATCGTAACGGTTTATTTAAGATAACTAGATATCAGATTCGAATTTGAACAAGGTTCTTTAGAGACATAGTGATAATTTAATTTTTAGAATTTTACTGTAATTTTTAATTAATTAAATACTCAACTTTTTATTTGGAGTATTTCGCACCCTGTATCGATATTTCGGGGTTTCACAGAATAAGTTAATCTACCGGTATTGTTGTATTATTGGGATCGTGGCCTCGCTGGACACGACTGTATTTTAATTTCTGTCCGTTACAGCTCGGACAGGGACAAAATTTTATGTAACTTTGTAGACGGTTGAAACGGTAACAACGATGAATCCTATACAGCTCTTCCAGTGGTAGAAATTTAAAACAGTTTACTTTATCGTTTAAAATTGTAACTAGTTGTCATAAATGATCCATTTTCCTACCCTAATTCTTGCACATGCTAAGTCATCACGCATCCATACTCTAAATCTGAAAACCTAAGTCTAAATGTTTTGCCTACCCATGAAATGCCTATTCCCTATACCCAATTACTTTATACCAAAGGAAAACTGTAGCCATCACCTATTCTAGGATCTAAACACCAACCTATTACCTCATAGAGAAGAAATCATTTAAAAACATACAAGCCTACCCTAAGCTTCTACATATTGGTACATCTAGGCGATTAAATAAAGAAACGAAAACACATTTGAGTTTTCAAATCAATACAGGCCTAATTTCATGCACCACATTACCTATCGCTTAAGGATTAAGTCTTCGAATGAGTTAAAACAAACACCATGACCTATCCTATTCGCTACCAGCTGAGCTACGTTGAAAAAGTGAAAGTGACATTGTTATTATCTGTTTCCTCTTGTCTATATAAATGGAAACCATTTGTTCCTCCCTGAAACAAAAACTGCTAAAGCAAATAAAATGTAAAATATAAAATACAAATTACTGGAAGTGTTGTGCTTGCGTGTAATGGATCTGGTGCTCGCTTTGATTTTAAAAGGAGGCTGAGTAACGTGAAACAGCGGGACATGTTTGAGGTGAGGCTCTAGTTCATGGTGATGGGTGCATGCTACAGTCGCCGTGAACGTGATGAAGAAGATGTGGAGATCTCGCAATAGTGACATGCGCATTGTAGAAGAAGCACTGATCCGGGATGAAGACAGCATGTCTGCAGTGGAGCATACACGTGGGAGGAGCAATGAAAATGTGAAGAGAAGTCCTGGAGTGGTTCGAACTGCATGTGTTGAGGAGAGTGGAGATGTTTGTCTCGGTTGTAGTGGAACCTGGTAGGTAGTGTGGTGTTGATGAGTGGTTTCATGCAAACACATGGAGCAGTTTGGAAGGAATATTATGTAGATATCTTGAAAAGAAAGGGAGTACGTTGGAGTATAAAACGTGTCGGGGTAGTTGGAAGCACTGCATGAATTGAGTAGCAGGCATTTGCGGAAAAAGATGATTTTTCATTTGTTTTTAAATGAAGTGATATGGTATGAAGATGAGCACGCACAACAGTAGAGCTCTCATTTGTTTGTTAGGAAGCAAGAGCACAGCATGGTGATGGAGCAGAGCGTGTAATACATAAGAAGATTATGTAAGGGAAGAAGCTTGTCAATTGTGGAAAGGAGTTAGTAGAAGTTTATACACCAGGAAGGAAGGTACAGGGAATTACGGGTTTGTTTTATGGGTGGGCTAAGGCCCAAAGGAAAAGAAGGAAAAGAAAATGATGGAACAAAGGCCTGGGTAGTATTGTACAGCAAGGGCGAGTCACATAGGAAGATAAATTGGATAACTCTAGCATGCCGGTCACAGGCTTATTCTGGGCTAAGTCAATCAGGGTGAAGCCAGTTATAAAAAAGAATTATATATATATACGAAGACCAGCGTTTTTATTTAATCAGAAAGAAAGGGGAATGGTTTAAAATCTGGAAGTGGGGACAAGGTGATACTCCACGATGGAGCGAGTCAGAACTGTCGTGGGCTTGGTATAAATTGGCAAGCTAAATGATGAAGCCGGTCTGAAATGATTTGGGAGTCGTTACCAATTATGGTGAAATTAAATCATCTGATCGAATCATCTGACGCTAATCGTTATTTAACGGTTAATGCGCAAAGGTGAGTAAATTCACTAACTCTGATCTATTTTAAATATTATAATTATATTTTAATGTTGTTTGAATGCGGTGTGATGGTCGATTAGGTAGATTACAAGTAAATTGGTTGAAATATATATATATATATATATATATATATATATACCGTCGTATATATACACATCATCGGTTGAACACTGATTCCACCGATTATAGTACTCCTTAGTATAGAGTTAGTGTTAATGGTTTGACTAACATCTGTGGATGCGGAAACCGGTTGGGGGAATCCGACCGGATTCCTCAATATATATTTATATGAACTGTTTGTTTAGTATGCACTATTTGAACCCGAATTACATTTAAAACCCTGTGTGAATATAGATGATGAATGAAAATTCAACATTTATTTCGATAAATCAATAAACGATATCGATTAAGAAAAGTGATAACAGTCGACCGTAAAATCATCGTTTTGTTAAGGAGTTGGTTGGCCGTCAGACAAATCAACGAAGTTAATTATAAAAATAATACTTTTATAATTAAAGAGAAGATTTAAATTTATAATAGAAGTTCTATTATAAACCAGTATTTTAGAGTTCGTTTTATAAAGTAAATAAAAACAATTGTTGACATTTAATAAGTTTATAAAGTAGAAATTATCCTACGATTAAATATTTGGATAATTATTTTAAGACAAACAATTTAGAAATATTATTAGATTAAATATATTAATCTAATGGTTAGAAATAATGAAAGTCAGTTAACGAATTTAATGATGGAATGAAGTTGATTTAAATCAACTGTTTAAGTGAAAAATGATTATTAGATTAAATGGGTCCTTGTAAAGAAGTTATAAATAGAACTATGGAATGAAGATTAAAGAGAAGAGTTAATGTTTAAAATAAATAATCTAAAACAACGAAGATTTCAAAGTATGAATATGGTGTTATAAAACCATATTCCAAAATAAAACAAGGAAATACGATTTGATGTATATTATAAGTAATAAGGGATTAGGGTACAGACTTATATCTATTCTAAGGTAAGAACGTTGTCGATTAAGGTCTGAGAGGTAAATAAAATACCCCAACTTGAATGGCTTCACTATTATCGAGGAACGATATCAGTTTGTAACGGAAAGAGATGTCAAGATTAGTATAAAGGGAATATGACAGCGTATTGCAAATCTTAAAAACTATAGCGATAAAATAAACGTTGTTGACTAGGCTTAAGCGTGACTGTTATGTCAAGATTAGTATAAAGGGAATATGACAGCGTATTTCAAGTCTTAAGAATTATTGCGATAAAATAAACGTTGTTGACTAGACTTAAGCGTGACTGTTATGTCAAGATTAGTTATAAAGGAGAATATTATAGCGTATGACAAATGAACTATAGCGATAAATTAACGCTGTTAACCAAACTTAAACATGATTTTTATATATAGCAACACTTCCTAGGAAATGAAAACAATTTAGTTTGAAATCCACTTATTCGAAAGTAATAAATAACGATGTTGTAGGAAAATATAAGAATAAGTAGGAAGAGAAATTGGAGAATCGTGTTAGAAAACGATGGTAGCATTTCGATGTTCGAAATGTGATTAGAATTAAACCATAGGATTTGGAACTATAATTCGACGATGTCGAATGTAATAAAGTAGATATATTTTTAGGAATTATAATCTGATAGGATCGTTAATATCTAGTTTGAACCAGTAAATTTTAATAGGATATGTAATCAATGGTTAGTCATAAACTTGATATTGATTTAACCAGAAGTTGATTTAGAAACAGAGATTCTAAAGTGGAATGGGAATATAAATTATGAAAGAGATTCCGGTAAACAAGATAACGGTATTTCTTACTTGAATAATGATATTCACAATTTAAAGTGAATAATGTTTTAAAGTGAACGCTGGGCAGATTAAAATGTTTAAAATGAAATTGGAAATATTTTTCCAATATAGTTATGGAAATGTTTTGAACGTTAATAACATATGTCTTCTGGAACATGAAAGGATAAGAGTTTATAATAACTGGAAATGTTTTCCAAGAAGTGTAAAAAGGATAAAACGGGATTTGAGAAATATCTGGTAAGATATAGGAATTCGAATAATAAAAACGAATGATAAAAAGTGCCCGTGATTGTATGATGTTTAGTTATATATTAGAATGGATGTTTGTTTTACCTCGATAGTTAAATAACCGACTATCGAAGTGTTTTGACCATCGTTGTCGATATGGAGAGACCGGTTGGAAACCACTCCGTATAGGCATAAGCGTTGCGAACTAGATATGCTGAAGATAATTGAAGACAGAGTTAAATGCAAGGGTCGTCCAGTTACAGAATGGTGTTTTCTGTTTGTCCAGTCCCAGGACAACTTGTATGGACGAGTGTCTGACAGAGTATTTCCAACGGTCACACCGTTGATTTTTACGAATAGATATTACCATTTTGGTGAGGATAATGCTGAGATTTATTTCAATTTGATGGTTCATCAGCTTTGCTTTGTTACTGAATGTTTTAAGGAAATCTTGATGATAGAAGATAATCTGCTTTTGTGGTAATGAAGCTTTCCAAGGTTGTCAATGGTGTTGTGTGGTAGTGCAGTTAACTGGAATGGTCTTCTGTTGAAATTCAGTTTGTATTGTGTCCATCTTTGTGTCGTTGTATTGTAATTTCTTTTTGGTTCCGTAGTCATTATGTATTGTGGTTGCTTATGTTTGTAATTCTGTCGTAGTTAATAAAAAAATTCATGATTAGGGCGATGCAAAGGTTTATATGGTGATTACCATCTTCATGAAATTCACGAGAAGTATTGAAATATTGAAATATACTTACAGGTATTAATTCATCACAATATTGAAATATTCTTCAGTTATCAAGCAATGATATGTCCCATTATTTATAACTCAACTTAATTAATTATTGGCAAGGATATGGAAAGATGTAACAATCAAATACTACAAAAAACCACCGGGAGAATTGTACTTCAGAGAGGAAGTTTGTGAGTGCAATAATGGAGTAGTTTGAGGTGATTGCAATTTTGCTCACTGTTCCGAACTGGATAAGTGTTTAGTGATTGTATATGTTTGTGAATTGAGCATGAAACTAAAGAAGGCGATGGTTGTAGCAGTTCATTGAGTTGTGGAAAAAGCTGGGTTGTTGAGATTTTAACAAAGGATTTGGATTGTATTAGAATGAGATATTTCATTTGGGTGTTGATCCTGAAGGAAGTAACTAAAAAAGATTATGGTGTAGATACTCAACAAGCTTCACAAGAAAATTTCTATTGAAAATGCATGTGAGGCTATAGTGAAGTTCTTGAACCATGAGTTTCAGTCTCCTAAAAAATCAACTTTACTATTTTTAGTTCATGCTTTAAATAATATGTGATAAAATTGATGTTAGGATACTATCAGTGTCGTTTAATTTATTTAGTTGTTTTAACTATCATTGCTTTATTGTGCAATACTTTGGCTTGACATAGCTCCTAGCTTCTTAGAGTGTGAATGATAAACTTTGTGGTGTTTGTTAAAAATTTTGTCAGTTGGAAATTTTGTATTTGATTGGACAATGTTCTGAGAATATATCAACTTTATTGTTTATATTAGTTTGTGATTTATTTTGCTTCTTCCATATGTTGTGCTTTGATTATTCTAAAGTTAACCAAATATGATATTTTTATTGACTATAAATTGTATTTTGGAAGTTACGACTCTTCAAAGCCCTGACTTATTCTATAGTTAAAACCATAACAATAAGTATAAAAAGTCTGTATTTATCTTTAAGTTACGTTATGTAGTGTTACATTATGTAATGTTACGTTCAGGTTTCGACCTACTCTTTCTTTCCCTTAAGTTATGTTTTGTTATTTGTTTTAGTAATTACTTACCATTATTTTCTCAGTTTTTTTGTTCGGTACTTTGTTTATAGTAGATCAACATTTTTGAAGACATCAGTAATATCAGCACTACTTAATGATATTTGCTCGGTACATTGGTTATTTCATATGTTTGTTTCAGTTTTTAATGCACTTTAGCTGCATGCAGTTTGGTTATGATATTGTTAATGGTAGTTTGGTTGTGTGAATGTACGACTATCTTTTTATCTTGACACTTATGTATGTTGTGGAAGTTTGAACATGTATGTATCTTGTGGATCTTTGAATGTGTATGTATTTTGTGGTTGTTTAATATGTTATGTCCAAATGTGTATATGTTTGTGTATTACGTTGTTATATAATTGGAGGTAAAATTATGAATAGGTCTAGAATATTATGATACAAATTGGGAACAAACGGTAGCGGAAAATAATGCAACAGAATATTATTTTTTCTGTAGCGTTTAAAAACCGCTACAAACCAGTGATTAAAGTAATCAAGAACCTTTCCGGTGGCGTTTACTAAATATTACAAAAAAATAAGTGGACGTCATTAAAACCAGTAACGTAGTGTATAAATACTTTTCGGTGGTGTTATATAGACACTGCAAAAAATAACATTCATATCGTTTAATACCGCTATTAAAAATAAATATTTAGTGACGTTTAAAAAAGTGCAGCTAATACTCAAGGATTTTTAGTTGCATGTTTTCTCGTAACGATTATCGAAACGCCAGCAAAAATGCTAGGTACCCGTTTTTGGGTGCTACAAAAAATCAATTTTCTTGTAGTGATACCTGATTCAGATTGGGTCTCATATTCCGAGCATAAGCAGAGTACATTGCATTTTTAATATAAATTGCTAAATATATAAAGGAAATGGAAATACCATAAAAGATGTAAATAACGATAAATAGATTCAGTTCCATAGTTACATCAATTTCGTAATACACCAAGAATCCAACATAGTTACATCAATTGCATAATTCCATGACTACCAAAATAAAGCTCATCAACACATCAATCATCATCGTCTTTTGATTCAGATTCGGTGTCGTATTCTACGTTATTTTCCTACGTATTCTCGAACACTTCTATCAAAATGTTTCATTTGTCATTTAGAGGCCCAAAATCCGCACAATTGTCAATAATAATTATTTCATTGTTTTACTTAAGATTTTCCTAGTAAGCTTGTTCATTTGGAATATTTATCCGTTCGAAAGTAAATCTGGCTTTTGTTTTAAAAACTGTCAATTAATCCGCTTTATCTCTTTTTAGATAAGAATAAAGAGCGTGATAAACTTGCAATGCTTGTTTGGCTAATACAAAAGGATTATAATTATTATAACATGATGTGTGTTTTATTTCGATAAGATTATAATCCTTCTACAAGTTAACTCTAGAACCTAGAATATTGCTAAACCAATTGCATTTAAATAGAAACACCTCATCCGTAGATTGTGAGAAATATGTATGTTGCAAGATTTATGTTCATATGCCATAAAAATCATTTATGTGATTTTCTGGATCATCGCTACCTTTAACAAATACACCTGTATTATTAGTTAATTTTTCTGCACCATATTCATTGGTATTAAATTTATATCTGTTGACGAAATACATTGGATATATCTTCACATTTATTTTTGGTCCCAACGCAAGATGATTCAAACCTCCATTAACCATACAATTTATCGGTTCATAAATGTACATTGAAAATTAATCGGAAAACTATTTACTAAGATCTGCGAATGTTTACTTTCATATATACTATATATATGAATAAAATATTGCATTAGATTCTACACGTGCAAGCATTATGAAAATGAATAAATCATAAATTGTTATTTTAGATTACCTAATAAATATTGCAACCACAACACAATTAGAAGAATATAAGTGTGTGCTATATGAATATCTCTATTGTCTATCCATATTTCTACACATTTCACAAAGATCGACTATGTTGTATAAAAATAGATAACATTGTTTGAAAGGACGACTCTTGTTTATCACCTTCATCATTACAATGAACACTTTCAAATGATATGTTCATATGGTCACCGAAGTAGTGAGAGAAAAAGAATGAAGCTTCTACTTCGACATAAGATTTACATATCAAACCTGAAACTCATGTTTTTTGCCTCTGGTTTTTCCAGATGATTCAAGTATCTATGCAAAATTAATTTACATTAATGTTAAACTTTGAATGCAATTAAATTATTAGGTAATCGTTACATACCTCTCAAATGGATAAATCCATTCACATTGCATAGGACCACGAAATCGTGCTTCATATGAGAGATAAATAGATAAATGCTCCACTACATTAAAAAAAACCTGATGGGAATATTTTCTTTAATTTGCAAAGCAATATAAGAATATTTACGTTAAATTTACGTAAATGTTGCAGTTTTAATG
The DNA here is from genome assembly GCA_030737875.1 of Allium sativum. Classification (NCBI taxonomy): domain Eukaryota; kingdom Viridiplantae; phylum Streptophyta; class Magnoliopsida; order Asparagales; family Amaryllidaceae; genus Allium; species Allium sativum. The sequence goes on from CM060915.1 coordinate 134,246,403, forward strand.
TACTCGAACAAAGCTCTTTGTATAGAAGCCTAAGTTTTGTTACAACTTTTCAAACTTTTAGTGGTAGCAATTCTTTGAATAGAATGGATAATACTTTTTTCATCATTATGTGAAAGTTATGCCTTTTCATTCCGCCTATTCTGCTGTATTTAAAGTTAACACATCTACGAAAATTTGATGAAATTCCATCAGGAAATCTTAACTCTTCCACTCATTTTAACACAACCTTAACCTGATTTTAATTTAACTCGTAACATGCTTTTGGTTTTTTATAGTCATTTGGTTTTATATGAAGCACAAGACATTTGCATAATTCTTATATATCGCGTATCGATTTCAAATCATCCTTAGTCTTCCCCTTGACATTCAAAATTGTGTTAAAAACATTATCAAATATATTTTTCTCATTGTGCATCACATCAATATTATGATGAAGTAGAAGTTGTTTTCAGTACGGCTTTTCCCAAAAAATACTCTGTTTGCACCAATTATGAATAGTCGATTTACCTTCAAATTTTGTTTGCACTCCAGTTTCATATATCTTTGAACAGTCCCTAACAAATTCGTACATGTCTTTGCTTGACCATATCGTTGGTAGTTGTCTGGTTTTTAATTTATTAGAATTTTTTTCTTATCTCCTTTGAAGGGATGGTTGACATGGGAAAAATATCGATGACAGTCAAATCATGAAATTTTCTTACCATTCGATAAAGAAAAGCCCATGTTTCTTCTATGCAATATGGATATGCTGGACGACTAGATGTACTCCATCCTGACAGTATTGTATAGGTAGGAAAATCACTTATAGTCCACAAAAAAGAAGAAAACATATGAAAAAAAATCTTCTTTGAAATGTCGTATATTTTTACTCCTTCATTCCATAATGTTTTTAATTTCTTTATCAGCGGTTGTAAATATACATCAACTCCTTGTGTAGGTTGTCGGCGCCAGAAATGACAACAATACGAAACATATATTGTGTTTTCTTACACATCCACGGAGGTAAATTATGAGGTGTGAAGATAAGACGAACGAATATTTAGCTCCAAATTGAAAAAAATGATGAAAAACCATATGTACATAATCCAAATCTAACATTACAACTCTCCGCTGCAAAATTGGGATGAAATGATTTCATGCTTCTCCATTGGTTAGATGTGTCTATGTACCCTCTTTCTTCATTCTCACATTATATCATCTCATGTGAGATGCAACAACATAAGATGTAATTACAGAAGATGCATATAATATTTAAAGCCTATAAGTAATGAGTAATTAATGCACACACTTGAATGGAACTTCCTTTCCCTTTTTATTCTTGTTTTGTATCTTTATTGATAATTTATTTTACGGTTCCTAAGATTTATGTTTTTTTTTCAAAACAACATGCAACAATTTAAACTTGTATCTATTTTCTGATAATGTAACCAAAAACCGACATAAGTCTTTTTTTTTACTTCATAGTGATTTTCACATTAAATTATTTGACGATGTATGTCTTTTGTATTTTCTACAACGGATATAAATCCAGCTTTGGTAATGTTATATTTGACTTCATCGCAATCTATTATCCGATTACTGACAGTTGAGTGTCACTTTTACAACCAACCCAAATATATTTCTTAGTAGCATCTAGTAAATCATAAAAAAATTGCTTCAATATTTGATTCTTCAATATTTTCATCGTCATCAAATTCAACCATATGGAACATTGATCGTGTTGCATCTTCAACCATATTTTTTATACGGTTCTTCGTAACAACTAGTATGTTTGCCCGCTTTGCTAGGCATTAAAATTTATGTTATTAAAAAATATATTGTAATAATTAAATATTAAAAATAAAAGAAAAATAAAGTATTGTAATTAATATTAAAAAGTTATATATATATTTTTAAATATCATAATTTATGCGACAACAATAATAAATTATTCTGTTGTTTATCCAAAAATAATTTTATCATGAATGATTATTTTGATTAATTGTTCTATTATCCATCAAATAATTTATGCAGTAATAATAATTAATTGTCATGTTGTTCACGTAACAATAAATTTGCCGTGTATTGAGTGTATTGAGATTATCAAGTTATTTAAACTAAGAGAGAGGATGAAGTATCATGTCATTTAATACACGGATATCTGTTGAGGTTGTAGCATTGAATAATAAATGGGTGGTGATAATCATATTTTGCCTTATGATAACCAAAAATGCTACTGTTATAATAAGATAATTTAGGTATGGGAACAATAAACTCCAAGTCAACCATGGGACTGGTGTGAGAACTCAAAACGGTTGTTTTTAGGGTTTATTTTAAAGTTAGGTAATTCACCGGACCACGCCGCTAATGTGAAACAGGTTTACTCCATGTGAATACCAGTGCATAGAAATCCGCAATGACTTTTTGAAAAATGAAGCTATAATAAGCTCGTCCAACATCACACAATGTAAGCGCACACCGGATGGGCGAGTTTTGCCTTATGATAACCAAAAATGCCTTCATACGTGAAAATCCTCTTCTTCATTTTTTTTTGGCAAAGCCAGCGGGGTTGTATGGCCCATTCCATATATTTATATATATAAGAAAAAAACTTACAATATAAATGAGAGTAAAAGAAGACTGAGAGAATACATAGGTAGGCAAAAGGGGGGGGGGGAAGCTAGAACCAACGATGCTGAACATCCATATCAAAAGAGTAGGATGACGTAGTGATCTCTTTGCTAATGTCAGTGCTAATGACATGAAACAATTGCAGATTTGTTTTTGCATGAATATTGAATATTCGATCATTTCTTTCTTTCCATATTTCTCTAAGCGTGACTTTGAACATGATAAGCAGTTCAAAAGTCGAGCTTTGTTTCCATCTGGTAGCCTTATAAATGTTGTACCATTCTTCTTTGCTATTTCTCTTTGGTCTGCTCAACTCCCCTCTTGCTCTTATTTTCCCCCACAAGAAGTATGTAAAAGGACATTTGAAGAACAGGCGGTGGTTATATTCTGGAGCGGATTTGCAGAACACACAAGTGTTTGATACCTTTATGCCTCTGCGTCTCAGGTTATCTAGCGTGTGCAGGGCATCAGCATACACCCTCCAGCTATGAAAATTGATTCGTTCACTCATGCATGAAGTCCAGATTCTCTTATGCCATCTAAATTTAGCCATGTTGAGTTCAACGTTTAACAGAGTATATACAAGTCCAGTTGAGTGGTTCCTATTCTCAGCAGACCAACCATATTTATCATGCGGACCAACAGTGTACAAATTCCCATCGTATAATTTCATCACTTCATTTATAGAAGGATTGCTACACCTCGGAATTTTTATCTTGCCATCAACAATGTATGTTATGGCTCTTGCATTAGTAGGGATATTGTTTTGATATATTTCATCATATGACAAAATGTTGCTTAGGATAATACCTGGTTGAACCCAAGGAGTATGCCAAAAAGTGGTTGTGCTGTTACAACTCAGCAGAACACAAGAGTGCGGCAGAATCTTGTCTCTGACTTTAAGCATACACTTCCATACCCAGCTAGCAAATGGTTTTGGTGCTACTGTCCAAATGACATCATTCTTCAAATTATTCTTTAAGCTCAATTCTACCCATAGTGAAAATCCTCTTTTACTACTATATATAGTGTGAAAAACCTTTTAGCAAATAAATGTATTAATCCTAGCCAGCATAATGCCATATCCCATTACTGACAATCCTGCCTGTAACCAGCAGGCTATACAGTCAAAATTGTATGGGCATGTAGTGAAGATTGGGTTTCCAATATGATGTTTCTGGTACGAAATACCATTCGTGGGCTCACAAACTTTTTTGCGTGCATCATCCTAGTACTCGCGGATAACGTCCATACTCGGACTCCGTTATACTAACCCACCATAATGAATCAGAGTACCCAACAAATAGCGTCCCAGACTGGGAACTTCGTAGTACCATTTCATCATCACATCCCGGTGCAACGAACATAAAAATCTGACCACAGTTTACCATCAATATGGGTGTGACGTTCATCGAGGTCAGGAATATACAAAGCTACGCTTAAATAAGCCACGCTTTGATCATCCGTAGTTCATCACATAACTTAAATATGCCACATTGTCCATTCATTTTGCATCACTGATGTCCATCAATATATAATCTCTAAGCTCATATGTCTTAGAGAAGGGTGTTAAGCAAGTGAATAAATTATCTGCCACCAAATAATTAAAGATCAATGCTACACAGTCAATTACAATGTCAGACACACAATCCATACATGTCGTTCTGGGTCTGAACGAAACAACAAGCCGGAATTCCTTCACATACGTTTGGGCTTCTTGCCACTTAACTGATATACAAAATTCATCTACGAATGGGAGCCAACCATTCGAGACATTCAGCAAGTCACCCTTACGACATGAAGGGTCCCGGTCTTCAATGTCGTCTTCAATATCTTCAACTGCTCCACAACATCGTATTATTACTTGGAATGGTTTCCAGACATACATCCGATCCCAGTCTGTGACAACCCCAAAACCCCGTACGACGATGGCAAGGGTAATCTTTGGAATATAACACATAAACAGATAATAACAGAACAGAAATAAATAAATACACCAGATAATGTACAAATAATACACTGGATAAACATAATCATCAGAGTTACACAGTATACAGGATCATACTTAGTACAAAATACAGTTCAGCTATACATAAATATCTACAGCAGAAAACAAAACATAATGTAAAACAGGAGCTGAACAGCATAAAAAGAGATGAATGATAGAATCCGTCTTCAGCTCCAGCTACCAGAAAGAGCCTGCTAAAACCTGAATACAAGGCTGCCCGTTTAGAAAAAGGGGCACTTGAGTTTGCAAGTGAAACAAACTACGAGTCAGTCATGGGACGGGTATGATAAATCTACTTAACACATTCTAATATATGGCCAATCACAGGACCACGCCACATTCGCGGAACAGGTTTACTCCATTGGATTGCTAGTGCTTTAAAACAAGTAAATCTTTAAAACATCGCAATGCTTATTATAAACATGAAGCCGTTATAAGACTCAGTTCCCATCACACAATGCAATGCAAACCGAAGGATAGAGTTTTTACCTTATAATGGCCAAAATATGTTTGATACGAATAAAACAAAAGCTTTTGATATTATTACTAGTGTTTATATGTTTCAAAACAATTTCAAATCATAAGTATCAATCATAGGTGACATTAGTGCCCCATACCACTATGTTGCCATATATAGGTATACAATCAAAACCGCACGATGTCGTATTTGGAAATTGGATTTCCGTCATGAACCAAGGCAAAGGATAGTCCTTACCGAATTCGAGACGCTCTAGCCCGTGTCTCAGGAACAGCCGCAACCACACCTTGGATCGTCAGGGCCGGTCCACACGGAGTGGATTATAATGCCTGAACAATGCGTTTCCCCGCCCTATGGGGCATAATTGAGCCAACGAATGACTCCATCGGTCCCGGATCGACCGATATAACCGAGGCGCCTCACAACAACAACAACAATACAGGTGAAAATAATATAAATGTCAGCCAGTTTAAGCACTGACACCACCTCTAGCTAGAAATAAACGCACATCCCCCCTGAGGTCCTCTCATGTTTCTGGTTCATACCGGGGTGTGAGGCTCGCGAATCAACGCTATACACAAAGCTATGCCACACAGGCAGTGCTTTGATCATCAACCACAAGACTTTGCTTTTCAACAGAAGCCTTGATCACTGCATCTTAGCATGCCACATAGGCAATTCACGCCATGTAACTGACGTCTATCAATCACACAGAATGAAATCCAATGTCAGACACACAGTCCATTTACAAGTCCATTCTGGGTCTGAACGAAACCGGAGGCACCACATACCTCGCATATCCATCGATCTCCACGTACGTCTGGACGATCACCACTTATTATCTATATTTCGGTAGCATAACGGCCGGGTAGTTAAAACCGGGACCGTCCCTAGTACGGCTCCTCGCTCTACCTTAAAACCTCGCGGTTTTTGACAATGGGGATTTCATGCATCTAATTCGCACGCAGGCGAGCATGTTTTCTTTCATTTCCACAACCTATTCTAATTTTGTTTTCAACCACAAATGGGTATTTTTCAACCACAATCAATCATTCTCAACCACAAACAATTCCATCAACCATTCGCATTATTCACCAAATTTCACATCAACCAAATAATCCAAACAATAAATATCATCCATGGTCTGTGGACGAGGGGCGTGTGTATATATATATATATTCGTATATAAATATATTTTGATTTCACTTCAATATCATTTCAATTTATTTCAACGCATATACCACTTTTACAACGCATATATAACTTATACATCGAACATACAACTTATACAACGCTTATACATGAGGTGTACAACGCTTATATAACTCATACATCGACTATATAATTTGTACATCATTGTTTTCCATATCGTTTATAATTCAGAAATCTAACATTGGGTTCCACTCTACCAAAAATAGCAAAAGGCTCAGAAAAATATCCGGTCTCTTTTAAAATGTAGAAGGCGTCCACATGAGTTCATTGTCTCTTGTTTCACTGAATTTCATCAACAAATGAGAAAGATATGATTTTACAATGAAATCAAAAACTGTAGCGCTTAGAAGTGCTATAGAATAGTTTTAATATAATTTACACCGTTACCTCCACTGTTTTGTTCGAAACTAGGTTTCGATCTCTCGCGAAATCCGTTGTGTTAGGGGCTGATCGGGGTTAACCACGACCTCCGCCTACGAGAGGGCTTCCCGACGAGGTGGGCCTTGCTCAGCTCGAGCTCTAGGTGGCGGCGGAATCACGTTCGACGCCGTCGAACTTTTCGAGCTCCTTTCTCGACAAAGACAAGGCGAGGGAGGTCGAGGTTAGGTCGGATTTGAAGAGGGGAGGCGGCGCTTCAAAAAACCCAACTAGGGTGTTGGCTGATTTCGCTTGTAGGGGGAGGAAACGAGGAGGGAAAGATCGAAGAACCGCCGTCGTTTGTCGTTGTTGATACAGGGAGAGAGAAAGAATGAACGAGCCAGTAGGAATGTTTTTATATTTATATATTTTTAAATTTCTAAAATACCCCTTATCTCCTACGAACTCCGATCCAAACCCAACGAATGTCGTCCCTAGCTAAATACCCCCATTCCGAACACAATGGGATATGTTTCGTAGGCCCATTCGACTGTTTCAGTCAGTTTTTCTTCAAATTAAAATATAAAACATTCAATATTTAATTTGAACGTACATTTCAATTTGCTGGGGTCACATATTGATTCTAAAAATTCCCGAAAAATAAATCTAGCTATGTTTTGATGATACGGTCCCAACAAAACTAGTTTTGTCGAATTCAGAGACCGTTTGAAAAAATGGCCCTTTTCTGGTAGATCCAATTTAATAGAAATCGAACAAATACATTTTCTTTTGACACACTCACATACTAGCTTCAAAAATTATGAAATTTGAAACCTAGCAATAATTTTACATCCCGGATCCAAGAAAAGTGGTTTCATCGAATTCTGAGGTCGTTTGCAAAATGGCTATTTTCACGGGCTATATAAACTCTATAGCGACCTTTCTGAAAATTCATTTAGCCACAACTTTTGCTTCCCGCTGTGAAACTTCAATTTTTTAGATTCGTTAGAAAGATATTCACTAGCAGGTTTAAATATTTATGGTTTCACTAAAATCCGTTTTATTTTGCACCCGGTATGGTCAATCAAAGTTTGAATTCAAATTTTGAAACTACCGCGCCAATTTATGCCTTGTTTATAATTAAAATTAATCATATTTAATTTCAAACGTCGATTCAAACACAATTTTCGTCGTTATTATTTAAAATATTTTTCTTAAATATCTAAAATCCACCAAAATAGCCAATTTAGAATTTTCAAACTGGTTCAGATTTTCCGGGTTTTTACACAGTCTTTCCAAATAATAAGTGCAATTAAAAACACAATTACAGAACACCCAGGCTTTCTATCAATCTCCTTCCATCTTGGATTTTGTCAAAATTAAACTTCTTTAAACCCATTCTCAAATTATTACAAAATCTATATTTAACATTCCTCCTTTAAAACACATCTTTAATTAATTTTCTGTTTTATAACTCATTATTGAAATCCAATTTCCTTCGAAAATCTTTAATCCACATATCAACCATAGTTTACAATTAAATAGATTTTCCAATATTCCATTCTTTAATCATAACTAAAAGATTATACGTTCTTTTCAATTCCTCACTTTTAATTTCCTCAAATCAAAGATTTGATTAAATCTTCAAATTACAATATGGATTTCCATAACTCAACCTCATCGGGTTTCAAGAAAAATATTATTAAAGATACGATTCACAACAAAACCCAAATCAATCGATATTGAACATAAGTTACGCAGAAATTGAATCTACTTATATTCGATATCAATTCTCATAATCAATGAATACTATAAGTGGGATAACGGTATGATAATATCTTCCTAATTCCTCAAAAGTATACGTTTACACCACAGAATTTCATACCAAATATCTGAAGATTATTCTATCCATCTTATCCCGATCAACTTAGGAAACTCATATCTTAATTAAAAGATTTATCCAATTCTTTGACATTAGATCTGGATAGAAATTCCATTAACTTATCCTTAATATTAATCTCTGTATGCAACTCACACTATAAGCAGAATAATGGTGAACTACCTTTTTAATTCCTCAAATGGTAAGAGTTATCATATACTGGATTAATATCAAACATCTGAAGATTTATCTCTAACAATATCCAGTTATTTAAAATTGAAAACCCCGTTTTAGTATCAAATAAATCAATTTGATTTCCATATAAAACATTTTCAATACTTTTAAATCTTTGAAAACATTCCACCAATCATTTACAAATGATTGCTTCTAGTTCGGGAAACCGCTCGCGGTTTACCATGTCAAAATAGATTGTTTTCAAAGAAAGAGTTACCATAGTGTTTCAAAAGCGTTACAAAACAGTTATCCTAACTACTTTGATCAAAATATCGTTTATGATAACCAAAAATGCCTTTATACATGAAAATCCTCTTTTACTACTATATATAGTGTGAAAAACCTTTTCGCAAATAAATGTATTAATCCTAGACAGCGTAATGCCCCATCCCATTATACTGGCAATCCTGTCGGTAACCAGCAGGCTATACAATCAAAACCGTATGGGTTCGTAGTGGAGATTGGGTTTCGAATATGATGGTTCCTGGTAAGAAAGACCATTCGTGGCCTTACAAACTTCTTGCGCGCATCATCCCAGTACTCGCGGATAACGTCGAGACTCGAACTACGTTATACTAACCCACCATACATGAATCAGAGTACCCAACAAACAGCATCCCAGACCGCGAACTTCGTAGTACCCTTTCATCAACACATCCCGGTGCACCGAACATACGAAACAAACATAAAAATCTGAGCACCAGTTTACCATTAATATGTGGTGCGAGGTTCATCGAGGTCACGATATACACAAAGTTACGCTTAAATAAGCCATGCTTTGATCACCCATAGCACATGACATAACTTAAATATGCCACATTGTCCATTCACTACGCATCACTGATTTCCATCAATATATAACCTCTAAGTTCATACGTCTTAGAGAAGGGTGTTAAGCAAGTGAATAAATTCTCCGTCGCCAAATAGATATATATTAATAAAGATCAGTGCCACACAGTCAATTACAATGTCAGACACACAATCCATACATGTCCGTTCTGGGTCTGAACGAAACAACAATCCCGGATTCCTTCACATACGTTCGGGCTTCTTGCCACTTAACTGATATATAAAATTCATCTGTGAATGGGAGCCAACCATTCGAGACAGTCAGCAAGTCACCCTTATGACATGAAGGGTCCCGGTCTTCAATGTTGTCTTCAATATCTTCAACTTCTCCACAACATTGTATTATTACTTGGAATGGTTTTCAGACATACATACGATCCCGGTCTTTTCAAATAATAAGCGCAATTAAAAACACAATTACGGAACACCCAGGCTTTCTACCAATCTCATTCCATCTTGGATTTTGTCAAAATTAAACTTCTTTAAACCAATTCTCAAATTATTGCAAAATCTATATTTAACCTTCCTCTTTTAAAACACATCTTTTAATTAATTTTTCGTTTAATAACTCGTTATCGAAATACAATTTCCTTTGAAAATCCTTAATCCACATCTCAACCATAGTTTCCAATTAAATTGATTTTCCAATATTCCGTTCTTTAATCTTAACTAAAAGATTATACTTTCTTTTCAATTCCTCGCTTTTAATTTTCTCAAATCAAAGATCTGATTAAATCCTCAAATTACGATATGAATTTCCATAACTCAATCTCATTAGGTTTCAGGAATGATATTATTAAAGATACGATTCACAACAAAACCCAAATCAATCGATACTGAACATAAGTTACACAGAAATTGTATCTACTTATATTCGATATCAATTCTCATAATCAAAGAATACCATAAGTGGAATAACGATATAATAGTTTCTTCCAAATTCCTCAAAGTATACGTTTACACCACAGAATTTCATATCAAATATCGGAAGATTATTTCTATCCAAATTATCCCAGTCAACTTAGGAAACTCGTATTTAAATTAAAAGATTTGTCCAACTCATTGACATTATATTTGGACAGAAATTCCATTAACTTATCCTCAATATTAATCTCTGTATCCAACTCACACTGTAACAACCCGGAAAATCAGAGCCAATTTAAATTTTTTATTTTAGCCATTTTATTGAGTCTTGAATAGTTAAAAAAAATATTTTAAACAATAACGATTAAAAATTTATTTAAATCGAAGTTAGAATGAATATATTTATTCTAATTTTAAATGGAGTTAGAAATAGCGCGGTAGTTTGAAAATTTGAATTTTAACTTTGACTGACAATATAGATTGCAAAATAAATTGGATTTTAGTGAAACCAAAAATATTTAAATATGTTTAAGAATATCTTTCGAACGAATCCGAAAAATTAAAATTTCATAGCGGGAATCAAAAGTTATGACCAGATGAATATTCAGAAAAGTCGCTATAGAATATTTATATATATATTTTTAATATATATAGCCCGTATAAATAGCCATTTTGCAAATGACCTCCGTTTTCGACGAAACCACTTTTGTTGGAACCGGAATGTCAAGTTATTGCTTGATTCCAATTTTCATAACTTTCGGGATTAATATGTGAGCGTGGCAAAAGAAAATGTGTTTTGTCAATTTCAGTCAATTTCGATCGACCAGAAAATGACCATTTTTCAAACGGTCACCAAATTTGACGAAATCAGTTTTGTTGAGGCCGTATCATCAAAATAAAGCTAGATATAATTTTTTTGAAATTTTTAGAATAGTATGTGGCCCCGGTAAATTAAAATGTACGATCAAATTAAATAATAAAATGTTTTATTATTTAATTTAAAGAAAAACATATCGTAACAGCCGAATTGGGTTACGAAACATATCCCATCATGTCTGGCATGCGGGTATTTAGCTTGGGGCAACAGTCGTTGGGTTTGAATTGGAGTTCGTGTGAGCAAAAGGGTATTTTTGGATTTTAGGATAAATAAATAAATAAAATATAAATATAAATACCGTATGAAATACGGTATACCGCAACCCTAATACATCGTATACTGTAGCCGCCTTCTTCATCGATTCATGGCCGGAAAAGCACCAATCTTCCTCCATTAAATACGATCGATCCACACATTGAAACCTTCCACTCCTTAAGGCAATTTCGAAGAGGACCACACCCTCTTCAAATCAGTACGACCAGATCCTCCCTTGGTGGCGTGTACTTCGAGGACCTCACACCCAAAACCACGCCGAACCGACCGCCACCGCGCCGCTAACTCAGCATCGAGTTGGGGCCCCACACCCACAGTTGGGTGCGCCATCCTCCCCCTTCCTCGTGGCATTCGCTGATCGACACCTTGGGCCTTGACAAGCGTGAAAAATTGAACCCTAGGTTCGAATATATACTTGAAAGCGTCGACAGTTTATACAAGAGGAAGAAGGTGTTCATATATTTTAATTAATTCTTTTATTAATTTTATATAAATTGTCATTATCGTATAAAAATCGTAAATCTCGTACGTTAACAGAATTCGATAAAACAGGAAGCATTGGTATCACAACGACGAGATCTACATTTTAGAGGAGACCATAGAATTTTTTGAGCCTTCTGCAATTTTAGAAAAAATAAAAAGCGAGGTGAGATTTCTAAATCCGAATTAATTAAATAAGATTATATTAGGATGCAGACGGAGTTTAGAAACTCCCGACACCCGTCGTCCACAAACCATGGACGACTTGTTTGAGTTGTGATTTGAAATTTGGTGAATATTATGGATGATTGATTGTTGATTTTGGTTGAAAACAAATAGAATTAGTTTGTGGAAAAATTCATCTACGTACAAAATAGATTATTGAAATCCCCCTTGTCAAAAGCTGCGAGGCTTTAAGGTAGCGCGAGGAGCTGTACATCGGGACCGTGCTAGTTTTAATTAACCTGCCGTTATGCTGCCGAAATTTTCTGAAATATTCATATATGAAATGAAATTTGTTTGAACATCCAAAATACACATTTTTTTATTGAATATAGAAATATGGAAAATATTCATTGTTTTGAAATGAAAATAAGTTAAACAATTAAAATTCACATTTTTATTGTATATGAAAATTGTTCATTGTTTTAAGATAAAACATTTTTACATTAAGAATTGCATTTTTAATGTAATAAAAGAATATAGAAAAATTGTTCATGTTTTTAAAATAAACATGCTAACATTAAAAATCCCATTTTTAATGGAAAGATAGAAGATAGAAAAATTGTTCATGTTTTTGAAATAAAACATGTTAACATTAAAAATTCCATTTTTAATGTAAATGTAGAATATATGGAAATGGGTCATGTTAAAAATAAAATAAAAAACATGTTTACGTGGAAAATCTCATTTCTAACGCCATGTATGATATTAGAAAAATAATCATGTTTTAAAAATAAAAACAAGTTAGCATTAAAAATCTCATTTTTAATGGAAAGAAAGAAATTATAAAAATTTCCATTACTATAGGAGATGTATTTATATTGGAATTTTGCATTTTAATGTATATGAAAATATTAAAACACCACATTACTATCTAAAATGTATTTACATTAGATTTTGCATTTTAAATGTTTTACATTAAAATGAATATTGTTATGATAAAAATGTTTTACATTAAAGTTCCGCACTCTTATGTAAATGAAACTTTTAAAATGGTCATTGCACTAACAAAAAGTGTTCTCATAGAAATTTACATTTCTAATGTAAACATTAAATGACCATTGTTATATTAAAATGTCTTTACCTGTAAAATATATATTTTAATGTAACCCAACATTAAAAATAGTCATTGGTTAAATAGAAAAGCATTTATATTCAAATATACATTTTTAATGTGATGCAACATTAAAAATAGTCATTTGTCATATAGAAATGTATTAACATTGAATTATACATTTATATTGAAATGAAAAATTACATTTTTCAACGTAATCATATATGAAATGAAAAATTACATTTTTCAACGTGATCATATTATCAAATCAAAAGTTACATTTTTATATGTAAAGAAAGAATGAAATTGGAGTTTACATTTTTATTTGTAATCAAAGCAAAGAATATAAATTTATATTTTTTAGTGTAAATAGAGATTACATAGAAATTTACATTTTTCAATATAAATAAAAGAATGATTAGAAAAATTACATTTCAATGTAAATAGAATATGATATAAAAGTTTATAATTTCAATGTAAATAAATATTGAAATAGAAGGTTTACATTTTCAATGTAAATAAATATTGAAATAGAAAGTTACATTTTCAATGTAAACATATATTGAAATAAGAGATTACATTTTTCAGTGTAATATTTTATTGAAATAAAAGATTACGATTTTAATTCCATAGATGAATGATAAAATAGATTTCAATTCCATGTAATATATATATGAATCATATAAAAGATTCAACGTAGAAAGAGAATGGTACTTACATTAAAAATTTCATTTTTAATGCAATATAAGATTTCATATATAAAAGAAATCAATGTTAATTTGAAAATGGTTTGAAATCGTTGAACGATTTATATTTATATATTTATATATAAATATAAATTAAAATAAAATGAATCGCGCTGCTGTAGTTCGCGTTTTAAAATCATAACTTCAAACGATTATATTGAGAGATCCGACCGTCGGATTTTCCCAAAACTGGAACCGTTGGGTTCGTTCTGACCCAGAACGGACTTGTAAATGGATGTGTCTCTGACATTCGATTTCGTTCCGTGTTGATTGATCTCTATTAATATCTATCCGTTGGTGGCGGGGAATTTATTCTCTTACTTAACACCCTTAGAGGTTATATATTAATAGACATCAGTCGCATGGAGTGAATTGTCAGTGTGTCATGCCAAGATGCAGATGATCAAGGCTAATTGTTGAAAAGCAGAACCTTGTGGTTGATGATCAAAGAAGAGCTTTAAAGAGCATAGCTTTGTGTATGGCGTGACTTCGCGAGCCTCACACCCCGATATGAACCAGAAACAGGAGAGGACTACAGGGAGGACATACGTTTCTTTCTAGCTAGAAGTGGTGTCAGCGTTTACAAGCCCTGGCATTTTTACTTATGTGGATGATGGAATGAGGCGCCTCGGTTATTTGAGTCCCTAGTGGCTCTATTTATGCCCTATGGGGCGGGGAAACATATTGTGTAGGCGTTATTAATCCACTAACATATTTGTGGACCGGCCCTGAAGATCCAAGGTGCAGTTGCGACTAATCCTGATGCACAGGCTAGAGTGTCTCGAATTCGGTAAGGACTATCTTCTGCCTTGGTTCATGATGGAAATCCAACTTCCAATACGACCCATGCGGTTTTGATTGAATAACTAGTACGGAAACATAGCATATGGTAGCTATGCCGTCTATGATCGATATTATGATAGAAATGTTTTTGAAACATATATACACTAATAATAATACCAAATTCGTTTTATCGTATCAAGCATTTTTGACAATTATAAGGTAAAACTCTATCTTCCGGTTTGCGTTGCATTGTGTGATGGCACTTGAGTCTTATAATGGTTTCATTTTTATAAAAGCATTGCATTGTTTAACGATTTACTTTATTAATGCACTGGCAATCCAATGGAGTAAACCCGTTCCGCATTAGGGGCGTGGTCCTGTGATTAGTCTTATTATTAAGGTTAAATAAGATTCTCATACCAGTCCCATGACTGACTCGTAGTTTGTTTCACTTTGCAAACTCGGGTGCCCTCTTTTCCACACGGGCAACCTTGTATATAGGTTTAGTAGATTCATTCTGGATAGCGATGGAGCTGAAGATGGATATTATCATTCCTATTTTGCTGTTCGGACTTCACTTAGTATATTATGTTTTTATTCCGCTGCAGACATTTTATATTAAGCTGAAACTGTATTCTATGCTAAGTATGATGCTATTATGCTGTGTAACTCTAATGATGTATTATTTCCAGCGTAATTTGATGAGCATTATCTGCTGTAATTCTCTATTTTTTTCCTGCTATTACTGTTATGTGTTATATTCCAATGATTATCCTTGCTTTCGTACAACGGAAGTTAGGGGTCATCACAATTGGTGTCAAAGCTTTGGTTAAACTTAGCTCGGAATATAACATATTAACAAACTCATCAGAGATAAAATTAGCAAAATTCCAAAACGAATAACTCATCATAGATAGGACTAGTAATGTCCTAGAATGAGTAAAAATACACCCACATAGATTCATTTACATTTAAATATATGTCTCTATGTTTATAATATCTATCCTGTTGGCCTGACTCTTTGTCCGCTATTTGCAGACATAGTAAAAAATGAGTGGCAGAAACAGAAAAAGTATTTCTTTGGTTCAGCAATCTAATGAGCCAGTCATGCTCCTGCAACCAGAACCAGATCTAGAAGCTCTAGTAAAGAGGTATCGAAATCTGGGTAGAGAACCATTCTCGGGCAAAGAATCTATTATTGAAACACAAGCATCGATGCATTCTGCTGAGAGAATTTTTGAAGGCTTAAGGTTGGAAGATGATTGGAAAAGACTAATAGCTTCTTGGGTACTCAAAGGAGAAGCTTTATTCTGGTGGGATTCGATCATTAAGGAAAATCCAGAAGGTAATATTACTTGGGATAAATTCAAAGAAATTTTCACAGAAAAATTTATTCCTCTAGGAGAAATTAATCAGTTATATGATGAGTTCTGCAATCTAAAACAAGGTGATATAGCCATTCGGGAGTATCAGAAGAAATTCGAGGAACTTTCGTGCTTTGTCCCAGAACTAATCGAAGATCCTTTGAGGAAAAATCGAAGATTTATTAAAGGACTTCAAAGCAAATACCTAAATTGGTAACTGCGCAAATTAATCTCCCTTTTTCTGAAATGATAGTTATGGCTTGTCGCTATGAGGATCTTGATAAGCAAGGTGTTTTGGAAGATGAAGAAGAAGGCAGCTCTAGCAGCAAAAGGAAGTTTGAAACTAATAGCCCAGAGGCAAGTACAAAGCCTAAGGCCAGCAAGAAGCCTAAAGCTGATAAGAAAAGGGCTAGATCAAGGAAAGAGCCATTAATGACTGCCACATGCTCTAACTGCAATAGACAAGGACATTTGGCGATAAACTGCAGATCTCTAAAGAAACATAGAAAGGATGGATCTAAATCCAATAAAAAGTCTCAAGAGACCAGGGAATGCAATATTTGCCATAAGTCAGGTCATTTAAGTAGATATTTCTGACTTTTGAAAGCGACCAAGGTAGATCAAGTCAATAACACGACAGATACTGCAATGCCCTAGCTATTCAGCCAAGGCCAGATGTTTTGAAAGGCACTCTTTCTATTAAAAATATTCCTGTCACAGTATTATTTGATACAGGTGCATCACAATGTTTCATTTCGAGTAATACAGTCAAGAAGCTCAATCTAAAAATGAGGGATCTTAAAGAATCGACTAGTGTCCATAGTCCGGTCGGTGGTTCCCATGTTCTTGGTGTATATTGCCGAGTGCCGATCTCATTTTCTTATTACCGGTTTCCAATTAACTTGATCGTCATGGATTTTTTTGAGTTCATGTTATTCTTGGGCTGGAATGGTTAACGAGATATGAAGCTAAGGTTAAATGTGCTGAAAGGTTTATTAAAGTTAAAACGAAGCTTGGAGATATTGTTATACCCTGCGTAGGCTCAGATTCCGACAGAAAAGAATTTTGGGCTTCTCTTGAGGTCACCCCCACTGCTCTTGAAAATATTCCTATTGTCAAAAATTATGCAGATGTGTTCGTAGAAGTTGATAGCTTAGCTCTGTGAAGAGAAATCGACTTCAGGATTGATTTAGTTCCAAATGCAAGGCTAGTTGTGCATTCTATTTTATGAATGACATGGAAAGAGAAAGAAGATTGAGTAACCAAACTAAATAGCTTTTATGGAAAGGTCTGATTAGGCCTAATTTTTCGGAGTGGGGTGCAGCAGTAGTGTTTGTCCCAAAGTCAGACGGTACTCTCAGACTATATGTGGATTACCGAGACCTCAGCAAGCAGATGCTCAAGAATAAATATTCATTTCTCCATATAGATGATTTGTTGGATCGTTTAAATGGAGAGAAATTGTTTTCGAAGATGGACCTAACTACAGGTTTCCATCAATTGCGTATTTGTGAAGAGTGTGTACCTTTGACAGCTTTCAGAGGTCCAGACATATATTATGAATGGTTAGTAATGCCGTTCAGCTTATGCAACGCTCCAGCCTATTTTGTCAATTTGATGAATCGAGTATTCTGTGATGTTTTGAACAAATTTGTGCTAGTTTTCATTGATGACATCTTAATCTTTTCTAAGTCAACTGCCGAGCATGAGAAACATTTAGAACAAGTTTTGGAAATTCTGAGAAAGAATGTATTAAAAGCAAAATTTTCTAAATGCGTATTCTGGCAAGAAGAAGTGAAGTTCCTCGGTCATGTAGTATCGAAGGAAGGAATTTCAGTGGATCCTAGAAAAATCACAGCCATTCAAGATTGGAAGCAGCCTAGCACTCCTACTGAAGTCAGAAGTTTTCTAGGATTGGCTGGCTATTATCGGAAATTCGTCAAAGATTTTTCGAGGCTAGCTTGTCCATTGACGAAGCTTACAAAGAAGCATACAAAGTTTATTTGGACACCTGAACGTGAGGCAGCTTTCCAAGAGCTCAAACTAAGGTTGACTACTGCTCCATGTTGACTATTATTGATGGCAATCAAGAATTGAAAGTCAGGATAGATGCTTCTAGAGAAGGTATTGGTGCAGTGTTAAAGCAAAGAGACAAAGTAGTTGCTTATGCTAGTCATCAATTGAAACTGCATGAGAAGAAATACCCCACTCATCTTCTTGAGTTAATGGCCATCGTCTTCGCTTTGAAAATACGGAGGCACTATCTTTTGGGTGAGAAGTTCGAATTATATACAGATCATAAATCCCTAAAGTATCTATTCACCCAAAATGACTTGAATTTAAGTGTAACACCCTACGTCCATTAATGTCACTCACATTGGGAATGCATTAACTTCTATGGAGCGTTTTAAGTCAATATAGAACAGAAACATAACAACAAGACAGATATAAACAGTACTAAAACGTTAAAACTTTATTCATTGCAGCGGATAAACACATAAGTTTGATTACATCATCAAAACCAAAGTCAAAGTACATAATATCCATTTTGACTAAATCAAAGTACATAAATTTAAAGACATAATCCCCAATACAAAATAGCCATAAATAAAAGAGGCTGAACTTTACTTCAGCGATCCAAGCAATCTTCTAAAAGCAAGTGATACAGCTGCCCAAAATCAAGCTCTAATGGTGCTAGTTCCAACCCGAGCACCTTGGGGGGGGGGGGAAGGAAGAAAAGGGGAGGAAACAAAGGGGGTCAGACATAAAGTCTGGCGAGTGCGATAACTTTAACAATATAATTACCAAAATAACTAGGCTAAGGCACAAGTTGGAAAATAGGGAAATGACTGTGAACAATTGAGTATGACAGAGTAAACAAGGAAACTGGATGAACTAAGATAACGTTAAAGCGCACCTAACCCACTATAAGATAATTACTATATTGCACTGATCGTCGCTAATCTATGAATCAGAAAGCGCGACATTTACAATAAATTCTGCAAGCATACAGGTGTGTAGCATACAGGTTGAACACAGGGAGGTGTAATTAAAAATTATTATCTATTTATTCTTGGGCGAGTTAGACGAATTCTGAGGATGTTTTTACCGCTAATGATTTTACTGTTGATCTGAATCTAATCAGATCAACACCAAAATTTAACAACTGAAACTGAAAGACAATTAACTAGAAAGAAAACAACAATTAACAACTACGACAACAGAAATTAAACTTAGAATTGTCGTTGAATCTAATCGAACGACTAATTCTAATATGCAAACAGAAATAACAATAACAATTCGTGTTCTATCAAAACTAATTGAATAGAAACACAAATTGTTAGAAAAGAGAAATAAAACTGAATGAAAAAAAACTTTGTTTAGAATAAAAGAGAGTACAGAAGAATGAATGATTTTTACAATGGTTACAACACATATTTATAGATGAGAATGGGAAAACCATAATTAGGTCTATGAATAAATGGGCCTCCTCATTCATGAATATCTCTTGCCTTCCTTGACTCAGCTTGATTGGAGAAAATCTGGGCATATCATGGTAAATATTTTCCATATCTCTCAATTCTCTCATGTGGCTAATTGATTGATAAAAGATTGCATATAATTAATTCTTCCAAACAAGGATGCTTATTAGACTCCAAAGGCAACAAAGGATAAAATCTTCACAATGGATCTTTTCTTGGCAGCAATTCAATCAGAAATTCTTCTAATTGAAATTGAATGATTTGAATTTAATTCCATGATAAGAATATGGCTATTGCTGAAATGTTAATTGGTGCACATCATAAATACATACACATGAATATGTGTATGTATATATATAACATAACACTAATCCAAATATTCCTCAAAGCAAAGGGGCCAGTGTGAACGCGTTCTGTTCTTTGGCAAAAAGTGAGCTCGACGGGGATCGAACTCAGGTCTCTCAGTACAAACTTCCATGCAATTACCAGTGAGCTACAACGTCTTTTGTAGTTGAGATGGCTTTAATACGGGGAAGTAGCTTTTTATCTGTAGTTGGCCTTTAATTTGAAATGGAGGAGGCATTTCTTGACATTCTGTAAAAACATACAAAAGTAACTAAAGTATCATTTATTTATTTACAAAAGATAAAATATAAGAGCATAGAATAAACACATTTCTATGTTAATCATGCACCCCCACACTTATCTTTTACTCGTCCTCAAGTAAAAAGAAAATGAAAAACTAACTAGATAGGTCGCATTTTCGTAGGAAACACGATTGCATTGAGCGTATGCAACAAGCCGTTAAACCTCTAGGTGTCCCCAGTAGGACGAGTGGTGTCTCGTGATGGTTTTCAGCGGATACTACCCACAAAATCCAAATGCAGTATGCTATGATTCTAATGAAACTACATGAATGCAACAGACATATGCAAATAAAAACGAAAAAAAAATGAAAACAAGACTTGTTTCAGGAAAGTGGTACAACAAATTAAGTTAACAATTTCTAGTCAGTTGATTTTATTTTAGATACCTCGACTTGTCACAAATTTTCAATATAAATCAAGTTTTCAAATGTTAAATTCCAGTTTGGCCAGTTAGTTCGGTCGATAACATAGTGCAGCCATGAAATAAATTCTTAGTTTGCTTGGCACAGTTTGCAAAGTGTTATTCTAATTTTCTCATGTATGGCTAGTCAAATCAATAAGGTCAAGAAGTGTTTGGGTATCATCGCTTATTCTTTATTCTATAAAATTTTAAGATTTATGATTAAGTACATACACCTAACTAAAAAGACCAAGGTTTACCACCCATGCACTGCCTCGCGGACTAACGGAGAGTAGGTAAAGAGCTTGGCGGATTGTGCAGGCCGACTTTGACTTTGTCAACAACGTGTCGGTAATCCTTAGGTGTCCAATCTCATAAAATGAGACCAAGATATTCCAACGCTGACTTTGTCAACAACGTGTCGGATAGAGCTTGGCGGGTTTGCACACCAACGCTTGTTATACAAGCAATGTTGGATACCCTTGGAATACTATTATTATTATCGAAAATATAAGCACAAAAGAGAGTTACGCGAATTCAACTTAACACAACTTAGTTTTAAAGATTTGAAAAGCCAATATAAGTATTTTAAGTCCTCCACTTATTTAAACAAAGTCTACAATATAGAGTAGATTTCATGGCCATCACCTAAGAATCTCCCTATGTACCGGTTACACTATTATCCCTCAAAATTAAACTTTTCATTATATTTCCTATTCGATCTAAGTTGAGAGAGAAAAATACTATCAACTGGCTAAAAATTGTAAACTTATTTTGCTGTATCAATTGAAAATGAGTCGTATTTCAAAAAAAAAAATTATGGTATGTTACTACAATCTAAAATGTATGATGGTCCTACTTAAATGGCTGAAAATAAAAAGAAATAAAAACAAAGAAAAATGAAAATGGATGAAATGCAGACTCCCCCCCACACTTGATTGAGACAGTGTCCCAACTGTCTAAGGCAGAAAAACAAAAATAAAATAAAAAAATGAAAAATAAAAATAAAAGAAAAAGAACGTGTACCACCTGATTTCATGGTGGATGATCATGCAGATCGATAGAGTCATCTTCGTCATATTGCTCGAATTCCAAAAATGGTTTCAGTCGTTGACCGTTTACTTTGAAGACTTTTCCATCCCTAGGATTTTCAATTTCAACTGCTCCATGAGGGTATACTGTTTTCACGACATAAGGTCCAGTCCATCGAGATCTGAGTTTTCCTGGAAACAAGTGAAGTCTAGAGTCGTATAAAAGAACTTTTTGACCTACGTTGAATTCCTTACGAAGTATGTTTTTGTCATGTTGGGCTTTGGTTCTTTCTTTGTAGATTTTCGCATTTTCATACGCCTCATTTCTTAATTCCTCTAATTCCGAAATTTGTAACTTCCTATGTGAGCCGGCTTTTTCTAAGTCAAAATTCAAAAATTTTATGGCCCAAAGAGCGCGATGCTCTAATTCAAGAGGTAAGTGACAGGCCTTTCCAAAGACTAATCGATATGGTGACATCCCTATATTGGTTTTATAAGCAGTGCGAAAATCCCAAAGTGCATCAATCAGTTTTACGGACCAATCTTTTCTATTGGAATTCACGGTTTTCTCAAGAATTTGTTTGATTTGTCTATTGGAGACTTCTACTTGCCCACTAGTTTGTGGGTGGTAGGGGGTCGACAGCTTGTGTGTGATTGAGTATTTCTTGAGCAAGGACTCAAAAGCACGATTACAGAAGTGAGTGCCATTATTGCTAATGATAGCTCGAGGTGTGCCAAACCGTGAAAAGATGTTTCCTTTGAGGAATTTGACAACAACCTTGTTGTCATTGGTTTTGGTCGGAATGGCTTCAACCCATTTTGAGACATAATCTACCGCAAGCAAGATGTAAAGATTCCCAAATGAATTAGGGAATGGTCCCATGAAATCGATGCCCCAAACATCGAATAACTCAATCACTAAAATGGGGTTGAGAGGCATCATGTTTCGCTTAGAGATTCGACCCGTTCTTTGACATCGCTCACATTTAGAGCAAAATTCGAAAGCGTCACGGAAGAGTGTAGGCCAATAAAAACCGCTTTGCAAAACTTTTGCAGCAGTTTTTCTTGCTCCAAAGTGACCGCCACAAGCATGGTCATGTGAGAAAGAGAGAATACTTTGGTGTTCATGATCGGGCACACACCTTCGAATGATTTGGTCTGGACAGTATTTGAAAAGATATGGGTCGTCCCAATAGAAGTTTCGAACTTTCGAGAGAAATTTTTGTTTATCTTGTTTCGACCATTCGGCGGGCATTTGTTGTGTGACAAGATAATTCACAATGTCAGCATACCAAGGGGTGTTAGAGATCGAAAGGAGTTGTTCGTCAGGAAAATAGTCATCGATTTGGGTGTTGTTATCATTTTCGTGCACAATTCGAGAGAGATGATCAGCTACGACATTTTCAGAACCCTTTTTATCTCGTATTTCTATATCGAATTCTTGAAGAAGAAGGATCCAACGAATCAAGCGGGCCTTGGCATCCTTTTTAGAAAGCAAATATCGTAGGCCAGCATGGTCAGTGTAAACTATGACTTTGGATCCTATGAGATATGGTCTGAATTTCTCAAGAGCGAAGACAACGGCCAAAAATTCCTTTTCAGTAGTTGAGTAATTCAATTGGGCCTCAATTAAGGTTTTGCTAGCGTAGTAAATGACTCGAGGGAGTTTATCAATTCGCTGACCCAAGATGGCTCCAATTGCAAAGTCAGAAGCGTCGCACATAAGTTCAAAGGGTTGAGTCCAATCAGGAGGTTGAATGATGGGAGTTGTGGTCAAGAGTGATTTACGAGTTTCAAAAGATGTTTTGCAATCATTGGAAAATTCAAACTTTACGTCTTTGGCAAGTAAATTCGAGAGAGGTTTTGAAATTTTTGAGAAATCCTTAATGAATCTTCTATAGAATCCCGCATGGCCAAGAAATGAACGAACATCTTTGACAGACTTAGGAGGAGGTAAATTAGCAATCAAATCGATTTTGGATTTATCGACTTCTAGGCCATCTTTGGAGACGACATGACCTAGAACTATCCCCCTTTTCACCATAAAGTGACATTTTTCCCAATTAAGCACGAGTGATCCATATATTGAAAAATCGTCCATGAATATTTCCAAGAATTCTTCCACCATATCAGAGAAAATACTCATCATACACCTTTGGAAAGTTGCGGGGGCATTACAAAGACCAAAAGGCATGCGACGATAAGCAAAGGTTCCAAAGGGACAAGTAAAGGTGGTCTTATGTTGATCTTCTAAAGCAACAGGAATTTGGTTATAGCCAGAGTATCCATCGAGAAAACAATAGTACTCATGTCCTGCTAAACGTTCGAGCATTTGGTCAATAAAAGGCAAGGGAAAATGGTCTTTTCGTGTGGCTGAGTTAAGCTTTCGATAGTCGATACACACACGCCATTTGGTTTTGATTTTTGTTGGGACGAGTTCATTACTGTCATTTTTGATCACTGTGACTCCCGACTTCTTTGGTACAACTTGTACCGGACTCACCCAAGTACTATCAGAGATGGGATAGATGATGTTATTGTCTAGACATTTGATTATCTCCTCCTTGACAACTTCTCTCATGTTTGGGTTTAATCGCCTTTGAACCTCACGGGTGGGTTAGCCTCATCAACTAAATGTATACGATGTTCCACAATTGATGGGCTAATTCCTTTTATATCGCTAATTTCCCACCCCAAGGCATCCTTATTTTCCCGCAAGATATCCAAAAGTTTTTCTTCTTGGTCCTCGATAAGATCGGAAGCCAAGATTACGGGAAAAGTTTTTGAAGAGTCCAGGTAGGCATACTTAAGGTTTGGTGGCAAGGGTTTGAGGTCTAACTTAGGAAGTTCTTGTGTATCAACATTGGTCAACATTCCTTGGTTAGATTCAGGTGACGAAGTGTCGGAGTCAAGAATTTTGTTTAGTTCAGAAATGTATTCGAGTTCATCGAAATCAGAGTCGAAATGGTCAAGACACATTTTCAAGGCTTCAGAAGTGTCACTAGAGGTTTCATCAACTGTGGTTTGAATCATGTCAATTTCATCGATCTCAAAATCCCTAGGTTGTTTGTTGAGATTAAAGATGTTTAGCTCAATGGTTAGGTGCCCGAAGGAAAGTCGAAGCTGACCATTCCTGCAATTAATGACAACATTAGAGGTTGCTAAGAAAGGGCGTCCTAATATCAATGGTATTTGAACTTTGGGATTTGAGACAGGCTCTAATTCTAGAACTATAAAATCGACAGGGAAGTAAAACCGTTCGATCTGTATCAAGACGTCTTCGATAATTCCCAATGGCTTTTTGATAGATCGATCGGCTAGTTGAAGTGTGATGTTTGTTGGTTTAATCTCCCCTAGTCCAAGTTGACGATAGACAGTATAAGGGAGAAGGTTGACACTTGCACCAAGGTCGAGTAGGGCACGAGAGATATGGGTGTTTCCTATTTTACAATCAATTGTAGGGCAGCCAGGGTCTTTATACTTGACTGGGGCAAGATTCGAAAGAACAGAGCTTGTATTTGCAGTTAGAAAAGCGGTTTTTGGGACATTGGTCGCACGTTTTTGTGTGCACAATTCCTTAAGACATTTAGCATATTGAGGAATTTGTTCAATGGTGTCTAAAAGAGGAATGTTCACACGGACTTGTTTGAAAATTTCCAGAATTTTATCGAAATTTGCCGCTTTCTTCTTATTATTGAGTCTATGAGGAAAAGGAGCTACTGGTTTTTCGACTTTGTGATGAGTTTTATCATTTGAAGAAAAAGGTGGTAGGGGTGTAGAAGATGAAATGTTGGGATTGCCAACATTGGTTTTCAAAGGTGGGTCGGGTTTGCCGACACTGGGAGAAGAACTGTTGGGATTGCCAACATCTAAGGGAACTTGAGGTTTAGAGGAATTGGCATTCGAAGCCAATGGGTGATCATCAAGATTAGGAATTGGGGTCGAGTTAGAAAGTTCGTCAGGGTCGCCCACGTTATTATCAATCCTCTTACCAGACCGAAGGGTTGTAATTGCGTTGACTGGATTATGGTTTTCGTCCTCACAAGAATTTACAGCACGAGAGTTATATTTTGGATTCACCTCAGG
This sequence comes from Allium sativum, assembly GCA_030737875.1. NCBI lineage: Eukaryota > Viridiplantae > Streptophyta > Magnoliopsida > Asparagales > Amaryllidaceae > Allium > Allium sativum. Next base: position 134,272,339 of record CM060915.1, read on the forward strand.
TTGACTAGGCAACTTTCCCCTCTCATTATTTTTTGCCATTTCCTTTATCATATTCATCATTTGGTCCATTTTAGCGTCTTACGAGTTTATTTTAGCTTCGTAAGAGTTCATCTGTTTCTCTAATCGAACAAAATCTTGTGACGATTGACCAGATTGAGAGGATAAGTTCGATGATTGAAAATTGGGGTGCCTATAGGGTTGTTTGGATTGAGGTGCAGCTTGAGAGGTTTGAGAATTGGAAGAAGGAGCTTGGTAATTCGGATTGGGAATAAAGGGTTGCACGTGAGATGGGTTAGCCGAATTATTGGGGTTTGACCAGGAAAAATTTGGGTGGTTCCTCCAACCAGGGTTGTACGTGGATGAGTAAGGATTATTTTGAGCTATAGCATTGGCTTGGTCTTGAGAGTAATAGTGGGGTGACCCTTCTCCGGCTTTAGGAGTTTGATTTTCTAAGGGAATTTGACTTGGGTCCACGACATGCACTCCTCTAGTAGAAGTACGAATGGGAACACAAATCGATTCCCACTGCATGTCCTTTTCAGAATAATCTTCTAAAAACCGCCAAGCTTCATCGGCTGTTTTAGACATAAAGTCTCCTCCACACATTGATTCTAGTTGAGTTCTAGTCTGATAGTTTAGCCCTTCATATGCAATTTGACATAAGTGATCTTTTAGAATTCCGTGATGAGGACAACTATATGATAGCTGGTTGAATCTCTCAAAGTATTTTGAAAAAGTTTCCCCCTCATTTTGACAAAATTGATTTATCTCGGTTCGGATTTTTAGAGTTTTATGGAAAGGGAAAAACTTTTTCAAGAATGCAGTGACAAATTCATCCCAACTTCTTATGGAATGTCGTGGAAGAGAATTTAGCCATCTTTTAGCGCTTTCAAGTAGTGCAAATGGAATTAGCCTTAGCTTGATCGATTCGTTAGATAGTTGTTGCATTTTTGTTGTGGAGGCATACAATTCAAATTCACTCAGAAATTCATAAGCATTTTCAGACCCAGTAAATTTTGGTACCCCTTGGATAAAAGAATGTTTTAGCTCAAAATTGTTTCCTTCAGCTGGTGGGAACACAATGACAGATGGTTGAACGGTCCTAGTAGGATAACATCGATCACGAAGAGACAAGGGTCTATCCACTTGGATATTGAGATTTTGAAAATTTTGATTTATTTGATTTTGATCCCCAAAGTTTGGAAAATTTTGATTCACTCGATTTTGATCCAATTCGGTTGGAAAATTTTGGTTGATTCGAGAACCCCTAGGAGAATTTTGTTGGCTAACACATTTTCACTCATTGTTGTTAAATGCAAGCACATAAATTAGCTACAATGAAGTTTTCTGTCCTTATTGGCTCCTAACCCAAAATTATAAAGTGATGCGTTTGATTGCTTAGATCAAAAGATTTCTCAGCCAGTTAACGGACAGGAGTTATCGGTGCACCAGGAATCACCCTAGCAATGCAGCCGAAGGTTTAAGTACCTTCAGAGTAACAACCGATATAATATTTACGAATCACCGTAATATTTATAAACGGTTATTTCTCTGCCGTAGTCTAGACACCAAGAAATAATTCGTTCCAAATGAATCAACTATCACAATATAATTAAGTCCTAGATGAGCCCGTGACTCCCTTAAGTCCAACGTCTAACCGTTATTATTAGTCAGATTATACGATGAAATGCAATTTGTGGGCTAAGGAAAGGGTGATGAAATCCCTCACCTTATGTGAATTGGGGTATTGCCCTTAATAGAATGAATAAAAGATGCAGAAATAACATCAATCACACAAAATAATTGCAGAAATTAAAAATTGTACATTCAAAGCCGCTGCCCTGCAGAAATTTTTTACAACAATTGTCTATATATTTTTTTCTTTTGCAGCAGAGCACCTGTAGAGTTTTAAAAAAAATTCTCACCTTGATCGGCAGTCCTCCAGTGAAATTGGGTAGCGATAGCGCGTTCACACCCCACTTGGTGTGCAACCGCTCCAACAATTTGAATTCCGTCTGCTTGCTCGACTTCTGACTCCTCGAGTTGATTTCTTGAAATCGTTTCTCCCCTATTTGAAAATCCTTGACCTCTCAATTTCTGTTCGTTGTTTGAATTGTTCCTCACTACGATTGTTTTTTTTAGACAAAGAAGAAGACTTTTTTATAAATAAATGAACAACTAAACTCAACTTTTAAATTGAAGAAGAAAGAAACTAAACTAAGCTAAAAATAAATAAAATAAAAAAAACTAAGTTTAACAAAGAAAAGGAAGAAAAAAAAAGCTAAAGATTTATTATTATTAAAAAAAACTAAGCCTAAGAAAAATTGAAAACTAAGAAAAAAATATGAAAAAGTCAGATTCTGAACAACGACTTCAAGCACGTGCACTTCCTCAAAATAAAGGCAATCACTTGACACGCCAAAGAAATAACAGAATTGGTGAATTCAAAACGACGCCACGTCACTATTTATTGCCAAAAAGAAAATATCGACCCTAAACCCTAACATGCATTGGCTAAACAATCAGTATAAACAGATCTGAAGTGGAATTATATTAAACAAGGTAAAACAGTACCCAATAGTAGCCGCAAATCAAATTCCAACCCAAAAAAAATTAAAGGCGGTCAACAAAACAGGAAAATCGTGTAATTTTCTCCTTGTTCAGGAATCAAATCAAGTAAAAACTGTTGTTTCGAATTCGAGTGGTTCAAATCGAGGTTTACGATTTTTTTTTTTTAAGTTTTGATTATCGGATTCGGATCTATGAGTTTTTGGATTTTCGATAGGCTTTGATTGTGGTAGAAGGAGTTTTACTTTGTTACTGGATGATTATGGGAAGGAGTTTCTGGCAAGGGAATTAGAGCAGGGTTTGTGGCTGTCTGGACGTGCGAATTTGTGTTGAAGGGTGGACGTTGGGGAAGGGAATTGATTTCTGGGTTTTGGATTGCGAACGCTTCGAAGGTGATGAAGTTGTGAGCACGGCTTGGTGATGCCTGAGTTAATTCGTTCGGTAGTGGATGTCTGAGTGTTCGAATCTCGGGCGTGACTGTTTGCGAGAGGAGCCGGGAAGGAGATGATTGATGGGGCTGTTTGGGGCGATGGCGTTTGGGTGTAATTATGGAATGATGAAGGTGGTTTTTGAACTGATGGGAGATGATGTCTGTTTGTACGTTGGTTGCGGCTTGGCACGCACAAGGGGTTTTGTTATTAGATGAGTTTTGGTTCGGATCTGCGGAATGGTGTGGGGATTGTGGTAGAATGGATTAACGGATGTGGGGTGGTGGTGACTTACAGTGGAATTTTGATTGGTTATTGAAGTGGAAGGAGGATTTGAACGTGGAGTTGGAAGGGGGTTATGAGTTCTGTTAGGTGGTCGCAATATGGACTGAGCGGTGGAGTGAAGGTTGTGGAATACAAGAAGATGAGTACGGTGTAGAATTGTTTTGAGAGAAATTTGTGACAAGCAAGAGGGAAAGGAAAGAAAACAGACAGGATTTTTTTTTTGTTCTTTTTTTTTCTTTTTGAGCAAAGGAATTGTGAAAAAAAAGGTTGTAAAATGGAAACAAATCGATGAAACTATGGAAGAAGTGTTTTTTTTTTGTTTATTAAAAGTATGTGAAGGATTGGATTGGGTTCAAACCGATGAGACTGATGACAGTATGGGAAATTTGTTTCTCAATATGATTGTCTGCGTGGAGGGGGAGCAAGATGAGTTTTTTTTTTTTTTTTTTTTTGGGCTGAAAGAATTGCGGCAGAGAAGAAAAACAGGGAAAAGAAAAAATGTTTTTTTTTGTGTTTAGTTGATGGCAGTACCAATAAAATTGATAAACCAAATAACTAAACCAGATATTTTTTTCTGTATAGTAAAGAAAACAAAAACAGTAAAACAATAATAAAAACTAACACGAATCAGAAATTAAATAAATAATAAAATTTAATCGTTACCTCCCCGGCAACGGCGCCAAAAACTTGATCGTCGCTAATCTATGAATCAGAAAGCGCGACATTTACAATAAATTCTGCAAGCATACAGGTGTGTAGCATACAGGTCGAACACAGGGAGGTGTAATTAAAAATTATTATCTATTTATCCTTGGGCGAGTTAGACGAATTCTGAGGATGATTTTACCGCTAATGATTTTACTGTTGATCTGAATCTAATCAGATCAACACCAAAATTTAACAACTGAAACTGAAAGACAATTAACTAGAAAGAAAACAACAATTAACAACTACGACAACAGAAATTAAACTTAGAATTGTCGTTGAATCTAATCGAACGACTAATTCTAATATGCAAACAGAAATAACAATAACAATTCGTGTTCTATCAAAACTAATTGAATAGAAACACAAATTGTTAGAAAAGAGCAATAAAACTGAATGAAAAAAAAACTTTGTTTAGAATAAAAGAGAGTACAGAAGAATGAATGATTTTTACAATGGTTACAACACATATTTATAGATGAGAATGGGAAAACCATAATTAGGTCTATGAATAAATGGGCCTCCTCGTTCATGAATATCTCTTGCCTTCCTTGACTCAGCTTGATTGGAGAAAATCTGGGCATATCATGGTAAATATTTTCCATATCTCTCAATTCTCTCATGTGGCTAATTGATTGATAAAAGATTGCATATAATTAATTCTTCCAAACAAGGATGCTTATTAGACTCCAAAGGCAACAAAGGATAAAATCTTCACAATGGATCTTTTCTTGGCAGCAATTCAATCAGAAATTCTTCTAATTGAAATTGAATGATTTGAATTTAATTCCATGATAAGAATATGGCTATTGCTGAAATGTTAATTGGTGCACATCATAAATACATACACATGAATATGTGTATGTATATATATAACATAACACTAATCCAAATATTCCTCAAAGCAAAGGGGCCAGTGTGAACGCGTTCTGTTCTTTGGCAAAAAGTGAGCTCGACGGGGATCGAACTCAGGTCTCTCAGTACAAACTTCCATGCAATTACTAGTGAGCTACAACGTCTTTTGTAGTTGAGATGGCTTTAATACGGGGAAGTAGCTTTTTATCTGTAGTTGTCCTTTAATTTGAAATGGAGGAGGCATTTCTTGACATCCTGTAAAAACATACAAAAGTAACCAAAGTATCATTTATTTATTTACAAAAGATAAAATATAAGAGCATAGAATAAACACATTTCTATGTTAATCATGCACCACCACTACTATACTGCACCACCACTAGTCACCCTAAGGTTGATCCCGCCTATAAAACTTAATAATGATAATGGTAGTTTCGTGCACCCCTAGCTGCCTTCATAGGTGCCGCCTGCCCCAATCTCCACTAGGTGTACCCACTACCCCCAAGCGATCGGCTCCCTAACTCGTAGATACCTGTGCTGGCCCCGCAGTGGGGTGTATCACTCCCCAAAGTGGTAACCCGATAGCACCGATAATGCGCGGCTTATACCTACACGATGCAACAACGTCTTACCTACCAGCCCGGGTCCACACATGCATATGAACCCGTTGGACTTGCGTTGCCACCTCTAACCCGGTTTGGCCTCTTACAGTCAAGCCCAGTATGAGTGTCCCGTCCTCGACTTGGGTCGAGATCACAAAGATACGTATGGGTTACTGGTTGAAATGGGCCCCCATTACTTGACACAAGCTATCCACCTAAGCTTGGTTCCCTCTAGTACATCCCACCTAACCCTCTTCTTATTCATGTTCACTTACATGTTTCAATTTTGGTTAAGTGTTTCTAATCGTATTTCAAATGCCACCGAAGGCACCCACTTAACCCCCTCATGTCCCACTACATGTTTATCTGGTTAAGTGTTTCTTAATTCATTAAGACCGTAACCTCATAAAGACCTCTCACATTAGACTGGCATTTGTGGCAGCCTTGCCGGGCGGGTCTGGGCAGTCTTACACCACAAACGAGCCTAACCTCATGTCTTTACAACTGTTATGCATTTAATTTATGCCTAAGACCTCTCACATTAGACTGGCATTTATGGTAGCTGGATTTGCCGGGCGGGTCCGGGCAGTCTTACACCACAAAAGAGCCTAACCTCATGTCTTAGACGGTTAATTACTCCTAATTAATCATCCCCCAATTTGAATTACCTTCTCTATTCAAATTATCAATTAATTCCAAATTTAACTATGGCCATAATTGACTCAATTATGTCCATCTATTTATGGTATGTAAAATCATACCAATTTTTATCACAAATTTATTTTATGCCTTTTAAGGCATTTATGCCAATTAAATCTTTTAATATTATCCCCTTTACCCCACGTTGTACGTTTGTTCGTTTAACGTAAAATATACATTAGACTCGAATAGTCTAACTCATGGAATAAAGAGAAAACATCACAACATACATATAATTAAAACTAGATCTATACATAGGGGTGAACTTGCATGTGTGAATGATGTTCTACATCTAAAACTTGCATAGGCCAAAGTTACAACTTGAATAAAACTACATATGTCATAGATCCAAATCTAAAGGTGTAAACTTGTTGAGATAATGGTCACAAACTTGCATAAATCATGTATGTCATAGATCTACATCTAAAGGTGTAAACTTGCATAGGCAATAACCACAAATTAGCATAACATGATTCATACTTCAAACACATATATTTATATAAACTTGCATATGTGATTTATGCAACATAACGATGGTGGAAACTTACATCTAAACATGTAAACTAGCATATAGAATTTAGCATATAACTCACACATGTCATAGCCTAACTTTTAGATCCAATTCACATAAAATAGGTGTCATAAAACATGTAAGGTTATGCATAAAATTTACTAACTTGCATATGATCCACATCCAAATCAATATCTAAACGTGCATACATACTTATGATTTATCATATGAATCAACATAACCAAACTAGCATATGAACAACATGATGATTTGATTATACATAAGAATTATAACTTTACAACATAGATGATAACATCACAACATAACATCATATAATTTACAACATATATGATAACATCACAATTTTACAACATAATTATAACATGCGGTCAATAATTCACATCCATATAATCCACATCATAACTTAATCCAATTAAATTACTAATTATTTTATTAAAGAAATCGAACTCACAACTCAAAGAAGGTCTTGAGTTCTGAATTCTGAGTTCTGAAGTTGTATTAGCTTTCCCTTAAAGAAGATTCGTTGTTAAAGTTGAAAAGGATTGAATTAGATTAGCTTTCTTCCTCTCTAATTGGTGGCGGCTATGCTGAGTTGCTAGGTGACGGCATGGAGGCCATGAATCTAATTTTATTTTGATTTTAGTGTTTGAGTCTATAGGTGTTTTTGTAGATTTTAGGATTAGTTTAAGCCGTCCGATCAACCCAGAATTAATCCCAGCCAATCAGAGCATATCAGAAACCCTAATGAGTCAGCACATAGTCATCAACAGGTCATAAATCAATTCTGCCCGAGGGAGGGGGGCAGGTCGACCCTATGGTCGACCTGGTTAGGGAAGGTCGACCCCCATGTCGACCCTATGGTCGACCTGGCCCTGGCGGGAATTTTCCCGCTTAGCCTGTCTAACTCTAAAATTTTGAATTTTGAAATCTATTTTGAATTTTCTGAAACTTCCGATGGCCATAACTTCTTCATACGAAGTCCAATTCACGCAAACTCGGACTCTATCTCAACCAGAATTCCGAGACGAACACAATGGCGCAACCCGTTCCCCTTAATTCTCACATCTTAGATGAGTTATTCTTTAATTTGTGAACATTAGTGTTAACAAAAATACGGGGTGTTACATTCTCCCCTCCTTAAAGGATTTCGCCCCCGAAATCTCTAAGTTAAGGAGAATGAATATCATAACATCCAAACAACCATCTGCTCAACCATCAAACACAGGCATCCATTGTCCTTATAAAATTTCTAATGCTGCAGGAACATATGCAAGAAGTGTGTGTATATGTTCCTTATCTAATGCAAAATCAGGCGGTCTACTGATTCAGTTGACCTCCTTAATGCAAACCATGATAGTGCCATGCGTCCATTATGTATGCGAAAGAATCCTATCGATACATATCATGTGTGCACAACCATTCACCAAAATGCGGCATCCGTATGATGGTACAACCATTATACATCCATTAACTTAAATACGCACGCATATTTATATGCAACATGCAATATGAAGTGACTGAGCCGATCTAGTGCCTAAAGTGTGTGTATATGCATCCACGAGCAACCACTAGCAAACACTTGCATCCACGTGCATCCATCATATATAACATGTCCCAAACACATGTTTCAACCATAGGACAACCCTATCTAAAGGTCAAGGATACTAGCGAGAGGACATACTAAAGATAAGATAAGTACAGGCTAAGTGATAAAGGAGAAATTAAAAGACATACCCTCGTAAAGAAAAGGATACAATGAACGCATCTTCTCTTTCGTCTCCCAAGTAGCGTTGCTCTCATCGTCTCCCCATTGAACTTTGACTAGCTTGACCTCTCGATTCCTCAACTTCTTAATTTCCGACCCAAGAATGCACGTAGGAGCTCGTCAAATCGTTGCATCATGCTCTATCTCCACCTCTCTAAGCAAGCTAGGCTCTACCACTTCCGCGGTCTCGTGCAATCACTTCCTCAAATGTGATACATGGAATACATCGTGTACACCACTAAGTCTCTCGGGCAACACCACTCTATACGCCATCTGTCCAATCCTCTCCTTAATAGGAAACGGCCCTACGAACCTTGGTTCTAACTTCCCAACGGACCCAAAGCGAACGACGTTCTGTAATGGAGACACCTTGACAAAGACCATGTCCCCAATATCAAATTCAAAATCTGTCCTCCTCTTGTCCGCATAAGATTTCTGCCTGTCTTGCGCCGTCTTCATCCTCTTTGAATCAAATCGATCTTTTCCGAAGTCTCTCTAATCATATCGGGCCCAAGTAAGATCTTATCAGTAGACTCCCACCAACATGCAGGCGAACGACACGGCCCTCCGTAAAGAGCCTCGAACGGTGCCATGCCAATGCTAGACTGAAAGCTGTTATTATATGCGAACTCTACAAACGGAAGATGTTACTCCCATGTACCTCCAAAATCTAAGACACATAACCTCAGTAGGTCCTCTAGAATACGATTCACCCTCTCGGTCTGGCCGTCCGTCTGAGGATGATATGCGGTGCTCAAACATAACTGAGTCCCTACCGCCTCTTGCAAGATCTTCCAAAATTCGCTAGTAAAAATAGGATCGCGGTCGCTCACTATGCTAGAAGGACCACCGTGCAAACGAACTATCTCTCGAATGTATACGGAGGCTAACCATGCAGCAATCCTCTTACTCTTCACAGGAATGAAATGAGCGTTTTTTGTAAGTCTGTCTACCACGACCCAAATCCCCGTATTACCCTTCCTCGATCCCGGTAACCCATCAATAAAGTCCATCGAGACGCTTTCCCACTTCCATTATGGGACCTACAATGGGTGAAGCAATCCACCGGGCTTCTTTTGCTCTGCTTTTACTTGTTGGCACACCAAGCATCTAGCGACAAACTCGGCCACATCCCTCTTCATACCGGCCCAAAAGTAAACTCGTCTCATGTCCATGTACATCTTGTCCCCGCCGGGATGAATGGTCATCTTCGAACGATGTGCATCATCAAGAATGGTCTTCCTCAAGTCCTTGTCCCGTGGTACACAAAGTCTACCGTCCGTACGTAACCAACCCTAATCATCTAGGGTATACCTACGGAGATGGCTCGATGACTCCCCTCATTTGAGCTTCTCTACTAACTCAACCAACTATGGGTCATCTCGCTGTGCCTCACCAATCCGTCCCAAAAGCGTAGGTCTGACCTCTAAGGATACTAGTAAACCAGGGACAAAGTCAATGGAAGGTCTAAAGTCAAACGTAGAGATGAACTCTAAGCTTCGCCGCTCAACAAATAACGGACTCAAGGACAACCTTTTCCAACTTAAGGCGTCTGCCACTACGTTACCCTTGCCAGGGGTATATGCCATCTCGAAATCGTAGGACGCTAAGAATTCCGTCCACCTTTGCTGCCTTAAGTTCAAGTCATTCTGAGAGAACAAGTATTTTAGCGACTTATGGTCAGTGAACAATTCGAATTTCTCGCCAAGAAGATAATGACGCCAGGACTTAAGCGCGAAGACAATAGCTGCCAACTCTAGGTCATGTGTAGGGTAATTTCTCTCATGCACTATCAACTGCCTTCCACCACATGCTATTACCCTTCCCTCTTGCATTAAGACTGCGCATAGTCCTGTCCCACAAGCATCGGTATAAAGGGTAAATGGCTTACTCCCATCTGGCAACACTAAGACTGGGGCTGTGGTCAAAGCTCTCTGTAACACCCCACGTCCGTTAGTGTCACTCACAAAGGGAACGCACTAAGTTCTGTGGAGCATTTAGGGTAAAAGATGCAGATAAATTACAAAACAGACAGAAATTAAACAACGGAAAATAAAACTTTGCTTTATTGATAAAATAGTTTGTACAAAGATTTCTTTACAATATTAGAGTGTCATCTGTCTTACAAAATAAAGAAGCATAAAACAACATTTATATTCCCCAATTTTAGCAAGAGCCAGCCATAGCATCTGATAAGAGAATCCAAGCAAACTTCGACAAATCTTCAAGTTGGGAAAGAGTGACAGTCCAACTTAACCTGAGCTATACTACTCCCTTCTCTACTACCTGGGGGGGGGGGAACGGAAGAAAAGAAGACGAAAGAAAAACAGAGTCAGACATAAAGCCTGAGTAAGTTCAGTAACTTCTAGCATGTGAACATGGAAAAACAAACGACATGAATTAACTGAATCGAAGATTACACCATGACCATAGGGTCAGCAAAATTAGACAAGATAATCACAAGATATGCTAAGATAAGATAAACTGGACATGCTCTAATACTTTCGCCGCTTCGCTATTTCCTTGTTATACTGGTTTCTATATCTCTGCACCGCCTATCTAGTGTCACAACTAGTAACGATAACGTGATCCCAATCCCTGTATTTTCCATTGCCTTCCGGCATACATTTATTTATTTGTTACCTAGATTTAATCTAGGGTTTTCTACCAAGTTCCTTCTAGATTCAACTAGAGTTTACGCTGTCTACTGAACGCTTCTCGGATTCAGGATTTATGCCACCTAGTCCAACTAGGGATTATGCTACCTGTCGAACGATGCCCCCAAGTCTAGGACACACTACCTAGAGTGGTATATGTTCCTATACTTCCCCACGCATGTATCGCGAATCGTTATCGCTTGTATAGATGCACATGTCCTGTAATGTGCGGTCCGAGTCCTGTGACAGGGCAAATCAAGGAATACAGGACTCGGTTGGGAGCTTTCAGATATCTGCCGATGCAGATGCTAAGGACTGTTTTTATTCCATTGTCTATGGTCCCACTAGACCCCTCCCTCAACTAATGGAAGGCACACCTTGAAAAATGAGAACTATACGCCGGCCCCCGGTGCCCCACTATCCTATGGCCATCCTCAACCATAACTAGATAGCAAGTATATGGTCTTTTGGAGTTCTCCGCCTTTCCGCTTCACGTATCTCGATTGACTGAAGATGGATGGTAGATGACGAGTCGCTATCATAGGGCTACCGTTTGCTCGCCGAATCACGCGGTCCATCCTAGTCTTTAGGTTGCCATGTATTGCAACCAAGGCATACCCCTGGTTCTTCTACGCAGACCTTAACCTCTGTGGGCCCAGGCGGATCATCTGCAGCCTCACAGAGGGATACCAAGAGTACCCTCACGTCCCCTCGAAGCCTCGGGCTTCGTAACCCAATTCGTTGGAGCTTTCTTTCTACTTAGACGGACATTCGCTCCCTCCCGTGTTATACTAAGAATTACTACTTAGTTTTACTAAGATTTACCACTTAGTTTCTAGAATCGTTGTTTTCTTAACCAAGGTTTGCTACTTAGTTCCCTTTCCCGTCAATTTGGATTGGTTAAGTGTCATTAGTCAATTCAAGCCAACTTAACCCTCTTCATTCATCCTGTTAAATTGGTTAAGTGTTATCAGTAATTCATTATGACTTAACCCAACCACAAACCAAGTTATATTGGTTAAGTATTTCTTATTACTTAACCCTAGCCATTCACCCTGTATTCTGTCTTAACTAACATGTTTTTAATGGTTAAGTATTATCCCTTCATGGTTTAGACTTAACATCATGCCTTTATCACAACCTGATGGTTAAGTGTTCAGGTTTACTTAACCCTACATTCTAGCCCAGCTAACATATCAAAATTGGCTAAGTGTATTAGGTTTTACTTAACCCCAACCTCTAGTCTAGTTAACATATTAATTTGGCTAAGTGTATTAACTTTACTTAACCCCTACAAATCTTGTCTTCCTACCTTGATTTTGGTTAAGTGTCTCTATGGACTTAGCCCTCCCATTCTAGCTTAACTGTGTTAAGTTGGTTAAGTGTTCCTATGGACTTAACCCTCCCATTCTAGCTTAACTGTGTTAAGTGTCAGTCGGAACCTAACCCCACCCATCAGTCTAGTTATCATGTTGAACTGGTTAAGTGTCTTAGTTAACTTAACCCTACCATTCTTGTTCTAGCTTTAACTAAATAAATTAAAGCCGCTACCACTCACATTAGACAGGTATTGTTGCGACTACTGGATGTGTCGGTTGGTTCCGGGCAGGTTTACATCGCAACTCAGTCTAACCTCGGGTTAGGCATATTCGTGTTTTCTAAGTTCAAAGGGTTTGATTAATTTTCAAATTAGGTTTTGAAAGTAACCATCCCGTCCGTCGGATCAGTTAGGGATAGCCAGGGAGAGCAGGAAACTTGTATTTTCCAAACCCAAGCCTAGACACTATCCTCTCTGTCACCCTAGAACTTTCTGGTTTATTATTAAAAGAGATGTCGTTAATAAACCTTTAACTTGTCTAAATTTACATTTCCTCATTTAGGCCAGATTCTATAGGTAAATTATTCCTAATTTACTTATTTCCCAATTACTCTTTTAATGTAAATTGTCTACATTTATTTCTATGGCCCATTTCCCTTCCTAAATCATATTTATGCTTTTTGGCATGTAAACTACACCAAATTAAGTGTCACTAACCATGATTTTTCTAAACCTGACAGTTATTCCCAATTATGGCCAATTTCACATTTACGCCAATATACTTACCGTGCCAAATTAGCTAATCCAATTCCGATTCAACATTCTAATTCATGTCAACTAGACTTATTACTCTAGTTCACTATTCATGTAAATGCTAGATTTACATGTCAATACTAGATTCAAATTACACATCTTATAATTCATGTCAAATTTATACATGTTCCCAATTTATGCCAATTTCCAAGTTAAACTACGTTTTTAGTAAATTTCATATTTTGCCCAAACCGCATTCCCACCGTTCGTATAATCGTGATTCATTCTAGACTATAAATAAATCTAGATTCGTAGAAAATAGGGAATGAACCAAAGATGCTATGCAAAAGATAGACATACTAACTGGCATAAAAAGGGTTGAATAACGACGTCGGTTCAAGAACATGGGTAGACCTAACTTAATTGGTAAATTCCCAAGGTCTAAAACTAACAATAGACAGAATAAAGGCGTAGGTTCAAGAACATGGGTAGACCTAACTTAATAGGTAAATTACCAAGGTCTAAAACCAAAGAAAACAAAGAATAGACAGGATAGATAATCGGGTTCACAGTCACAAAGCTTAAACACTTTCCTAGTTATGAACCATATGTGCTTAATCACATTTGTCCCATTTATGTCATAGACAATAGTTTTGCTTCCTAATCAAGGGTATAGGCTTGTATTCATAGTCATGGAAATAATTCTCATAGTCACAGTCACAGTCATAGGCAATGTCCATAGTCATAGGCAATGTTCATAGTCTTAGGCAATGTTCATAGTCAAAGAGGCATATGGTTCTGAGGTCCATAGTTTTCATAGTCACAGTCTTATTTGTCCTCGAATCATAACAGTTCTTAATTTGGTCCAAAGAAATAGGCACTGATTCAATAGAAAGAATTGGCATACTCTTTTATTCCTTTAATTTCATGCCACGAAAAGAGAAGCGTTCAAATCTAGAAGTAACTGACTTACAGAGATTAGATTAAAATAGAAAGATGGCGTTGCTATGATTTATAGAAAAACAGTCGTTGCAGTCGTTCGAATCTTCACTTGAATCCTAGCTTGACTTGAACCTCTTCTTGAGCAGCATTTCCTCATCTTGATTTATTTTATATATTACTTATTCTATTATTTAATTAAGAGGAGGAGAAGAAGCCATGTTCGCCAATAATCTTTGCAGCATAAGGGTAGAAAAGAATTGTGAATAGAGAAGAAGACTAGGGATGTTTATATAGTGTTATGTGGACGAACCAGGTCAGAAAACGCGACCAAATACATCAGAACGAACAAGGTGCAGAAAGCTGGAAAAACAGGGGGGTCGACCCCCAGGTCGACTACCCAGTCGACCTGGGTGTCTTGGGCGGGAAGATTCCTGCCCTGGCCAATCCGGCCCGATTTTGAAATTTGAATTTGTTTTCTGTCTGTTCGAATTTTAATTCTGAAACTTCCGGAGGCCATATCTCCCTCATACGGACTCCGATTTACGCAAACTCAGACTCGTTTTCATGCAGAATTCCGAGACGAACACAATGGCATAGCCCATTTCCCTTGATTTTGATTTTAACTTTTAATTCTGCCTTGATTTGTGAATCTTAGTGTAACAAAATTACGGGGTGTTACATTCTCCCCCACTTAAAAGGATTTCGTCCCCGAAATCTTCAAGTTAGGAAGAATGCGTCCTACCATCCAATCACCCATCTACCAACCATTCAATCACAGGCATTCATTGTCCTTAAAAGATTTCTAATGCTTTCATGTTCATATGCATAGTGTGTGTATATGTCTTTATCTAATGCAAAATCAGGCGGTCTACTGATTCAGTTGACCTCCTTAAATGCAAATCATGTCAGTGTCATGCGTCCAATCATGTATGCAAGCATCCCTAGTTACGTTAATACTACATGCGTGCACAACCATTCATCCATATGCAACGTCCATATGATAACATATCAAGCTCAACTTTCAAACAAATATATATCTGTAAATGCAATATGAAAGCGTCTGAACTGATCTAGTGCCTAATACGTATGCATATGCATTCACAAGCAACTATTAGCAACCACTTGCAACCATCAACCATAACATGTTTCAAATACATGTTTACATCCAAAGGAGTTTCTACCTAAGGATCAAAGATACAATCTAGAGGATATAAGAGAGAAACAATTATGCGTAAAGCTCCTACCAATAAAAGAAATCAAGGATGCACCCTTAAGGAAAAGGGTATGATGATAGTATCTAGCCTTCTTGAGCTTTACTCCATTATATCTTAACTAATTTAACTTCACGATTGTGAAGTTTCTGACCTCCATTTCCAAAATAAACAGATGTCAATCACGATACCAGGTATATGTACTAAGATGATTAGAGGTTTCCCTCTTATCCGCCATGCCATAACTATAAGAGTCAAAAGGTCATTACGTGCTCTTTGGAGTGCCTGCCACGACTATTCATCTCTCACGCAAACCATCCAAACCGAACTCGACATTCCTCAAGTACAAGCCCCAAAGGCCTAAACCAATATCAGACAAGCACCCAAGGAATATCTCCCCCGAATTTAGACGTTCTACGTGAGATGATATAAGAAAACTCGATAGCTATTCTCAAATCCCTACTAACCAAAAATAAACTGGTCGGACCACCAATTGGATTTGAGACTCTAGTGGGATCTTTCTACTATACAAGTACTATGGTGCAGAGACCCAACTATGAAAGTGGATATGAACAAATAAGAAGCGCTAGAACCTAAGGAAATAGTACGAACAGAAAACTAGACTCTTCCAACCGGACTACCTTTCTCCTAGGTACGCTTGGTGGCGAAAGCATGTACTTGTACTTCTGAAAATCTCGTCCTTGTCCTTGCCCTTATACTTAAGTATATGTCCTATCATACCCTAGTAAAGATACTTCCTCTTGTCTTAGGTTTTATAATTTCTTCCTCCTTCGTGTGCTAAGTCTACATCCATGAATTCCTCATCCTAGGGTTATGCTCCTTAGCCAAACTCCTCATCCCCTTCCGTGTGTAGTCATGTTGACAAATCTCTCGAAAACTGCCTCCATCGTTTGGAAAACCCTATGAGCTTCGAAAGAAAACTGCTCGTAGATGAAACAACTACGGCTATTGATGGAAGCCGGGCACTACTTTGCCCTTCGATGAGGTTACCTCCCAGAAAGCTAGGAGCCCCAGAGACTCAAGAAAGAAGGAGACAAGAATTTAAATAGAGGAAGAGAAGATAGTGCGTATGGCTTTGGGGAATATGTCTTTAAAACAAATCTTTTCTCTTGAAAATGCTTCTTTAAAAACCGTTTTGAAAATAATTTTTCAAATCCTTTATCTGATCTGGTAACCTTCAGCTCTGATACCACGTGTAACACCCCACGTCCGTTAGTGTCACTCACAAAGGGAATGCACTAAGTTCGGTGGAGCATTTAGGGTAAAAGATGGAGATAAATTACAAAACAGACAGAAATTAAACAGCGGAAAATAAAACTTTGCTTTATTGATAAAATAGTTTGTACAAAGATTTCTTTACAATATCAGAGTGTCATCTGTCTTACAAAATAAAGAAGCATAAAACAACATTTATATTCCCCAGTTTTAGCAAGAGCCAGCCATAGCATCTGATAAGAGAATCCAAGCAAACTTCGACAAATCTTCAAGCTGGGAAAGAGTGACAGTCCAACTTAACCTGAGCTATACTACTCCCTTCTCTACTACCTGGGGGGGGAACGGAAGAAAAGAAGACGAAAGAAAAACAGAGTCAGACATAAAGCCTGAGTAAGTTCAGTAACTTCTAGCATGTGAACATGGAAAAACAAACGACATGAATTAACTGAATCCAAGATTACACCATGACCATAGGGTCAGCAAGATTAGACAAGATAATCACAAGATATGCTAAGATAAGATAAACTGGATATGCTCTAATACTTTCGCCGCTTCGCTATTTCCTTGTTATACTGGTTTCTATATCTCTGCACTGCCTATCTAGTGTCCCAACTAGTAACGATAACGTGATCCCAATCCCTGTATTTTCCATTGCCTTCCGGTATACATTTATTTATTTGTTACCTAGATTTAATCTAGGGTTTTCTACCAAGTTCCTTCTAGATTCAACTAGAGTTTACGCTGTCTACTGAACGCTTCTCGGATTCAGGATTTATGCCACCTAGTCCAACAAGGGATAATGCTACCTGTCGAACGATGCCCCCAAGTCTAGGACACACTACCTAGAGTGGTATAAGTTCCTATACTTCCCCACGCATGTATCGCGAATCGTTATCTCTTGTATAGATGCACATGTCCTGTAATGTGCGGTCCGAGTCCTGTGACAGGGCAAATCAAGGAATACAGAACTCGGTCGGGAGCTTTCAGATATCTGTCGATGCAGATGCTAAGGTCTGTTTTTATTCCAGTGGCTATGGTCCCACTTGAACCCTCACTCAACTAATGAAAGGCACACCTTGAAAAATGAGAACTATACGCCGGCCCCCGGTGCCCCACTATCCTATGGCCATCCTCAACCATAACTAGATAGAAAGTATATGGTCTTTTGGAGTTCTCCGCCTTTCCGCTTCACGTATCTCGATTGACTGAAGATGGATGGTAGACGACGAGTCGCTATCACAGGGCTACCGTTTGCTCGCCGAATCACGCCGGTCCATCCTAGTCTTTAGATTGCCATGTATTGCAACCAAGGCATACCCCCTGGTTCTTCTACGCAGGCCTTAACCTCTGTGGGCCCAGGCGGATCATCGGCAGCCTCACAGAAGGATACCAAGAGTACCCTCACGTCCCCTCGAAGCCCCGGGCTTCGTAACCCAATTCGTTAGAGCTTTCTTTCTACTCAGACGGACATTCGCTCCCTCCCGTGTTATACTAAGAATTACTACTTAGTTTTACTAACTAAGATTTACCACTTAGTTTCTAGAATCGTTGTTTTCTTAACCAAGGTTTGCTACTTAGTTCCCTTTCCCATCAATTTGGATTGGTTAAGTGTCATTAGTCAATTCAAGCCAACTTAACCCTCTTCATTCATCCTGTTAAACTGGTTAAGTGTTATCAGTAATTCATTATGACTTAACCCCACCACAAACCAAGTTATATTGGTTAAGTATTTCTTATTACTTAACCCTACCCATTCACCCTGTATTCTGTCTTAACTAACATGTTATTAATGGTTAAGTATTATCCCTTCATGTTTTAGACTTAACTTCATTCCTTTATCACAACCTGATGGTTAAGTGTTCAGGTTTACTTAACCCTACAGTCTAGCCCAGCTAACATATCAAAATTGGCTAAGTGTATTAGGTTTTACTTAACCCCAACCTCTAGTCTAGTTAACATATTAATTTGGCTAAGTGTATTAACTTTACTTAACCCCTACAAATCTTGTCTTCCTACCTTGAGTTCGGTTAAGTGTCTCTATGGACTTAGCACTCCCATTCTAGCTTAACTGTGTTAAGTTGGTTAAGTGTTCCTATGGACTTAACCCTCCCATTCTAGCTTAACTGTGTTAAGTGTCAATCTGAACCTAACCCCACCCATCAGTCTAGTTATCATGTTGAACTGGTTAAGTGTCTTAGTTAACTTAACCCTACCATTCTTGTTCTAGCTTTAACTAAATAAATTAAAGCCGCTACCACTCACATTAGACAGGTATTGTTGCGACTACTGGATGTGCCGGTTGGTTCCGGGCAGGTTTACATCGCAACTCAGTCTAACCTCAGGTTAGGCATATTCGTGTTTTCTAAGTTCAAAGAGTTTGATTAATTTTCAAATTAGGTTTTGAAAGTAACCATCCCGTCCGTCGGATCAGTTAGGGATAGCCAGGGAGAGCAGGAAACTTGTATTTTCCAAACCCAAGCCTAGACACTATCCTCTCTGTCACCCTAGAACTTTCTGGTTTATTATTAAAAGAGATGTTGTTAATAAACCTTTAACTTGTCTAAATTTACATTTCCTCATTTAGGCCAGATTCTATAGGTAAATTATTCCTAATTTACTTATTTCCCAATTACTCTTTTAATGTAAATTGTCTACATTTATTTCTATGGCCCATTTCCCTTCCTAAATCATATTTATGCTTTTTGGCATGTAAACTATACCAAATTAAGTGTCACTAACCATGATTTTTCTAAACCTGACAGTTATTCCCAATTATGGCCAATTTCACATTTACGCCAATATACTTACCGTGCCAAATTAGCTAATCCAATTCCGATTCAACATTCTAATTCACGTCAACTATACTTATTACTCTAGTTCACTATTCATGTAAATGCTAGATTTACATGTCAATACTAGATTCAAATTACACATCTTATAATTCATGTCAAATTTATACATGTTCCCAATTTATGCCAATTTCCAAGTTAAACTACGTTTTTAGTAAATTTCATATTTTGCCCAAACCGCATTCCCACCGTTCGTATAATCGTGATTCATTCTAGACTATAAATAAAGCTAGATTCGTAGAAAATAGGGAATGAACCAAAGATGCTATGCAAAAGATAGACATACTAACTGGCATAAAAAGGGTTGAATAACGACGTCGGTTCAAGAACATGGGTAGACCTAACTTAATAGGTAAATTCCCAAGGTCTAAAACCAAGAATAGACAGAATAAAGGCGTAGGTTCAAGAACATGGGTAGACCTAACTTAATAGGTAAATTCCCAAGGTCTAAAACCAAAGAAAACAAAGAACAGACCGGATAGATAATCGGGTTTACAGTCACAAAGCTTAAACACTTTCCTAGTTATGAACCATAGGTGCTTAATCACAGTTGTCCCATTTATGTCATAGACAATAGTTTTGCTTCCTAATCAAAGGTATAGGCTTGTATTCATAGTCATGGAAATAATTCTCATAGTCATAGTCACAGTCATAGGCAATGTCCATAGTCATAGGCAATGTTCATAGTCTTAGGCAATGTTCATGGTCAAAGAGGCATATGGTTCTGAGGTCCATAGTTTTCATAGTCACAGTCTTATTTGTCCTCGAATCATAACAGTTCTTAATTTGGTCCAAAGAAATAGGCACCGATTCAATAGAAAGAATTGGCATACTCTTTTATTCCTTTAATTTCATGTCACGAAAAGAGAAACGTTCAAATCTAGAAATAACTGACTTACAAAGATTAGATTAAAATAGAAAGATGGCGTTGTTATGATTCGTAGAAAAACAGTCGTTGCAGTCGTTCGAATCTTCACTTGAATCCTTGCTTGACTTGAACCTCTTCTTGAGCAGCATTTCCTCGTCTTGATTTATTTTATATATGACTTATTCTATTATTTAATTAAGAGGAGGAGAAGAAGCCATGTTCGCCAATAATCTTTGCAGCATAAGGGTAGAAAAGAATTGTGAATAGAGAAGAAGACTAGGGCTGTTTATATAGTGTTATGTGGACGAACCTGGTCAGAAAACACGACGAAATACATCAGAACGAACAAGGTGCAGAAAGCTGGAAAAACAGGGGGGGTCGACCCCCAGGTCGACTATGTAGTCGACCTGGGTGCCCCAGGTCGACTACCCAGTCGATCTGGGTGTCTTGGGCGGGAAGATTCCCGCCCTGGCCAATCCGGCCCGATTTTGAAATTTGAATTTGTTTTCTGTCTGTTCGAATTTTAATTCTGAAACTTCCGGAGGCCATATCTCCCTCATACGAACTCTGATTTACGCAAACTCGGACTCGTTTTCATGCAGAATTCCGAGATGAACACAATGGCTCAGCCCGTTTCCCTTGATTTTGATTTTAACTTGTAATTCTGCCTTGATTTGTGAATCTTTGTGTAACAGAATTACGGGGTGTTACATTCTCTTTAAACGTTGGAACGCATCATCACAATCTACGTCCCACGTAAAAACTAGGTTCTTCTTCGTCGAGCGTGTTAATGGGGCTGATATTTTTGCGAAGTCTTTGATAAACTTCCTATAGTAGCCAGCCAATCCTGAGAAACTCCTCACCTCGGTAGCATTTTTAGGGACCTTCCAATCTTGGATGGCCACTACCTTCGCGGGATCCACAGTTATCCCTTCTTTGGAAACCACGTGCCCTAAGAATCACACTTTCTTCCTCCAAAAGTAACATTTAGAAAATTTAGCTTTTAGGCTATGCACTCGAAGAGTCTCCAACACTTCCCTAAGATGTAGGGCATGCTCTTCCTCGCTCTTAGAAAAGATCAAGATGTCATCCACAAAGACTACCACAAATTTATTGGGGTACTCCCTAAACACCGTACTCATCAAGTCAACAAAGTATGCGGGGGTGTTTGTCAAACCGAAGGGCATCACAAGCCACTCGAAGAAACCATCTGGAGTCCTAAAGGCAGTCTTGTCTATGCTATCCTCAGCCACTCTCAACTGATGGAAACCCATGGCTAAGTCCAACTGCGAAAACACCGAGGCGCCAACTAACTGATCGAAGAGATCGTCAATCCTCGGTAGTGGATGCCTATTCTTCTTAGTAAGCTTGTTGAGTTCTCTATAGTCCACACAAAGTCTATGGGACCCATATGCCTTCGTGGTAAATACTACTGGAGCACCCCACTCCGATATACTACGTCTGATGAATCCCTTCTCAAGCAACTCCCTTACTTGCTTACTGAGTTATCTTCTCTCACTTGGAGCCATGTGGCGCACTGGCAATTCAACTGGCTTTGCATTATCTACCAGATATATTCGAAAGTCTATCTCACGTTTTGGGGGTAAACCCCTCACCTCATCGAAGAAATCAACATATTCATGAACTATGGGAACAAAATGTAAGTCATCATCGAATGCGTCATGGGATTCTAGGTAACTAAGCATTACTGGACCTCTAGGGTCACAAGAAATATCAAGGGTCTTTCCACAACGAGTCAACAATCTAACTCCCTTCTTTCATAATCTAGGATGGCCCCGTATCTAGTTAGCCAATCCATACCTAGAATCAAGCCATAGCCCATGAAACCAAGAACAAAGGTGTTTCACTCAAACTCAATGCCCAAGGTAAACACTCTCAAATCCCGACAAATCATAGAAAGATGAGCCGAACCACCAATAGGATTTGAGACTACTAAGGGATCCGTAACTAAACTAGTATCTAGGTGCAGTGTTTCAACTAATGATGTAGAAATAAACGAATGTGATGCGCCAGAATCGAATAAAGTACGGACAGGATGATCAAACAGAAAAACTAAACTTTCAACGGAAATTGGTCTACCTCGTTCTTGCAGCAGTGGGACCACGAGAGCCTGAACTGTCCCCTTGCCTGCCCTGGTGCCATAAGAGCCTGCACCTGTCCTCCCAAGGTAGACCCTGCCCTCTTCCCTTTCTTTGGGCAGCCCTTAATTAGATGTCTCGCTTCGCCATAGTGGAAACACCCAGTCTTCTTTTTCTTCCTACAGTCCTTGCTCGGATGGCCTGGTGTCCAACAGTAAAGACATTTCCTCTTGTCACGGGGTTTATTATTCTTTGCACCCTTTCTACTTTCTTACCCTATGCCCTATCCATGCCTTCACTATACATTCTCCATTCGTGACCTCCGACCTACAAAAACCTTCGTCCTTCATCAACCAAGCAGCTAGTCGAACCTACCTCCCTTCGTCTATCTCAAAGATACCGACAAGTCCTCCACTTTCTTGAGCCAACTTCTAGCCCCGACAAACGTCTAAGTCCCATGAAGCGGTTTTCCGCCCATCGTACAGAAGTCCTCATATATCTTAGGAAAAAGCATCTATACGCGGAGGAAGAGATTCAAAAAGGGAAAGAGAAAGGGATTCAAAACGGAGAATCGAAGGAAAGATATATGGCTCTTGGGGTTATGCTTTCTATGGAGCCACGTGTGACACCCCACCTCCATTAATGTCACTCACAAAGGGAATGCATTAACTTCTATGGAGCGTTTTAAGTGAATATAGAATAGAAACTTAACAACAAGACAGATATAAACAGTACTAAAACTTAAAAACTTTATTCATTGCAGCGGATAAACACATAAGTTTGATTACATCATCAAAACCAAAGTCAAAGTACATAATATCCATCTTGACTAAATCAAAGTACATAAATTGAAAGACATAATCCCCATGTAATGGCTGGATTTTTCAAGCATCTGATATCTATTTTAATAAGGAAATTTAAATATATTTGAGTTGCTCAACCAATTAAAATGTGTATAATCACCTATATGTATGTATATACATATATGGTTTGCACTAGAACTTAACTTATATAAGGTATGTTTAATATTTATATTATAACATACTTAAGCAAAACATTTGTGACAAAATTTCTAACTAAGAGAAGAGTGAGAATATTGGCAACACAAAATAGTGTAACTAAATCCTATTTACAACTAGCATATGGAAGTTAGCATACAAAAGCAAACAAGATCCAAACCCATCATTAAGTAGTAGATTAGGACCTAATCCCCTCATACATATATATCTGCGGCTGAAATGATTTAGTAGCAAACAAATATCAGGAGAGAAATATCCATTCTCTTACACTTTGATGGCAAGTGTTGTGTAGCATTTAATGAAATCAAGCCTTGCATTTAATGCAATCATAGGCTCATATACTTAGTAGAGACCAAAGAGAGGTTGGTAAGAAGATGTTTCGGTGAAGGGTACACTTACTTTTGCTGTAACAATTTTACACCACAAATGCAGGAGAGAGAAAGGGGGTAGGTAGAGAGTTTGCTGTAGAAAACTTTAGAGATTTTCCTATAAATACACGTCCAATTCCATGCATTTTCTCTTTACAAAAATACAAGTTTTTGCTGAGAGTTATCATCCATTTTCAAGCAAGAATTCAAGAGCTATTTACAAGTGATTAAACCTCACTAAGTTCAAGTTTGATTTCATTGTTTACAGTAAACAGTTTTATGTACCTCCCATGTTTATATATTATCAATGCAAGTTATCATGTTGTTAACACCAGTGTAGATGCTAGAGCACCAAGTTTATATCATCAGTAAACCATGTATATGAGTAGTAGTCATTGGGTAATGAGTTCATCCTTTAAAATCATGATCAAGGAAATACTGCTACCTTACTCTGTTAAAACAAATACTCCTGTGTTTTGAAACCTCACCCTGATTGTTCGAAACACAAAACCATACGTATATATTTAGTAATAAACATATATACTAGAACATCTACAACCTTTTGAAAGCTGTGAGCATGAAGAACATGCTGGGAAAACCGAGAACAACAGAGAACAGCTGTGTCCTCTGTCTCAAACTCTACACTCGAAATTTCAAACATCCTGAAATCGTAATACAGGTTTATGAATGCAATCGACATACCAAACTATGATTTTTAAAAGTGTTTTCAAGATTTTAAACGTTGGGATGAGGGAGATAAGCCGAGATGAACGGAATTGGCATTCCTTCCAATTTCCGGTGATCAACGTCGAGGAATGCCAGGGCGTGGGGCATGGAGGAGGTCGAAGCTTCGGGGATCATGGGAAAAATACCCAATGATTTTACCATCGAGTGATTTGAGCTAGCGAGCTCGATTTAGGTTTTTGGAGGCATAATGGGTTCAATCGGTTGGAGGCGTCGTACGGGGTCCACAGGCGATCGAGTGGGCCAGGAAGTGACGTGGAGCGGCGTTGGGACATGGCGGAGCAAATGGAGGCGGTGCGAGGTGCTCCGGTGGTCGGAGGTGGCGGGTCGAGGTCGATGTAGGTGGGGAGGTTCAGAAGCAGGTTTCGGTTTCAAAACGTGGAAGAGTGATTTGGAGAGGGAGGTGACTGTAGGTGGTGGTGACTGGTCATAGATGATCGGTGGTGACAAGGGAACTTGCGGGTGGTGGTTCGAAGGCGCCACGATGTCGGGTGGAGGTGTGCACGTGCACACCAGTGCACGTTGTACAGGCGAGGCCAGAGAAGAAAATGGAGAAGGAAAAGAGGAGGTTGGCACAAGATTTTCGAGTGGATTCACTAGAGTTTTAGAGCTGATCGGAGTGGCAAGGCAAGGGTCGAGGCAAGGCTTTCTGGCATGGTTGATCCGGTGGGTTTGGCAAGTGAAAGTGAGTGATCACCCCTTGGTGGTCATTTGATTTGGAGATGCCAGATCCGACTTGGCAATTGTAAGAGAGAAACAGTTTTTAAATGCAAGAATTTAATTTAATCGAATTTAATTAATCAAATAAATAAAATATAATTAATCAGTAATTAATTAATTAAATAAAAATAGAGTTTTTATTTAATTTAGCTTAGGCAAGTGGAACAGTAAAGATGACAGTGAGGTCAAAGAATCGAAGTTGTCCGATGAAGTTCATCGAGATGGAAACTTAAGTTTTAAAGATAATTTAATTTAAATAAATTATTAAACAATTTATTTAAGTAAAATGTGAAGGAAATAAATGATTTCCAGCAGAACTTTAGCAGGGAAACATCATCTAAACATCAATGTTCAACATGATAAAATACCGTGTGCGAAGCAGGGCTTTTTCCTAGACACTGCCAAATATTGATAAAAACTGTATAACATCTTGTGTGCGTCGCACACACTTTAACTATACATTTGTAAATGATATTTAAAATATCCAGATATGAAACAGAGAATTTTATATACTGTATATCTAATTATAAATATAGGATGTGCAACTGAATTAAAAACAGTAAGCTGATAATAAATTATCGACTACAAAAGACAATTCGTACATCGTTTCGAAGAGTCCAGATTTTACTTCCCACTTCGACTCGAATTTTACGACATATACCGGGAATCGATAAAGATGAAGAATGCAAGGACTATTTCAAAATAGTATCTACGGTCTGTTCAATCCCAGAACAGATCCGAACAGTCGGATGTCTGACAACGTATATCGTTCAGATTTTACACATCGACTTTGCGTAAGTGTATTTTGTTGGTGGCGAAGAAATTCGTTTCTTTAGCCTTATACCCAGAATATATTTGTGGAAACAAATGAGTGATCTGTCAGATAGGACGGTGTGATATTCAAAGACGTTGAAGAATAATCCGTCAACGGTAAACGTGACTTCAAACCTCACAACCCGGAAAGACAATAGTTGGGCTAGGCAGCATGGCTAGTTGGGTCATACCCAAGCAGGGTATATTATCACTATCTAGAGTATTTCCTTTTGTTTATTAAATCTATATTCACTGGTGTAACTTCGGTAATCGGTGGGTCATTCCCAACCTTGGAGGTGGTAATATATTCGTTACACTCAAGCAAAATGAGTGGACGGTCATGTGTGGCCGCGTTGCAGGATGTTCTTGTTGAACCCCAGTGTATCTTCTCTAGAGTACACTGATCGGTGGGTGCTCCCATACTCTGTCAGTTAGAAACCAAATTCCAATAAGCGCTCGACGGTTTTAGATTTTATTCTATGTACGTGAACGTGAGATGCAAGCGATTCACTAGATGATTATTTATTTGATAAATACTATCATAAATATCAAACGTTTTGATATTTAAAATACAAAGGTCGTTTTCCATATATTAGTTATGGATTGGGCTTAAGATTTCTAAAGTAATTGAATCTATTAATAACGGAACGCATTATTCCTTATTTCCATGTTTACATCTATTTAACTGTGTTTACTCACACCAGTCCCCTGACTGACCCGGAGTTTATTTTCTGTGTTTTCCCTAAACTCTTAGGTACTCATAATATTTATTATGAGTAGGCAAGTAATTCAGGTTGGCAAATGGAACCTTACGAAGTTCAAGTTGCAGGACAAGTCTAGTAGTTTACTACACCTATCTATCCTGTTAGATTTGTATTTCCATATCATGATGTATTATTATGTGAATGTACTATGATGATGTAAGTTGTTGATGTATTATGATGTATCAGACCCTATGATGTAATGTATTTGTATTTTTAAATTCCGCTGTGAGATTTCTGATAACTTCTTATTCTTCTATTCTATTAGTTCTATCTTTTCTATCTCATCTTCTAATTTCTTTCAATAATGACACGGTTTTCAGAGGGTCGAAAATCGTGCCGTTACAGTTGGTATCAGAGCCTATGTTCTTTGGAAACATTTAGGCTTTGAAATAGTAAGAGAGCGTATTTTTACTAAAAACTATATTTTTAATATAGGTAGATCGTAGTTACTTAGGTAATCCCTCGACATATTTTTCCAATTTAGTTAATAAAATTTCAATCCGTGTACTCAAGGAGTTGAAAATGAGTTCTCGTGGAGGAAGAGGCCGAGGAGCAAGCGGAGCAACTACGACAAACGGACACACTGTTAACCAGACCCAAGTGGATACTACTGAAGTAATCCGAGCACCAACTCAGCCTAACTTTGCTATGGTCTGTAAGAATTACACAACTCTGGGAGGAAAGATTTTCAGAGGAACTGAATCACTGGTCGGAGTCCAAGCATGGATTATATCATGTGAGAAGATTTTTAAAGGACTGAGGTTGGATGACGAGCATAAGCATCTCTTAGCTTCATGGAATCTGGAAGGAGCCGCAGCAATATGGTGGGATGCCCAGACTGCTAACACTCCTGAGGAAAACTTTACTTGGCCCATGTTCAAAGAAGCTTTTGAAGGTCAATATCTACCTGCTACTGGAAGGACAAGTATGTACCGAGACTTCATTGACTTAAAGCAGGAAAGCATGTCTGTCGCTGAGTACGAAAACCAGTTCAACGCACTTTCAATCTTTGGACCGGAGCTGATAAATACTCTTTTGAAAAAGAACGAGATGTTTGTGGCTGGACTTAGAGATAATCTGCAAGTAAGGATGATGGGACATTTGAAGGATCCATTTGTGGAACTAGTAGACCTAGCACTCAGATATGAAGCACTAGATGCAAAGAAACCAGGAGTGAGGATCCAGACTGGGGAGACGAGTGGGGTGAATGTCATGTAAAGAAAGGTCAACCCAGATTGGAAGGATAATCAGGGCCAAGCTAAGACGGGGCAACAGTCTGTGGAAGGTAAATTTAAGAATGTGGTGTGTCACAACTGCAAGCAAAAGGGACACATTGCACGATTCTGCAAACAAAAGGGGAACCAGAAACCCCAGCAATACCCGTAACAGCAACAGAAACCCCAGCAATACCCGAGACAGCAACAAAAACCTCAGCAACAGAATCAGAACCAGAATCAGAGGAACGAGATGGTAGTGAAGAATCTATGTTTCAACTGTCATCAACCAGGACACATGGTGAAAGACCGTCCATTGATGAAGAGGGCACCACCGCCTAGGATTTTTACAATCAAAGATGAACCGTCTACTTCTCAGAATGTGAAAGGGAAGGGAGTGCGGGAAGGTACTTTACAGTTTAATGGAATTTACCTTCGTGTTTTATTTGATACCGGCGCTTCACACAGTTTTATTTCAGCCGAAACCATAGATCAGTTTGACCTTAAACCAATTATATCACCAAACCCCATTTGCGTATCAAACCCCATAGGGGGAAAAACTTAGCTTAAAATGTGTTGTGAGGATATAACTCTCTTATATCTCTCACACTCTTTTCGATTTGACTTCTATGTTCTAGACTTCAAAAGTTTCAATTTTATACTGGGATCAGACTGGTTAAGCAAGTTCCAAGCCAAGATAAAATGTGATAAAGAAATCATAACCCTTATAACTAGCTTAGAGCGAAAAGCTAGAATAACTTGTGGGAAACCGGGAATTCACACCTGTAGTTTTCTATACGCTTTAGAAGCACCTCAAGAAAGTCTCGACACTTTGGAAGTAGTAAGAGAATTCAAGGACGTATTCGAGGAAGTCGGAAGTTTACCTCCGCATCGAGAGATCGAATTCCGAATTGATTTAGTCCCAGGAGCTAGACAAATGATTCAACCAAAGAGACGGATGGCTCCCAAGGAAGTTCGGGAATTAGAGAAACAAACTCGGGATTTGCTGAGTAAAGGCTTAATTCGACCTAGTTTTTCTAGTTGGGGCTCTGCGGTAGTTTTTGTAGTAAAGTCTGATGGGTCCTTACGACTGTGTGTAGACTACCGAGAATAAAATAAAGTAACCATCCGAAATAGATATCCATTACCTAGAATTGATGACCTTTTCGATCAATTGCACGGAGCAATGGTATTCTCCCAGATGGATTTAGCAACAGGATTTCACCAATTGAGAATCTCTGAAGATTGTATTCCTTTAACAGCATTCAGAGGCCCAGATTTCTTTTATGAGTGGTTGGTTATGCCGTTCGGACTAACCAACGCACCAGCTTTCTTCGTAGATTTGATGAACAGAGTCTTTAGGAAAATTCTTAATAAATTCGTTCTCATTTTCATTGACGATATTTTAATCTTTTCAAAAACCGAAGAAGAGCACCGTGGTCATCTTAGAGTAGTGCTAGAAACTCTAAGGAAACACGTGTTGAAGGCAAAGTTTTCAAAATGTCACTTTTGGAAATCGGAAGTGAGATTTTTGGGGCACATAGTAAACGGAGATGGGATATCAGTAGACCCAGTTAAAGTAGATGCAGTACAACTATGGAAACAACCTCAAACACCAACAAATATTCGTAGTTTCCTAGGACTGGCGGGATACTATCGAAGATTTATCCGAGACTACTCCAAAATATCGTCACATCTAACAAAGTTAACAAAGAAGGGCCAAAAGTTTATTTGGGACCCAAAGTGTGAAGAATCATTTCAAGAACTAAAGAAGAGATTAACGGAAGCACCAGTATTAGCTGTTCCCGATGGAACAAGCGGATTTGCAGTTTACACCGATGCTTGTGGAAGGGGAGTAGGAGCGGTGTTAATGCAAAAGGGACAGGTGATTGCATATGCAAGTAGGCAGTTAAAGATTCACGAGAAGAATTACGCAACTCACAACTTAGAGTTATTGGCAGTTGTTTTCGCATTGAAAATGTGGAGACATTATCTGCTAGGTGAGAGATTCGAACTTTTCACCGATCATAAACCATTGAAGTATCTGTTCACTCAAAAAGATTTAAATCTGAGACAACAGCGGTGGTTAGAATTTCTTGAATCTTATGACTTAGATATCATTTATACACCGGGAAAAG
Source organism: Allium sativum (assembly GCA_030737875.1). Classification (NCBI taxonomy): domain Eukaryota; kingdom Viridiplantae; phylum Streptophyta; class Magnoliopsida; order Asparagales; family Amaryllidaceae; genus Allium; species Allium sativum. The sequence goes on from CM060915.1 coordinate 134,302,491, forward strand.
CGAACGTAGTGGCAGATGCCTTGTGTAGAAATGCGATATTATCACTTTTGGAAGTCACACCGACTCTCCAAGAAAGGATAATGAGTAATCAGGAAAGGGATGCCAAACTGGAAAAGATTATGCGAGGAGTCACAAACGGAAAAGAGACTGACTTCGAGTTGGACAATCAAGGAGTATTGAGAATAAACGGCAGATTATGTGTACCTAACGTGGATGGGATAAGACAGGAGATTTTAAAAGAATGCCATGCATCAAAGTTGAGCATCCATCCAGGAATTCATAAAATGAATCACGATATGAGACGAGTATTCTGGTGGTCAGGAATGAATAAAAATATCATTACTTTCATAAATGAATGTCTATGTTGTCAGCAAGTCAAGGGAGACCATCAAAAGACTGCTGGACTATTACGGCCATTAGAGATTCCCAACTGGAAGTGGGAAATGATATCGATGGACTTCATCGATGGTTTTCCAAGAACAAGGAGAGGCTACGAAGGGATTTGGGTAATCGTAGATCGGTTAACTAAGAGTGCGCACTTTATTCCAGTGAAACCAACGCGCACTGCCATAACATTAGCCGAAGTATTCATGAAAGAGATAGTACGACTGCACGGTATTCTAACGAGCATTGTAAGTGACAGAGATACCATTTTCACAAGTATATTTTGGGAAGCTTTGCAGAGAACGTTGGGAACAAGATTAAATTTAAGTACAGCTTACCATCCTCAAACGGACGGTCAGACGGAAAGAGTTAATCGTATATTGGAAGATCTTCTAAGAGCGTTTATTTTAGATTTTGGAGGATCGTGGGAAGATCATTTACACCTAGTAGAATTTTCATATAATAACAGTTACCAGGCTAGTATACAAATGGCACCATATGAAGCATTATATGGAAGACCTTGTAAAGCGCCTGCATGTTGGGTAGAGACCAGAAACAAATTGGTATTTGGACCGGATATGATACGAGAGGCGACAGCGAAAGTGGAATTAGTGAAGCTGAGAATGAAAGAAGCCCAGGATCTCCAGAAAAGCTATGCCGATCAAAGGCGAAGAGATTTAGTATTCGAAATAGAGGATCTAGTTTTTGTGAAGATCTCACCAATGAAGGGAGTAGTAAGATTTGGAAAATATGGAAAGTTAGCACCAAGATATGTTGGACCTTTCCGTGTCTTAGAGAGAATTGGTTTTCAAGCATATAAAGTTGAATTACCAGAATATATGGCGGGAATTCATAACGTATTTCATGTATCGCACTTGAGAAAATGCATGCACAATCCATCATTAATTCTGGAACCCTCTGTTCAGCAAGAGATAGAGATTGAGCCAGACTTGACAGTGATTAGACATCCATTCAGTATTATTGTATGTATCGAGACTAGTGTTAGTATAGAACTAGTCATATGTGTATGTGTAATTAAACAACCAGTTTATGAAATATTTTCTATTGGAAACTCTCTATCTTTCTTATGTAATTTTGGGGCGAAATTCTTTTAAGTGGGGTAGTCTGTAATGGCTTGATTTTTCAAGCATCTGATATCTATTTAAATAAGGAAATTTAAATATATTTGAGTTGCTCAACCAATTAAAATGTGTATAATCACCTATATGTATGTATATACATATATGGTTTGCACTAGAACTTAACTTATATAAGGTATGTTTAATATTTATATTATAACATACTTAAGCAAAACATTTGTGACAAAACTTCTAACTAAGAGAAGAGTGAGAATATTGGCAACACAAAATAGTGTAACTAAATCCTATTTACAACTAGCATATGGAAGTTAGCATACAAAAGCAAACAAGATCCAAACCCATCATTAAGTAGTAGATTAGGACCTAATCCCCTCATACATATATATCTGCGGCTGAAATGATTTAGTAGCAAACAAATATCAGGAGAGAAATATCCATTCTCTTACACTTTGATGGCAAGTGTTGTGTAGCATTTAATGAAATCAAGCCTTGCATTTAATGCAAGCATAGGCTCATATACTTAGTAGAGACCAAAGAGAGGTTGGTAAGAAGATGTTTCGGTGAAGGGTACACTTACTTTTGCTGTAACAATTTTACACCACAAATGCAAGAGAGAGAAAGGGGGTAGGTAGAGAGTTTGCTGTAGAAAACTTTAGAGATTTTCCTATAAATACACGTCCAATTCCATGCATTTTCTCTTTACACAAATACAAGTTTTTGCTGAGAGTTATCATCCATTTTCAAGCAAGAATTCAAGAGCTATTTACAAGTGAGTAAACCTCACTAAGTTCAAGTTTGATTTCATTGTTTACAGTAAACAGTTTTATGTACCTCCCATGTTTATATATTATCAATGCAAGTTATCATGTTGTTAACACCAGTGTAGATGCTAGAGCACCAAGTTTATATCATCAGTAAACCATGTATATGAGTAGTAGTCGTAGGGGTAATGAGTTCATCCTTTAAAATCATGATCAAGGAAATACTGCTACCTTACTCTGTTAAAACAAATACTCCTGTGTTTTGAAACTTCACCCTGATTGTTCAAAACAAATACTCCTGTGTTTTGAGCTGATCGGAGTGGCAAGGCAAGGGTCGAGGCAAGGCTTTCTGGCATGGTTGATCCGGTGGGTTTGGCAAGTGAAAGTGAGTGATCACCCCTTGGTGGTCATTTGATTTGGAGATGCCAGATCCGACTTGGCAATTGTAAGAGAGAAACAGTTTTTAAATGCAAGAATTTAATTTAATCGAATTTAATTAATCAAATAAATAAAATATAATTAATCAGTAATTAATTAATTAAATAAAAATAGAGTTTTTATTTAATTTAGCTTAGGCAAGTGGAACAGTAAAGATGACAGTGAGGTCAAAGAATCGAAGTTGTCCGATGAAGTTCATCGAGATGGAAACTTAAGTTTTAAAGATAATTTAATTTAAATAAATTATTAAACAATTTATTTAAGTAAAATGTGAAGGAAATAAATGATTTCCAGCAGAACTTTAGCAGGGAAACATCATCTAAACATCAATGTTCAACATGATAAAATACCATGTGCGAAGCAGGGCTTTTTCCTAGACACTGCCAAATATTGATAAAAACTGTATAACATCTTGTGTGCGTCGCACACACTTTAACTATACATTTGTAAATGATATTTAAAATATCCAGATATGAAACAGAGAATTTTATATACTGTATATCTAATTATAAATATAGGATGTGCAACTGAATTAAAAACAGTAAGCTGATAATAAATTATCGACTACAAAAGACAATTCGTACATCGTTTCGAAGAGTCCAGATTTTACTTCCCACTTCGACTCGAATTTTACGACATATACCGGGAATCGATAAAGATGAAGAATGCAAGGACTATTTCAAAATAGTATCTACGGTCTGTTCAATCCCAGAACAGATCCGAACAGTCGGATGTCTGACAACGTATATCGTTCAGATTTTACACATCGACTTTACGTAAGTGTATTTTGTTGGTAGCGAAGAAATTCGTTTCTTTAGCCTTATACCCAGAATATATTTGTGGAAACAAAAATGAGTGATCTGTCAGATAGGACGGTGTGATATTCAAAGACGTTGAAGAATAATCCGTCAACGGTAAACGTGACTTCAAACCTCACAACCCGGAAAGACAATAGTTGGGCTAGGCAGCATGGCTAGTTGGGTCATACCCAAGCAGGGTATATTATCACTATCTAGAGTATTTCCTTTTGTTTCTTAAATCTATATTCACTGCTGTAACTTCGGTAATCGGTGGGTCATTCCCAACCGTGGAGGTGGTAATATATTCGTTACACTCAAGCTAAATGAGTGGACGGTCATGTGTGGTCGGGTTGCAGGATGTTCTTGTTGAACCCCAGTGTATCTTCTCTAGAGTACACTGATCGGTGGGTGCTCCCATACCCTGTCAGTTAGAAACCAAATTCCAATAAGCGCTCGACGGTTTTAGATTTTATTCTATGTACGTGAACGTGTGATGCAAGCGATTCACTAGATGATTATTTATTTGATAAATACTATCATAAATATCAAACGTTTTGATATTTAAAATACAAGGGTCGTTTTCCATATATTAGTTATGGATTGGGCTTAAGATTTCTAAAGTAATTGAATCTATTAATAACGGAACACCTTATTCCTTATTTCCCTGTTTACATCTATTTAACTGTGTTTACTCACACCAGTCCCCTGACTGACCCGGAGTTTATTTTCTGTGTTTTCCCTAAACTCTTGGGTACTCATAATATTTATTATGAGTAGGCAAGTAATTCAGGTTGGCAAATGGAACCTTACGAAGTTCAAGTTGCAGGACAAGTCTAGTAGTTTACTACACCTATGTATCCAGTTAGATTTGTATTTCCATATCATGATGTATTATTATGTGAATGTACTATGATGATGTAAGTTGTTGATGTATTATAATGTATCAGACCCTATGATGTAATGTATTTGTATTTTTAAATTCCGCTGTGAGATTTCTGATAACTTCTTATTCTTCTATTCTATTAGTTCTATCTTTTCTATCTCATCTTCTAATTTCTTTCAATAATGACACGGTTTTCGAAGGGTCGAAAATCGCTCCGTTACACCCCAATACAAAATAGCCATAAATAAAAGAGGTTGAACTTTACTTCAGCGATCCAAGCAGTCTTCTAAAAGCAAGTGATACAGCTGTCCAAAATCAAGCTCCGTTAGTGCTAGTTCCAACCTGAGCACCTGGGGGGGAGGAAGAAAAGGGGAGGAAACAAAGGGGGTCAGACATAAAGTTTGGCGAGTGCGATAACTTTAACAATATAATTACCAAAATAACTAGGCTAAGGCATAAGTTGGAAAATAGGGAAATGACTGTGAACAATTGAGTATGACAGAGTAAACAAGGAAACAGGATGAACTAAGATAACGTTAAAGCGCACCTAACCCACTATAAGATAATTACTATATTGCACCACCACTACTATGCTGCACCACCACTAGTCACCCTAAGGTTGATCCCGCCTACATAACTTAATAATGATAATGGTAGTTTCGTGCACCCCTAGCTGCCTTCATAGGTGCCGCCTGCCCCTATCTCCGCTAGGTGTACCCACTACCCCCAAGCGATCGGCTCCCTAACTCGTTGATACCCGTGCTAGCCCCACAGTGGGGTGTATCACTACCCAAAGTGGCAACTCGATACCACCAATAATGCATGGCTTATACCTACACGATGCAACAACGTCTTACCTACCAGCCTGGGTCCACACACGCCTATGAACCCGTTGGACTTGCGTTGCCACCGCTAACCCGGTTTGGCCTCTTACAGTCAAGCCCAGTATGCGTGTCCCGTCCTCGACTTGGGCCGAGCTCACAAAGATACGTATGGGTTACTAGTTGAAATGGGCCCCTATTACTTGACACAAGCTATCCACCTAAGCTTGGTCCCCTCTAGTACATCCCACCTAACCCTCTTCTTATTCATGTTCACTTACATGTTTCAATTTTGGTTAAGTGTTTCTAATCGTATTTCAAATGCCACCCCAGGCACCCACTTGATTCCACATGCCACCCAAGGCACCCACTTAACCCCCTCATGTCCCACTACTTGTTTATCTGGTTAAGTGTTTCTTAATTCATTAAGATCGTAACCTCATAAAGACCTCTCACATTAGACTGCCATTTGTGGCAGCTGGATTTGCCGGGCGGGTCCGGGCAGTCTTACACCACAAACGAGCCTAGCCTCGTGTCTTTACAACTGTTACGCATTTAATTTATGCCTAAGACCTCTCACATTAGACTGGCATTTGTGGTTGCTGGATTTTCCGGGCGGGTCCGGGCAGTCTTACGCCACAAAAGAGCATAACCTCGTGTCTTAGACGATTAATTACTCCTAATTAATCATCCCCCAATTTGAATTACTTTACCTATTCAAATTATCAATTAACTCCAAATTTAACTATGGCCATAATTGACTCAATTTGTCCATCTATTTATGGTATGTAAAATCATAACAATTTTTATCACAAATTTATTTTATGCCTTTTAAGGCATTTATGCCAATTAACTCTTTTAATATTATCCCCTTTACCCCACGTTGTACAATCGTTCGTTTAACGTAAAATATACGTTAGACTCGAATAGTCTAACTCATGGAATAAAGAGAAAACATCACAACATACATATAATTAAAACTAGATCTAAACATAGGGGTGAACTTGCATGTGTGAATGATGTTCTACATCTAAAACTTGCATAGGCCAAAGTTACAACTTGCATAAAACTACATACGTCATAGATCCAAATCTAAAGGCGTAAACTTGTTGAGATAATGGTCACAAACTTGCATAAATCATGTATGTCATAGATCTACATCTAAAGGTGTAAACTTGCATAGGCAATAACCACAAATTTGCATAACACGATTCACATTTCAAACACATATATTTATATAAACTTGCATATGTGATTTATGCAACATAACGATGGTGTAAACTTACATCTAAACATGTAAACTAGCATGTAGAATTTAGCATATAACTCACACATGTTGTAGTGACCCGAAAATCCGGGGGAATTTGAGCTGACTAAATAACACAAGTCCAACCCAAATCGCACTGGAAATTCAAGAAACTAATAGAAAGAAGACAGAGGATGAGGAAAGATAAGATAGAAACTTAGAATAGAAGAAGAAGAAGAACACAACATCAGAGTAACACGAACCTCACAGCGGAACGAATAACATATAATAGATAACATAACTTTGAAATATAACAGTTATGTATACAATAGCACTTATCAGAGTACAACACTTACAACACAGCGGAAATAACTATAGCTATATGATCTTGAAGCCTCCTGCTCCACGCTCTTCCAGTATATCTGTAAATTCCTGACTACTTGACTGCCCGTACAAAATTAGGCACCCAAGAGTTTAGGGAAAACAAAACAAATAAACTCCGGGTCAGTCATGGGACTGGTATGAGTAAAACAGTTTAAACAGGTATATGAACAAGTAAACGATATCTCATAAGACCACGCCGCAGAACGGAACGGGTTTTTCCCTTATGAGAATCCAAAATATCTTTATATCAAAAACCTTTTGATATTATAATAATGTCTATGTACAAATAGATATCAAACTAGCAGAAACGCTTTCATCTCACGTTCTACATATATAGTATACAATCAAAATCGCAAGCACGTATTGGATAATGGATTTCCAACTATGACAAGGTATGGAACCACCTTCCGATCAGTGTACTCTAGGAACGATACACTGGAGTTCAACAAGAACATCTTGTAACTCAGCCACACATGACCGACCACTCATTTCACTTGAGTGTATCGAATGTACATCACCAACGGTTGGGATCAGCAACCGTTCCCGTATATATATGGGACAGCATTGATAGATTTAAGAAACAAATGAATATTCACTAGATAGGTGATTATACACCCTACTTCGGTGCGACCGACTTAGCCATGCTGCCTGCCCGATTTCTGTCATTTACCGGTTGATGAGGCTAGAAGCTACGCTTTATCATTACATCAGATTCACTTCGAATGCCACATTGTCAGATCCATCAGAATCACTAATTGACGTCTACAACCATACATTACGTGTCAGCTAAAAGAAGTTTCCTTCTCCGCTTCCACTCTTGGTATAGTTGAAGAAATCAATGTACGTGACCGTCTGGAAATACTATGTCAGACATTATTTCATACAAGTCATCCTCATTCACTTAGAATGTCACATCGTCATACCCGCCAAATCACAAATTGACTTATCCAAAAATAACACGGGTATACAGCTAAGAGAAACGAATTCCTCCGCCACCAAACGTGAATACGTTTGAACAGATCAACTTACGCGATCCATTGGATATATTCTGTCAGACCTTCGTCCATACAAGTTGTCCTGGGACTGGACAAACCGAAGGCACTATTCCGTATATCCATCTTAGTCACTGTTATCTAAGACTTATACAACAGCCCTTGCATTTTACTCCGTCTTCAATTATCTTTGGCATATATGATTCGCGACGCTTATGCCAATACAGAGTGGTTCTATGGATAATAATCCAACCGGTCTCTCCATATTAACAACGTTAAAATGGTCAAAACTTCGATAGTCTGTGAGTTAACTATCAAAGAAAAACAAGTGTGCAAACAACGATATTATTTCCAGATGGAAATTATATCGAACAAACATCATTTAACATTAATCTCTTTAGTTCATTTATTTACTTATCTCCTGTTTCCCTATATTCTAAATTCTTATTTTTCTTTTATCAGAAAACATTTCTGATTCTCGTTTGGAAAACATTTCCAAAACTCCTTTACGATCAAACCTTACCATTTCTTAGTTAAGAAGGAAGTCACTCAAGTTGGGGTATAATTACCTCTCAGACCTTAACTGAACAACGTTATAACTTCGAAATGGTCAAAGTTTATCTTTTAATCTTTAACAACTTCTTTACGCCTTTCTCAGATCCAATTTTACTAATCCACTTCTATATTTAAAACATTGGTTATAACGATAACGTTATAATCCCTACTTTCGAATCATCTAACTTTAATTATAACTTCTATTCTTATTAGTGAATAATTAACCTAACACTTATTTATTTATAAATAAATAAATCTCTATTTAGACACTGGAAAGTATAAGTACTTTCCCGAATTCGATATAATCGAATTTGCCGATTAACTCTCTTCGAGAAATCTCTATTTGATTAACTCTTCTTCGAATAACCTATATTCGATTAACTTCTTCCTTTTCAAATATCTCATATTTGAAAATCTTACTTTCGAATAAACTATATTCGAAAATCTCTTTTCGAATAACTCTTGTTCGATAAATCTCACTTCGATCAACTAATATTCGATAACTTTTCCTTTTCAAATATCTCATCCTTGAGAAACCTCACTTCGATTAAACTATAATCGATAACTCCCTTCGATGAAACTAACATCGATAACTCCTTTCGATGAAACTAACATCGATAACTCCTTTCGATGAAACTAACATCGATAACTCCTTTCGATGAAACTAACATAGAAAACTCCTTTCGATGAAACTAACATCGATAACTCCTTTCGATGAAACTAACATCGATAACTCCTTTCGATGAAACTAACATCGATAACTCCTTTCGATGAAACTAACATCGATAACTCCTTTCGATGAAACTAACATCGATTTATTTAACTCGACGAACTTAACTCGACTAACTTAACTTGACTCGACTAACTCGACTTACTTAACTCGACTTACTTGGTTCGACCAATTCGATTCGATTTACTAGGCTCGACTAACTTGACTAACTCTGTCTCAAATAACTATATTTGATTAACTCTAGTTCGTTTTAACTCTAATCGATTAACTCTAACTAATTAACTCCAACTGGTTAACTCTATTTGATTAACTCTAACTGGTTAACTCTAACTGATTAACTCTATTTGACTAACTCGACTTGACTAACCCCTTTCGAATAACATATTCGATTAACTAACTTTCGAATACCATATTCGATTAACTAACTTCGAATACTATATTCGATTAACTAACTTCGAATACCATATTCGATTAACTCTTTTCGAATGTCTATATTCGATTAACTAACTTCGAATACCATATTCGATTAACTAACTTCGAATACCATATTCGATTAACTAACTTCGAATACCATATTCGATTAACTCTTTTCGAATGTCTATATTCGATTAACTAACTTCGAATACCATATTCGATTAACTCTTTTCGAATGTCTATATTCGATTAACTAACTTCGAATACCATATTTGATTAACTAACTTCGAATACCATATTCGATTAACTCTTTTCGAATGTCTATATTCGATTAACTAACTTCGAATACCATATTCGATTAACTAACTTCGAATACCATATTCGATTAACTAACTTCGAATACCATATTCGATTAACTAACTTCGAATACCATATTCGATTAACTAACTTCGAATACCATATTCGATTAACTAACTTCGAATACCATATTCGATTAACTAACTTCGAATACCATATTCGATTAACTAACTTCGAATACCATATTCGATTAACTCTTTTCGAATGTCTATATTCGATTAACTAACTTCGAATACCATATTCGATTAACTAACTTCGAATACCATATTCGATTAACTAACTTCGAATACCATATTCGATTAACTAACTTCGAATACCATATTCGATTAACTAACTTCGAATACCATATTCGATTTACTTTATTCACTTTATAAAGATTTCCTTTTTAACAACGTTTTATTCATTTGAAGAGATTTACTTTTAAATAACGGTTCTACACTTTAAAAATGATTTCCTTTTTATAATGTTCCCTTTCCAATTCTATTTGTAAATGGTTTACAAATATTTCCTTTTCAAATTTATTTTTGAAATATTCTAACTCCTTAAATTCCCGGGAAAATTCGCCATAACCTCCTTTGTATCGGGAGCATCGGGAAAATCCCCAAACTCGCCACACAGGCCTTTCCATTCAAAAAGAAATGTTTTGAATTTATTTCCTTTTCAAATATCTCCTATTTATAAATATTCCAATTTATAAACATTTCTTATTTATAAATATTCCACTTTATAAATATCTCTTATTTATAAATATCCCATTTTATAAATATGCTATTTTCAATATCACTTTGAAAATTCCCTTATCAACATTCCGGTATGTTATGGTATCCAATCATATCAAATCACGATGTTCAATATCGTTCAAACACATATAATCACCAACAGATTATATATCACCTTATATATCACACTATATAAATCACAGTAAAATAACTGTTGAGGAATCCAGTTGGATTCCTCCAACCTGTCTCCCTGCATCACAGATGTTAAACAATATAGATAACATCGATTTCACTTCGATGTGAATTATTCTGATCAACAGAATCAACATATAAATATCCGACTGTTATATATATATGTATACACATATATATAAAGTTTTCACTAACTGTCTAGCAGTTCAATCAAACAGTCAACACACATCAAACAGACAATATCTAACAGTTCTAAAAATACAACATGAAATTATAAACTGTTCAGAGTTGGTGAGTTTTACTCACATTTGCAGTTCATCGTTAAAGAACGATAAACTGTTGTTTGGTTTGAATCAAACAGTTCAATTCGCCGTAAATTCAAACTAGCTCCAATCCACTCCCAGTCGGTCTCATTGTGGAGCTCTCGTCCATACGATCCTGTCGGATCTTGGTTTGCTGAATTCCGTTTAGGTACGACAAAGTTATGGCACTTCGAAGTTATCATACAATTTAAATAATTAAATAACTTGAAAATTTAAACATTTGGCTTAACCCTTACTTTTCTCTGGCCCAATACCCCTAACCCGAACCCGCTTCACCATAAAACCCGTCCTCTTCATCTCCCTGGAAAACACGACGGCCTGCTCCCTCAATCCCATTTCCATTGTCCACTTCCTTCACCTCCACTTCCATCAACAGACCACCGAAATCAAAGGGAACTCCACCAACCGAATCTCCATCAACCTCTCTTCCCGTCTAACCCCACAATAACGAGCTCGCCTCCCATTTCCAGCTCGTGAACTCGATGTCTGTCAGAAGAGGCGCGACCATCACTTCAACCGAAGGCCACAAAAATCCTACCACTGACCCTCATTTCAGTTCACAAACTCAAGGACACCATCAGTTTTCTCGAATCGAAGCCCGAAGTACCCGAACAAACAAACCCTAGTTCGAACGCTGTATGATTCCAGCGACGACAAAAACCCAGTTCGAACCACATATGAATCACACGAGAGTGATGAGCTTCTTCGTAGGATTTCATACGTATTTGATTTGGGATTTATTGATTTTGTTTGAGTTTCGTTTGAATTTTCTGTAGTGGGTTTTCACGTTTTTAAAATTAGAAACCACGGCCGGTTTCAAGCTTTGGTTTTAGGTCATAAGGCTTGTACGAGGGGGTATTTGTAAGGATTGGGTTTGTTGAAAAGAGGTGTGGTGGCCCTTCGCTAGTCCACACAGTTGCTTTGTACATTACTGAGTTTTGTATAATGATCATACATACATGTATATCTCGCTACTGACTGATATATATATACCATTGTGATCAACACCGTCTCACGATCCCAAAAATATAATAATATCGGTAGTTCAACTCATATTGTGAAACCCCGAAATGTCGATACAGGGTGCCAAATACTCCAAATAAAAAGTTGCTTATTAAATTAATTAAAAATTACAGTAAAATTCTAAAAATTAAATTATCGCTATCTCCCAAAAGGACCTTGTCTAAATTCAAACCCGATCTCTATTTATATTGAATGAACCGATACGGTCGATAAACGATTCTATAGCGACTATTTCAAAATTTGATTTGGACGTAACTCAAAATCTACACGACGAAATCCCGAATTTTCTCTTCCACTAGAAAGATATACTCCACCAGCTCCACACGTTTCTTATTTCACAGAAATCCGGTTTAAAACGAATCCTGTACATTCAGTTGAAGTTCAAATCGCCAAATAGCGAACTGCAGCGCCATTCGAGCTCTATTTTAATTATATTATAATTATACGTTCAAACTGTCGTCGATTGAATATATTCGTCAATATAATTCAACTCTAAGCTGAATTGAATCTAAGTGACGACCCCGTTCATCGAATATTGTGATTTCCAATATTTTTGATTATTTCTGAATTAAATATATTATTTAATTATTTAATTAAATTAATTATTCCATATTATTTAATTAAACCTCTATTTAATTCACTACATCACGATATATATAATTAAATAAATTAATTATAATACCCCTGACAGTGCGGGTCATTACATTCTTCCCCACTTAAAATAATTTCGTCCTCGAAATTGCTAAGTTAGAGGACGACCCTATCTATTGGAATTCCTAAGATTTGTTTACCCCTTATTTCTGATTTTAACTGAACCAACAAATATCGATTTCAATATTAATTCCTTCCGACTAACTAAAATTTTCAAAAATTCTGAAAATTTTCTAACACTTTTAATTTTCGAAAAATTTCGCAGGCACCTCCTTTGTACTGGTCAATAGCTCAAACTCCAACTCGCCTCTCTGGGCCTTCTTCAACCCAAAAGAAAAAACAAAACGCCAAACGGCTTGCCAATTCGGCTCATAAATTCCAAACTCATATAAAATATAAACTTGTACCTTTTTGTTGGGCATATCATTATATCCCTACCATCTGTTATCAACTCGGCATATACAAATGTCATCCCAATCAACTCAATCACTTTTATATCGTCAAACCAAATCATTCGCTTATTCTCAAGTCGAATCCCATTATCAATCTCAAGTTTCATTCTTGATTTTCAAATTCTAAGTCCAGCTAAATTTCAAATTCTTAACTCATCGACTTAATCCCATTTCAGATTATTCTCTTATCACCCCAGTTTTCACTTAAGTTAACAAATTAAAGTTAAATTCTAGAATTTAAATTCCTGGCCTTTTATTTCAAGTCAATTTGAAATCATAATACCAATTCAAAACATTTGAATTCTCAAAAACTTGTTTTCGCAAAACAGATTTGAAAATAAAATCTTAGGTAGTAATCCGTCACTTACAACTCGAAAATCACACTGATGATGTGTACACCATCATCAGAATTATTTTCCAACGATCAAAGTGAGTTTAATACTATATTCTTTTTCAAAACTCAAACTTAAACACTTCCATCTTGAGTCAGTTCAAAATATCCTTATTAAAACAAATTTAAAACCTCCCAGGATTTTAAAATTCACCTATATCTAATCCAGATTCAATTACAAACACTTATCTGAATTTCCAGTTTTTAATTTCAATTCTGACTTTCATTTCAGATTTAATTCACTTCGTAATACTTATACGAAATTTGGTTGGTTATTTTCATAACCGTTTCACTTTTATAATCTTACTCGATTATAATAACTACCAACACATTATAATATTTCCAATATACATACTTCGGGTAAAATTATTTCATTTACCCTCTTTTCAAAATATACCATGTCGACCCATCGTATTCGAGTGTTTATAAACTCCTACCGATACAGTGGATCAAACTGATCGATCAGAACTCATAAACAACTCAGCCAATGAATCTCCACAATATAAAACCATTTTTATATCAAATACAAATACGCACTCGTATATATACACTCAAACTCAATCTAGGGTATTACTAACCCTATCTCTACCGAGTCACGCCACAGAGCCAAGTAATTCTTAACTTAAGCTCTGATACCAACTGTAGTGACCCGAATTTTGAGTAGGCTTTGCAACCGTCCCCATCCTCCAAAGCAGCAAGGTAATACCCCACCGTGGCTTACACTGGTACCCCAATACCATATTTTACGGCCAGCCTTTCGACTTCACAACCAACCCTACCAAAGGGACATGTAGGAGCAAGAGTCTCCCGTTCGCCACCTAACGAAAAGCGAGAACCCCCTATCATGCGTACACATGCCTAAGCACGCAACATGGACTGGTGTGAGTAAAACAGTTTAAACAGGTATATGAACAAGTAAACGATATCTCATAAGACCACGCCGCAGAACGGAACGGGTTTTTCCCTTATGAGAATCCAAAATATCTTTATATCAAAAACCTTTTGATATTATAATAATGTCTATGTACAAATAGATATCAAACTAGCAGAAACGCTTTCATCTCACGTTCTACATATATAGTATACAATCAAAATCGCAAGCACGTATTGGATAATGGATTTCCAACTATGACAAGGTATGGAACCACCTTCCGATCAGTGTACTCTAGGAACGATACACTGGAGTTCAACAAGAACATCTTGTAACTCAGCCACACATGACCGACCACTCATTTCGCTTGAGTGTATCGAATGTACATCACCAACGGTTGGGATCAGCAACCGTTCCCGTATATATATGGGACAGCATTGATAGATTTAAGAAACAAATGAATATTCACTAGATAGGTGATTATACACCCTACTTCGGTGCGACCGACTTAGCCATGCTGCCCGCCCGATTTCTGTCATTTACCGGTTGATGAGGCTAGAAGCTACGCTTTATCATTACATCAGATTCACTTCGAATGCCACATTGTCAGATCCATCAGAATCACTAATTGACGTCTACAACCATACATTACGTGTCAGCTAAAAGAAGTTTTCTTCTCCGCTTCCACTCTTGGTATAGTTGAAGAAATCAATGTACGTGACCGTCTGGAAATACTATGTCAGACATTATTTCATACAAGTCATCCTCATTCACTTAGAATGTCACATCGTCATACCCGCCAAATCACAAATTGACTTATCCAAAAATAACACGGGTATACAGCTAAGAGAAACGAATTCCTCCGCCACCAAACGTGAATACGTTTGAACAGATCAACTTACGCGATCCATTGGATATACTCTGTCAGACCTTCGTCCATACAAGTTGTCCTGGGACTGGACAAACTGAAGGCACTATTCTGTATATCCATCTTAGTCACTGTTATCTAAGACTTATACAACAGCCCTTGCATTTTACTCCGTCTTCAATTATCTTTGGCATATATGATTCGCGACGCTTATGCCAATACAGAGTGGTTCTATGGATAATAATCCAACCGGTCTCTCCATATTAACAACGTTAAAATGGTCAAAACTTCGATAGTCTGTGAGTTAACTATCAAAGAAAAACAAGTGTGCAAACAACGATATTATTTCCAGATGGAAATTATATCGAACAAACATCATTTAACATTAATCTCTTTAGTTCATTTATTTACTTATCTCCTGTTTCCTATATTCTAAATTCTTATTTTTCTTTTATCAGAAAACATTTCTGATTCTCGTTTGGAAAACATTTCCAAAACTCCTTTACGATCAAACCTTACCATTTCTTAGTTAAGAAGGAAGTCACTCAAGTTGGGGTATAATTACCTCTCAGACCTTAACTGAACAACGTTATAACTTCGAAATGGTCAAAGTTTATCTTTTAATCTCTAACAACTTCTTTACGCCTTTCTCGGATCCAATTTTACTAATCCACTTCTATATTTAAAACATTGGTTATAACGATAACGTTATAATCCCTACTTTCGAATCATCTAACTTTAATTATAACTTCTATTCTTATTAGTGAATAATTAACCTAACACTTATTTATTTATAAATAAATAAATCTCTATTTAGACACTGGAAAGTATAAGTACTTTCCCGAATTCGATATAATCGAATTTGCCGATTAACTCTCTTCGAGAAATCTCTATTTGATTAACTCTTCTTCGAATAACCTATATTCGATTAACTTCTTCCTTTTCAAATATCTCATATTTGAAAATCTTACTTTCAAATAAACTATATTCGAAAATCTCTTTTCGAATAACTCTTGTTCGATAAATCTCACTTCGATCAACTAATATTCGATAACTTTTCCTTTTCAAATACCTCATCCTTGAGAAACCTCACTTCGATTAAACTATAATCGATAACTCCCTTCGATGAAACTAACATCGATAACTCCTTTCGATGAAACTAACATCGATAACTCCTTTCGATGAAACTAACATCGATAACTCCTTTCGATGAAACTAACATCGATAACTCCTTCCGATGAAACTAACATCGATAACTCCTTTCGATGAAACTAACATCGATAACTCCTTTCGATGAAACTAACATCGATAACTCCTTTCGATGAAACTAACATCGATAACTCCTTTCGATGAAACTAACATCGATAACTCCTTTCGATGAAACTAACATCGATTTATTTACTCGACGAACTTAACTCGACTAACTTAACTTGACTCGACTAACTCGACTTACTTAACTCGACTTACTTGGTTCGACCAATTCGATTCGATTTACTAGGCTCGACTAACTTGACTAACTCTGTCTCAAATAACTATATTTGATTAACTCTAGTTCGTTTTAACTCTAATCGATTAACTCTAACTAATTAACTCCAACTGGTTAACTCTATTTGATTAACTCTAACTGGTTAACTCTAACTGATTAACTCTATTTGACTAACTCGACTTGACTAACCCCTTTCGAATAACATATTCGATTAACTAACTTTCGAATACCATATTCGATTAACTAACTTCGAATACTATATTCGATTAACTAACTTCGAATACCATATTCGATTAACTCTTTTCGAATGTCTATATTCGATTAACTAACTTCGAATACCATATTCGATTAACTAACTTCGAATACCATATTCGATTAACTAACTTCGAATACCATATTCGATTAACTCTTTTCGAATGTCTATATTCGATTAACTAACTTCGAATACCATATTCGATTAACTCTTTTCGAATGTCTATATTCGATTAACTAACTTCGAATACCATATTCGATTAACTAACTTCGAATACCATATTCGATTAACTCTTTTCGAATGTCTATATTCGATTAACTAACTTCGAATACCATATTCGATTAACTAACTTCGAATACCATATTCGATTAACTAACTTCGAATACCATATTCGATTAACTAACTTCGAATACCATATTCGATTAACTAACTTCGAATACCATATTCGATTAACTAACTTCGAATACCATATTCGATTAACTAACTTCGAATACCATATTCGATTAACTTACTTCGAATACCATATTCGATTAACTCTTTTCGAATGTCTATATTCGATTAACTAACTTCGAATACCATATTCGATTAACTAACTTCGAATACCATATTCGATTAACTAACTTCGAATACCATATTCGATTAACTAACTTCGAATACCATATTCGATTAACTAACTTCGAATACCATATTCGATTAACTAATTTCGAATGTCTATATTCGATTTACTTTATTCACTTTATAAAGATTTCCTTTTTAACAACGTTTTATTCATTTGAAGAGATTTACTTTTAAATAACGGTTCTACACTTTAAAAATGATTTCCTTTTTATAATGTTCCCTTTCCAATTCTATTTGTAAATGGTTTACAAATATTTCCTTTTCAAATTTATTTTTGAAATATTCTAACTCCTTAAATTCCCGGGAAAATTCGCCATAACCTCCTTTGTATCGGGAGCATCGGGAAAATCCCCAAACTCGCCACACAGGCCTTTCCATTCAAAAAGAAATGTTTTGAATTTATTTCCTTTTCAAATATCTCCTATTTATAAATATTCCAATTTATAAACATTTCTTATTTATAAATATTCCACTTTATAAATATCTCTTATTTATAAATATCCCATTTTATAAATATGCTATTTTCAATATCACTTTGAAAATTCCCTTATCAACATTCCGGTATGTTATGGTATCCAATCATATCAAATCACGATGTTCAATATCGTTCAAACACATATAATCGCCAACAGATTATATATCACCTTATATATCACACTATATAAATCACAGTAAAATAACTGTTGAGGAATCCAGTTGGATTCCTCCAACCTGTTTCCCTGCATCACAGATGTTAAACAATATAGATAACATCGATTTCACTTCGATGTGAATTATTCTGATCAACAGAATCAACATATAAATATCCGACTGTTATATATATATGTATACACATATATATAAAGTTTCCACTAACTGTCTAGCAGTTCAATCAAACAGTCAACACACATCAAACAGACAATATCTAACAGTTCTAAAAATACAACATGAAATTATAAACTGTTCAGAGTTGGTGAGTTTTACTCACATTTGCAGTTCATCATTAAAGAACGATAAACTGTTGTTTGATTTGAATCAAACAGTTCAATTCGCCGTAAATTCAAACTAGCTCCAATCCACTCCCAGTCGGTCTCATTGTGGAGCTCTCGTCCATACGATCCTGTCGGATCTTGGTTTGCTGAATTCCGTTTAGGTACGACAAAGTTATGGCACTTCGAAGTTATCATACAATTTAAATAATTAAATAACTTGAAAATTTAAACATTTGGCTTAACCCTTACTTTTCTCTGGCCCAATACCCCTAACCCGAACCCGCTTCACCATAAAACCCGTCCTCTTCATCTCCCTGGAAAACACGACGGCCTGCTCCCTCAATCCCATTTCCATTGTCCACTTCCTTCACCTCCACTTCCATCAACAGACCACCGAAATCAAAGGGAACTCCACCAACCGAATCTCCATCAACCTCTCTTCCCGTCTAACCCCACAATAACGAGCTCGCCTCCCATTTCCAGCTCGCGAACTCGATGTCTGTCAGAAGAGGCGCGACCATCACTTCAACCGAAGGCCACAAAAATCCTACCACTGACCCTCATTTCAGTTCACAAACTCAAGGACACCATCAGTTTTCTCGAATCGAAGCCCGAATTACCCGAACAAACAAACCCTAGTTCGAACGCTGTATGATTCCAGCGACGACAAAAACCCAGTTCGAACCACATATGAATCACACGAGAGTGATGAGCTTCTTCGTAGGATTTCATACGTATTTGATTTGGGATTTATTGTTTTTGTTTGAGTTTCGTTTGAATTTTCTGTAGTGGGTTTTCACGTTTTTAAAATTAGAAACCACGGCCGGTTTCAAGCTTTGGTTTTAGGTCATAAGGCTTGTACGAGGGGGTATTTGTAAGGATTGGGTTTGTTGAAAAGAGGTGTGGTGGCCCTTCGCTAGTCCACACAGTTGCTTTGTACATTACTGAGTTTTGTATAATGATCATACATACATGTATATCTCGCTACTGACTGATATATATATATACCGTTGTGATCAACACCGTCTCACGATCCCAAAAATATAATAATATCGGTAGTTCAACTCATATTGTGAAACCCCGAAATGTCGATACAGGGTGCCAAATACTCCAAATAAAAAGTTGCTTATTAAATTAATTAAAAATTACAGTAAAATTCTAAAAATTAAATTATCGCTATCTCCCAAAAGGACCTTGTCTAAATTCAAACCCGATCTCTATTTATATTGAATGAACCGATACGGTCGATAAACGATTCTATAGCGACTATTTCAAAATTTGATTTGGACGTAACTCAAAATCTACACGACGAAATCCCGAATTTTCTCTTCCACTAGAAAGATATACTCCACCAGCTCCACACGTTTCTTATTTCACAGAAATCCGGTTTAAAACGAATCCTGTACATTCAGTTGAAGTTCAAATCGCCAAATAGCGAACTGCAGCGCCATTCGAGCTCTATTTTAATTATATTATAATTATACGTTCAAACTGTCGTCGATTGAATATATTCGTCAATATAATTCAACTCTAAGCTGAATTGAATCTAAGTGACGACCCCGTTCATCGAATATTGTGATTTCCAATATTTTTGATTATTTCTGAATTAAATATATTATTTAATTATTTAATTAAATTAATTATTCCATATTATTTAATTAAACCTCTATTTAATTCACTACATCACGATATATATAATTAAATAAATTAATTATAATACCCCTGACAGTGCGGGTCATTACACATGTCATAGCCTAACTTTTAGATCCAATTCACATAAAATAGGTGTCATAAAACATGTAAGGTTATGCATAAAATTTACTAACTTGCATATGATCCACATCCAAATCAATATCTAAACTTGCATACATACTTATGATTTATCATATGAATCAACATAACCAAACTAGCATATGAACAACATGATGATTTGATTATACATAAGCATCATAACTTTACAACATAGATGATAACATCACAATATAACATCATAGAATTTACAACATATATGATAACATCACAATTTGAGAACATAATTATAACATGCGGTCAATAATTCACATCACATCCATATAATCCACATCATAACTTAATCCAATTAAATTACTAATTATTTTATTAAAGAAATCGAACTCACAACTCAAACAAGGTCTTGAGTTCTGAATTCTGAGTTCTGAAGTTGTATTATCTTTCCCTTGAAGAAGATTCATTGTTAAAGTTGAAAAGGATTGAATTAGATTAGCTTTCTTCCTCTCTAATTGGTGGCGGCTATGCTGAGTTGCTAGGTGACGGCATGGAGGCCATGAATCTAATTTTATATTGATTTTAGGGTTTGAGTCTATAGGTGTTTTTATAGAGTTTAGGATTAGTTTAAGCCATCCGATCAACCCAGAATTAATCCCAGCCAATCAGAGCATATCAGAAACCCTAATGAGTTAGCACACAGTCATCAACTGGTCATAAATCAATTCTGCCCGTAGGGGGGGGGGGTAGGTCGACCCTATGGTCGACCTGGTCAGGGCAGGTCGACCCCCAGGTCGACCCTATGGTCGACCTGGCCCTGGCGGGAATTTTCCCGCCTAGCCTGTCTGACTCTGAAATTTTGAATTTTGAAATCTGTTTTGAATTTTTTGAAACTTCTGATGGCCATAACTTCTTCATATGAAGTCCAATTCACGCAAACTCGGACTCTATCTCAACCAGAATTCCGAGACGAACACAATGGCGCAACCCGTTTCCCTTAATTCTCACGTCTTAGATTAGTTATTCTTTAATTTGTGAACATTAGTGTTAACAGAAATACGGGATGTTACATTAAAGCAGCATAATTGGGCAGAATTTCTTGCGGCCTACGATTTGGACATCTTGTATACTCCAAGAAAAGCCAATGTTATGGTCGATGCACTTAGCAGAAAGAATGCGGGCGTCGCTAATCTTATCATCGCCAATCGTATCATTACACCTACATTGATTGACAAAATCGTTGCTCTTCAGAAGGATGATGAATTTATTCAGAGAATTAGTAAAAGAGTCCAGGAAGGCGAACCCTCCAATTTTCAAATTGATAGGAGTTCTGAGGTTGAAAGGCAGAATTTGTATCCCGAATATTTCTGTGCTCAGAAGAGAAGTAATGGATGAATGTCAGAAATCCAAGCTTTGTATTCATCCAGGGATGAGCAAGATGTATCATGATCTCAAGCGCACGTTCTGGTTGAAATCTATGAAAAGAGACATTTCCATTTATGTCAGCAGGTGTTCTAGCCAGCAAGTCAAAAGTGATCAGCAAAAACCCGCTGGCTTGTTACAACCACTACAAGTTCCATGTTGGAAATGGGATCAAATTTCCATGGAATTTATTGATGGCTTGCCCCGAACCAGAAAAGGCAATGTCAATATAAAGGTGATTGTTGATCGTCTCACAAAAACCGCCCATTTTATCCCTGTCCGATCTAATAAAACAGCTCGAAGTCTAGCGTAGCTTTATTTCAAAGAGATTGTTAGACTGCATGGAGTTCCTAGTAGCATTGTTAGTGATTGCGACCCTATATTCGCAAGTAAATTCTGGGAAGCATTCCAAAAGGAGCTGGGGACAACATTAAATCTGAGCATCGCTTATCATCCTCAAATAGATGGCCAGACTGAAAGGATGAACCATATACTGGAAGACTTGTTGCGGGCTTGTATTCTTGACTATGACGGATCATGGGAAGATCACTTGCATTTAGTCGATTTCTCTTATAATAATAGTTACCAAGCAAGCTTGAAAATGTCGCCATTCGAAGCATTGTATGGCAGGCCTTGTAGATCTCCCGTATGTTGGGTGGAACCAGGCAATAGACTGGTATTGGGTCCCGACATGATTCGAGAAGCTTCAGACAAAGTTGATTTTATTAAGAAGCGATTACTAACAGCTCAGAGCCGACAGAAAAGTTATGCAGATGCAAGAAGAAGGGAATTAGAATTTGTTGTTGGCAATTATGTGTACTTGAGAGTTTCTCCATTAAGAGGAGTAGTTCGCTTCGGTAAGACTGGGAAGTTTGCGCCAAGGTTCATTGGTCCATTTCCTATTCTAGAAAGGATTGGAACTCTCACTTACAGGGTTCAGCTGTCTGACTGGTTGCCAGGGGTACATGATGTATTCCATATGTCTCAACTTCGGAAGCATGTACAAGATCCAGACTTAATTGTGGAGGAAGCTGCACAACAATATTTGGAGATTACCCCGAACTTAGCAGTAAGAAGGGAGCCGGTGAAGATCATTGGCAAAGAAACCCGAGTCCTGAGGAACAAAAGAATTAATCTAGTCGAAGTACAGTGGAGTGGAGATCCTAGAGACTGTACATGGGAGACCAAGGATAGCATCAAACAGGCTTATCCCCATTGCAGAGTGGATATCCCTGACTAGCTCTAGTGCAAGCTACATTTACAATATTTTACATTTTCCGTTTTGTTTCCTACTTTACTGTTGTTTCCTTTTCGGGGACAAAAAGCTTTTAAGTGGGGGAGATTGTAACAACACGGAAAATCAGAGCCAATTTAATTTTTTTTATTTTGGCCATTTTATTGAATCTTGAATAGTTAAAATAATTTATTTTAAATAATAACGATCAAAAATTTATTTAAATCGAAGTTAGAAAGAATAAATTTATTCTAATTTTAAAAGGAGTTAGAAATAGCGTGGCAGTTTGAAGATTTGAATTCAAACTTTGACTGACTGTACAAGTTGCAAAATAAATCGGATTTTAGTGAAACCAAAAGTATTTAAATCTGTTTAAGAATATCTTTCGAACGAATCCGAAAAATTGAAATTACATAGAGGGAATCAAAAGTAATAGCCAGTTGAATGTACAGAAAAGTCACTATAGAATATATATATATATATATATATATATATATATATATATATATATATATAGCCCGTATAAATAGTCATTTTGCAAACGACCTCCGTTTTCGACGAAACCACTTATGTTGGAACCGAAATGTCAAATTATTGGTAGATTCCAATTTTCGGGATTAATATGTAAGCGTGGCAAAAGAAAATGTGTTTTGCCAATTTCAGTCAACTTCAATCGACAAGAAAATGGCCATTTTTCAAATGCTCTCCAAAATTCGACGAAATCTATTTTTTGAGACCGTATCGTCAAAACAAAGCTAGATATTTTTTTTTTGAAATTTTTAGAAGTAGTTTGTGGCCCCGGTAAATTAAAATGTACGATCAAATTAAATAATAAAATGTTTTATTATTTAATTTAAAGAAAAACATATTGTAACAGCCGAATTGGGTTACCAAACATACCCCATCGTGTCCGGCATGGGGGTATTTAGCTAGGGGCTACACTCGTTGGGTTTGAATTGGAGTTCGTGTGAGCAAAAGGGTATTTTTGGATTTTAGGATAATTAAATAAATAAAATATAAATACAAATATCGTATGAAATACGGTATACCGTAACCCAAATACATCATATACTATAGCCGCCTTCTTCAACGATTCATGGCCGGAAAAGCACCAATCTTCCTCCATTAAAAACAATCGATCCACACATTGAAACCATCCACTCCTTAAGGCAATTTCAAAGAGGACCACACCCTCTTCAAACCAGTACGGTTAGATCCTCTCCTGGTGACGTGTACTTCGAGGGCCGCACCCCCAAAGCCATGCCGAACTGACCGCCACCGCGCCGCCAACTCAACATTGAGTTGGGCCCCACACCCATAGTTGGATGTGCCATCCTCCCCCCTTCCTCGTGGCATTCGCTGATCGACACCTCGGGCCTCGACAAGCATGAAAAATCGAACCCTAGGTTCGAATATATACTTGAAAGCGTCGGCAGTTTATACAGGAGGAAGAAGGTGTTCATATTTTTTATTTATTCTTTTAGTAATTTTATATAAATTGTCATTATCGTATAAAAATTGTAACTCTCTCATACATTAATGGAATTCGATAAAACAGGAAGTGTTGGAATCACAACGGCAAGATCTACATTTCAGAGGAGTCTACAGAATTTTTTGATCCATCTACAATTTTAGAAGAAATAAAAAGAAAGATGAGATTTCCGAATCTGAATTAATTAAATAAAATTATATTAGGATGCAGACAGAGTGTAGAAACTCCCAATACTCGTCGTCCACAAACCATGGACGACTAGTTTGAGTCGTGATTTGAAATTTGGTGAATATTACAAATGATTGATTGTTGATTTTGGTTGAAACCAAATAGAATTAGTTTGTGGAAAAATTCGTCTGCGTACGAAATAGATTATTGAAATCCCCCTTGTCAAAAGCTGCGAGTCTTTAAGGTAGCGCGAGGAGCTGTACATCGGGACGGTGCCGGTTTTAATTACCCTGTCGTTATGCTGCCGAAATTTTCTGAAATATTCATATATAAAATGAATTTTTTTTTAACATCCAAAATGCACATTTTTTATTGAATATAGAAATGTGGAAAATATTCATTGTTTTGAAATGAAAATAAGTTAAACAATAAAAATTCACATTTTTATTGAATATGAAAATTGTTCAAACATGTTTACATTAAGAATTGCATTTTTAATGTAATAAAAGAATATAGAAAAATTGTTCATGTTTTTAAAATAAACATGTTAACATTAAAAATCCCATTTTTAATGTAAAGATAGAAGATAGAAAAATTGTTCATGTTTTTGAAATAAAACATATTAACATTAAAAATTCCATTTTTAATGTAAATGTAGAATATATGGAAATGGGTCCTGTTAAAAATAAAATAAAAAACACGTTTACATGGAAAATCTCATTTCTAATGTCATGTATGAAATTAGAAAAATAATCATGTTTTAAAAATAAAAACAAGTTAGCATTAAAAATCTCATTTTTAATGCAAAGAAAGAAATTATAAAAATGTCCATTACAATAGGAAATGTATTTATATTGGAATTTTGCATTTTAATGTATATGAAAATATTAAAACACCACATTACAATCTAAAATGTATTTACATTAGATTTTGCATTTTAAATGTTTTACATTAAAATGAACATTGTTATGATAAAAATGTTTTACATTAAACTTCCGCACTCTTATGTAAATGAACCTTTTAAAATGGTCATTGCACTAACAAAAAGCGTTCTCATAGAAATTTACATTTTTAATGTAAACATTAAATGACCATTGTTATATTAAAATGTCTTTACCTGTAAAATATATATTTTAATGTAACCCAACATTAAAAATAGTCATTGGTTAAATAGAAATGCATTTATATTCAAATATACGTTTTTAATGTGATGCAACATTAAAAATAGTCATTTGTCGTATAGAAATGTATTAACATTGAATTATACATTTATACTGAAATGAAAAATTACATTTTTCAATGTAATCATATATTGAAATGAAATATTACATTTTTCAATGTAATCATATATTGAAATGAAAAATTACATTTTTCAATATGATCATATTATGAAATCAAAAGTTACATTTTTATATGTAAAGAAAGAATGAAATTGGAGTTTACATTTTTATATGTAATCAAAGCAAAGAATATAAATTTACATTTTTTAATGTAAACAGAGATTACATAGAAATTTACATTTTTCAATATAAATAAAAGAATGATTAGAAAATTTACATTTCAATGTAAATAGAATATGAAATAAAAGTTTATAATTTCAATGTAAATAAATATTGAAATGGGAGGTTTACATTTTCAATGTAAATAAATATTGAAATAGAAAGTTACATTTTCAATGTAAACATATATTATAACGACCCGAACTTCCCCGATCTCCTAAGAGAAGAGAAAGAACAGATTGAGTTGAGAACACGAAAAATCAGAACACAAACAAAAAGAACATTTCATTGTTTATTACAACAATTCCATCAGAATACAAGAATATTCCAAAATATGAATAAATAAAGTACATTCGATAAATATCAGAGATTACAATACATTACATAGCAGCGGAAAAATAATACAATACGCAACTGAAAGGGATAAACAGGTACAGAGATTTTCGAATCTCGTTCCAGCTGTAAATCAGTATCATGTGAATATAAATCTGCAAAACCAAAACTACTAGCTGCCGGTGTGGTAAATAGGTGCACCCAGTGTTTAGGTTAAAATAATAAACTCCAGGTTAGTCATGCGACTGGTGTAAGAACTAAAACAGTTATTTAAAACTTTACTTTAAAATATAGTAAATCAAGGGACCACGCCGTGTAACATGGAACGGGTTTCCTCCCAAGAATACTAGTGCATAGGATAAACAGCGCAATGTTTTTTGGAAAAATGAAGCTATTATAAGACCCAAGTCCCATAACACAATGCAACGCAAGCCGGAGGATAGGGTTTTCCCTTATAATAGCCAAATAATGCTTGATATGTTTAAAACAAATCATTTTGATATTATTATAGTGTAAAGTGTATGAAAACAACTTCAAATATAAATGTATCAATCCTAGACGGCATGGGTACTATACATCATGTCGCCAATACTAGGCTTTACAAATAAAACCGAAATGTCACGTATTGGAAATTGGATTTCCGTCATGAGTCGAGGTCAGGAATGGCTCCTCACCGTTTCGAGACACTCTAGCAAATGTCTCAGGACTACACACTCTGGGTAACCCTTGGATCTTCAGGGTCGGTCCTCCCTTACGTTTGAGGATTGGTTGTTCCTGAACACACGTTTCCCGGTCCTATCAGACCTATATCCATCGGCTCCGAAGAGACCAATATATCCGAGGCGCCTCGCAATCCAACAACTACATAGGTAAAATAACAACAATGTCAGGGCTAGTAAAACGCTGACACCACCCATAGCTAGAAAGAAACATCGTGCACTCCCTGCAGTCACGATCCCGTTTTTGACCATACAAAGGTGTGAGGCTCGCGAATTAACGCCATACACAAAGCTACGTTGTATTAAATCCATGCTTTGATCATCAACCACAAGACTATTCTTTTCAACAAAAGCCTTGATCACTACATCTCAGCATGCCACACAGGCAATTCATGCCATGCGACCGATATCTATCGATATATAACCTATGAGCTCGTACGTCTCAAAGAAGGTCGTTAAGCAAGAGAATAAATTCTTCGCCGCCAAATAGATATATATTTAATAGAAATCAATAAACACATAATAAAATCCAATGTCAGACACACATCCATTTACAAGTTCGTCCTGGGTCTGAACGAAACCGGAGACACCTTATTCCTCGTCCCATATGTCCAATATAGAAGAGAGGCCCTCGCATATCCGTCGATCTCCAAGTACGTCCAGACGATCACCACTTATTACCTCATTTTGGGTGTACAGCCGAACCAAGACATCAGTAATTATCCAAACGATGTGAAGACCTCTGGTCATCAACCACCATCTTCATCGTCGACTTATCGTCGAAACGGTTATTTAGAATGGGTATAAACCCGGCCTTTCCGAATAACTCGCGTATATAATAAACAAGTGCTATAAAAACACAACATACGCTTCTTTCCAATTCAGAATATCCTTTTATTCAAATATTCATATACTTTGGAAAAGGTTCCCATTAATTTTACCAAAGATAAATTCTTTAAATTTATTCTTTAATCTTCCTTTGGATATCATTTCAAACCATGTTAAGGTTTTCCAAACTAGTCGGGATTAGCGCACCTTACCGAAGTAATCATTTGTTTAATTTCCCAATCCCAACCTATTCATCCCATGGAGCAAAACTGGTGATACTCCATAACTAACACCATGGTCTTATTGGTAAAATTAATTACCATTTCCCGTTCAAATCTAATTAAAGATTTAACTATCGCTTGGAGAAAAAATGGTGATACTCCACTCTCGATCATTTCCAAAATTTGATAATTTTAAGTATCCATTCCCATTTCAATCTAATTAAAGATTCATTAAAGCTCCACTTAGTTTTAATCTTCCCATAAATCAATATTAATGATTATTTAACTTTGGAAACACAAACATGTCGCATCAACAATCTACTATTGATTTCTGCCTATATATAACCTTTGAGCTCGTACGTCTCAGAGAAGGGTGTTAAGCAAGAGAATAAATTCTCCGCCACCAAACAGATATATATTTAACGGAGATCAACCATACAGTTCGAAATACAATAACAGACATGTAATCCTGCCTTTAACTAGGTTAAAGAACTAATGTTATTTAAAACACGATTCACGATAAACCCAAATCACATTCCATTAATTATGGAATCTTCATGGAAAAACAAATCAATATATAATCGATATCAATTTCCATATCCAACCAATAATTTAAATGGAATAACGAAAATGCTTTTTTTTTAAATTCCATATGTATTAACAGTCTTCCTCCACAGAAGCTCATTTCGATTATTATCTAATCGAATTCCATTCAATTCCAATTTAATATATATTAAATTGGAAAACTTCACTTTGGAAAATTCCCGTTAAATCTAAATACAAAGATTTATAAATTCCAAATCACATTTCACTGTAAATCGGGTTAAATAACGGATGTCGTTAAAAACATAGTTCATAATAAACCCAATTCACATTCCATTTCAATTCCAATTAGATATTAATTAATTGGTATACTTCATTAAATCTAAATAAAAAGATTTAATCTTTTCTCAACTGGGTTTAAGAACAGTGTTAGTGAAGACATCATTCACAACAAACCCAAAATCCTATTTGGTACTAAATACAAGACTCTGAGTAGAGAATATATCAGCATATATTCAATATCAAATTCTGAAATCCACAAATATCGTATTGGAATAACGATATATATATCTTCCAAATTCCTCCACAACGTCCGTATAATCACGGAATCCAATATCGAAATATTCCGAAGATAATTTCAATTCAAATCTATTCCAATTCACATATTGGAAATTCTGGTTATTTTTAAAACCATTTCAAATCCAATTTATTTATTTTAAAAAATATTGGATTTATTATTCTAGTTCATAACTAGTCCATTTCGATACAAATATATTTTTATCTTTTCAAATATGGAATTTTTCATCCCAGTTTTTTGCAAATCATTTATTATGATTTTACACAAATTATTGATAATTTTACCAAGGCACGTACAGTCGATTTCCATAAATGGTCATCGAACTGCACTTACAACGATCTTTTCCAAATTTGATTTGGACATAATTCCAAATCCAACCGTCAGATTTCAAATCTCTAATATTCGTTGGAAATCTCTTTTCGATACGAACCCAACAGTTCTGGTTTTAGGAGAATCCAACAGCCAGTTCTCCCGTAATGTCAGTTCAAAGTCAATGGTCGAAATTCAAGAACTACCGCGGCGCGGCGCGTTCTATTCAGGCCATTACATGTATAATATATATATTATATATATTTCGTCGATTTCCTTTTAAAACGTATTCTATAAATCGTTTTAAATTCGTTTTCAAAACGATTTCAACTTCATATTCAATTTCAAATCAAAACTGAATATTCCATATCATCGATATATAAATGATAATATTTTATCAGATTTTGAAATCAATTGCTTTTTTATATTCATTATAGAAATGAATAAAATCGATATAAATATCGTTCACGTCAAAATGGCGTTAATCTAATCAACACGGCTTCATATATTTAAATATATTCGTGTCCATCCCAAATCGGACATCAAAATCAGATTTTGATCTTTTACTGAATATTATTTTAAAATATTCATTATTTTAAAATATTCATTCTTTCTGAACTGGAATCAGACACAGTCAATTACCATATAATGTGATTATATGGATTTCATACAACCTATATACACAACAACAATCAAACACAGTCAACCATCATCCAGAGTGCATTCTACACTGCATAAGCATTAAATACAAATATTCAGTGCTTACACAGCTTGTCAACCAATCGATTGACATACAACTAAATATTGGCATGTCAAATATCATCCCAATACCCGTGTGGGGTTTCAATCAATCAAGCACAAATTTTATTTGTGCAGTTGGGCGATGTGTAAAATTTTATCGTCCCAATCAATGTCAGGTAAATGTGTGTACATAAACAAAACGTCCGATTTTTAAATGAATATTCAATTCTTTTCAGGGGAATTTCATGCCGTTCATTTATACGTTAAAAATTATATTTTAACATTAAAATATTTATTTCAACACTTTGCTATTTTTAACAGTTCATATATTTAATAAATAATGTTATTTTTAACTAACACATTTTATTTCAGAAAATTTCGGCATTATAACGGCGCGATATTGAAATCGGGTAATGTCTAGCATTACCCCACTCTTGATATTGGCTCGCGCCATATACATATCAATTCTAATCAATTCATTTCACCCAAATAACCAAATTCAAACAAATAATCCAATCAACCACACAACTAAACAAACAAGTTGTCAATGGTCTGTGGACGACGGGGAACAGTTCATATATGCAATTGTAAAATAAATAACTGTATAAAGAAAATTATAGTGAGGAGTTCTCACCTTGGGGTTCCACTCCGCTATTTCATTTCTAAACGGTTTGGATTCGCCCGACATTCTAACTCAACCATTTCACGCTGTTCACGAAAAAAATCACATTTTTATTTCAACGCTATATAGAAAAAAAATCACATCTTTCTTTCGCTACTATATATGTAAAAATTATATTTAATGCTACTTTCTGTGTAAAAATTATATTTTTACATTGTTATTTTCCATGTAAAAATCGAATTTTTTTCCATTAATAAAAATCATAGCTTTTTCCTTTTTATTCAAAATCATATCTTTTTATTTTCAAAAATCAAATCTTTTTATTTTTAAAAATCATAACTTTCACCCTATAAAAATCTCATCTTCCTCTAATTAAAAATAGCATCTTTCTCTAAGTAAAAATCTCATCTTTCTCTAATTAAAAATGAAATCTTTCTCTAATTAAAAATCGAATCTTTATAATTTTAAAAATCGAATCTTTATAATGAAAATTCTAATCTTTCTATGTTTAAAAAGATAATCTTTAAAACAATACATATATATATATATATCAATTTTTATTTTAAACAATGTTATCTACATTATATAGTATAAAATAAAATTAAAAAAAATAAAAAGGATGGAAAGCTCACTTTTTCTGTACAAAGAGGGAGGAGGAGAGGCTGAGGTGATGGATGGTGGCGCAGAGGCTCGGGGGTGGTCCACGGAGGTGCGGCTAGCGGGGGTCGGGCTAACAGTGGTGGAGGCGGCTTTAATTTGGGGCTAGGGTTTACGGTGTCACGGTGGAGAGGAAAAGAGGGGCGGATGTGGTGGCTCCGCCTGAGGAGGTGCGGCGCGATGGGGGAGGTCGCGACAGGGAGGGGGCTTCGATCGATGTGGAGGTTTTTTCTTCTTCTTTTATTCGATTTCAGAATGGGGAGAGAGAAAGAGGAAGGGGGTGAAGGAGTTATATAAAAATATATATTATATTAATTTAATTTCAAAAAGGTTTGACTTTTTGTTCGGACTCCAATGGAGACCCAATGACTGTCGCCCCTAGCGAATTGCCCCCATTCCGAACACAATGGGATATGTTTCATAATCCCATTTGGCTGTTACGATCAGTTTTCATCAAATTTAAAATATAAATTAGTATATATTCAATTTGAACGCACATTTTAATTTACTGGGGCCACATACTGATTCTAAACATTCCAGAAAAATTAATCTAGCTATGTTTAGATGATACGGTCCTAAAAAAACTAATTTCATTGAATTTGCGACTGTTTGAAAAATGGCCATTTTCTGGTCGATCCAAATTGACTAAAACTGAAAAAACACGTTTTCTTTTGCCACGCTCGTATATTAGTCCCAAAAATTATGAATTTGGAGTCTAGCAATAACTTGACATCCCGGATCCAATAAAAGTGGTTTCGTCGAAAACGGAGGTCGTTTCCAAAATTTCCATTTTTAAAGGCTATATTTTCCATAATGACTAATTTGAATTTTATCCTGGGCGTAACTTTTTATTCTCGCAATGAAATTTCAATTTTTTGGATTCGTTGGAAAGAAATTTTCAATTAGATTCTAATATTTTTGGTTTCACTAAAATCTGGTTTATTTTGAATCCTGTACATTCATTTGAAATCTGAAATCGAATTTTCAAACTACCGTGCCATTTCCAATTCCTTTTATAATTTAAAATAATTATTTATATTCTAACTTCGATTCAAATAAATATTTACATTCTAATTCTATTCAAAATAAATTTCTCATCGTTATTATTTAAAAAAAATCATTTTAAATATTCCAAATTTATTAAAATTGCCAAAATAAAAATTATAAATTTGTTCTGATTTTCCGGGTTGTTACAATCTCCCCGACTTAAAATCTTTTCGTCCTCGAAAAGGAATGGTGCTGAAAGTTGTTTAATTAATCAACTCAACTTTCAGTTTGGCTTTCATTCTTCAACTTTTCAGTTTCTAAGAATTTTCCAATTCTTCAAAAATTTGGCTAACACCCTAAATTTTCGAAAAATTTCGCCATAACCTCCTTTGTATGGGGGGCACCGGGAAAATCCCCAAACAGTCACACATGCCCTCTCATATGAAAAAGAAAAAGACAAGCGGTTCATAAAATCATCCAAACCCAATAAATTAGTAAACGTGTACCTATTTGTCGGGCATACAATTTTATTCCTTTGCTCTAGCCTCCTTGCTATGACCTGTTCACACATATATATGATGCAATTTCAATCAATTTTGAATTCATTTCAAATTTTGATTCAATTTGGCATAATGGTTAATTAATCAACCAATAATCATACAACATAACCAGCAATCAATTAATTGATTAGCTTTTCAAATTCATAACTTTGATATATAGTCAAAAATCACATTTTTGGTGCCAAAATCACAACATTAAGCCCTATTTAGTTTTGGTTCTCGCACTATATCCCACTATCGAAACTCGAACACAAATTCGGATGACATAGCTACAATCATCAGAATCATCTCCGGGCGACTAGAGTGTGATTCTATATATATCCAGTGTATTAAAACTTCGAATACACTTTTGCAAGGCGTGTATGCAAAATCTTTATATATTGGATTGTCCAAATTCGGTCTAAAATAAATATTCAAATATGTATAATACGATTTAAATTTTCAAAACAAACTTTGTTTTCATTATAAAAATATACTCTCTTTCGACTTGTTCTAGGATACTACTGATCCTATCTCTAATGAGTCATTCTCATTGGATATTACTAAGCCAATCTCAGATGAATTCTTTCGTATGGTTCAAATGTGTCTTGTTCTCGAGCTCTGTAAACCAAAGCTCTGATACCAAATATAACGACCCGAACTTCCCCGGTCTCCGAAGAGAAGAGAAAGAACGAATTGAGTTGAGAACACGACGAATCAGAACACAAACAGAAGAACATTTCATTACTTATTACAACAATTCCATCAGAATACAAGAATATTCCAGAGTATGAATAAATAAAATACATTCGATAAATATCAGAGATTACAATACATTACATAACAGCAGAAAAATAATACAATACACAACTGAAAGGGATAAACGTGTACAGAGCTTTCTAAATATCGTTCCAGCTATAAACCAGGATCCTGTGAATATAAATCTGCAAAACCAAAACTATTAGCTGCCCGTGTGGAAAATAGGGGAACCCAGATGTAACGACCCGGAAAATCCGAGCCAATTTAAATATTTTATTATAAATAATTTGGTGAAAAAATGTGGCAGAAATTAAAATTTTCAATTTTAAATAATATTAAAGCCAGTGAAAATAGTCAATTTTCAAACGATCTCTGTTTTCGACGAAACCACTTTTGTTGGAACTGGAATGTCAAATTATTGCTAGGTTTCAATTTTTAGAATTTTCCGAGTTAGTATGTGAGCGTGGCAAAGGAAAATGTGTTTTGTTGGTTTCAGTCAAATTTAATCGACTGAAAAATAGCCATTTTTCAAACAGTCTCAGAATTCGACGAAATTAGTTTTGTTAGGACCGTATCGTCATAACAAAGACAAATATATTTTTTCTGGATTTTTCTGAGTCCGTATGTGGCCTCGGTGAATTTATTTATGCAGACAAATTAAATTAATAAAGGATTTAATTATTAAATTAAATAATTCAGGCCACAGACAGCCGTTTGGGCTCATGGGACCTGTCCCGTTGGATCCGGAATATGGGCTATTGGCTAGAGACACTTTCTGTAATGACCCGCATTGTCAGAGGTATTATAATTAATTTATTTAATTATTGAAATGGTGTTTTAGAGAAGTTAATGGTCGTCGAATTAAACAATGGTGGATATTTAATTAAAATAATAAATTAAAAAATATATTTAATTCTGAAATAATCAGAATTGGCTGAAATGGCGGTATGGTGTGAACTGGATCATTTGTGATATTTAATTTAGTTTAGAATTGAATTAGAATAACGAATATATTATTTGAACGACAGTTGAACGTATAATTATATTATAATTAAAATCGAGCTTGAAATGGCGCTGCAGTTCGTAAACTGGCGATTCGAACTTCAACTGAATGTACAGGATCCGTTTTAAGCTGGATTTCTGTGAAACAAGAAACGTGTGGAGCTGGTGGAGAATATCTTTCTAGTGGAAGGGAAAAATCGGGATTTCATCGTGTAGATTTTGATTCACGTCCAAATAAAATTTCAGAAAAGTCGCTGTGGAATTCCTTTATAATTTATAAAGGAATTATTTATATTTTAAAAAGGAATTTCAATATAAATAGAATACCGGGTTGACCCAGATTTGAAATATCAAGTTCGAAATTCATATAGGAATATTCTAGAGCTGTATGGTATCCCACTGTGTATATATACGATAATATATATTTATTTATATTTAATTTAATTGTATTTAAATATATTTATATATTTAAATGGGTCATTCAGAGCATTAAAAATAGCCGGTTTTGCAAACGAAGTCGGAATTCGACGAAACCAGTTTCGTTGGGACCGCAATATCAAACTCTAGCTACATGTCCAGTTTGGTGATTTTTGAATATCATAAGTGATTGTACAAATTTTTAGAAGATAATTAAAAACAAAAATACCCTAAGTAAAATATCCTAGAAAATATCTAGATATTTTGTAACATTATAAATATCCCTTCCCTCTATTAAGACCTAGCTAAAAATCCTTCTGTAAATCAAATAAACTGAGCCGCCACTTCATTTTAATCTTCAAGCAATTAAATCTAGTGAAATACTCAATGGAATTCTTCGATGTTGGATTCATTGAACTCAAATGCTTAGCAGCTTCACATGGGTGATCTTCGTTTTGGGTACGATACATTTTTCTGAGCATCGATACTTTGGCACGGCAAGCTAGGGCGGCGGTTTTGGGGTTAGCAAAGTCATCAGAGGTGATTTCAGTGGTGCAGTAGAGTTCTTGGTGAGGAGGCGCATCAGGGGAGAGAGTCTAGTAGGGATCGACGTTGTTTTGGGCGGCGCGACTCTCCCTGGGAGCGAGTAGAAGCAGCAGGGCGTGGCAGAAAAAGGGTCGTTGAGTTGGTTGAGTTGGGGTCAGGCAGGTGAAGGTCGACTTGGTGAGTGCCAAGGTGAAGTCGACGGCAACGTTTGGTGGCCGAAGTGATGTCAGAGGACGGTCAAGGGAGGGTCAACGGTGGAGTTTGGGTTTGGGAAACTTTCTGGAGTTCGGTTCTAATTTGAGGAAGAAGGATCATTTTGGGTTTGGGCTTTAGATGGTAACTGGGCCGGTTTTATTCAAAGAGGGGTAAGGCCCAATATTATAATAGTTTAAGTTTTATTTTTATTTAATGTACATAAACTTTGAAACTGAATAACTGTGTCATACGTTATCAGTTTCACAAACCGTAAGTTACGTTGAGACCGTATGGATGGGAGCTTCACAATGAAGCTGACTGGAAGTGGATTGGGGCTCGTATCAATTTATGGCGAAATAAATTGTTTGATTCAAATCAAACAAACAATTTATCGTTATTTAACGATGAACTGCCAAAGTGAGTAAATCTCACTAACTCTGAACAGTTTATAATTTCATGTTGTATTTTTAGAACTGTTAAATATTGGCTGATTGATTGTGTGTTGATTGTTTGATTGAACTGCTAGTCAGTTAGTTGAATTTCTATATTGATTCTGCTTAACAGTATATATCATATGGAACTGAAAGTGATGTTATCTATATTGTTTAACATCTGTGATGCAAGGAAACAGGTTGGAGGAATCCAACTGGATTCCTCAACATTTATTTTACTATGATTCATATATTGTAATATATGATGTGATATATAATCTGTTGTCGATTATATGTGTTTGGACGATACCGATTATCGTGATTTGATATGTTGAATACCATAACATATCAAAATGTTTATAAGGGAATATTTTCAAAGTGATATTCGAAAATAAAAGATTTATAAATGGAATATTTATAAATAAGAAATATTTATAAATTGGAATATTTATAATTAAGAGATATTTAGAAAATGAATAAACGTTATAAAATGGAAACTGTTATAAGAAGGAAATCATTTGTAAAGTGAAGAACCATTACTAAAAGTAAATCTTTATAAATGAATAGTTTAATCGAGTTAAAAGGAGTTAATCGAGTTAAAAAGAAGTTAATCGATGTTAGTTTCATCGAAAGGAGTTAATCGATGTTAGTTTAATCGATTAGAGTTAAAGTAAAGAAGTTAATCGATGTTAGTTTAATCAAAAGGAGTTAATCGATCTTAGTTTAATCGATTAGAGTTAAAGCAAAGAAGTTAATCGATGTTAGTTTAAATCGAAAGGAGTTAATCGATGTTAGTTTAATCGATTAGAGTTAAAGCAAAGGAGTTAATCGATGTTAGTTTAAGTAAAAGGAGTTAATCGATGTTAGTTTATTCGATTAGAGTTAAAGCAAATGAGATAATCGAATATAGTTTATTCGAATAGAGTAAAAGGATTTAATCGAATATAGTTTATTCGAATAGAATAAAGGAGTTAATCGAATATAGTTTATTCGAATAGAATAAAGGAGTTAAATGAATATATAGTTTATTCGAATAGAGTAAAAGGAGTTAATCGAATATATAGTTTATTCAAATGGAATTAAAAGAGTTATCGAATATAGTTTATTCGATAGGAGTTAAGTGAATAGAGTTAGAGTTATCGAATATAGTTTATTCGATAGGAGTTAAGTGAATAGAGTTAGAGTTAAATCAAAAGAGTTAAGTGAATAGAGTTAGAGTTAAATCAAAAGAGTTAAGTGAATAGAGTTAGAGTTATCAAATATAGTTTATTCGATAGGAGTTAAGTGAATAGAGTTATAGTTAAATCAAAAGAGTTAAGTGAATAGAGTTAGAGTTAAATCAAAAGAGTTAAGTGAATAGAGTTAGAGTTAAATCAAAGTAGTTAAGTGAATAGAGTTAGAGTTAAATCAAAAGAGTTAAGTGAATAGAATAAATTGAATAGAGTTATCGAATATACCTTATCGAAGGAAAGAATTATCGGATAGAAAAGATTCGAAAGAGATTTACGTAAGGAAGTTTGTTAAAGAATTAGAAGGGTGAACCTTGTCTATTTCAAGGTTATAAACGTTGTTCAGTTAAGGTCTGAGAGGTAGTATTACCCCAACTTGATTGACTTCATTTTTAACAAAGGAATGGTTAAGGTTCGATAGTAAAGGATGGTTAAGTGAATTTCGTAATTAAAGGAAATGGTTTGAGTTGGCATCGCGATGGTTTGTTTAAACATATGTCTAAGTCCAATGAAGAAGCTTTGGAAATGTTTTTTCCAAATAAGAAACCAGAAATGTTTTCTAATAAAGGAAACAAGAAATGGAAATGTTTTCCATTGTTAATAACGTATATTTTCCAAATATAGAAAATAAGAAATATTGAATATAGGAAAACAGGAGATAAGTAAATTAATGAAATAAAGAGATAAATGTTGAATGATGTTTGATCGATATAAATTTCCATTTGGAAATAATATCGTTGTTTGCACACCTGTTTTTCTTCGATAGTTAAATCACAGACTATCGAAGTTTTGACCATTTTAACGTTGTTAATATGGAGAGACCGGTTGGGTTATTATCCAAAGAACCACTCTGTATTGGCATAAGCGTTGCGAATCATATATGCCAAAGGAAATTGAAGACGAAGATATGCAAGGGCTATCCTGTTTACAGAATAGTGCCTTCGGTTCATCCTGTTCCTGGATGACTTGTATGGACGGATGTCTGACAGAGTATTTCCAGACGATCACATATACTGATTTCTCCAACCGTACCAAGAGTGGAAGCGGAGAAGGAAACTTCTTTTAGCTAACACATAATGTATGGTTGAGGACGTCAATCGGTGATTTGATGGATTTGACGATGTGGCATTCAAAGTGAATCTGGTGTGATGATAAAGCGTAGCTTCTAACCTCACATCCGGTAAATGACAGAAATCAGGCAGGCAGCATGGCTAAGTCGGTCGCACCGAAGTAGGGTGTATAATCACCTGATCTAGAGTTTCATTTACTTCTAAAAATCTATTGTTGATGTTGTCCCATTCGGGAAACGGTTGCTGATCCCAACCGTTGGTGATATACATTCGATACACTCAAGCAAAATGAGTGGTCGGTCATGTGTGGCCGGGTTGCAAGATGTTCTTGTTGAACCCAGTGTATTCCTTTCTAGAGGTACACTAGAGAAAGGTGGTTCCATACCTTGTCATAGTTGGAAATCCATTACTCAATACGTGCTTGCGGTTTTGATTGTATACAATATCTGTAGAACGTGAGATGAAAGCGTTTCTGCTAGATGATTATTATATTGTGGTTGATAAACATTATTATAATATCAAAAGGTTTTTGATATAAAGATATTTTGGATTCTCATAAGGGAAAAACCCGCTCTATCAGACCCGGATCGTCCGATCTAACCGAGGCGCCTCGCAACAGTAACAACCACATAAGTCAAACTCGTCAGGGTGTGTAAAACCACTGACGCCACTTCTAGCTAGGAAGAAACGCATGTCCCCCTGGGGTCCTCTCCCGTTTTTGGTTCATACAGGGGTGTGAGGCTCGGGTTTTCACGTTATACACAAAGCCACGCCACACAGGCGGTGCTTTGATCATCACCACAAGACTTTGCTTTTCAACAGACGCCCTGATCACTGCATCTTAGCATGCCACACAGGCAATTCACACCGTGCAACTGATGGCTATCAATCACACAGAATAAATTCCAATGTCAGACAAACTGTCCATTTGCAAGTCCGTTCTGGGTCTGAACGAAACCGGAGGCACTATATACCTCGCAAACCCATCGATCACCACGTACGTCTGGACGATCACCACTCATTATCCATATTTCGGGATGCCTCCCAATCAGGACCTCGGTTACCATCCAAACGAGGTGAAGATCTCCGGTCTTCGACCACCGTCTTCATCTTCGATTTCTTATCGTCGATTCAGTTATTCAGAATGGGATAAACCCGGTCTTTCTGAGCAACTCGCGTATATAATAAACAAGTGCAACACTAACATACATACGCATCATTTCAATTCATTAGTCACTAACCGTCAATCAGTAAGAGAGCGATTTCCCTAATATCAACCCCGAAGGCCGAAACCAACATCAGATCAATACCCAAGAAACCATTCGACTTAGCCAACCTTCAATTAATATCTAAATTTCACATCCATATCGTTTATAATATTTTATAACGATTTATAGCTATTTTTATTTATTTTAAAATAGCCCATTTATTCAAAACGACGCTTCAGGCTATAACGCGACCGTGGCGCTGTTTTTCTTTAGATTTGATTTACACATACTCGAAAATCTAACCGTTTGATCTTCACAAAATTTAAATCATTAGAAAGATCTTTTCAAAACGAATCCAACGGTTCCAGTTTCGGGAAAATCCGACGGTCGGATCTCCCGGTATAATCGTTTGAAGTTTCGATTTCAAAATACGAACTACAGCGTCGTTATTCGATTAAATATAATTATATTTGTATATATAATCGATTCTGGCGCTGTTTTTCTTCAGATTTGAATTAAACATTCCAGACAATCCAACCGTTGGATTTTTACAAAGTTGGTGCCGTTGGAAAGATTTTTCCAAAGCGAACCCAACGGTTGCGGTTTCGGGAAAATCCGATGGTCGGATCTCCCGCACTAATCGTTTGAAATCACGATTTCAAAATACGAACTGCAGCGTCATTATTCGATTATATATAATTATATATATATATCGATTCTTCGATTTCAAAACTATATTCTTTTCATACATTTGATAAAAATGATATTTTTATCTAACTGTCTTCTATTTCAACACTTCATTATAAAACCATTTATTTCAAAACACGACTATTTTATATAGTTTATATAGATGATAAAAATATGATTTGTATTATAAAACAATTTATTTCAAAATATGAATACCACTCAACACATGAATTTCAATTCAACGAACGAATTTTGATTTAACATGAAGGTTTTCTATAGTTTGTATATATAGATAAAAA
Organism: Allium sativum; assembly: GCA_030737875.1. NCBI lineage: Eukaryota > Viridiplantae > Streptophyta > Magnoliopsida > Asparagales > Amaryllidaceae > Allium > Allium sativum. The sequence goes on from CM060915.1 coordinate 134,343,651, forward strand.
AGTGATTTTTATATTTAAAAGACGAATATCATTCAACACATGAATTTCAATTCAACGAATGAATATCGATTCAACACATGAAGGTTTTCTATAGTTTGTATATATTGATAAAAAGGTGATTTTTATATTTACAACACGAATACCATTCAACACATGAATTTCAATTCAACGAATGAATATCGATTCAACACATGAAGGTTTTCTATAATTTGTATATATCGATAAAAAGGTGATTTTTATATTTAAAACACGAATACCATTCAACATATGAATTTCTGTCCAACGAATGGATATCGATTCAACACATGAAGGTTTTCTATTCAACAAATAAATATAGTTTCAACAAATGGAAATAATTCTAACACATGATTATTATTCAAAATTTCGGAAACATAACGGCAGGGTAGTTAAAACCAGGATCATCCCTAGTACGGCTCCTCGCTCTACCTTAAAGCCTTGCAGCTTTTGACAATGGGGAATCATGCACCTAGTTCGCACGCAGGCGGCATGTATATATTTTTTCATTTCCACAAACTAATCCTATGTGGTTCCAACCAAATAATTCTCAACCACAAATGGGTATTTTTCAACCACAAACAATTCTAATCAACCAATCGTAATCAACCAATTTTCACACCAATCACAATCAATAAATATCGTCCATGGTTTGTGGACGAGGGGCGTATATATATATATAAGCATTTCAATTCTATTCAACACATATATAATTTTTACAACGCATATATAACTTATACATCGAACGTACAACTTATACAACGCTTATACAAGAGGTGTACAACGCTTATATAACTCATACATCGACTATATAATTTATACATCGTCGTTTTCCATATCGTTTATAAATTAGAAATCTCACATTGGGTTCCACTCCACCAAAAATAGCAGAAGGCTCAGAAAAATATGCGGTCTCTTCTAGAATGTAGAAGGCGTCCACACAGTCACGATGTTTCCTGTTTCATCGAATTTCGTCAAGAAACGAAAAGGATATGATTTTTCAAAGTTTGCAACGGTTTAAAGGTGTTAAAATCAGTTGAAATAAAACAAAGCCGTTACCTCCTTTCGATGATCAAAACTAGGTTTAAGGTTTTCGTCGAATCCGTGAAGTTGCAACTCGATCGAAGGGTACAGCATCGAAGAGGGAGGAACAGGCTTCTCGGCGATGGGGGTCTTGGCCAGCTCGACGGTTACAGGCGGCGGCGGCGGCTTGAAGCTCCGAACTTCGTGGCGTCTGATCTCCGCGCACAGGTGATGGCAGGAGGCAAGGCGGCTATGGATGTGGAGAGGAGGTCTCGATCTTCAAAAAGTTCCAAAGGAGGGGGGGTCTAATTCCTCCTGGTTTGGTCGGAAAAAGGAGGGGAAGCGGCGATGTGGTTTCCGCCTTCAGTCGACGTCGGGGAGAGAGAATTTTTTTTTATATAAAAAATCTGACTGGCCGGAATATATATATTTCAAAAAATTAGGGTTTTCACAAATGAACTCCTTTTTAACCCCAACGACTGTCGTCCCTAGCGTTTTACCCCCATTCCGAACACAATGGGATATGTTTCGTAGGCCCATTCGACTGTTTCATTCGGTTTTCTTTCAAATTAAAATATAAAACATTCAATATTCCATTTGAACGTACATTTCAATTTGCCAGGGCCACAAACTGATTCTAAAAATTCCAGAAAAATAAATCTAGCTATGTTTTGACGATACGGTCCCAACAAAACTAGTTTTGTCGTATTCTGAGACCGTTTGCAAAAAGGCCCATTTCTAGTCGATCCAATTTAACTGTAATTGACCAAAACACGTTTTCCTTTGCCACGCTCGCATACTAGCTTCAAAAATTATGAAATTTGAAACCTGGCAATAACTTCACATCCCGGATCCAAAAAAAGTGGTTTCGTCGAATTCCGAGGTCGTTTGCAAAATGGCCAATTTCACGGGCTATATAAATTCCATAGCGACCTTTCTGAAAATTCATTTGGCCATAACTTTTGCTTTCCGCTATGAAACTTCGATTTTTCAGATTCATTAGAAATTTATTCACTAACAGTTTTAAATATTTTTGGTTTCACTCAAATCCGTTTTGTTTTGCACTCGGTACAGTCCGACAAAGTTTGAATTCAATTTTTGAAACTGCAGCGCCTTTTCTGGCCTAGTTTATAATTATAATTAATTATATTTGTTTTCAAACGTCGATTCAAACTTACTTTTCATTGCTATTATTTAAAATATTTATTTTAAATATTTAAAATCCACTATTTTAGCTCATTTAAAAAAATTTAAATTGGTTCAGATTTTTCGGGTCGTTACACAGATTTTTTGTCAAATTCAAAGTGAATCTATTCAGAATTTAATATCTGTGAGATTTCTAAATTCTGAATAATTAAATAATTTAAATATACTTGTTATGTGAATCATTGTATGTTATTGTTTCTGATCTACGATGTTGTGATTGTCGTATGGCTGATTAATATTCGTTGTGATATCATGATATAACATGTCAGTTTAGATATATAAATTCTAATGTAATCTTTATAAAGTTCTCATCTTTATTATTTCTATTTTTATTTTTATCTGTATTTCTTTCTAAAAATTGAATCTTTATTTTGTTTTACAAAATAAAATGAAAAATTGAATCTTTATTCTTATTTACCAAAGAAAGTTTAAATCTTTATTTTTGATTCACAACATAAAAACAAAAGTTGATCTTTATTTTGATTTGCAAAATAAAAACATAAGTTGAATTCTTTATTTTGATTTGAAAAATAAAAACAAAAGTTTGATTTTTATTTTGATTTGCAAAATAAAAACATAAGTTGAATTCTGTATTTTGATTTGCAAAATAAAAACAAAAGTTCGAATTTTTATTTTGATTTGCAAAATAAACAAAAAGATTGAATCTTTATTTTGTTTATGATTTATAAAATAAGAAAGTTTAAATCTTTTAAATTTTAATTAAAAGATAAATTAAGATTAAATATTTTATTTTGTTTTACAATAAAAAGTAAAGATTAGATTTTTTATTTTGCTTTACAATATAAAGTAAAGATTAGATAATTTGTTTGATTTACAATTCAAACAAATAAAGATTTGATATTTTATTTGATTTACAAATAAAATAAAGATGAGACCTTTTATTTTGATTCATCTCATATATTGTGTTGTATGTGTGGACATTGAAATTACGATGTTGGGTAAATAGAAATGGTTAGACCAAAAACCATATTATTATATGTGTGGATATTGAAATTACGATGTTGGGTAAAAAGAAATGGTTAGACAAAAACCATTATTTTTGGTTACCATACTTTGACACCAAATTGACATGTGAGAGAGATAGGAAAATATCCCCTATAAAGAAAAAAATGTGCATTAAGGAAAGATAATTAGAAAATTTACATTTTTTTAATGTAATAAAGATAATTAGAAAATTTACATTTTTCTAATGTAATAAAGATAATTAGAAAATTTACATTTTTCTAATGTAATAAAGATAATTAGAAATTTTACATTTTTCTAATGTAATAAAGATAATTAGAAAATTTACATCTTTCTAATGTAATAAAGATAATTAGAAAATTTACATTTTTCTAATGTAATAAAGATAATTAGAAAATTTACATTTTTCTAATGTAATAAAGATAATTAGAAAATTTACATCTTTCTAATGTAATAAAGATAATTAGAAAATTTACATCTTTCTAATGTAATAAAGATAATTAGCAGATTTACTTTTTTCTATGTAAAAATATAAGATTTACATTTTCTATGTGAAGATGAAAGATTTACATTTTTCTATATAACAATGAAAGGTTTACGTTTTTCAATGTAAAGGTAAAGAATTTACATTTTTCAATGTAAAAGAAAAAGAGATAAAATATTTACATTTTATAGAGACATAAAAAGTACATCTTTATGTTATAAAAATGAATTACATAAAAAGTACATTTTTGTGTATTTAAAATGAATAGGATAAAAAGTACATTTTTGTGTATTTAAAACGAATAGGATAAAAAGTACATTTTTGTGTATTTAAAACGAATAGGATAAAAAGTACATTTTTATGTTATAAAAATGTACATTGTTGAAAACGTCATTTTTGTCGCATTAGAATTGGCGAACAAAAATATTATTTTTATTGAATATAAAAATGTACATTTTTGAAAACGTCATTTTTGTCGAACTAGAATTGGCGAACAAAATTATTATTTTTATTGAATATAAAAATATACATTGTCGAAACCGTTAGGACCGATAATCGTAACTTCAGACGATTATACCGAAAGATACGACCGTTGGATTCTCCCAAAACTGGAACCGTTAGGACCGCTTTGGGAAGAGCTTTCCAACGATATAAATTTCATCAAAATCCGACGGTTAGATTTTAAGATACGTATAAATCAAAATTTGGTAAAAACAGCCCCAGGGCTGCCCACTGACCCGAAGCGTCGTTTATTTATTTTGAGCTATTTTCAAATAAATAAAAATAGCGATAAATAGTTATAAATATATATGAAATGTTTAAATTATAATTATGCGACAATTATTTGAAAAGACCAAGTTTAACTCATTTCAAATAATTGCACGGCGATTAAATCAAAGATGTAAGAAGACCATGGTTGAAGATCGGCGATCTTCACATCGAATGGACGACGACTACTGATGCCTTGGACTGACTTGCTCCCAGGACCGGGTTGAAGCAGTAGTTGTCCGGACGTATGTGTTGGTCGTGCGGATAAGCGAGAACCTCTTTGGTGTCTCCGGTTTCGTTCAGACCCAGAAGGACTTGTAAATGGATGCGTGTCCGACGTTGGAATTCATTTCATGTAATTAAATCGATTGGTATTAATATATGTATGTTTGGTGGTGGAGAATTTATTCTCTGCTTAACACCCTGATATATAGTAATAGTTATTGATCGCATGGCATTGAATTGTCAATGTGACACGTCAAGATGCAATGATCAAGGCTTTGTTGAAAAGCAGGCCTTGTGGTTGATGATCAAAGCATAGCCTGTTTAGGCATAGCTTTGTGTATAGCGTAACTTCGCGAGCCTCACACTCCGGTATGAGTCAAAAAGGGGATATGGACCGTAGGGAGTGAATACGTTTCTTTCTAGCTAGAAGTGGTGTTTGGGCTTTAACACGACCCGGCATTTTACTATGTGGATTATGGATTGAGGTACCTCGGGTTTTTATAGGCCGGAAGTGGTCATACTATTGGTCCAAAGGGACCCGGAAACGTGTGTTCAGGAATTGCCAATCCACTACCGCTAGGTGGGGACCGGCCCTACCGCTCCAAGGGTTGCCCATAGGTGTGATCCTGAGGGATTTGCTAGAGTGTCTCGAATCGGAAGAGGACGATCCCTAGCCTCGATTTCATGACAGAAAACCAATTTCCAATACGACATCACGGTCTTGATTGTAAACTTATATACGGCGACATAGTATATGGTACCTATGCCGTCCAGGATTGATACATTTATATTGAAGTATTTTAATACTGCTTAAACACTAATAATAATATTAAAATATTACTTTTCATGTATTAAGCATGTTTGATCATCATAAGGGAAAACTCTATCCTCCTGTGTGCGTTGCATTGTGTGATAGGACTTGAGTCTTATGATGATTTCATTTTTTCAAATGTCATTTCGCTGTTTTATATAAACTTTATAAAATTATGCACTGGCAATCCAATGGAGTAAACCCGTTCCGCATTGGCGGCATGGTCCTGTGATTTGCCACATTTATAGTTAGTATAGGAAGATTTCTCATATCAGTCCCATGACTGACTCGATGTTTGTTTCACTTTGCAAACTCGGGTGCCCTCTTTCCACACGGGCAGCCAATTGACAGGTTCAGGTGATACATTCTGATTGGAGCTTGCTTGGAAGGAAGAAGAAGAAGACCTTTTCTCTAGTTTTTACTTCTGCTTTGAGACATTTTATCTTCTGTAGCTTTGATGTATGTAACGGAGTTTGAGACTTGTTTCTTTTCCATTGAAACTTATTTCCCTTTTATTGAGTCTCTTTATTTGGCTTAGTTGTATCCTGTACTGTGTACTCTGATATATTGGATATTATGATGCTGATGACATTTATTTCCGCTGCAATGGTTTATGTGTTATGATAATTATCTGAGATCTGTTTTTTGTTGTAAATATGTTGTATTCCAAAATGATTATCCATACTTTCGGTCTTTGGAAGTTTGGGTTATCACAGTTGGTATCAGAGCCTAAGGTTAACCTTAGCTTCGGAATATAACATATTTAGAACAATTAGTCTAGATAGAATCCACATTTTTCTAAGACGAGTACCTCATTAGAGATAGGACTAGTAAGGCCCTAGAATGAGCACAAAAGAATAGCACATATTTATAAGTCGTTACATCATCATCTTTTCATCTTGTCCTTATCTTATCTTTTCTTGAAAATTCTCATTTTTGTTGGTCTGACTCTTTCCTTGATGGTAAAGACTGATTTAAATGGATACTAGAGCAAGAACAGCACGAGGCGGAGCCCGAGGTGGAGCTCGAGGCAGGGCCAGAGGAGGAGCTCGAGTGGGAGCTGGAGGGCAAGCTAGAGACGAGACCCTCATCACTCAGGAACAACATACTTCAGAGGTCATAGCACAACCACCTCCACCTCCACAGCCCTTCAATTTGGAGAGAATGTCAAAGAAATTCAAAAACCTAGGAGGTGTACCTTTCACGGGGCGAGAGTCTACGATTCAGGCAGAAGCATGGCTTAAAGATTGTAAAAAGATCCTAGAGGGCTTAGAACTGGAAGATCAGCGAAAGCGTTACCTGGCAGTATGGCAATTAAAGGATGAAGCCGGGCATTGGTGGGGTACGATCAAGATCTGCAATGACGTGGCCAATATGTCTTGGGAAAAATTTAAGGAACTTTTCAATGAGAAGTATATACCCCCACAAGCTATAGAGCGTCTGCGCGAGCAGTTCGTTAACCTAGAGCAAGGGAATATGACCGTTTCTGAGTATGTGAGGAAGTTTGATGAGCTTTAACGATATGCTCCTGGTTTGATTCAAGATCCGGTAGAGAAGAATAAAAAATTTATCAAGGGTCTGTCTGAACCGAGTCACGGCTCATATCAAACTTCCATTCAATGAAGTAGATGAGATGGCATGCTGCTACGAGGAAAATGACGAGTCCGGACCGCGTGATAGAGCGAAAAGCCAAGGCAACAACCAGAAGGAACAGGCTAACAAGAAACTGGAGGCAAGCAATTCTTCTGTCGCTAAGCCCCAAGGGAAGAAGAGGGACAGGAGCAAGGTGACCTGCTATAACTGCGGCAAGAGTGGACATTTTGATTACGAGTGTAGAGCACCTAAAAAGGTCAAGAGAAATGATTCAGGCCCTAGTCAGAACCGTGGTCAGAGTTCCCAGAATCGTGGCCAGAATTCTCAGGATCGTGGTCAGAACCCCAAGAACACTCAGGATTGCTATAACTGTCATAAGCCAGGGCACTTTGCCAGAAATTGTCCTCTGTTGAAGAAATCTGAAGTGGCACATGTTTATGAGGGAGCAGATGCACCAGCTTCTGCCGAGGGGCCAGGTAAACCCGATGTCTTAGGAGGTACGCTTAATATTAAGAATATCCCTATTACTGTCTTATTTGATACTGGTGCTACACGAAGCTTTATTTATAATGATGCAATTAAAAAGTTGAAACTGAAACCAAGGAAACTCAAAAAATTGATTAAAGCTAATAGCCCGTTAGGAGGTTCTCTTATTCTTGATCAGTATTGTAGAGTACCTGTTTCTTATTCTCGCTGCCAGTTTCTCTTTGACTTGATCGTTATGAGTTTCTCCGGTTATGACGTTATTCTTGGGATAGATTGGCTGACAAAATATGAGGCCGAAGTCAAATGTGCCGAAAGAATTGTCAAAGTTAAAACTAATCTCGGGAATGTATGTATCTCGTGCCATGGCTCAGCCACCGACAGAAAAACATTTTGGTCTTCTCTAGAAGTTACCCCTACTTCTATTGAGGATATCCCTGTCGTCAAAGATTTCGCTGATGTATTCAAAGAAGTTGAGGGCTTACCTCCGCATAGAGAAACCAGCTTCCGAATTGATTTAGCTCCGAATGCAAGGCCTGTCGTACATCCCATTCGGAGAATGTCACCAAAAGAAAGAGAGGAGCTGAGAAATCAAACCAAGAAACTTTTGTGGAAGGGTCTGATCAGGCCTAGCTTCTCAGAATGGGGAGCAGCAGTGGTGTTCGTCCGAATCAGACGGTACTCTCAGGCTATGTGTAGACTACCGTGATCTCAACAAACAAACTCTGAAGAACAAATACCAACTACCTCGCATTGATGACTTACTTGACTGCTTGCATGGAGCACGAGTATTCTCTAGGATGGACCTAGCTACAGGCTTCCATCAACTTCGCATTGCAGAAGAGTGTGTGCCTTTAACTGCTTTCAGAGGACCGGATATATTTTATGAATGGCTAGTAATGCCCTTCGGTCTATGTAATGCTCCAGCATATTTTGTTGATCTGATGAATAGAGTGTTCAGAGATGTTTTAAATAAATTTGTGCTCGTGTTCATCGATGATATCCTCATATTTTCTAAATCCACTGCTGAGCACGAACAGCATCTGAGAGAAGTCTTAGAGATTTTGCGAAGAAATGTGCTGAAAGCAAAATTTTCTAGATGCATATTCTGGCAAGAAGAGGTGAAATTCCTCGGCCATGTTGTATCAAAGGAAGGCATCTCAGTAGATCCAGGAAAGATCTCAGCCATCCAAGAGTGGAAGCAGCCTAGAACTCCCACATAGTTCAGGAGTTTCTTAGGACTGGCTGACTATTATCGGAAATTTGTCAAAGATTTTTCGAAGGTAGCTTTCCCATTGACAAACCTGACCAAGAAACATACAAAATTCAATTGGACACCGGAATGCGAGACAGCTTTCCAAGAGCTAAATAAGAGGTTGACCAATGCTCCTATGTTGACCATCGTAGATGGCAATCAGGATTTGAAGGTCTGGACCGACGCTTCTAAGCAAGGTTGTTTCTTTTATAAACTAACATGTCAGAGATAACATTTTCTTTTAATGTCAAATCTCATTTTAACATGTTATCCCTTATTTATTTAAGGTATTGGTGCGGTGCTGATGCAAAGAGGCAGAGTAGTCGCATATGCTAGCCACCAACTGAAACCGCATGAGAAGAATTATGTCACGCATGATCTTGAGCTAGTGGCCATTGTGTTTGCTCTTAAAATATGGAGGCATTATCTCTTGGGTGAGAAGTTTGAAATTTACACGGATCACAAATCCTTGAAACATCTTTTTACCCAAAAAGATTTGAATATGAGGCAGCAACGATGGGTCGAATTCCTTGCATCATATGATCTGGATATCCTATATACTCCAGGGAAAGCCAACGTTGTGGCCGATGCGCTAAGTAAAAAGAATGCAGATGATGACAAGCTTATTCTCACCAATCTCATTATCACTCCTACTCTGATTGATAAAGTCTCTGCTCTTCAGAAGGATGATAAATTTATTCAGAGGATTATCAAAAGAATTCAGGAGGGCGAAACCACGAGTTTCCAAATTGACGACAAAGGGGTTCTGAGGCTATTAGGCTGAATCTGTGTCCCATACGACTCTAAGCTCAGGAGGGAGGTTATGGATGAATGTCATAAATCTAAGCTTAGTGTTCACCCTGGAGTGAGCAAGATGTATCACGACCTCAAGCGCACATTTTGGTGGAGGTTGATGAAGAAAGATATTTCTATTTATGTTGCTAGATGTCCCACTTGTCAGCAAGTTAAAAGTGATCAACAGAAGTTGGCCGGTTTGTTGCAACCACTGGGAGTTCCAGGTTGGAAGTGGGAGGAAATTTCTATGGACTTTATAGATGGCTTGCCCCGCAGCAGAAAAGGGAATGATAGCATATGGGTGATTGTGGATCGCTTAACAAAGTCTGCCCATTTCATCCCTGTTCGGTCCAATAGAACAGCTCGTAGTTTGGCACAGCTTTATCTTAAAGAGATAGTCAGACTACATGGGGTTCCCAAAAGCATTGTCAGTGATCGGGATCCATTATTTACCAGCAAATTCTGGGAAGCTTCTCAAGACGAGCTTGGGACCAAGTTGAATCTGAGCTCTGCCTATCACCCTCAGACAGATGGCCAGACTGAGAGGGTGAACCGTGTTTTGGAAGATTTGTTGCGAGCTTGCATTCTTGATTATGGCGGTTCATGGGAGGACCACTTGCACTTGGTGGAAATTCTCCTATAATAATAGCTAGCAAGCAAGCTTGAAGATGTCACCGTTTGAATTACTATATGGCAGGCCATGTAGATCTCCAGCATGTTGGGTGGAGACAGGCAATCGACTAGTCTTGGGCCCCGACATGGTTCGTGAAGCATCGGATAAGGTTGACTTGATTAAGAAACGCTTGTAGACTGCTCAGAGCCGACAGAAGAGCTATGCAGACCAGCGAAGAAGAAATCTAGAATTCTCTGTAGGTGATCAAGTGTACTTAATGGTTTCTCCTTTGAGAGGCGTGATTCGTTTTGGGAAGACGGGAAAGTTGGCACCAAGAATCATTGGTCCATTCCCTATCCTAGAAAGGATTGGTACTCTCGCTTATAGAGTACAGCTGCCTGACTGGTTGCCAGGGGTGCATGATGTATTTCATATGTCTCAACTCGCAAGCATGTGCATGATCCAGATCTGATAGAGGATGAACTAAATCAACAGGTCCTAGATATTGCTCCAAATCTAACAGTGAGGAAAGACCCGATCAAGATCATTGGCAAAGAAACCAAAATTTTGAGGAACAAGAGAATCAACCTAGTCAAGGTTCAATGGAGTGGGAATCCTAGAGACTGTACTTGGGAGACACAGGATTGTATCAAAAAGGCTTACCCCAAGTGTAGAGTGGATATCTCCGAATAACTCTCGTGTTAAGGTACATTTACCACAATTTATATTTTCCATCTTGTTTCCTACTTTACTTTGTTTCCTTTTCGATGACGAAAAACTCTTAACTAGGGGAGATTGTAACGACCCGGAAAATCCGAGCCAATTTAAAATTTTTATTTTAAATAATTTGGTAGAAAAATGTGGCAGAAATTAAAATTTTCAATTTTAAATAATATTAAAGCCAGTGAAAATAGTCAATTTTCAAACGATCTCTATTTTCGACGAAACCACTTTTGTTGGAACCAGAATGTGAAATTATTGCTAGGTTTCAATTTTTAGAATTTTCCGAGTTAGTATGTGAGCGTGGCAAAGGAAAATGTGTTTTGTCGGTTTCAGTCAAATTTAATCGACTGAAAAATAGCCATTTTTCAAACAGTCTCAGAATTCGATGAAATTAGTTTTGTTAGGACCGTATCGTCATAACAAAGACAAATATATTTTTTTGGATTTTTCTGAGTCCGTATGTGGCCTCGGTGAATTTATTTATGCAGACAAATTAAATTAATAAAGGATTTAATTATTAAATTAAATAATTCAGGCCACAGACAACCGTTTGGGCTCACGGGACCTGTCCCGTTGGATTCGGAATATGGGCTATTGGCTAGAGACACTTTCTGCTGGAATGAAATTGAACCGATTTGAAAGATATGGATTTAATTGTAAAAATACATAAAAAATATTATAAATATAGGAATTTAAACCCTAAAAACTACAATTCATCGTCTTGTATCAGCCGCCACCTTAAAATCAATGGCCTAAACCCGACGAAACTTCCTCCACAAATTCCCATCGATCCACTCAGTAAAATCAACCCTTCCTCTTGACAATTTCGTAGAGCTATCTCTGCTTTTCAATTTGGTACGAGTTTGATCGGACCTTGTTGCCTATGGTGGCCGAACCACCGCCTGCAAACTCCGCCGTTCATCAGCAAATCGCGCCCTATGGCGGTGATCGCTCGTGGCCGGAGTTCCACCCCTGGTGCATGTCTCGAAGCTCGACGGAGTGGCTGCATCTGATTGGCCTCTCAATCCTCGATCCGCGAGAAAACCTAAGCCCTAAGTTTGAACAATTTTTGGAAGTGTCGGCCTTGGTCTGTTCAAAGGAGGAAGAAGGTTATTTCTTAACTAATTAATTAATTAATATAAAATATTTCTAACTTAAACTAATCATAACTCCTTCGTTTGAACTTGAAATTCAACGATTTCAGGACCGTCGGGATCGTAATTCAGAGATCTTCGTTTCGAGACTTAAAGGGAACAATTCTGAACAAGTCGGATTTTTGGTCAAATTCAAAGTGAATCTATTCAGAATTTAATATCTGTGAGATTTCTAAATTCTGAAAAATTAAATAATTTAATTATATTTGTTATGTGAATCATTGTATGTTATTGTTTCTGATCTACGATGTTGTGATTGTTGTATGGTTGATTAATATTCGTTGTGATATCATGATATAGCATGTCAGTTTAGATCTATAAATTCTGATGTAATCTCTATAAAGTTCTCATCTTTATTATTTCTATTTTTATTTTTATCTGTATTTCTTTCTAAAAATTGAATCTTTATTTTGTTTTACAAAATAAAATGAAAATTTGAATCTTTATTCTGATTTACCAAAGAAAGTTTAAATCTTTATTTTTGATTCACAACATAAAAACAAAAGTTGATCTTTATTTTGATTTGCGAAATAAAAACATAAGTTGAATTCTTTATTTTGATTTGAAAAATAAAAACAAAAGTTTGATTTTTATTTTGATTTGCAAAATAAAAACATAAGTTGAATTCTTTATTTTGATTTGCAAAATAATAACAAAAGTTTGAATTTTTATTTTGATTTGCAAAATAAACAAAAAGATTGAATCTTTATTTTGTTTATGATTTATAAAATAAAGAAAGTTTAAATCTTTTAAATTTTAATTAAAAGATAAATTAAGATTAGATATTTTATTTTGTTTTACAATATAAAGTAAAGATTAGATATTTTATTTTGCTTTACAATTTAAAGTAAAGATTAGATATTTTGTTTGATTTACAAATAAAGATTAGATATTTTGTTTTATTTACAAATAAAGATTAGATATTTCATTTGATTTACAAACAAAATAAAGATGAGACCTTTTATTGTGATTCATCTCATATATTGTGTTGTATGTGTGGACATTGAAATTACGATGTTGGGTAAATAGAAATGGTTAGACCAAAAACCATATTATTATACGTGTGAATATTGAAATTACGATGTTGGGTAAATAGAAATGGTTAGACAAAAACCATTATTTTTGGTTATCATACTTTGACACCAAATTGACATGTGAGAGAGATATGAAAATATCCTATATAAAGAAAAAAATGTGCATTAAGGAAAGATAATTAGAAAATTTACAATTTTCTAATGTAATAAAGATAATTAGAAAATTTACATTTTTCTAATGTAATAAAGATAATTTACATTTTTCTAATGTAATAAAGATAACTAGAAAATTTACATTTTTGTAATGTATTCTAATGTAATAAAGATAATTAGAAAATTTACATTTTTCTAATGTAATAAAGATAATTAGAAATTTTACATCTTTCTAATGTAATAAAGATAATTAGAGGATTTACTTTTTTCTATGTAAAAATATAAGATTTACATTTTTCTATGTGAAGATGAAAGATTTACAATTTTCTATGTAACAATGAAAGGTTTACGTTTTTCAATGTAAAGGTAAAGAATTTACATTCTTCAATGTAAAAGAAAAAGAGATAAAATATTTACATTTTATAGAAACATAAAAAGTACATCTTTATGTTATGAAAATGAATTACATAAAAAGTACATTTTTGTGTATTTAAAACGAATTGGATAAAAAGTACATTTTTGTGTATTTAAAACGAATAGGATAAAAAGTACATTTTTATGTTATAAAAATGTACATTGTTGAAAACGTCATTTTTGTCGCATTAGAATTGGCGAACAAAAATATTATTTTTATTGAATATAAAAATGTACATTGTTGAAAACGTCATTTTTGTCGCATTAGAATTGGCGAACAAAAATATTATTTTTATTGAATATAAAAATATACATTGTTGAAACCGTCATTTTTATCGCATTAGAATTGGCGAACAAAAATGTTATTTCATTCAATATAAAAAATATACATTGTTGAAACCGTCATTTTTGTCGCATTAGAATTGGCGAACAAAAATGTTATTTTTATTGAATATAAAAATGTACATTGTTGAAAACGTCATTTTTGTCGCATTAGAATTGGCGAACAAAAATATTGTTTTTATAGAATAAAAAGAAAGGATTTTAATAATGGGAACCGCCAAATGGTTTATATATATAAATATAAATATAAAATTTAACGAAACGAGAGCGGCAGTTCGCGTATCGACAATCGTAACTTCAAATGATTATACCGAAAGATCCGACCGTTGGATTCTCCCAAAACTGGAACCGTTAGGACCGCTTTGGGAAGAGCTTTCCAACGATATAAATTTCATCAAAATTCGACGGTTAGATTTTAAGATACGTGTAAATCAAAATTTGGTAAAAACAGCGCCAGGGCCGCCCACTGACCCGAAGCGTCGTTTATTTATTTTAAGCTATTTTCAAATAAATAAAAATAGAGATAAATAGTTATAAATATATATGAAATGTTTAAATTATAATTATGCGACTATTATTTGAAAAGACCGAGTTTAACCCATTTCAAATAATTGCACGACGATTAAATCAAAGATGTAAGAAGACGATGGTTGAAGACCGGCGATCTTCACATCGAATGGACGACAACTACTGATGCCTTGGACTGACTAGCTCCCAGGACGGGGTTGAAGCAGTAGTTGTCCGGACGTATGTGTTGGTCGTGCGGATAAGTGAGAACCTCTTTGGTGTCTCCGGTTTAATTCAGACCCAGAACGGACTTGTAAATGGATGTGTGTCCGACGTTGGAATTCATTTCATGTAATTAAATTGATTGGTATTAATATATGTCTATTTGGTGGTGGAGAATTTATTCTCTGCTTAACACCCTGATACATAGTAATAGTTATCGATCGCATGGCGTTGAATTGTCAATGTGACACGTCAAGATGCAATGATCAAGGCTTTGTTGAAAAGCAGGCCTTGTGGTTGATGATCAAAGCATAGCCTGTTTAGGCATAGCTTTGTGTATAGCGTGACTTCGCGAGCCTCACACCCCGGTATGAGTCAAAAACGGGATATGGACCGTAGGGAGGGCATACGTTTCTTTCTAGCTAGAAGTGGTGTTTGGGCTTTAACACGGCCCGGCATTTTACTATGTGGATTATGGATTGAGGTACCTCGGGTTTTTATAGGCCGGAAGTGGTCATACTATAGGTCCAAAGGGACCGGGAAACATGTGTTCAGGAATTGCCAATCCACTACCGTTAGGTGGGGACCGGCCCTATCACTCCAAGGGTTGCCCATAGGTGTGATAATGAGGCATTTGCTAGAGTGTCTCGAATCGGAAGAGGATGATCCCTAGCCTCGATTTCATGACAGAAAACCAATTTCCAATACGACATCATGGTCTTGATTGTAAACTTATATACGGCGACATGGTATATGGTACCTATGTCGTCTAGGATTGATACATTTATATTGAAGTATTTTAATACTGCTTAAACACTAATGATAATATTAAAATATTACTTTTCACGTATTAAGCATGTTTGATCATCATAAGGGAAAACTCTATCCTCCTGTGCGCATTGCATTGTGTGATAAGACTTGAGTCTTATGATGATTTCATTTTTTCAAAAGTCATTTCGCTGTTTTATATAAACTTTATAAAATTATGCACTGGCAATCCAATGGAGTAAACCCGTTCTGCATTGGCGGCGTGGTCCTGTGATTCACCATATTGATAGTTAGTATAGGAAGATTTCTCATACCAGTCCCATGACTGACTCGATGTTTGTTTCACTTTGCAAACTCGGGTGCCCTCTTTCCACACGGGTAGCCAATTGACAGGTTCAGGTGATACATTCTGATTGGAGCTTGCTTGGAAGGAAGAAGAAGAAGACCTTTTCTCTAGTTTTTACTTCTTCTTTGAGACATTTTATCTTCTGTAGCTTTGATGTATGTAATGGAGTTTGAGACTTGTTTATTTTCCATTGAAACTTATTTCCCTTTTATTGAGACTCTCTATTTGGCTAAGTTGTATCTTGTACTGCGTACTCTGATGTATTGGATATTATGATGCTGATGACATTTATTTCCGCTGCAATGGTTTATGTGTTATGATAATTATCTGAGATCTGTTTTTTGTTGTAAATATGTTGTATTCCAAAATGATTATCCTCACTTTCGGTCTTCGGAAGTTTAGGGTTATCACACCAGAGTTTAGGTTAAAACAATAAACTCCAAGTCAGGCATGTGGCTGGTGTGAGAAATAAAACAGTTATTTAAAACTTTACTTTAAAATACAGTAAATCAAGGGACCACACCGTATAACACGGAACGGGTTTCCTCCCAAGAATACTAGTGCATAGGATAAACAACGCGATGCTTTTTGGAAAAATGAAGCTATTATAAGACCCAGGTACCATCACACAATGCAACGCAAGCCGGAAGATAGGGTTTTCCCTTATAATAGCCAAATAATGCTTGATACATTTAAAACAAATCATTTTGATAGTATTATAGTGTAAAATGTATGAAAAAAACTTCAAATATAAATGTATCAATCCTAGACGGCATGGGTACCATATATCATGTCACCAATACTAGGCTCTACAAATAAAACCGAAATGTCACGTATTGGAAATAGGATTTCCATCATGAGTCGAGGTCAAGAATGGCTCCTTACCGTTTCGAGACACTCTAGCAAATGTCTCAGGACTACACACTCTGGGTAACATTTGGATCTTCACGGTCAGCCCTCCCTTACGTTTGAGGATTAATTATTTCTAAACACACGTTTGTCGGTCCTATCGGACCTATATCCATCGGCTCCAAAGAGACCGATATATCCAAGGCGCCTCGCAATCCAACAACCACATAGGTAAAATAACAACAATGTCAGGGCTAGTAAAATGCAAACACCATCCATAGCTAGAAAGAAACGTCGTGCACTCCCTGTAGTCACAATCCCGTATTTGACTCATACCGAGGTGTGAGGCTCGCGAATTAACGCCATACACAAAGCTACGCTGTATTAAAGTCTTGCTTTGATCCTCAACCACAAGACTCTGCTTTTCAACAAAAGCCTTGATCACTGCATCTCAGCATGCCACACAGGCAATTCATGCCATGCGACTGATATCTATCGATATATAACCTCTGAGCTCCCACGTCTCAGAGAAGGGCGTTAAGCAAGAGAATAAATTCTCCGCCGCCAAATAGATATATATTTAATAGAAATCAATCAACACAGAATAAAATCCAATGTCAGACACACATCCATTTACAAGTTCGTCCTAGGTCTGAACGAAACCGAAGGCCCCTTATTCCTCGTCCCATATGTCCAATATAGAAGAGGGGCCCTCGCATATCCATCGATCTCCAAGTACGTCTGGACGATCACCACTTATTACCTCGTCTTGGGTGTACAACCCAATCAAGACATCAGTAATCATCCAAACAATGTGAAGACCTCCGGTCTTCAACCACCGTCTTCATCGTCGACTTATCGTCGAAACGTTTATTCAGAATGGTTATAAACCCGGCCTTTCCGAATAACTCGCGTATATAATAAACAAGCGCTATAAAAACACAACATACGCCTCTTTCCAATTCAGAATATCCTTTTATTCAAATATTCATATACTTTGGGAAAGGTTCCCATTAATTTTATCAAAGATAAATTCTTTAAATTTATTCTTTAATCTCCCTTTGGATATCATTTCAAACCATGTTAAGGTTTTCCAAACTAGTCGGGATTAGCGCACCTTACCGAATAATCATTTGTTTAATTTCCCAATCCCAACCTATTCATCCCATGGAGCAAAACTGGTGATACTCCATAACTAACACCACGGTTTTATCGATAAAATTAATTACCATTTACCGTTCAAATCTAATTAAAGATTTAACTATCGCTTAGAGAAAAACTGGTGATACTCCACTCTCGATCATTTCCCAAATTTGATAATTTTAATTATCCATTCCCATTTCAATCTGATTAAAGATTCATTAAAACTCCACTTAGTTTTAATCTTCCCAAAAATCAATATTAATGATTATTTAACTTTGGAAACACAAACATGTCGCATCGACAATCTACACTGTACTTTTGATTTTCTTCCTATATATAACTTTTTAGCTCGTACGTCTCAGAGAAGGGTGTTAAGCAAGAGAATAAATTCTCTGCCACCAAACAAATATATATTTAGCGGAGATCAACCATACAGTTCGAAATACAATGACAGACATGTAATCCTGCCTTTAACTGGGTTAAAGAACTAATGTCATTTAAAACACGGTTCACGATAAACCCGAATCACATTCCATTAATTATGGAATCTTCACGGAAAAACAAATCAATATATAATCGATATCAATTTCCATATCCGACCAATAATATAAATGGAATAACGGCAATGCCTTTTTTTTAAATTTCATATGTATTAACAGTCTTCCTCCACAGAAGCTCATTTCGATTATTATCTAATCGAATTCCATTCAATTCCAATTTAATATATATTAAATTAGAAAACTTTACTTTGGAAGTATCCTGTTAAATCTAAATACAAAGATTTATAAATTCCAAATCACATTTCAGTGTAAATTGGGTTAAAGAAGGGATGTCGTTAAAAACACAGTTCGTAATAAACCCAATTCACATTTCATTTTAATTCCAATTAGATATTTATTAATTGGTATATTTCAATAAATCTACATAAAAAGATTTAATCTTTTCTCAACTGGGTTTAAGAACAGTGTTTGTGAAGACACCGTTCACAACAAACCCAAAATTCCATTTGATATTAAATACAAGACTCTGAGTAGAGAATATATCGGCTTATATTCAATATCAAATTCTAAAATCAACAAATATCGTATTGGAATAACGACAGATATATATCTTCCAAATTCCTCCACAATGTCCGTATAATCACGGAATCCAATATCAAAATATTTCGTAGATAATTTCAATTCAAATCCATTCCAATTCATATATTGGAAATTCTATTTATTTTTAAAACCATTTCAAATCCAATTTATTTATTTTAAAAAATATTGGATTTATTATTCTAGTTCATAACTAGTCCATTTCGATAAGAATATATTTTTATCTTTTCAAATATGGAATTTTTCATCCTAATTCTTTCCAAATCATTTAATTATGATTTTACACAAATTATTGATATTTTTAATAATTTTATCAAGGCCCGTACAGTCGATTTCCATAAACGGTCATCAAACTGCACTTACAACGACCTTTTCCAAATTTGATTTGGACATAATTCAAAATCCAACCATTATATTTCAAATCTCTAATATTCTTTGGAAAGATCTTTTCGATACGAACCCAACACTTCCGGTTTTTGGAGAATCTGACGGTCGGATCTCCCGTAATGTCCGTTCGAAGTCAATGGTCGAAATCAAAGAACTGCCGTGGCGCGGCGCGTTCTATTCAGGCCATTATATATATATATATTTCGTCGATTTCCATTTAAAACGTATTTTATAAATCGTTTTAAATTCGTTTTCAAAATGATTTCAACTTCATATTCATTTTCAAATCAAAATTGAATATTCCTTATCATCGATATATAAATGATAATATTTTCAAAACTTCAGATTTTGAAATCACTTCCTTTTCGATATTCATTATCGAAATGAATAAAATCGATATAAATATTGTTCACGTCAAAATGGCATTAATCTAATCAACACGGCTTCATATATTTAAATACATTCGTGTTCATCCCAAATCAGACATCAAAATCAGATTTTGATCTTTTACTGAATATTATTTTGAAATATTCATTATTTTAAAATATTCGTTATTTTAAAATATTTGTTATTTTAAAATATTCATTCTTTCTGAACTGGAATCAGACATGGTCAATTACCATATAATGTGATTATATGGATTTCATACAACAAATATACACAATAACAATCAAACACAGTCAACCATCATCCAGAGTGCATTCTACACTTCATAAGCATTAAATACAAATATTCAACGCTTACACAGCTTGTCAACCAATCGATTGGCATACAACTAAATATTGGGATTAGTGTATGTCAAATATCATCCCAATACCCGTGTGGGGTTTTAATCAATCAAGCATAGATTTTATTTGTGCAGTTGGGCGATGTGTAAAATTATGTCGTCCCAATCAATGTCAGGTAAATGTGTGGATATAAACAAATCGTCCGATTTATAAATGAATATTCAATTCTTTTCATGAGAATTTCATGTCGTTCATTTATACGTTAAAAAATATATTTATAACATTAAAATATTTATTTCAACACTTTGCTATTTTTAACAGTTCATAAATTCAATAAAAAATGTTATTTTTAATTAACACATTTTATTTTAGAAAATTTCGGCATTGTAACAGCGCGATATTGAAATCGGGTAATGTCTAGCATTACCCCTCTCCAGATATTGGCTCGCGCCATATACATATCGATTCTTATCAATTCATTTCACCCAAACAACCAAATTCAAACAAATAATCCAATCAACCACACAACCAAACAAACAAGTTGTCCATGGTCTGTGGACGACGGGGAACAGTTCATATATGCAGTTATAAAATAAATAATTGTATAAAAAAATTATAGTGAGGAGTTCTCACCTTGGGGTTCCACTCCGCCATTTCATTTCTAAACGGTTTGGATTCGCCCGACATTCCAACTCAACCATTCCACGCTGTTCATGATAAAAATCACATTTTTATTTCGAAGCTATATGGAAAAAAAATCACAATTTTCTTCTGCTACTATATATGTAAAAAAAATATTTTTGCAACGCTACTTTCTGTGTAAAAATTATATTTTTACATTGCTATTTTCCATGTAAATATCAAATTTTTTTCCATTAATAAAAATCATAGCTTTTTCCTTTTTTTCAAAATTGTATCTTTTTATTTTAAAAAATCAAATCTTTTTAGTTTCAAAAATCATAACTTTCTCTTTATAAAAATCTCATCTTCCTCTAATTAAGAGTCTCATCTTTCTCTAAGTAAAAATCTCATCTTTCTCTAATTAAAAATGAAATCTTTCTCTAAATAAAAATCAAATCTTTATAATTTTAAAAATTGAATCTTTATAATGAAAATTCTAATCTTTCTATGTTTAAAATGATAATCTTTAAAACAATACATATATATATAATTTTAGTTTTTATATTAACCGATGTTAATTACATTATATAGTATAAAATATAATAAAAAAGATGGAAAACTCACTTTTTTCTGCACGAAGAGGGAGAAGGAGGGGCTGAGGTGATGGACGGTGGCGCAGGGGCTCGGGGGTGGTCCACGGAGGTGCGGCTGGAAGGTGTCGGGCTAACAGTGGTGGAGGCGGCTTTAATTTGTGGCTAGGGTTTACGGTGTCACGGTAGAGAGGAAAAGAGGGGCGGAGGAGGGCGAGAGGGGGGTCGGGGATGTGGTGGCTCCACCTGAGGAGGTGCGGCACGATGGGGGTGGCCGCGACGGAGAAGGGGCTGCGATCGACATGGAGTTTTTTTTCATTCGATTTCAGAACGGGGAGAGAGAAAAAGGAAGGAGGGGTGAAGGAGTTATATAAATATATATATATTATTTTAATTTAATTTCAAAAAGGGTTGACTTTTTGTTCGAACTACAATCGAGACCCAACGACTATCGCCCCTAGCTAATTGCCCCCATTCCAAACACAATGGGATATGTTTCGTAACCCCGTTCGGCTGTTACGATCAGTTTTCATCAAATTTAAAGTATAAATAAATATATATTCAATTTGAACGCATATTTTAATTTACTGGGGCCACATACTGATTCTAAAAATTACAGAAAAATTAATCTGGCTATGTTTAGACGGTACGGTCCCAACAAAACTAATTTCGTCAAATTTGGAGACCATTTGAGAAATGGTCATTTTCTGGTAGATCCAGATTGACTGAAACCAACAAAACACGTTTTCTTTTGCCACGCTCACATATTAATCCCAAAAATTATGAATTTTGGAATCTTGCAATGACTTGACATATCGGATCCAACAAAAGTGGTTTCATCGAAAATAGCGGTCGTTTGCAGAATTTCCGTTTTTAAGGGTTATATTTTCCATAGCGACTATTATGAATTTTCAACTGGGCATAACTTTTTATTCCCGCTATGAAATTTCAATTTTTCGGATTCGTTGGAAAGATATTAATTAGATTCTAATATTTTTTGGTTTTGCTAAAATCCGATTTATTTTGAATCTTGTACATTCATTTGAAATTTGAAATTTGAAATCGAATTTTCAAACTACCGCGCCATTTCCAATTCTTTTATAATTTAAAATAATTATTTATATTCTAACTTCGATTCAAATAAATATATACGTTCTAATTCTATTCAAAATAAATTTCTCATTTTTATTATTTAAAATAAATCATTTTAAATGTTCAAAATTCATTAAAATTGCCAAAATAAAAAAATTTAATTGGTTCTGATTTTCTGGGTTGTTACATATATTGAATTAAGAGATTACATTTTTAAATGTAATATTTTATTGAAATAAAAGATTACAATTTTAATTCTATAGATGAATGATAAAACAGATTTCATTTCCATGTAATATATATATGAATCATATAAAAGATTCAATGTAGAAAGAGAATGGTACTAACATTAAAATTTTCATTTTTAATGCATTATAGGATTTCATATATAAAAGAAATCAATGTTAATTTGAAAATGGTTTGAAATCATTGAATGATTTTTATTTATATATTTATATATAAATATAAATTAAAATAAAACGAATCGCGCTGCTGTAGTTCGCATTTTGAAATCGTAACTTCAAACGATTATACCGAGAGATACGACCATCGGATTTTCCCATAGGTGGAACTGTTGGGTTCGTTTTGGAAAGATCTTCCAACGATATAAAATTTATTAAGATCCAACGGTTAGATTGTTAGAAATGTGTAAATCAAATTTTGATGAAAACAACGCCAGGGCCAGGTAATGACCCGAAGCGTCGTTTAATTGAAAATAGCTATTTTTAAATAAATAAAAATAACGATATATCATTATAAATTATTATTAACGATATGGGATGAAACGAATGATTTAAATATATATATATATATATATATATTCAAGAATTATTTGAAAAGTCTGAGTTAAATCTCATTTCAAATAATTATACGACGATTGGAAGTCGAAGATCTGAAGATGGTGATTGAAGATTGGCGATCTTCACATCGAATGGATGGCTACTGATGCCCTAGATCGGTTAGCTCACATGAGGGGTTACAGTGGTAGTTGTTCGGATGTACTTGTTGATTGTCCGGATATGCTCGGTGTCTCCAGTTTCGTTCAGACCCACAACGGACTTGTAAATGGATGTGTGTCTGACATTGGATTTCGTTCCATGTTGATTGATCTCTATTAATATCTATCCATTGGTGGTAGAGAATTTATTCTCTTGCTTAACACCCTTAGAGGTTATATATTAATAAACATCAGTCGCATTGCGTGAATTGTCAGTGTGGCATGCCAAGATGCAGATGATCAAGGCTTATTGTTGAAAAGCAGAGCCTTGTGGTTGATGATCAAAGCACAGCTTTAAAGAGCATAGCTTTGTGTATGGCGTTACTTCGCGAGCCTCACACCCCGGTATGAACCAAAAACAGGAGTGGACTGGAGGGAGGACATACGTTTCTTTCTAGCGAGAAGTGGTGTCAGCATTTACAAGCCCTGGCATTTTTACTTATGTGGATGATGGAATGAGGCGCCTCGGCTATTTGAGTCCCTAGTGGCTCTATTTACGCCCCATGGGGTGGGGTAACGTATTGTTCAAACATTATTAATCCACTAACATATTTGTGGACCGACCCTGAATATCCAAGGTGCAGTTGCGACTGATCCTGAGGCACGGGCTAGAGTGTCTCGAATTCGGTAAGGACTATCTTTTGCCTTGATTCATGATGGAAATCCAACTTCCAATACGACCCATGCGGTTTTTATTGTATAACTAGTACGGCGACATAGTGTATGGTAGTTATGAGGTCTATGCTTGATATTATGATTGAAATGTTTTTGAAACATATATATACTAAAAATAATATCAAATTCGTTTTATCGTATCAATCATTTTTGACCATTATATGGTAAAACTCTATCCTCCAGTTTGCATTGCATTGTGTGATGGGACTTGAGTCTTATAATGGTTTCATTTTTATAAAAGCATTGCGTTGTTTAACGATTTACTTTATTAATGCACTAGCTATCCAATGGAGTAAACCTGTTCCGCGTTAGCAGTGTGGTCCTGTGATTAGCCTTATTATTAAATAGGTTAAGTAAGATTTCTCATGTCAGTCCTATGACTAACTCGTAGTTTGTTTCACTTAGCAAACTCAGGTGCCCTCTTTTCCACACGGGCAACCTTGTATGCAGGTTTAGCAGATTCATTCTGGATAGCGATGGAGCTGAAGATGGATATTATCATTCCTATTTTGCTGTTTAGACTTCACTTAGTATATTATGTTTTTATTCCACTGCAGACATTTTATATTAAGCTGAAACTGTATTCTATGCTAAGTATGATCCTATTATTCTGTTTTACTCTGATGATGTATTATTTCCTGTGTAATTTGATGAGCATTATCTGTTGTAATTCTCTATTTCTGTTCTGTTGTTACCGTTATGTGTTATATTCCAACGATTATCCCTGCTTTCGTACTGCGGAAGTTAGGGGTTGTCACACACACTATAAGCGGAATAATGGTGAAATACCTTTTAAATTCCTCAAATGGTAAGAGTCATCATCTGCCGGATTAATATCAAACATCCGAAGAATTATCTCTAACCATATCTAATTAATTAAATTGAAAACCCCGTTTTAGTATTAAATAAATCAATTTAATTTCCATATAAAACATTTTCAATACTTTTAAATCTTTGAAAACATTCCATCAATAATTTACAAATGATTGCTTATAGTTCGGGAAACAGCTCGCGGTTTACCACTTCAAAATTGATTGATTTCAAAGAAAGAGTTACCATAGTGTTTGAAAAGCGATACAAAAGCATTACAAAACAGTTATCTTAACTACTTTGATAAAATATCATCTATCTTAGCCAAAACTTAAACTTTACGATTCAAAACACTTTTACATAATTTATAATGATTTTACAATTTTTTTCCATGTTTTTAAAGCATTTAAAATAGCTGTTTATAGTTATGGTCGACAACAGCTCTTACAACGACCTTTTCCAAAACAGTTTTAAACATAACTTGAAAATTATAACCCAAAACTAAAATCCGCTTTCACTCATTTTGTAGCGACCCGAACTTCCCCGTAAAGGAAAGCCCGGATTGCTTTGAGAACACGACAAATGAAAACACAAACAGAAAAACATTTCATTGCTTATTATAACAATTTCATCAGAATACAAGAATATTCCATAGTGTACAGGACTAATATACATAACAAAAATATCAGAAATTTACAATTTACAATGCAGTGGAAAATAATACAAAACACAACTGAAAGAGATAAACGGATACAGAGCTTTCTGAATATCATTCCAGCTGTAAACCAGGATCCTATGAATATAAATATGCAAAACCAAAACTACTAGCTACCTGTGTGGAAAATAGGGGCACCCAGAGTTTAGGTTAAAATAATAAACTCCAATCAGTCATGTGACTGGTGTGAGAACTAAAACACTTATTATTTTGATTTTAAAGTTAGGAAAAGCAAGGGACCATGCTGTATAGCACGGAATGGGTTTACCCCCGAGAATACCAGTTCATAAAACAAACAGCGCAATGCTAAATAAAGAACAATGAAGCTGTTATAAGACTCAGGTCCCATCACACATGTAACGCAACCCGGAGGATAGAGTTTTACCTTATAACAGCCAAATATGATTGGTACGTGAAATTTCATCTTTTATTATTACTATAAGTGAAGAAATCAACTTCAAATATAAATGTATCAATCATAGACAGCATAGTAACCCATCCCGCTATGTCGCCATACTAGGCTCCATAATTAAAACCGCAAAATCACGTATTGGAAATTGGATTTCCATCTATGAACCAAGGCAAGGGATCATCCTTTCTGCTTCGAGATAATCTAGCCCATGTCTCAGGAATAGCCGCAACTACACCTTGGATCGTCAGGGCCGGTCCACAAGAAGTGGATTAAAATGCCTGAAAATTGCGTTTCCCCGCCCTATGGGGCTAAATTTGGTCTGAAGACCATCCATATGCTCCGCAGAGAGCTAAATAACCGAGGTGCCTCTCTATCCATCATCCACATAAGTATAACGTCAAGGCTTGCAAAACGCTGGCACCACACCTAGTTAGAAGGAAACGCATGCCTTCCCTGAAGTCTTCTCCTATTTCTGGTTCACACCGGGATGTGAGGCTCGCGAATTAATGCTACACAAAGCTATGCTATATTAAAGCCATGCTTTGATCGTCAACCACAAGACTCTGCTTTTCAACAGAAGCCTTGATCATTTGCATCTCAGCATGCTACACAGGAAATTCACGCTATGCAACCGATGTCTATCAATCACACAGAATGAAATCAGATGTCAGACACACTCCATTTACAAGTTCTGGGTCTGAACGAAACCGGAGGCACCTTATTCCTGGTCCCATATGTCCAATACGGGAGAGAGGTCCTCGCATATCCGGTTGATCACCAAGTACATCTGGAACGATCACCACTTACTACCTCGTCTTAGGTGTACAGCCCAATCAAGACATTAGTAATCATCCAAACGATGTGAAGACCTCTGGTCTTCAACCACCGCCTTCTTCGGCGACTCATCGCGGATTCAGTTATTCAGAATGGGATAAACCCGGTCTTTCTGAATAACTCGCGTATATGATAAACAAGTGCTATAACAACACAACATACGCCTCATTCCAATCCAGAATATTCCTTTATTCAAATATTTTTAAACTTTGGGAAAGGTTCCCATTAATTTTATCAAAGATAATTTTTTTAAATTTATTCTTTAATCTGCCTTTGGATATCAATTCAAACCAAATTATGGTTTATCCAAACTAGTCGGGATTAGCGCACCTTATTGAAGTAATCATTTGTTTAATTTCCCAATCCGAACCTATTCATCGCATGAAGCAAAACTGGTAATACTTCATATCTAACACCACGGTGTTATCAGTAAATTCAGTTACCATTTCACATTCAAATCTAATTAAAGATTTAAATATCGCCTAAAGTAAAACTGGTGATACTCCATTCTCGATCATTTCTTGAATTTGATAATTTTAGTTATCAAATTCTCCTTTCAATCTATTTAAAGATTCATTAAAACTGTAATTCAGTTTTAATTTCCAACAATCATTACTTAATGATTATTCAATGTTAAGAAATTAATCTTATCTTTAACTAGGTTAAAGAACTAATGTAATTTAAAACACAGTTCACAATAAACCTAAAATCTCATTCCATTAACAATGGAAAATTCTCGGAAAATAGATCATTATATATAATCGATATGAACTTTCATATCCAACCGATACTATAAATGGAATAAAGGCAGAGCCTCTTAAATTCCATATATAGTAACGGTCTTCCTCCACAGAAGTCCACTTCGATTATTGCCAAATCGAATTCCATTCCATTCCAATTTATTTTATTAAATTGGAAAACTTCACATTGGAAAATTTCCTTTAAATCTTAACAAAAGATTATAAATTTCAAATCACATTTCACTGTAAATCGGGTTAAAGAACGAATTTCATCAAAAACACCGTTCACGGTAAACCCAATTCACATTCCATTTTATTCCATTTATTAAATATAATTGGAAACTCTAACAATCTTAATTAAAAAATTTATTATTTTCACATGGGGTTCAAGAACAGTGTTACTGAACACACCTTTCACAACAAACCCAAAATCCCATTTGATATTAAATACAAGGCTCTGAATAGAAAACATATCGGCTTATATTCAATATCAAATACTACAACCAACAAATATCGTATTGGAAATAATGATATAAATATATCTTTCAAATTTCCATAACAATATCTGTATAGTCATGAAATCCAACATCGAAATGTTTTGAAGACAATTTCGATTCAAATCCATTCCAATTTATATATTGGAAGTTCTGGTTATTTTTAAAACCATTTCAAATCCAATTTATTTTTTTAAAAATATTGGATTATAATTCTAGTTAATAACTAGTTCATTTCGATAAAAATCTATTTTTATTTTTCAAATATGCAATTTTTCATCCCAATTCTTTCCAAATCATTTCTTATGATTTTACACTAATTACTGATATTTTTAATAATTTTATCAAGGCCCGCACAGTCGATTTCCATAAACGGCCATCGAACTGCACTTACATCGACCTTTTCCAAATTTGATTTGGACATAATTCCAAATCCAACTGTTAGATTTCAAATCTCTAATATTCATTAGAAAGCTCTTTTTGATACGAACCCAACGGTTCCGGTTTTAGGAGAATCCGACGGTCGGATCTCCCGTAATGCCCATTCAAAGTCAATGGTCGAAAATTCGCGAATCGCCGCAGCGCGGCGCATTCTATTCAGGCCATTATATTATATATATAATATATATTTCAACAATTTCCATTTAAAACGTATTTTATAAATCGTTTTAAATTCGTTTTCAAAACGATTTCAGCTTCATATTCAATTTCAAATCAAAATTGAATATTCCATATCATTAATATATAAATGATAATGTTTTCAAAACATTAGATTTTGAAATCAATTCCTTTTCGATGTTCATTATAAAAACGAATAAAATCGATATAAATATTTTTTACGTCAAAATGGCGTTAATCTAATCAACACGGGTTTATATATTTATATATATTCGTGTCCATCCCAAATCGGACATCAAAATCACATTTTGATCTGTTACTGAATATTATTTTAAAATATTCATTATTTTAAAATATCCGTTATTTTAAAATATTCATTCTTTCTGAATTGGAATCAGACACAGTCAATTACCATATAATTTTATTTATATGGATTTCATACAACACATGTACATAACAACAATGATACACAATCAACCATCATCCAAAGTGCATTCTACACTGCATAAGCATCGAATATAAATATTTAACGCTTATAACAGTCTGTCAACCAATCGATTGAAATACAACTAAATATTGGGATTAATGTATGTCCAATATCATCCCAATACATGTGTGGGGTTTCAATCAACAAATAATGAATTTTATTTGTGCAGTTGGGCGATGTGTAAAATTTATCGTCCCAATCAATATCAGTCAAATGTGTGTACATAAACAAATCGTCCGATTTGTTTATAAATATTTATTTTATTCATATACATGTTAAATATTATATTTTAACTATAAAATATTTATTTCAACACATGAATATTTTATTCTGTTCATTTATACAATAAAAATGATATTTTTATCGTTCTAACATATTTTAGAAAATTTTGGTGGCATAACGGCGCGATATCAAAATCGGG
Organism: Allium sativum; assembly: GCA_030737875.1. Lineage (NCBI taxonomy): Eukaryota > Viridiplantae > Streptophyta > Magnoliopsida > Asparagales > Amaryllidaceae > Allium > Allium sativum. The sequence goes on from CM060915.1 coordinate 134,373,279, forward strand.
TAATGTCTAGCATTACCCCTCTCCTGATATTGGCTCGCGACATTCACACACATAACAATTCTAATCAATTCATTTCACCTAAAAAACCAAATTCAACCAAATAATCTAATCAACCAAACCAAACAATCAAACAAGTCGTCCATGGTCTGCAGGCGATGGGGAACAGTTCATATATGTAGTTATAAATAAATAACTGTATAAGAAAATTATAGCGAGGAGTTCTCACCTTTGGGTTCCACTCCACGGTGCTTTGTTATCGCTTAGATTCACTGTTCTTATTCCAACGCAATCTGTTTCACGAAATTTATATTAAAAATCATATTTTTGATTATGCTATATATATTTTAAAAATCATATTTTTATTTCACTACTATATATATAATGATCATATTTTTATAACGCTACATGTATATAAAAGCTTATATTTTTATTTTTCTACATGTGCATAAAAGATTATATTTTTATTTTGCTACATGTACATAAAAGATTATATTTTTACTACGCTACATGTACATAAAAGATTATATTTTTATTTTGCTACATGTACATAAAAGATTATATTTTTATTACGCTACATGTACATAAAAGATTATATTTTTATTTATAAACTATACATGAAAAAATCAAATTTTTCTTTATAAACTATACATGAAAACAAAATCAAGTTTTTCTTTACAAGCTATACATGAAAAAATCAAGTTTTTCTTTACAAGCAATACATGAAAAAAATCAAGTTTTTCTTTAACTAGAAATCATAGCTTTATGTTCATAAAAATCATAACTTTCTTATCATAAAAATCATATTTTTATTAGCATAAAGATCCTATTTTTATTTGCATAAATATATTTATTTCTAAACTAAAAATTATAGCATTCATCGTATGAAAATAAAATTAGAAAAACTCACAAAATTTTATGGTTTCGATTACTGGAGAGCTCGCCGGTGGTGCTGGTCTACAGTGGTGGAGGGTGGTGCAATGGCCATGGCCGCAGAATTTGATGACTTGGGCTTAGGGTTTTACGGTGGAGCTTCAAATCAAAGAAGGAGGGGGCGGAGAGAGAAGGGGAGGCGATGGAGGGGTGGTCGCTGGCCAGAGGGAGTGGCGGTGGGTGGTTGGGAGGCGACGACGGTGGCGTAGGTTGGGGCAACGGGTTTCAGCGGGTTCTCCCCTTTTTATATTTCATTCGGAGCGATGAGGAAGAGAGAGAGAGAGAGAGAGATAAGGGGGTTATATAATTATTTATTTATTTAATTCTGCAAAAAGTTGACTTTTCATCTGAACCCCAAATCGAACCCAATGACTGTCGTCCCTAGCGTAATACTCCCATTACGAACACAATGGGAAATGTCCGGTAAGCCAATTCGATTGTTTCAATCAGTTTCCATCAAAATCAAAATATAAATCTATATATTGAATTTGAACGCACATTTCAAATTACCGGGGTCACATACGGACCCCAAAAATTCCAGAAAAATAAATCTGGCTATGTTTTGATGATACGGTCCTAACAAAACTAATTTCGTTGAATTTGGAGACTGTTTGAAAAATGGTCATTTTTCAGTCGATTAAATTCAAACTGAAATGTCCAAACATGTTTGAATCCTCCACGCTCACATATTGATTCTAAAAATTATGAAAATTGGAATCTAGCAATAATTTGACATTCTGGATCCAACAAAAGTGGTTTCATTGAAAACGGAGGTCATTTGCAAAATGTCTATTTTTAAGGGCTATATTTCCATAGCTACTATTCTGAATTTTCAATTGGGCATAACTTTTTATTCCCGCTATTAAATTTTGATTTTTCAGATTCGTTGGAAAGATATTCCAAAATAGATTCTAAAATTTTTGGTTTTACTAAAATCCGGTTTCTTTTGAATCCTGTACATTCATTTGAAGTTTGAAATCGAATTTTCAAACTACCGCGCCATTTTCAGTTTCTTTTATAATTAAAATTAATATTTATATTCTAACTTCGATTGAAATAAATTTCTTGTCGTTATTATTTAAAATAATTCATTTTAAATATTCATAATTCATTAAAATTGCCAAAATAAAAATTTTTAATTGGTTCTGATTTTCCGGGTTGTTACAATCTCCTCCACTTAAAATCTTTTCGTCCTCAAAAAGGAACGGAGCTGAAAGTTGTTTTACTAATCAACTCAACTTTCATTTTGGCGTCCATTCTTCAATTTTTCAGTTTCTAAGAATTTTAAAAATTTTCAAAAATTTGGCTAACACCCTAAATTTTCGAAAAATTTCGCTATATCCTTCTTTGTACGGGGAGCACCGGGAAAATCCCCAAACCGCCACATAGGCCCTCTCATCTTAAAAAGAAAAAGATAAAGCCTAGCGGCTAGCTAATCGGCTCATAAAATCATCGTCACCCAAGAAATTAGTAAACATGTACCTATTTGTCGGGCATACGATTTTATTCATCTTCTTTAGCCTCCTTGTTGTGACATGTTCACAGATATATATATGTAGACGCATGCAATTTCAAACAATTTTCAAATCAGTTTAATATTTGACATAAATTTGGTTATATTTACCGTTCATTCTCATAATGGTTTCAACAATTCTATTAGTCAAATTAATAATCAAACAACACAATCAGCAATCAATTAGTTGATTATCGTTTCAAACACATAATTTGGATACATAATCAAAAATCACATTTTTGGTGCCAAATCACAACAATAGACCCTATCTAATTTTGGTTCTCACACCAGTCAATTGGAAATATATAGATATCCCACTTTCGAAACTCGAAAATAAACTACTGATGTCATACGTCATCAGTGGAATCATCTCCGAGCGACTAGAGTGTGATCCTATATCTATCTGGCATATTAAAACTTCGAATACATGTTTGCAAGGCGTATATAAAAAATCTTTGTATATTGGATTGTCCAAATTCAATACAAATAAATATTCAACTACGTATAAAGGGTTTAATTTTTTTAAAACAAAATTCATTTTCATTTTTGTTTTAAAAACACTACTCTTCACACTCGTTCGAGAATACTAATGATCTATCTCTAATGAGTAATTCTCATTGGATATTACTAGTCCAATCTCTGATGAATTCTTTCATTCGGTTCTAATATGTCTTGTTCTCGAGCTCTGTAAACCAAAGCTCTGATACCAAATGTAATGAACCGAACTTCCCCGTAAAGGAAAGCCCAGATTGCTTTGAGAACACGACAAATCAGAGCATAAATAGAAGAACATTTCATTGCTTATTACAACAATTTGATCAGAATAAAAGAATACTCCAGAGTGTACATGAATAATATATAGAGCAAAAATATCAGAGATTTACAATTTACAATGTAGCAGAAAATAATACAAAACACAACTAAAAGAGATAAACGGATACATAGCTTTCCGAATATCATTCAAGATGTAAACCAGGATCCTTTGAATATAAATCTGCAAAACCAAAACTACTAGCTGCCCGTGTGGAAAATAGGGGGCACCCAGAGTTTAGGTTAAAACAATAAACTCCAGGTCAGTCATGTGACTGGTGTGAGAACTAAAACAGTTAATATTTTGATTTTAAAGTTAGGTAAATCAGGGGACCATGAATACAAGGTGCATAAAACAAACAGCGCAATGCTAAATAAAGAACAATGGAGCTATTATAAGACTTAGGTCCCATCACACAATGCAACGCAAGCCAGAGGATAGAGTTTTACCTTATAATAGCCAAATATGCTTGGTACGTGAAATTTCATCTTTTATTATTACAATAAGTGAAGAAATCAACTTCAAATATAAATGTATCAATCATAGATGGCATAGTGCCCCATCCCACTATGTCTCCGTACTAGGCTCTACAATTAAAACAGCAAAATCACGTATTGGAAGTTGGATTTCCATTTGTGAACCAACGCAAGGGATCGTCCTTACCGCTTCGAGATAATCTAGCCCATGTCTTAGGAACAGCCGCAACTGCACCCTGGATCATCAGGGTCGGTCCACACGGAGTAGATTAAAATGCCTAAACGCTACTTTTCCCCGCCCTATGGGGCTAAATCTGGTCTGTATAAAGACCATACATCGGCTCCGTAGAGAACAAAATAACCGAGGCGCCTCGCTATCCATCATCCACATAAGCAAAACATCAGGGCATGTAAAACGCTGACACTAGTCCTAGCTAGAAGGGAGCGCAAGCCCTCCCTGAAGTCCTCTCCCATTTCTGGTTCACACCGGAGTGCGAGGCTCGCGAATTAATGCTACACAAAGCTATGCTATATTAAAGTCGTGTTTTGATCATCAACCACAAGACTCTGCTTTTCAACAGAAGCCTTGATCATTTGCATCTCAGCAAGCTACACAGGCAATTCACGCTATGCAACCGATGTCTATCAATCACTCAGAATGAAATCCGATGTCAGACACACATCCATTTACAAGTTCGTTCTGGGTCTAAACGAAATCGAAGGCACCTTATTCCTCGTCCCATATGTCCAATGCAGGAGAGAGGTCATCGCATATCAGGTCGATCTCCTAGTACGTCTGGAACGATCACCACTTGTTACCTCGTCTTGGGTGTACAGCCCATTCAAGGCATCAGTAATCATCCAAACAATGTGAAGGCCTCTGGTCTTCAACCGTTGCCATCATCGTCGACTCATCGCCGATTTAGTTATTCAGAATGGGATAAACTCGGTCTTTAAGAATAACTCGCGTATATGATAAACAAGTGCTGTAACAACACAACACACGCCTCATTCCAATCCAGAATATTCATTTATTCAAATATTCTTATAATTTGGGAAAGGTTCCCATTAATTTTATTAAAGATAAATTTTTTTAAATTTATTCTTTAATCTGCCTTTGGATATCAATTCAAACCAAATTATGGTTTATCCAAACTAGTCGGGATTAGCGCACCTTACCGAAGTAATCATTTGTTTAATTTCCCAATACCAACCTATTCATCCCAAAAAGAGAAACTGGTTATACTTCATATCTAACACCACGGTGTTATCGGTAAATTCAATTACCATTTTACGTTCAAATCTAATTAAAGATTTAACTATCGCCTGGAGTAAAACTAGTGATACTCCATTCTCGATCATCTCTTGAATTTGATAATTTTAATTATCAAATTCTCCTTTCAATCTGTTTAAAGATTCATTAAAACTCTAATTCAGTTTTAATTTCCAATAATCATTACTTAATGATTATTCAATGTTAAGAAATTAATCTTATCTTTAACTAGTTTAAAGAACTAATGTCATTTAAAACACAGCCCACGATAAACCCAAAATCACATTCCATTAACAACGGAAACTTCACGGAAAACAGATCAATATATATAATCGATATGAACTTCCATATCCAACCGATACTATAAATGGAATAACGGCATAGCCTCTTAAATTACATATATAGTAACAGTCTTCCTCCATAGAAGTCCACTTCGATTATTACCAAATCGAATTCCATTTCATTCCAATTTATTTTATTAAATTGGAAAATTTCACTTTGGAAAATTTCCTTTAAATCTTAACAAAAGATTTATAAATTCCAAATCACATTTCGCTGTAAATCGGGTTAAGGAACGATGTCATTAAAAACACCATTCACGATAAACCCAATTCATATTTCATTTTATTCCAATTATTAAATATAATAGGAAACTCTAACAATCTTAATTAAAAGATTTATTCTTTTCACATGGGGTTTGAGAACAGTGTTACTGAAGAAACCGTTCACGACAAACCCAAAATCCCATTTGATATTAAATATAAGGATCTAAATAGAAAATATATCGGCTTATATTCAATATCAAATACTACAACCAACAAATATCGTATTGGAAATAAAGATATAAATATATCATTCAAATTTCCATAATAATATTTGTATAATCATGAAGTCCAACATCTAAATATTCCGAAGACAATTTCAATTCAAATCCATTCCAATTTATATATTGGAAATTATGGTTATTTTTAAAACCATTTCAAATCCAATTTATTTAATTAAAAATATTGGATTATATTTCTGGTTAATAACTAGTTCATTTCGATAAAAATCAATTTTTATCTTTCAAATACGAAATTTTTCATCCCAATTCTTTCCAAATCATTTCTTATGATTTTACTCTAATTATTGATATTTTTAATAATTTTATCAAGGCTGGTACAATCAATTTCCATAAACGGCCATCGAACTGCACTTACAACGACCTTTTCCAAATTTGATTTGGATATAATTCCAAATCCAATCGTTAGATTTCAAATCTCTAATATTCATTAGAAAGCTCTTTTCGATACGAACCCAACGGTTCCGGTTTTAGGAGAATCCGACGGTCGGATCTCCCGTAATGTCCATTCGAAGTCAATGGTCGAAATTTGCGAACCGCCGCAGCGCGGCGCGGTTTATTCAGGCCATTATATTATATGTATAATATATTTCTCGTCGATTTCCATTTAAAACGTATTTTATAAATCGTTTTAAATTCGTTTTCAAAATGATTTCAACTTCATATTCAATTTCAAATCAAAATTGAACATTCCATATCATTAATATATAAATGATAATATTTTCAAAACATTAGATTTTGAAATCAATTCCTTTTCGATATTCATTATAAAAATGAATAAAATCAATACAAATATCGTTCACGTCAAAATGGCGTTAATCTAATCAACACGGCTTTATATATTTATAAATATTCGTGTCCATCCCAAATCGGGCATCAAAATCACATTTTGATATTTTACTGAATATTATTTTAAAATATTCATTATTTTAAAATATTCATTCTTTCTGAGTTGGAATCAGACACAGCCAATTACCAGATAATTTTATTTATATGAATTTCATACAACACATGTACACAACAACAATGATACACAATCTACCATCATCCAAAGTGCATTCTACACTGCATAAGAGTAAAATATTAATATTTAATGCTTATAATAGTCTGTCAACCAATCGATTGACATACAACTAAATATTGGGATTAGTGTATGTCCAATATCATCCCGATACCCGTGTGGGGTTTCAATCAACAAATAATGAATTTTATTTGTATAGTTGGGCGATGTGTAAAATTTATCATCCCAATCAATATCAGTCAAATGTGTGTACATAAACAAATTGTCTGATTTGTTTATAAATATTTATTTTATTCATATACACGTGAAATGTTTTATATTTTTAACTATAAAATATTTATTTCAACACATGAATATTTTATTCAGTTCATTTATACAATAAAAATGATATTCATATTGTTCTAACATATTTTAGAAAATTTTGGCAACATAACGGCGCGATATCAAAATCGGGTAATGTCTAGCATTACCCCTCTCTTGATATTGGCTCGCGCCATACACTCATAACAATTCTAATCAATTCATTTCACTTAAACAACCAAATTCAACCAAATAATCTAATCAACCAAACCAAACAATCATACAAGTCGTCCATCGTCTGTGGACGACGAGGAACAGTTCATATATGTAGTTATAAAATAAATAACTGTATAAGAAAATTTGTAACACCCCACCTCCACTAGGGTCACTCACAAAGGGAATGCACTAGTTTTGGAGGAGCGTTATCGAGGTAAACAAACACAGAGATATTACAAGACAGAACATAAGTAAAACAGCGGAAGAATCAGAAGATAAATTTCATTACTTTCAAGAAGAGTCAAAACCTTTTACATCCGAAGTACCAAACAGCCAAAGTCATTATTTTCCATTACAACAAATTTTGTCTTGCATAAATAAAGAAGCATAAACTCAAAACAACAAAAGTAGCTTAATTCCCCAAAGGTAGCAGAAATGCAGCCATAGCATAGCTCAAGATCAAACCGTACATGAGCTGAACCGAAAGCAAGCGAAATCCAAGCTAAGTGCTAGAGTTTCCTCCCTGAGAACCTGGGGGGAACACGAAAGAAAAAGAGGCAAAAGAAAACGGGTCAGTCATAAAGACTGGTAAGTCCTACTGACTTTCAGCATAATAACAGTTAAAGGTAACATGACATGTATAAACTGAAAGTAAACATAAGAATGCTGTCAAGATGGGCAAGATAGACTAAGATGGCACGATAATTCAAGTATAAATCAAGTATAGCATCGCATGTTCAAGGTTCGCTGCACCAACTGTACTAGTATCCCAAATCCATGTCATATATTAACCATGAAATGATCCCTTGGCCCAATATCATGAAATGACCCATTACTAGGTCCAACGGAATGATCCACTAATCGATCAGCTCCCTACAAGTTCTAGCTCGTCGTGTGTCTGTGTCATACGGCCCTATCACGAATGTAGTTACCTGTGCTAGGTCCACCATAGGGTGTATCAAACCCTAGGATGCCAACCACCGACACGAATCAAGCATGCACAGTGTAAACCTACTGATGCCCAATGCCTGCTTTTTCAACTCTGGACTACGTGCACGACCATAGTCCGCCTGAACCTACACTGGCGCACCAACTCAGCTGTCATTCTGGTCGCTTATAATCCAGCCCAGTAATCATGCTTCACCCTGCCTAGTTCTAGGGTACCATGATACATCTAGTGGGTTACTGCTGAAATGGACCGCGTAACTAGGGTTTCCATCCAATAGGTTAAGTGTTGTCATTTAAATTAGCGACTTAACCCGCCTACGTGTCATGTCAAATTGGCTAAGTGTTGTCGTTAAAGTTCATGACTTAGGCCTACGAATCATGTGTCAAGTTGGTTAAGTATATTCAAGCGGTTCATGACTTAACCTCACTAATCATGTGTCAAGTTGGATAAGTGTTGTCTTTCATGTTCATGACTTAACCCTATCATATGGCATTAATTCATTAATGCACCCCAACCTCTCCCATCAGACCTGTTGTTGTGGTCAATGGATATGCCGGGCGGTTCCAGGCAGATTTACACCACAACTCAGTCTGACCTCGGGTTTCAAGCGCGATATGACCAACTACTCACATTGGATCCTATTTTTTGCAGTCACTGGATTTGTTGGGCGGTTCCGGGCAGAATTATACTGCAAACTCAACCCAACCTCGAGTTGGTCATTTTCAAGTTCATTCTAGTGTCATGTCCATGTTCAAGTTTCATGTAGAGTTCGTGTCAAGTTTCATGGCAAGTTTCATGTCCATATCCAGATTCAAGTTATAACAATGTTCATGTTTCATGTTCATAACCAATTCATGTTTTGCCTAATCTATCCAAATCTTATTCCCATCGCATGTAAACGTGAATCGATCTAAATTACAAATAAATCCAAATCCAGAAATAAAGGGAACAACATCAAAAGTATGATAGGCACAAAGGACGAGCATAAAGTGATAAAAGGGATTACAAGACTAGCATGACATAACTTGAGATAATTGGTTACAACATCACTGGCATATAGAAAATAATAGCCTCAAAACATTAGGATTTCAAATCTAGCATGATAAGGTGATAGTCATGATAAAAGTTGACATAAGGTGATAGTCCCAAACTTGTCAATAATAACTGATTCAACATCACAGGCATGATAATATTATGGACATGAAAGGATTTGATTTACAACATGAATAGGCCCAAATTAATTTCATAGCAATATTCCCAAAAGTCAAGATCCAAGATGAACAAGAATAGATATGAATCAATTATCATGCATAGGTCCAATTCCAATTTATGACATGTCCATATTAAGTTTATAGTTTAATCTAAAAATAACTTGGACTTACAGTGCACGGATCGAGAATTAGAAAGCAGAAGTTGATGTTGAATCTCTATTTGATTAATCGTGTTCTAATTGAAAACCCCCAATATGCAATTCCTAGCCGTAGTCTTCAAGAAATAGTCTTCGTGTTTTAATTTACTTTTAATTTAATTTAGAAGAAGCCATGTCCATCAAGAATTTGTGCAGCATAAGGTTAGAAAAGAATGGTGTAAAGAGAATGGGGCTAGGAGACTGTTTATAAAGGATTAGGCGGACAAATCTAGACTGAAAACGAGACCAGATACATCAGAATGAACGCAAGCTCAAAACTGGGCTTTAGCACCAGGTCGACCCCCTGGTCGACCATAGGGTCGACCTGGTCCCTGGGAGGTCGACCATAGTGTCGACCCCCAGGTCGACCTGGTCCTGGGCGGGAAAATTCCCGCCCAGTCTGCGCTGGGGTTTGAATTCGAATTTTGAATTCAAATTCGAGCTGTTTTTCTGTTCTGAAAATCCTTGAAACTTCGGAGGGTCATATTTCTCTCATACGGAATCCATTTCTCGAAAACTCGGACTCGTTTCCAAGAAGAATTTCGAGACGAACGCAATGGCGCAACTCATTTCCCTTGATTCTTATTTTAAAATTTAATTCTGCCTTGATTTATGGTTTTAACATGTTATTAAAATACGGGTTGTTACATTCTCCCTTCCTTAAAGGATTTCGTCCCCAAAATCTTCAAGTTAAGAAGAATGCATCCTATCATCCAATCATCCATCTATTCAACCATCATCCGCAAGAAACCATTATCCTTAAGAGATTTCTAATGCTGTATGAACTTATGCAAGAGTGTGTGTATATGTACTTATCTAATGCAAAAGATCAGGCAGTTACTGATTCAGTATACCTCCTTAATGCAAAATATGTTAGTGTAATGAGTCCAACATGTATGCAAATTCCTAATATACTTTATAATCTCTACATGAGTGCACAAACATTCACCCATATGCAACATCCATATAATAACATATCAAATTTCCATACATATACCAGTATAAGCACCCATGCATATGCAATATGAAATATGTGACTGAGCCGATCTAGTGCCTAATGTGTGTTATGCAACCACGAGCAACCACTTGCAACCACTCACAACCACTTGCAATCATCAACCATAACATGTTTCAATCACCTGTTTACATCCAAAAGGGCTCTACCTAAGGTTCTCAAGATAGGATTGTGAAGATAAGCAAGATAAAACAAAGCATCTAGGAGAAGAAGTTAAAGATGTACCCCCAAAAGGTCCTGCTTGCGGGGTTTGCCCTTGCTTCTTAGGGCAGTTCTTGCTGATATCTCCAGTATCACCACATTGAAAGCATGCTCCCATCTTCATCTTCTTCTTTCTACAATCCTGGACTATATGCCCATCAATACCACAGAAGTCGCATTTTTTTTCTCACGTGACTTGTTGTCATTATTGTTGTTGTTGTTCTTGCCTCCTTTCTCGGAGTCTACCTTCTTGTTTTGAGACTCATTCGCCCTGACCTCCTTCTTGCCATTCTTGTCTTCTTCATTTAAGAGTGCCATGTCTACTAACTTTTCGTAAGTAGCCCCCATAGGTATGTGGGTCATAGCCAAGCTGTGAAGTGGCTCATTCAATCCCTTGACAAAACGGAGAGCCTTCTTATGAGGAGTATTCACTAAGTCCAGTCCAAACCGGGCCAGCTGATTGAATTGATTTACGTACTCCTTGACCGTCATACTTCCTTGCTTAAGAGATAAGAACTTTTCCAGCTGTAAACTTTGTTCAACTTGCGAGAGGAATTTCATCTCAAACCTTATTCTGAAATCCATCCATGTTTCAACCGGCCTCTCGGCGTTAGTGACTTCCCACCAATAGGAAGCTTCGTCTTTGAGCAACCATACTGCTAACTGTACCTTCTGCCTATCGTCCACCTCGAAGATAACGAACAGATCCTCAGTTCCTTTGAGCTTGTTCCTCGCTTCTACGAATAATTCAGTTCCCTTGAAATCCTTTCCTCCCATAGCCCTAAAATCTCTACAGATCTTTGAGAAAGCAATTGCACGAGGAAGAGGAGGAGCCGCTGCAGCTGGAGGAGGAATATCTGCTGGGCTTGCATCGTTGGCCCTAGCCTCTAAGTACCTCCTGAACCAGCCAGGTATTGGCACACCCTCTGGAAGGTTAAGATTCCCAGACATGCTGAAATGAATAAGAATGATTCAAACGAGGAAATAAAGGATAGTGCTAATGGCTTTTGGGGAACAGCCTTTAAATAATACAAGACTTTTCTTGAAAAATGCTTCTTTGTAAACAGTTTTGAAAATAGTTTTAGAAGGTTTTAAAAACTTTTGCCCAGTCTGGTAACCTTCTACTCTGATACCAAGTGTAACACCCCGCCTACACTAGGGTCACTCACAAAGGGAATGCATTAGTTTTGGAGCAGCGTTATCGAGGTAAACAAACACAGAGATATTACAAGACAGAACATAAGTAAAACAGTGGAAGAATCAGAAGATAAATTTCATCACTTTCAAGAAGAGTCAAAACCTTTTACATCCAAAGTACCAAATAGCCAAAGTCATTATTTTCCATTACAACAAATTCTGTCTTGCGTAAATAAAGAAGCATAAACTTGAAACACCAAAAGTAGCTTAATTCCCCAAAGGTAGCAGAAATGCAGCCATAGCATAGCTCAAGATCAAACCGTACATGAGTTGAACCGAAAGCAAGCGAACTCCAAGTGCTAGAGTTTCCTCCTTGAGAACCTGGGGGAAACAAAAGAAAAAGAGGCGAAAGAAAACGGGTCAGTCATAAAGACTGGTAAGTCCAAGTGACTTTCAGCATAAAAACAGGTAAAGGTAACATAACACGTATAAACTGAAAGTAAACATAAGAATGCTGTCAAGATGGGCAAGATAGACTAAGATGGCATGATAATTTAAGTATAAATCAAGTATAGCATCACATGTTTAAGGTTCGCTGCACCAACTGTACCAATATCCCAAACCCATGTCATATATTAACCATGAAATGATCCCTTGGCCCAATATCATGAGATGACCCATTACTAGGTCCAACGGAACGATCCACTAATCGATCGGCTCCCTACAAGTTCTAGCTCGTCGTGTGTCTATGTCATACGGCCCTATCACGAATGTAGTTACCTGTGCTAGGTCCACCATAGGGTGTATCAAGCCCTAGGGTGCCAACCACCGACACGAATCAAGCATGGACAGTGTAAACCTACTGATGCCCAATGCCTGCTTTTTCAACTCCGGACTACGTGCACGACCATTGGCGCACCTACTCTGCCGTCGTTCTGGTCGCTTACAATCCTGCCTAGTAACTGTGCCCCACCCTGCCTAGTTCCAAGGTACCATGATACATCTAGTTGGTTACTGTTGAAATGGACCACGTAACTAGGGTTTCCGTCCAATAGATTAAGTGTTGTCAATTAAATTCGTGACTTAACCCGCCTACGTGTCATGTCAAATTGGCTAAGTGTTGTCGTTCAAGTTCATGACTTAGCCCTACGAATCATGTGTCAAGTTGGTTAAGTATATTCAAGCGGTTCATGACTTAACCTCACTAATCATGTGTCAAGTTGGATAAGTGTTGTCTTTCATGTTCATGACTTAACCCTATCATGTGGCATTAATTCATTAATGCACCCCAACCTCTCCCATCAGACCTGTTGTTGTGGTCACTGGATATGTCGGGCGGTTCCAGGCGGATTTACACCACGACTTAGTCTGACCTCGGGTTTCAAGCGCGATATTACCAACTACTCACATTGGATACTATTGTTTGTAGTCACTTGATTTGCTGGGCGGTTCCGGGCAGAATTACACTGCAAACTCAACCTAACCTCGAGTTGGCCATTTTCAAGTTCATTCTAGTGTCATGTCCATGTTCAAGTTTCATGTCGAGTTCGTGTCAAGTTTCATGGCAAGTTTCATGTCCATATCCAGATTCAAGTTATAACAATGTTCATGTTTCATGTTCATAACCAATTCATGTTTTGCCTAATCTACCCAAATTGTATTCCCATCGCATGTAAACGTGAATCGATCTAAATTACAAGTAAATCCAAATCCAGAAATAAAGGGAATAACATCAAAACTATGATAGGCACAAAGGACGAGCATAATGTGATAAAAGGGGTTACAAGACTAGCATGACATAACTTGAGATAATTGGTTACAACATCACTGGCATATAGAAAATAATAGCCTCAAAACATTAGGAATTCAAATCTAGCGTGATAAGGTGATAGTCATGATAAAAGTTGACATATGGTTATAGTCCCAAACTTGTCAATAATAACTGATTCAACATCACAGGCATGATAATATTATGAACATGAAAGGATATGATTTACAACATGAATAGGCCCAAATTAATTTCATAGTAATATTCCCAAAAGTCAAGATCCAAGATGAACAAGAATAGATATGAATCAATTATCATGCATAGGTCCAATTCCAATTTATAACATGTCCATATTAAGTTTATAGTTTAATCTAAAAATAACTTGGACTTATAGTGCGTGGATCGAGAATTAGAAAGCAGAAGTTGATGTTGAATCTCTATTTGATTAATCGTGTTCTAATTGAAAACCCCCAATATGCAATTCCTAGCCGTAGTCTTCAAGAAATAGTCTTCGTGTTCTAATTTACTTTTAATTTAATTTAGAAGAAGCCATGTCCATCAAGAATTTGTGCAGCATAAGGTTAGAGAAGAATGGTGTAAAGAGAATGGGGCTAGGAGGCTGTTTATAAAGGATTAGGCGGACAAATCTAGACTGAAAACGAAACCAGATACATCAGAATGAACCCAGGCTCAAAACTGGGCTTCAGCACCAGGTCGGCCATAGGGTCGACCTGGTCCCTGGGAGGTCGGCCATAGTGTCGACCCCCAGGTCGACCTGGTCCTGGGCGGGAAAATTCCCGCCCAGTCTGCACTGGGGTTGAATTCGAATTTTGAATTCAAATTCGAGCTGTTTTTCTGTTCTGAAAATCCTTGAAACTTCATAGGGTCATATCTCCCTCATACAGACTCCGTTTCTCGAAAACTCGGACTCGTTTTCAAGCATGAATTTCGAGACGAACGCAATGGCGCAACTTGTTTCCCTTGATTCTTATTTAAAAATTTAATTCTGCCTTGATTTATGGTTTTAACATGTTATTAAAATACGGGTTGTTACAAAATTATAGTGAGGAGTTCTCACCTTTGGGTTCAACTCCACCGTGCTTTGTTATCGCCTAGATTCGCTGTTCTGATCCTGTAATGTCCCGTATTTTTACGGTGCAATAATTAATTTATTTAGTTATTTAAATAATGGTTTAGAGAATTAAATGGTTGTTTAATTAAATAATTTAAATAACAGAATGATATATTTGTTATTCCGAAATAGTCGGAAATAGTGAATTGACGATATGGTGTGAACTGAACAATTTAAAATATATATAATTCAGTTTGGAATTGAATTCGAATAACGAATATATTATTTAAATGAAGTTTGAACATATAATTATATTATAATTAAAATCGAGCCTGAAATGACGCGGTAGTTCGCTATTTGGCGATTTGAACTTCAACTGTATATACCGGGTCCATTTTAAATCGGATTTCTGTGAAACAAGAAACGTTAGGAGCTGGTGAAGTATATATTTATAATGGGAAAGAAAAATCGGGATTTCATTGTGTAGATTTTTTTTTATGTCCAAATCAAATTTTAGAAAAGTCGTTATGGAATTCCTTTGAAATTTATAAATATATATTTATATTATAAAAGGATTTTTTTATATAAATCGAATATCGATATAACTGGGAATTTTGAAATGTCGAGTTATAAATCCAATTGGAGTTGTATGATATTCTAGTGTGGATATATACGATAATAATTATTTTTATTTAATTTAATAATTTTTAAATATAGTTATATATTTAAATGGGTTATTTAGAGCTTTAAAAATAGCCAGTTTTGCAAACGACCTCTGTTTTCGATTAAACTAATTTTGTTGGATCCGCAATATTAAATTATTGCTAGATTTCAATTTTCGTGATGTTTGAGGTCAGTATGTGGTCGTACGGATTGTTAATGTGAAAAACAGTTAGTATTTCGACGGTTAAAAATACGCTTTGTGAGCAAACGGAGTCGGAATTCGACGAAACCAGTTTCGTTGGGACTGTAATGTCAAACTGTAGCTACATGCCAATTTTCATGATTTTTCAGTGTTGTATGTGATCATAGGGATTTTTAAACAGTATAGATGAGTAGCGATTCAATAAAAGAAAATAAACAAATTGAATAAAAAAATAATAAAAATACCCTATATAAACATCTTAATCCTCCCAACCCTAGTCGACAATTCTCATTCACCATTTTGTGAGCCAGCGCATAACTTCCTTCCAGGAAAAAAATTTCGATCTTCAAAAATCGATATAAAATCATGGAATTTTCTATAAATCATATCATATATATATATATATATATATATATATTTGCATTCGTGAATCAGTTCTCTTCAATTATATACTCCTTTTGTGGGATGTGATCGCTGTGTTGAGTTCAGCAGTTTTAGGTTTCGGTAGCTAGGGTTTACAGTTGCTGGAGATTTAGGAATCGATGGGTGAAATAGTGTTCCGTTTTGAGCTAGGCGGGGTGTAGAAAGCTTGCTTGGATTTTTTTGAGGATGATCAGCGTCGAAAAATGTCGTGCGATTTACTGGTGCGACAGTTGAGGGGTTTCGACGCGGTTCAGTGAAGAGGGGCGAGTTCGATCTTACTCGTATGGGAAGGTACGGTTTTGAACGGGAAGAATTTAGGATATTTTTGGTGAATTAATCATGAAGAGGAGAGAGAGCGTAGTGGAAGCGTGAATTTGTGGAAATGGAGCGATATGGTAATTGTGTTTTATGGTATTAGGACAAGAAGAGGAGTAGAGGGATGGGTCGGTGGATTTTGAAGAAGGGTCATGGGCCGGGTTCAAGAAGTAGGCCCAGTTTTTTTTATAATTTAAGATTTAATTTAATGTATATACAAACTTGTAAATGGCTTATCGTTTTCGTACGATATCAGAATCGGACGAAACAATATCCGTTGGGATCGTATGGACGATGGCTACACATGGAACTGACCGGGAGTGAATTGGAGCTTGTTTGGATTTATGGTGAAATTAAACGCCTGAATCAAATCAATGACCAATTATCTTTATTTAACGATAACCATCCAATGTGAATAAATCTCACTAACTCTGCTCAATTTATATTTTTATATAATATTTTTAGAATTTATAAATGATGATTGTTTGCTGTGTGTTGGCTATTTGGTTGAACTGCTAGTTAATTGGCTGAAAACATAGATAACGATATTTAAAAATCGTTAATCGAATATTGATTCTATTATCGGAATATTTCATATTCGTGTTATTTTTGTTGATTAACATCTGTGGATGCGGGGAAAAAGGTCGGAGGGATCCAACTGGGTTCCTCAACATTTATTTTACTGTTATTCATATATTGTGATATATGATGTGATGTATAATCTATTGTAGATTATGTGTGCTTGGATAATATTTATCATTGTTATATGGTATGTTAAATACCATAAGAAATACCAAAAAGAAAAAAGGGAATTTTCAAAACGTATATTGAAAATGAAATGTTTATAAAATCAAAGGATTTCGTAAAGAGAATATTTATAACATCAAAGGATATTATAAAAGGATTTATTTAGAAAATAAATAGAATAGAAAAGAAATATTTATAAAACGAATAAAAAAAAGAAATAGTTGGAAAATAAAAAGGATTACTTATGAAATCAATGGTTTTATATATGAAAGGAAAAGGGTTTTATAAAAGAACATATTTTTATAAAATCAAAGAACAAATATAAAGGAAATTATTTGTAAAAGGAAATATTTATAAAACAAATGTAAAAGGAATATTTATTTGTTAAATAAATAGAATTGAAATGGGATATTTATTTCAGAAATAAATAGAAGTATAAAAGGATTATTTATTTAGAAAATAAATAGAATAAATATAAAAGGAAAACATTTACAAATAGAATTGAAAAAGAATTATTTATTTAGAAAATAAATAAAGATAAAAAAGAACTATTTGATAAATAAGTGGAGTTAAAAGGAAATATTTATTTGGTAAATAAATAAAGTTATAAAAGGAAATATGTATGAAATAAATGGAATTATATAAAGGAAATATTATATGAAATAAATATAGAAAAATAGAAAAGGAAGTATTTGTAATCAAATACAGTTATCAAATATAATTTATTTGAATAAGAGTTAGTCGATTAGAGTTAACCAGATAGAGTTAATTGAACATAGTTAATCGAATTAGGATTTTATTGAATATTAGTTATT
This sequence comes from Allium sativum, assembly GCA_030737875.1. Taxonomy (NCBI): domain Eukaryota; kingdom Viridiplantae; phylum Streptophyta; class Magnoliopsida; order Asparagales; family Amaryllidaceae; genus Allium; species Allium sativum. The sequence goes on from CM060915.1 coordinate 134,391,375, forward strand.
CAATTAGAGTTGATCGGATATAGTTATTTGAGATAGAGTTAGTCAAACATAGTTATTCAGGATGAGTTTCCATTTCGTACGACTGCTAGCGAAATTCGCAGGGCTGCAGATAGCCTAAGGCGGTCGGATGTTTCCTAAGGGAATCGGGCGTAACCATTGTGATCGCTGCGATCTAGAGTCAAGCGAATGGAGTTAAATCGAATATTAGCCATTCGAAATAAAGTTAAACAGACATAGTTATTCGAATATAAGTTATTCGATAGGAGTTAAATAAGTTGAGTTAAATAAGTTGAGTTAATCAAGTAAGTTAATCAAGTTAAGTTAATCGAGTTGAGTTAGTCAAGATGAGTTAATCAAACTGAGTTAATCCAAATGAGTTAATCCAAAGGATTTATTCAAAATAGTTTATTCGAATAGAATTAAAGGAGTTATTCGAAATAGTTTATTCGAATAGAATTAAGGGAGTTAATCGAATATAGTTTATTCGAAAGGAGATTAATTGAATGTAAATCATTCGAAGAGAGTTAATCGAATGTAAATCATTCGAAGAGAGATTATCGAATATAGTTATTCAAGAAAGAGTTATCGAATATAGTTTATTCGAAAAGGAGTTATCGAATAGAGATTTTTCCAAAGAGAATTATATGTTGAATTCGATTATATCGAATTCGGGAAAGTCATATTTACTTTCCGTTTTTAATCAAGATTTGCTTATTTATTAATAAATTAGTTGTTTAGTTATTTAGTTAGATTAAGGAATAAAAGTTATACTTTGAAGTTGGATATTAAAGAAGAAGGGATTATAACGCTATAGTTATAATCAATGTTTTAAAATAAAGAAGTGGATTCATAAATAGAATCCGAGTTATGTAAGGAAGTTGGTTAAAAGATTTAAAAAGTTGAACTTTGTCTATTTCGAAGTTAGAAATGTTGTTCAGTTAAGGTCTGGGAGGTAATTATACCCCAACTTGATTGACTTCGTTTCTGACTAAGGAATGGTTAAGGTTCGATAGTGAAGGTTGGCTAAGTGAATTTAGTTAATGAGCGAAATGATTTGAATCGGTGTAGCGATGTTTATTTAAACATCTGTATCAATCTAATAAAGGAGTTTTTTTGGAAATGTTTCCAAATAAGAATCAGAAATGTTTTTCTAATATAGGAAATAAGAAATGGGAGTGAATATGGAGATGTTTTCAAATGATTTATAAAGTATATTTTCTAAATTTAGAAAATAAGAATTTACGAATATATAGCAATGGAAAATGAATAAATTAACGATAAGTGAATTTAAGAGATAAATGATGAATGATGATTGATCGATCGAATTTATATATGGAAATAAGATCGTTGGTTGTACACCTATTTTCCTTTGATAGTTAAATCACCGACTACCAAAATTTTTGACCATTTTTCCGTCGTCAATACGGAGAGACCGGGATTAGATTCATTATCTAAAAACCACTCTGTATGGACGTTAGCATTGCGATCAAATATGATGAAAATAGGTGAAGATGGAGTTATGCAAGGGCTATCCTGTTTACAGAATAGTGCCTTCAGTTTGTTCAGTCCCAGGACAACGTGAATGGACGAATGTCTGACAGAGTATATCTAACGGATCGCGTAAGTTGATCTCTTCAAACATACTTACGTTTGGTGGCAGAGGAATTCATTTCTCTTAGCTTTATACCCGTGGTATTTTTGGCGAAATCAATTTGTGATTTGGCGGGTATGACGATGTGGCATTCAAAATAAATGGTGGTTAGGTGTTCCAAAAGATACGTTATGACCTCAAGCCTCATCAACCGGGAAATAACAGAAATCGGGCAGGTAGCATGGCTAGGTGGGTCGCTCCCATTAGGGTGTATATCACCTATCTAGAGAAAATCTATTTCATTCTTTTATCTATTTTCGATGCTATCCCTTTTCCGGAAACGGTGGGTAGCTCCCAACCGTTGGTGATATGCAATCGATACACTCAAGCGAAATGAGTGGTCGGTCATGTGTGGGTCGGGTTGCAAGACGTTCTTGTTGAACCCAGTGTATTCGCCTCTAGAGATACACTATCGGCATGTGGTCCCATACCTTGTCATTGTCGAAATCCAATCTCCAATCAGCACCCGTGGTTTTGTTTGTATATTATATATGTGGAACGTGAGATGCAAGCGTTCTGCTAGATTGTTAATTACTTGTGATTAGACATTATTATAACATCAGAAAAGTATTGATTTCCAAAACTGTTTTGGATTATCGTACGGTAAAAACTGTCTGTGTTTATGTGTGGATCGGTCATACGATTACATTTTATTTTGAAAAGGATTTTGAAAAGTTAAACGAATTATTTGAGTTTACTCACACCAGTCCCATGACTAACCCAGAGTTTATTTTGTTTTGTTTTCCCTAAACTCTTGGGTGCCCAAATTTGTATGGGCAGTCAAGTAGTTCAGGTCTTTACAGATATACTTGGAGGAGCTTGAAGCAGAAGGCTTCAGGATTATATAGCTATTGTTATTTCCATTGTATGTAAGTGTTGTACTCTGGTAATGTTAACCTATACATATATACTGTTTTATTACAAGGTTATGTTATATATTATATCTTATTCATTCCGCTTTGAGATTTGTATTACTCTGGTCCTGTTCTGTAGTGATCTTCTTCTTCATGTATTCTAAATTTCTATCTTATCTATTCTCACCCTCTAACTTCTTTCTATTAATGAACAGGTATTTCCAATGTCTGAATAGTCAACATGGTAGGTTTTTGTTGATTTTCGGAGTCAAAAATCCCAGTTCGTTACAGATTCCAACGCAATCTGTTTCACGAAATTTATATTAAAAATCATATTTTTACCTACGCTATACATTTTAAAAATCATATTTTTATTTCACTACTATATATATAATGATCATATTTTTATAACGCTACATGTATATAAAAGATTATATTTTTATTTTGCTACATGTACATAAAAGATTATATTTTTATTTTGCTACATGTACAGAAAAGATTATATTTTTACTACGCTACATGTACATAAAAGATTATATTTTTATTTTGCTACACGTACATAAAAGATTATATTTTTATTACGCTACATGTACATAAAAGATTATATTTTTATTTATAAACTATACATGAAAAAATCAAATTTTTCTTTATAAACTATACATGAAAAAAAATTCAAGTTTTTCTTTACAAGCTATACATGAAAAAAAATCAAGTTTTAGTTTACAAGTTATACATGGAAAAAATCAAAATTTTCTTTAACTAGTATTAATAGCAATATGTTCATAAAAATCATAACTTTATGAATTAAAAATCATACCTTTACATGTTTAAAAATCATAAATTTATTATCATAAAAATCATATTTTTATTAGCATAAAGATCCTATTTTTATTTGCATAAATATATTAATTTCTAAACTAAAAATTATAGCTTTCATTGTATGAAAATAAAATTAGAAAATCTCACAAAATTTTATGGTTTCGATTGCTGAGGAGCTCATCGGTGGTGCTGGTCTGCGGCGGTGGAGGGTGGTGCAATGGCCATGGCGCCAGAATTTGCTGATTTGGGCTCAGGGTTTCACGGTTGAGCTTCAAGTCAGAGAAGGAGAGGGCGGAGAGAGAAGGGGAGGCGATGGAGGGGCGGTCGCTGGCCAGAGGGAGCGGCGATGGGTGGTTGGGAGGCGGCGACGGTAACGTAGGTGGGGGCAATGGGTTTCAACGGGTTCTCCCTTTTTTTATTTTGTTCTGAGCGATGAGGAAGAGAGAGAGAGAGAGATAAGGGGGTTATATAATTATTTATTTATTTAATTCTCCAAAAAGTTGACTTTTCATCCGAACCCCAAATCGAACCCAACAACTATCGTCACTAGCGTACTACCCCCATTCTGAACACAATGAGATATGTTCGGTAAGCCAATTCGACTGTTTCGATCAGTTTCCATCAAAATCAAAATATAAATCTGTATATTGAATTTGAACGCATATTTCAATTTACCAGGGCCAATACGGACCCCAAAAATTCCAGAAAAATAAACCTGGCTATGTTTTGACGATACGGTCCTAACAAAACTAATTTCATTGAATTTGGAGACTGTTTGAAAAACTGTAATTTTTCAGTCGATTAAATTCAAACTGAAATGTCCAAATCTAGCAATAATTTGCCATTCCGGATCCAACAAAAGTGGCTTCATTGAAAATGGAGGTCGTTTGCAAAATGGCTATTTTTAAGGGCTATATTTCCATAGTGACTATTCTGCATTTTGAATTGGGCATAACTTTTTATTCCCGCTATGAAATTTTGATTTTTTGGGTTCGTTGGAAAGATATTCTCAAAAAGATTCTAATATTTTTGGTTTCACTAAGATCTGGATTATTTTGAATCTTGTACATTCATTTGAAATTTGAAATCGAATTTTCAAACTACTGCGCCATTTTCAATTCCTTTTATAAATAAAATAAATTTTTATATTCTAACTTCGATTGAAATAAATTTCCTGTCGTTATTATTTAAAATAATTCATTTTAAATATTCAAAATTCACTAAAACTGCAAAAATAAAAATTTAAAATTAGTTCTGATTTTTCGGGTTGTTACACATTTGAAAGCTCTTTTAATATAAATCAAACGTTTTTCATTTCATGGAAATCTGGTTTATATTGAAAAAGTTATAAGCGTTTAAATTTTGTAACTAAAATACGCAAATTGCCATTGTGCGACAAGCTCTATTTTGACAGCAATAAAAATAAATCTTCCGTACTTCAAAATACCATAGAAAACCATTATATACTCATGTAAACCATTTAAAGTAATTTAGTTTGACTTTCCAAATTATTTTGTGTTCAAAATTGAACTTTAATTTTTTACTTAATAAATCAAATTCCAATTCATTTCTAAATTCAAATAACTTCAAATTAACCATCCCATCCGTCGGATCAGTTAGGGATAGCTAGGGAGAGCAGGAAACTTTATTTCCAAACCCAAGCCTAGACACTATCCTCTCTATCATCCTAGAATGTTCTGGTATTTATTTATTTATTTAAAGAACTTTATCAATATATATGAATTCATACATATGGTCTTTCCTGATTATTAACCTTCAATTTCAATAATGATATTGCTTCTAATTACGAAGGAGATTTGTCGATCACCAATGTGATACCATAATTGTCGTGTCATAGTGTGTACGAAACAACATCAACAACCATTATAAACATTCATAGCAACCATCATTAACATGATTTAATAAATCATAATTGTGCACAAGCATAATAACACTAACGCTTAATAGTGTGTGTTTTAAACTACGCATCCATCATCCATCACAACAAACATCAACCATCACTAACCACTAATAATCCATCACTATATTTAAATTAGTCCAACTACTAGTTAAACACATAAATTGTGGTGAAAGAGTTCTCACCAAATAGCTTTCCAATCTTCACGGTAGGCGAGCCTAGTTGAGTGTACTGTTGGACAGTATTTCGGCGGAATGTCTTCGTCACCGATATATATATATATATATATATACTATATATTAATCTCTCTCTTTATGTGGGAATAAGGAGGAGGAGGATGACGACGAACTTTATCAAGGTGGTGGTGGAAAAGAGGAAGACTTATGTCATGGAAACCATGGCCATAAGCTTTAAGAATAAGGTGGAAAAGAGGAAATGGAATGGAATGGTAAGAAAATGGGGAAAATGTCTCCTTATATAGGAATGGAGGGTTGACGAGGTGATGACACATCAGGGGGCAAGTGGAAGGCATGCCTGGAAGGAGGCATCCAAAAATACAAGTGTAAGGACACTTGTCTTAAGGATAGAAGGTGAACTTTCGGTAGCATTTCCCCTTAAATGCTATGAAAACTAAGGGCAACACTTAATTCAAATGCTACTAATTCATGTTATGGTTTGACAAATCCGATCGAACGACAAATAGTATCAATAAATCCAAACCTATTAATAATCATTCTCATTTAAAATTCAAATAAAATCTATCATCTAACTTATCAAAATTATTAAATATTCTTAACATATATGTTTATGTCAAATTCAAATTTAAATTCAAATTAAGTAATAAAAATTCCAATTTTAAATTGGTTAAAAATTCTGGATCGTTACATTCACCCTTCCCCCCTTAGAACTTTTCGTCCTTGAAAGCGAAAGGGAATCGTAACTACTCATTTGACATCTTGTAGATTTACAAATTCATAATTAAAATTATTTATACAAAAGCTCCCTATTCTCATAAAGGATATATCGGGTAGAATATTATAACACACATATTTACGGACAACCATATCTACATGTCCTCCAACGATAACCTCCGGTTACCCATTATATTTGATTCATCGTTTACTGGGTCAATCACTTATACTCAACCATTTACTGCTTTCAAAAAAATTCAGAGTTATAAATTTATTCCCTTAGATCTTATCTTGAATATACAACAGTTACGAAACTTATTCCTTTTCAGTCTCCAATTTTTATCATTATTCGTTACACGAAAAACTTGATCATCTCTGAACTCAGCTTGTCTAAATGTTTCAGTTTAGGTAATTTCTTCTTATTATTCCCGCTTGCCAAATATCATTTAATCAAACTGTGAAACTTAATTCACAAGGTATTCTTGCTCACTTAAACATTTCCTTTTGTTCGGTTCATGGGTTTCTTCTTTGTCTTAGGACACTTACATATAAAATGTCCTTTCTTCTTGCATTTGAACAAATTATGTCTTCTCGAATGGTTTTCTTTTGTATTCTTTCTACGCATAAAACTACGAAATGTCCTTCTTGACTACAATAGATACCTTTGAATTTCCCCAATCTAAGGTTTTCTTCCTTTTCTTTTCGGTTATTAGCTTTTCTTGCTTTTTTAGGGTCATCCACCATTCGGTACCTGATAGACCAAACTCCATCTTTATTCCTATAAGGAAATTTTGTTGAAAAATCCAGGTTACTCTCCACTTAATTTACTGGCTTATCCCTTACTAACAAGTTTACCTGGTATAATTCTTACAACCCAATCAAATTTTCACTTTTCTATTTAAGTTCACATCAATTAAACAAACAATTTCAAACACTTATCAAAATGGATTTAAGTATATATTGATGTTTTAATCGGAACCATATAGTCATCCCACTTTTGAAACTCGAAAATACATACTGATGATGATGTAGTCATCAATAGAATCACCTTCTCGGGACTTGAGTGTGATTTTATATCTATCTAGTATAGTTAAGACTTCGTATATACGTTAGCTAGGCATATATTCAAAATCTTCTTATACTCGATAGTCCAACCTCAACATCAAATATAATACTCAAATTCTAATTTTTGATTTCTAACCATACTGATTAGTTACCTTAACAAATTTGACACAAATTTATCGATATTTTGAAATGTTACCCAATAGTGAAATTAAATACAAAAGGCATTTGTACTCTGATCCTTTTCCTGATCAGTGGAAGGGGCTTAATTACCATATGCCATAAGAAGTATTTTATGTGTAATTATAATCACAAAATGTAAACTTAACCTTAATCGTTTGATTAGGCATCCAGGTTATAATTAACCATATATTTCCAAAATATGTTTCTTTCTTAAAATATAACTTTTCAAAATTCATTTCATATATTCAAATACGCTTTCTCACATATAATACTCCAAAATTTCATTCTAGCGCATTACTAACCCTATCTCTAATGAGATATATATATATAACTCTGATCAGTCTTTCCTTTTTTTCAAATGTGTCGTATCCCATTGCTTTGAATAAGCCAAAGCTCTGATACTAAATGTAACGACCCGGCTTTTCGCCCAGTTTTCACTGTTAGTTAAAGCAACTTAAACCGTTCATAAATATGGATTGTTATAGGCACTTACACATTTGCACAAAATAAAAATAACTTTTCCATTATCATTAAAATAATATTACATCAGAGTTACAAGAGGTATAACAGAGTACATCGATTACACAGGGGAAAAGGTACTAGACTCAGCGGAAGAATGTGAATGCTCCAGGCCATAATAGCTCCAGCTAAAACCAGAATCCTGCTCCAACCAACTCCAAGACTAAATCTGCGAACCAAACTACTAGGCTTCCCTCATAAAAATTATGGGCAGCCAGTGTTTAGGTGTGGGAACAATAAACTCCCGGTCAGTCATGGGACTGGTGTGAGAACTCAAAATAGTTGTTTTTAGGGCTTATTTAAAAGTTAGGTAATCCACTGGACCACGCCGCTAATGCGGAACGGGTTTACTCCATGTGAATACCAGTGCATAGAAATCCGCAATGACTTTTTTGAAAAATGAAGCTATCATAAGCTCGTCCCACATCACACAATGTAAGCGCACACCAGATTGGCGAGTTTTGCCTTATGATAACCAAAAATGCCTTCATACGTGAGAATCCTCTTTTACTACTATATATGTGTGAAAAACCTTTTCACAAATAAATGTATTAATCCTAGCCAGCATAATGCCCCATCCCATTATATTGACAATCCTGCCGGTAACCAGCAGGCTATATAACCGTATGGGCTCTTAGTGGAGATTGGGTTTCCAATATGATGGTTCCTGGTACGAAAGACCATTCGTGGGATCACAAACTTTCTTGTGCGCATCATCCCAGTACTCGCGGATAACGTCCAGCCTCGGACTCGATTATACAAACCCACGATACATGAATTAGAGTACCTAACAAATAGCATCCCAGACTGGGGACTTCGTAGTACCCTTTCATAATCAAATCCCAGTGCACTGAACATACAAAACAAACATAAAAATCTAACCACTGGTTTACCATCAATCTGGGGTATGAGGTTCGTCGAGGTCACGATATACACAAAGCTACCCTTAAATAAGTCATGCTTTGATCATCCATAACTCATCACATAAATAAAATATTCCACATTGTCCATTCACTATGCATCAATGATTTCCATCAATATATAACCTCTAAGCTCATACGTCTTAGAGAAGGGTGTTAAGCAAGTGAATAAATTCTCCGCCGCCAAACAGATATATATTAATAAAGATCAGTGCTACATAGTCAATTACAATGTCAGACACACAATCCATACATGTCCGTTCTGGGTCTGAACGTAACAACAATCCAGAATTCCTTCACATACCTTTACATACGTCCCAGTCTTCAATGTCGTCTTCAATATCTTCAACTGCTCCATAAAGTCATATTATTACTTGGAATGATGTTCGTACATACATCCGATCCTGGCCTTTCCAAATAATAAGCACAATTAAAAACCCAATTACGGAACACCCAGGCTTTCTACCAATCTCCTTCCGTCTTGGATTTTGTCAAAATTAAACTTCTTTAAACCCATTCTCAAATTTTTGCAAAATCCATATTTAACCTTCCTCTTTTAAAACACATCCTTTAATTAATTTTCTGTTTAACAACTCTTTATCAAAATCCAATTTCCTTTGAAAATCTTTAATCCACATCTCAACCATAGTTTCCAATTAAATTTATTTTCCAATATTCCATTCTTTAATTTTAACTAAAAGATTATACTTTCTTTTCAATTCCTCACTTTTAATTTCCTCAAATCATGATTAAATCCTCAAATTACGATAAGGATTTCCATAACTCAACCTCATTGAGTTTCCAGAAAGATATTATTAAAGATACGATTCACAACAAAACCCAAATCAGTCGATATTGAACAAAAGTTACAGAGAAATTGTATCTACTTATATTCGATATCAATTCTCATAATCAACGAATACTATAAGTGGAATAACGATATAATAATATCTTCCTAATTCCTCAAAAATATACGTTTACACCACAGAATTCCATATCAAATATCTGAAGATTATTTCTATCCAACTTATCCCAATTAACTTGGGAAACTCTTATCTTAATTAAAAGATTTATCCAACTCTTTGACATTAGATCTAGATAGAAATTCCATCAACTTATCCTCAATATTAATTTTTGTATCCAACTCACACTATAAACAGAATAATGGTGAACTACCTTTAAAATTCCTCAACTAGTAGAGTCATCATCTACCGGATTAATATCAAACATTCGAAGATTTATCTACAACCATATCCAATTATTTAAAATTGAAAACCCATTTTAGTATCAAATAAATCAATTTAATTTCCATATAAAACATTTTCAATACTACTAAATCTTTGAAAACATTCCACCAATCATTTACAAATGATTGCTTATAGTTCGGAAACAACTCGCGGTTTACCACTTGAAAATAGATTGTTTTCAAAGAAAGATTTACCATAGTGTTTCAAAAGCATTACAAAACAGTTATCTTAACTACTTTGATCAAAATATCATTTATCTTAGCCAAAACATATACTTTACGATTCAAAACACTTTTACATGATTTATAATGATTTTTAAAAAAAATCCATATTTTTAATGCATTTAAAATAGTTATTTATAGTTATGGTGGACAACCGCTCTTACAATGACCTTTTCCAAAATGGTTTTAAACATAACTTGAAAATTATAACACGAAATTAAAATCCCTTTCACTCATTTGAAAGCTCTTTTTAATGTAAATCAAATGTTTTTCGTTTCTTGGAAATTCGATTTAGATTGCAAAAGTTATAAGCGTTTAAAGTTTGTAACTAAAATACGCAAATTGCCATTGTGCGACAAGCTCGATTTTGACCGCAAGAAAAATTATTCTTCCGTACTTCAAATACCTTAGAAAACCATTATATACTCATGTAAACCATTTAAAACCATCTAAAGTAATTTACATTGACTTTCCAAATTATTTTCGGTTCAAAATTCAACTTTTATTTTTTACTTAATAAATCAAATTCCAATTCATTTCTAAATTCAAATAACTTCAAATTAACCATCCCATCCGTCGTATCAGTTAGGGATAGCCAGGGAGAGCAAGAAACTTTATTTCCAAACCCAAGCCTAGACACTATCCTCTCTACCATCCTTGAATGTTCCGGTATTTATTTATTCATTTAAAGAACTTTATCAATATATATGAATTCATCTATATGGTTTTTCCCAATTACTAACCTTCAATATCAGTAATGATATTGCTTCTGAGATCTGTCAATCACCAATATGATACCATAATTGTTGTGTCATAGTGTGTGCGAAACAACATCAACAACCATTATAAACATTCATAGCAACCATCATTAACATGATTAAATAAATCAAAATTATGCACAAGCGTTATAACACTAACGCTTAATAATGTATGTTTTAAACTACGCATCCATCATCCATCACAACAAACATCAACCATTAACCATCATTAACCACTAATAATCCATCACTATATTTAAATTAGTCTAACTACTATTTAGACACAAATTGCGGTGAAAAAGTTCTCACCAAACAGCTTTCCAATCTTTACGGTAGGCGAGCCTAAGCTGAGTGAACTGTCAGACAATATTTCGGCGCAACGTCTTCTTTACCAATATATATACACTATATACTAATCTCTATTTATATGGGAAGGAGGAGGAGAATGACGAAGAACTTTGGCAAGGTGGTGGTGGAAAAGAGGAAGACTTATGTCATGGAAACCATGGCCATAAGCTTTAAAAATAAGTTGGAAAGGAGGAAATGGAATGGATGGTAAGAAAATGGAGAATAGGTCTCATTATATAGGAATGGAGGGTTAAGGAGGTGATGACAAATCAGGGGGCGAGTGGAAGGCATGCATGGAAGCGGTTATGCAACAATACACGTGTAAGGACACTTGTCTTAAGGAGAGAAGGTGAACTTTTGGTAGCATTTTCCCTTAAATGCTATGAAAACTAAAGGCACACTTAATTCTAATGCTACTAATTCATGTTATGGTTTGACAAATCCGATCGAACGACAAATAGTATCAATAAATCCAAACTTATTAATAATCATTCTCATTTAAAATTCAAATAAAATCTATCATCTAACTTATAAAATTATTAAATATTCTTAACATATATATTTATGTCAAATTCAAATCTATATTCAAATTAAGTAATAAAAATTCCAATTTTAAAATAGTTAAAAATTATGGATCGTTACACCAATGGTTTGATTTTAAAATATGTCCAAATCTATTTTGGAAAAGGTTGTTATAGATGTAGTTCGGTAGCCGAAATTGGAAACTGAATGTAAGGGCCTTAATAAAATTATTAAAAATATGAATAAATTATGTTAAATCATAATTTATGATTTGGAAGAAATTTTGGACGAAATATTTCAAGTTTTGGAAAGATAGAAGATGTTTTAATCTGGATAAGTTGTTAAACAACTAAAATAAAGAACCAAGAAGAATTATAATGGTTTTAATATAACCAGGGATTTCCAATAAATAAATTGGATTTGAATGGAAATTATCTTCGGATATTTCAGTATTGGATTCCGTGATAATACAGATATCATTGAGGAATTTGGAAGATATAGATATCGTTATTTCCTATACGGTATCTGTTGGTTTCAGAATTTTATATTGAATATAAGTCGATACGATTTTTATTCAAAACCTCACATTTGATATCAAATTGGATTTTGGGTTTGTCGTTAATGTAACTTCAATAACACTATTCTTAAACCCAATTGAAATGAAATTTGTGAAATAAATCTTTTAATTAAGATTTAATTTAGTCCTCCAAAGTAAGGTTTTCCACTTAATAAATATAATTAGAAGTGAATGGAAATTTGATTTGGGTTTATCATGAATGATGTTTTAAATTACATTTATTCTTTAACCCAGTCGTAGGTGAAAATATGATTTGGAATGAATCTTTGAATTAATATTTGTTGGAATTTTCCTAAGCGAAGTTTTCCATTTTAACAAATTACATTGGAATTGAATGGAAATCGATTTAGTGATAATTGAGATGAAACTCCATGGAGGTAGACCTTTACTATTTAAGGAATTTAAAAGGCTTTGTCGTTATTCTGCTTATAGTATTAGTTTGATATGGAAATTTATATCAATTATAAAATGATACGATTTCCTTTTGGATTCCATTTTTAATGGATGTTGATTTTTGGTTTATTGTGAATGATGTTTTAAATGACATTTGTTCTTTAACCCGATTAAAGACAGGATTAATTTCCTAAAGTTGAATAATTATGAAATAATGAATTCTGGAGATTAAACTAAGTGGAGTTTTAATAAATCTTTATTTAGATTTGAAATGTAAAGTAGTAATTAAACTTACCGTTTCGCTCCATGGGATGAATAGGTTGGGATTGGCATAGCGATATGAAATATTTTCTTTTGCGTTATGTTCATTAATCTCGATAAAGCTTCAAAAACTTAATTTGGTTTAAGTCTATAAGAAGATATTGTATAGAATCTTTTGGAATGATTTCCCAAGAAGGATTTAAACGATAAGTTTAGATGAAGTAAATCTTGATAAGATTTATTAGGTTGATTCCCATGTAATGAATATTTGAATAAAAGAATATTCTGGATTGAAATGAGATGCATGATATATTTAATTTTCACTTGATTTTAAAGATGCGCGAGTTATTCGGAAAGAACGGGTTAACCCGTTCTGAATAACTGTTACGACGATTAAAAGTCAAAGATATGAATATGGTGGTTGAAGACCGGAGATCTTCACATTGCTTGGATTGTTGTTGATGTCTTGATTTGGGGTGTATAATCCAAGACAAGGTTATAAGTGGTGGTGATCCAGAAGTACTTGGAGATCGACCGGATATGCGAGGGCCTTTCTCCTGTATTGGACATATGGGACGAGGAATAAGGTGCCTCCAGTTTCGTTCAAACCCTGAACGGACTTGCAAATGGATTGAGTATGACATTGTATTTTATATTGTATTTTTTGATCTCTACAAAATATATATCTGTTTGGTGGTGGAGAATTTATTCTCTTAGCTTAACACCCTTCTCTCTGTGACGTATGAGCTTAGAGGTTATATATTGGTAGACATCAATGGTACAGTATGGATTGACAATGTGGCATGCTAAGATGCAGTGATCAAAGCTTCTTGTTGGGAAGCAGATCTTTGTGGATGATGATTAGAGCATAGTTTATATAGCTTTGATTTATGTATGGAGTTAATTTGCGAGACTCACACATCGGTGTGATGGTGAACTGATGGTTAGATCATTATACTTTCAAGATGAGGATGAGCAACCTACAGGTTGAGATTAGACAACTTTTAGGGTTGTCATGGATTTAGTCAACCGAGGAGAGCTCGGTTTGGTCGCTTTACACCCAGAGGGATAGGGTATATATACACCTGATTCTCAGAAGGATAGAGTAAGCAGTGTTTTCCAAAGCTCTGGACTTAAGAGGCGGTTATACTCGGAATCCTGTATATAGTGTGAACATGTATTATGGTGCTTTCCAAAGCTCTGGACTTAACCATGAAAATACACTTCGTGATCAATCTCTCATATCAGACACCATCAGGGATGGAAATCCAATTTCTAATACGCGACTTTAAGGTTTTAGTTGTATATGTGGCAACATAGTAGGATGGGTACTATGTCATCTAAGATTAATACATTTACTTTCAGAATTGAATTCTACACTATGCACTTGTAGTAATAAAAGATAAATTTCCGCATATCAAGCATGTTTGGCTATTAAAAGGTAAAACTCTATCCTTCGGCTTGCGTTTGCATTGTGTGATGGGACCTGAGTCTTATAATAGCTTCATTGTTCTTTATTTAGTATCGTGAGTTTTTTATGGTATTCATGTAGGGTAAACCCGTTTCGTGTTCGGGGTTTACCTGACTTTAAAATAAAGTTTAATAACTATTTTAAGTTCTCACACCGGTCCCATAACGGACCTAGAGTTTATTGTTTTCATCTAAACTCTGGGTGCCTATATTTTCCACACGGGCAGCTTGTAGTTTTTGTTTTGCAGGTTTTCTATTCACAGGATTCTGGATTATGGTTAGAGCTTTATTCTGGATATATTTTTGATCCTTGGATGTGTAAGTTGATGGTTTTATGTTGTGCGTTGTATAATTATATTTATGTTATTTTATTTCCGCTGCATTGTAATTTATTCTCTGTAATTATTTACGTTGTACTCTGATGTATGTTGTCAATTATTGTAATAACAATGAAATGTTCTTTTGTGTTCTGTTCTGATGTGTTGTATTCCCATAACGGTTCGAGAATTTTTGACTTTTGGATTGGACTTATGTGGTTTATGGTCGATTCGAAGGGTGGGGATTTTGCGTTGCTACAGGTGGTTTCGGAGCTTTGGTTTACAAAGCTCAGGGATACGACTCATTAGAACAATATGAATGAATTCGTCAGAGATAAGATTAGTAATATTCTATAAGAATAACTCATTAGAGATGGGATCAATAGTATCCTAGGATGAGTGGCTCATTAGAGATAGGTTTAGTAATACCCTAAAATGAGTTGGAAGAGTATTATATATAGAAGAAAATGAATTTTCATATTCATGAAAACTGAACTTGATTTTGAAAGATTATATTTCGAACATAAAAAAATGTTTTGAAAATAAATGAGTAACCTGCCTGATTATTTTATAATATGACTTTGAATGTTTGTTTTGACGCTAACGTTGGACTATCGAGTATATGAAGATTTTGCATACACGCTTGGCGAACGTATATACGTAGTCTCAAATGTACGGGATTGATATAGATTCACATTCTAGTCGCTTGAGGATTATTCTGGTAATTATGGCCACATCACTAGTGTTTATTTTCGAGTTTTGAAAGTGGGATAACTATATAATCCCAATTGAAACGTCGAAATATACTTAAACTAATTCAAGAAAGTATTTGGAAATAATTTGAGCTTTAAATTTAACTAATATTAGTTAAACATATTGAAAAGGTAAACATAAATCAAATGAACTAAAATTTAACTTAAGCGAAGTTAAATAAAACTATAATAATAAAATTTATTAAAAAATGAAAAAAAATTGAATTGAGTTAAACAAAATTTAACATCAATGTTGAATTAATTTTGAAATTCATTGGAATTGGATATGTATATATTTATATTGGACAGGTTATGTGTAATAACCTGGAAATCTGAGCCAATTTAAAAAAAATTATTTTGGCAATTTTGATGAATTTTGAATATTTAAAATGAATTATTTTAAATATTAACGACGAGAAATTTGTTTTGAATAGAATTAGAACTTATATATTTATATAGATCGTCGTTAGAATATAAATATTTTATTTTAATTATAAAAGGAATTGAAAATGGCGTGATAGTTTGAAATTTCGATTTCAAAGTTTGAATGAATGTACAGGATTCTAAATAAACCGAATTTTAGCGAAACCGAAAATATTAGAATCTATTTGAAAATATCTTTCCAGCGAATGTGAAAATTTGAAATTTCATAGCAGGGATAAAAAGTTATGCCCAGTTGAAAATTCAGAATAGTCGCTATGGAATTTTGGCCCTTAAAAATGGAAATTTTGCAAACGATCTCTGTTTTCAACGAAACCACTTTTGTTGGATTCGGGATGTCAAGTTATTGCTAGATTCCAAAATTCGTAATTTTTCAAAGCAATATGTGAGCGTGGCAAAGTAAAACGTGTTTTAACAGTTTCAGTCAATTTCGATCGACTAGAAAATGGCCATTTTTCAAAAGACTTCAGAATTTGACGCCCCGGTAAATTGAAATGCGCGTTCAAATTCAATATATAGATTTATATTTTGATTTTGATGAAAACTGATCGAGACAACTGAATTGGCTTGCGATACATATCCCATTGTGTTCGGAATGGGGGTAATTAGCTAGGAACGACAATCGTCGGGTTTGAATCTGAGTTCAAAATAAAAGTCAACACTTTGGAGAAAAATAATAATAATAAAATATAAATATATAATATATATTCCCCTTTTACTCTAACCCATTCCCTCGGTAAAATCCGGCTTCCCCAAAATGAAAAAAAAGGACCTGCGCTCCTATAAGCCTAGCTGCCCATCGTCCGCCGCCACTGGCGATCGCTCTCACTCCCCCCCCCCCCCCCTCCGTCGTGCGCCACCCTCACCCCAGGCCCCCCTCCCTCTTCTCGTGCCCCTTGCTCCTCTCTCTTCTTCCCAGTTGAAACCCCGCAACCCCCTCTCCTCGAGAGCCTCCGCCGCCAGCAAGGAGGACCCCCGGCCACGCGCGAGCTTCCACCACTTCCTAGACCCTGGCGCCTCTCCTCCACACCCCTAGAACCCAAAAACAGTAAGTTCTTTTAATTTTTATTTACTGTATTTCAGTTTTTGTTAGGTAATAATCTTTAAAATAAAATCTGAACTATATGTATGAAGCATTGAATTTATTCTCGGTTTTTAATGTAATAAAAATTTGATTTTTACTTATATGTATAGCACGAAAAGTTATGGTTTTAAAGCGTGAAAAGGATATCAAAAGTTAGGATTTTTATTTATATTTCTAGATAATAAAAATATAATTTTTATATTATAGAAAGAATAAAAATATGATTTTTATATTATAGAAAGAATAAAAATATGATTTTTATATTATAGAAAGAATGAAAATATGATTTTTATATTATAGAGATAATAAAAATACGATTTTTATATTATATAGATAGTAAATATTTAATCTTTATATATGTAGCGATAGGATAAAAATACGATTTTTATATATATGATGTAGCGATAAAAATTCGATTTTTATATATATGAAGTAGCAATAAAATATGATCGTCAACGTGAACAGCGTGAAACAGATTTCGATGGAACTGACTGGAAGCAAAACTGAATCCAGATTGTTCTGAAATAAAGAATAGAGGAGTGGAACCCTCGGTGAGAACTACTCACTTTTATTTTAATTTCTACTTTGGAATGTATACTTGGATGCAGACGGTGCTTAGCAGCACCCGACACCCGTCGTCGACAGACCATGGATGACTTGTTTGTTTGATTGATGTGTTGTGAAATTCTATTGTGTGATTTGGAATGAGTAAATATTTTATATTTAAAAATATAATTTTTAACGTATATATAAAATAAATATTTATAAATAAATCGAACGATTTGTTTATGTACACCCATTTGACTGATATTGATTGGGACGATAAATTTTACACATCGCCCAACTGCACAAATAAAAATTTGTGTTTGTTAATTTGAAACCCCATGTAACACCCCGTATGTTGAATAACTTGCTATAATATAAATCAGGGCAGAATTAAATTTTAAAATCTGAATCAGGGGAAACGGGCTATGCCATTGCGTTCGTCTCGGAAAAATACGCGAAATAGAGTCCGAGTTTTCGAAAATCGGAGTCCGTATGACCCAGTTAAGGCCCGAAGAAGTTTTCAGAAAATTCAAAACAGATTTAAATATAAAATTTTCACATTTCAGAAGAGGCGGGAAAATTCCCGCCAGGCAGAGGGTGTCGACCCTAGGGTCGACATGGGTGTCGACCCCCTCCCTAGGGGTCGACCCAGGGGTCGACCCCTCTTGTCGGTCTGTGTGACCTGGGTGCACTGATTTGGGATTTGGGCTAGGGTTGGTGGCTAGTGACGAGATCTGACGGCTCTAATCTGATTACGGTTAATCTAATGGCCTAAAACACTTAACTAATCTATAAATACACCCTAAGACTACCCTAATTCATACTAAAATTGGACACAACGTCGTTATGCCGTCAAAATGCAACTAGAAGGAGCCACCAACAAATTTAAGAGGAAGATATCTTCTCAAATCAACTTCTAATCAACTCTAGCAACTTAATCCTCTTTATAGCAGTGCTAATCAACAAGTAGTGAGTTTCTATAGCCTTAATTACCAATTGTTGAAATGATTATGATAGGATATAATGAGGTTATGGCTATGAATGTGGATCAATGCAAGTTATGTTATCATATGCTATGTGTTCATGATGTTATGCAAGTTATATGCTATGTGTTCATGATGTTATGCAAGTTATGCAAGTTATATGCTATGTGTTCATGATGCTATGCAAGTTATGCAAGTCATATGCTATGTGATCATGATGTTATGCAAGTTATGCAAGTCATATGCTATGTGATCATGATGTTATGCAAGTTATGCAAGTCATATGCTAGGTGATCATGATGTTATGCAAGTTATGCAAGTTTTAGGCTATGTGTTCATGATGCTAGTTATGCAAATCGCTATGATAAACATTGATCCATTATGACACCATGTTATGCAAGTTTGGTGTTTGATTATATGCAAGTTCATATATGATATGTTATGCAAGTTTGGTGTTTGATTATATGTAAGTTCATATATGACATGTTATGCAAGTTTAGTGTTTGATTATATGCAAGTAACATGTGCAAGTTTACACCTTTGTATGATATGCATACATATGCAAGTTAACCCCTTATATGTCATACATACATTTGCAAGTTTACCCTTTGTATGACATAAGTAACTTATGCAAGTTAACCTCTTTATGACATATGTGATTCATGCAAGTTTGGGTTGATTATTTATGCTAGTTGGGTTTGATGTTATATGCATGTTGACACCTTTAAAACCCATGTTGATGCTAATTTTGTGCAAGTTGAACCCATTGTATGTGTGATGAATCTTCCCTTTTAAGTATGTCATGTTGGCGAATTACGTGGGGAACGATGGGGTTAATATTCATGTTAATGAAATGGTGTGAAGTAGGTATGATTATGCATACCATAAGTGGATGGACATAATTGAGTCAATTATGTACATCATTAAAAATTGGAATTAATTAGGGAAAATTAATTCGAAATATGGGGGTGATTAATTAGGTGTAATTAATCGACTAAGACACGAGGTTGGACCCTTTTGTAGCATAAGACTGCCCGGAACCGGCCGGCAAATCCAGCGGCTACAAATGATTGGCCCAATGTGAGAGGTCTTAGGCATAAACTAAATACGTGACAAGTGTAAAGACACGAGGTTAGACTCGGTTATGGCGTAAGGCTGCCCGGACCCGACCGGCAAATCCAGCTGCCAAAAAAGATAGTCTAATGTGAGAGGTCTTTACAACGGTTACGTTCTTAATCAATTAAGAAACACTTAACCAGATAAGCATGTAGTGGGGCATGAGGGGTTAAGTGGGTGCCTTGGGTGCATGTAGAAATCAAGTAAGTGCCTTGGGTGGCATGTGGAAATCTAGTGGGTTGCCTTGGGTGGCAATAGAAAATACGATTAGAATACTTAACCAAGTGGAAACATGTAATTAAACATGATTAAAGGGTTAAGTGGGATGCACTAGAAAAAGGGACAAGCTTAGGTGGGTAGCTTGTGGGGGCCCATTTCAACCAGTAACCCATATGTATCTTATTGGGCTCGACCCATGTCGAGGACGGGACACGCGTACTGGGCTTGACTATAAGAGGCCAAAACGGGTTAGCGGTGGCAACGCAAGTCCAATGGGTTTCATATGCGTGTGTGGACCCGGGCTGGTAGGTAAGACGTTGTTGCATCATGTAGGTATAAGTCGTGCACCATTGGTTGTATCGGGTTGCCACTTTGGAGAGTGATACACCCCACTGTGGGGCCAGCACGGGTATCTACGGTAGGGAGCCGATCGCTTGGGGAGTAGTGGGTACACCTAGTGGAGATAGGGGCAGAAGGCACCTATGTAGTCAGCTAGGGGTACACGAAACTACTAGTTATATTTTCTAAGTCCTTGGGTAGGATCAACCTTTAAGTAGGAATGACTGGTGTGGTGCAGTGTAGTAATTACCCTTGGGTGGGTAGATGCGTCTTTACCGTTATCTTAGTTCATCCTATGTCTAGTTGGCTGCTTAGTGTAGTCATTTATCCCCAGTCATTACCGTACCAAGTTTATATCATACCCTAATTACTTTAATGATTGTATTGTTAAAGTTATAGGGCTCACTCAGACTTATGTCTGACCCCGTTGTTTTTATCTTTTTCCCAACCCTCAGGTTCTCAGAGTGGGCCTAGCACTAGTGGGCTTTGATCAGATTGCTTTATCTATCTTTTGGAGCTTGGACCGTGATGTAAAGCCCAGCTTATCTTTTCTATTATGGCTATTAGTTATGTAGTGGGATTATGTATTTATGTTTTATCAGGATGGGTATTTAGTACTTGACTCTTGTTTTAGTTGGTTTTGATATGTAACCAAACATGTTTATCTTCTGCTGCAATGAAATGATGTTTTAGATTTCAAGTATTATTTATATCTGTCTTGTTGTAATTTTTCTGTTCTATATTCACTTAAAATACTCCACCGAAGTTAAGGCATTCCCTTAGTGAGTGACCTTAGCGGGTGTGGGGTGTTACACGTGGTATCAGAGCTAAAGGTTACCAGAACAGATAAAATTTTTAGAAAGCTATTTTTCTAAAAACATTTTTGGAAGAAGTATTTTCAAAAACATGTCTTTTAAGAGAAAAGATTTTGAAAGAAAAGCATAATCCCCAATAGCCATATCTTTATCTTTCGAATTCTCCGTTTTGAATCTTTCATTTTTCGTTTCAGCATGGCTGAAGATCTTAACTTTCCGGAGGGTGTGACGATACCAGTATGGTATAGGAGGTTGATGGAGGCTAGGGCCGCCACTGCGGGTCCAGCAAATGTTCCTCCACCAACAGTAGCACCCGATCTTCCTCCCCCTCCTCCTCCTCGCACGGATACTTTTGCTAAGACTTGCAAGGAATTTAAGGCTATGGGAGGGAAACCTTTTCAAGGATCAAAAACTTTTGTGGAAGCTAGAGATTGGCTTAAGGAAGTGGAAGAGTTGATAGATATCTTTGAGATGGAAGAAGGAAAGAAAGTCAAGTTAGCTGCTTGGTTAATGAAGGGAGAGGCCTCATTCTGGTGGGAGGTCACTAATGGAGAACGCCCTGTTGACTCTTGGGCGGATTTTAGGCAAAGGTTTGTGGCAAAGTTTCTCTCAAGGGCGGAAGAAAACTTGTATATGGAAAGGTTCTTGACCCTAAAGCAAGGAAACCTATCAGTGAAGGAATATGTCAACAAGTTTAATCAATTGGCAAGGTTTGGCATAGACATGGTGAATACACCAGAGAAGAAGGCTTTGAGGTTCGTTAAGGGCTTGAATGAACCGATGCATGGATTGGCTATGACTCACATCACTATGGGGGCCACCTTTGAGAAGCTAGTAGACATGGCACTCATGCATAAGGAAGAGAAGGGTCCCAATGCTAATAAGGCACCCGAGAAGAAAGGAGATCAGAAGAGACCTCAACAGCAACAGCAAAACAAGGGTGGGAAAGGCAATGGTGGCAAGGGAAAGAAGAAGTGCTTCAATTGCGGGACACCAGGCACCTAAGCAAAGATTGTCGGAAGAAGAAGAAGGTTGGCTGCTTCCACTGTGGCGAAGCAGGGCATCTAGTGAAGGACTGCCCTAAGAAGGGGCAAAGGACGGGATCTACCTCAGGGGGACAGGTGCAAGCTCTTATGGCACCAGGTCAGGCAAGGGGGCAAGTTCAGGCTCTCGCGGTTCCATCGATTCAGGAAAGAGGTAGAACTATTTCCGTTGAAAGTCTGGTTTTTCTGTTTGATCATCCTGTCCGTACTTTGTTTGACTCTGGCGCATCTCATTCATTTATCTCATCATCATTAGTTGAGTCACTGCACTTAGACACCAGTCTAGTAGATGATCCCTTGGTTGTTTCAAACCCAATTGGGGGCTCCACTTATTTGTCCATGATATGTTTGGGTTTGAAGATTTCTATACTTAGCGTTGAGTTTAGATGTGATGCTTTTGTTTTGGGCTTCACGGGCTATGGGTTGATTTTGGGCATGGACTGGTTATCCAGTAATGGTGCCGTTCTTGATTGCGAAAGGAGATTTGTTAGGCTCATGACCCATTTGGGGAACACTCTCGAGATCTCTTGTAATCCCATGGATTCTGTTATGCTAAGTTATCTTGAATCGCTTGACGCTTCGGTCGAGAGTTTGCGATCTGTTAGAGTGGTCCGGGAATACTCGGATGTGTTTGAGGAGGTGAAGGGCTTACCTCCGAAGCGAGAGATAGACTTCCGAATATATCTAGTGGACAATGCTAAACCAGTATCTTTACCAGTGCGCCACATGGCTCCTCGTGAGAGGAGGGATCTCCATAAGCAAGTAGGGGAGTTGCTTGAGGAGGGGTTCATAAGACGAAGTATATCGGAGTGGGGTGCTCCAGTAGTTTTTGCCACGAAGGCGGATGGGTCCCTCAGACTTTGTGTAGACTATAGAGAACTCAACAAGCTCACAAAGAAGAATAGACACCCATTGCCGAGGATTGATGATCTCTTTGATCAGTTGGTTGGCGCCTCAGTGTTTTCGCAGTTGGACTTGGCCACGGGGTTTCATCAGTTGAGAGTGGCTGAGGATAGCATAGACAAGACTGCCTTTAGGACTCCGGATGGTTTCTATGAGTGGCTTGTGATGCCATTTGGTTTGACGAACGCCCCCGCATACTTTGTTGATTTGATGAGTAGGGTGTTCAGGGAGTACCTAAATAAGTTCATGGTGGTCTTTGTGGATGACATCTTAGTCTTTTCTAAGAGTGAGGAAGAGCATGCCCTACATCTTAGGGAAGTGTTGGAGACTCTCCCAGCGCATAGCCTTAAGGCTAAATTCTCTAAATGTCACTTCTAGAGGAAGGAAGTGCGGTTCTTGGGGCACGTGGTCTCCAAGGAAGGGATAGCTGTGGATCCCGCGAAGGTAGTATCCATCCAAGATTGGAAGGTTCCGAAGAATGCTACCGAGCTGAGGAGTTTCTTGGGGTTGGCTGGCTACTATAGGAAGTTTATCAAGGACTTCGCAAAGATATCAGCCCCATTAACTCGCTTGACAAAGAAGAATCTGGTCTTCGCATGGGACGTAGATTGTGATGATGCGTTCCGACGGTTAAAGAGAGCTTTAACCACAGCACCAGTCTTAGTGTTGCCAGATGGGAGAGAGCCATTTGTTGTTTATACCGATGCTTGTGGGACAGGACTAGGCGCAGTCTTAATGCAAGAGGGAAGGGTAATAGCCTATGGTGGAAGGCAGTTGAGAAAGCATGAGAAAAATTACCCTACCCATGATTTAGAGTTGGCCGCTATTGTTTTTGCGCTTAAGACTTGGCGTCATTATCTTCTTGGGGAGAGGTTCGAATTGTTCACTGACCACAAATCATTGAAGTACTTGTTTTCTCAGAAGGATTTGAACTTGAGACAGCAAAGGTGGATGGAGTTCTTAGCATCCTATGATTTCGAGATAGCGTATACCCCTGGCAAGGGCAACGTGGTGGCGGACGCCTTAAGCAGAAAAAGGTTGTCCTTGAGTCCATTGTTCGTGGAACGACGAAGCTTGGAATTTATCTCGATGTTTGATTTCAAACCTTCCGTTGACTTTGTACCCGGTTTGCTAGCATCTTTAGAGGTTAGGCCTACTCTTTTGGGATGGATTGGCGAGGCACAGCGGGACGACCCACAGTTGGTTGAGTTGGTAGAGAGGCTCATAAGGGGGGAGTCGTCCAGCCATTTGAGTAGGTACACCCTAGACGATAGGGGGTGCTTGCGTAGAGACGGTAGACTTTGTGTACCGCAAGACGAGGGTTTGAGGAAGGCTATTCTTGATGATGTGCATCGTTCTAGGATGACCATTCATCCCGGTGGGGACAAGATGTACCAAGACATGAAGCGAGTTTTCTTTTGGGCCGGTATGAAGAAAGATGTGGCCGAGTATGTCGCTAGATGCTTGGTGTGCCAACAAGTGAAAGCGGAGCAAAAGAAACCCGGTGGGTTGCTTCACCCATTGGAAGTTCCGCAATGGAAGTGGGATAGCGTCTCGATGGATTTTATTGATGGGTTACCGAGATCGAGGAAGGGTAATACGGGAATTTGGGTTGTGGTAGACAGACTTACTAAGAGTGCCCATTTCATACCCGTGAAGAGCAAGAGGACTGCTCCATGGCTAGCTTCAGTTTACCTTCGAGAGATAGTTCGATTGCATGGGGTACCTTCTAGCATAGTGAGTGATCGAGATCCTATCTTCACTAGTGAGTTTTGGAAGAGTTTGCAAGAAGCAGTGGGGACTCAGTTGTGTTTGAGCACCGCATATCATCCTCAGACGGACGGCCAGACCGAGAGGGTGAATCATGTTCTAGAAGACCTTTTGAGGCTAAGTATCTTAGATTTTGGAGGTACATGGGAAGAGCATCTTCCATTGGTGGAGTTCGCGTATAATAACAGCTTTCAGTCTAGTATTGGTATGGCTCCTTTCGAAGCTCTTTATGGAAGGCCTTGTCGATCACCTACATGTTGGTGGGAATCTACGGATAAGATCTTGCTTGGGCCTGATATGGTTAGAGAGACTTCGGAAAAGATTGATTTGATTCGAAGAAGGATGAAAGCAGCGCAAGATAGGCAGAAATCTTACGCGGATAAGAGGAGGACGGATCTGGAGTTTGATGTTGGGGACATGGTCTTTGTCAAAGTATCTCCATTACGGAATGTAGTTCGCTTTGGATCCGTTGGGAAGTTAGCACCAAGATTTGTAGGACCCTTTCCTATTAAGGAAAGGATTGGACAGATGGCATATAGGGTGGATTTACCCGAGAGACTTAGTGGGGTACATGACGTATTCCATGTGTCACATTTGAGGAAGTGCCTACATGAGACCGCAGAGCTGGTAGAGCCGAGCTTACTTAGAGAAGTGGAGGTAGAGCGTGATGCGACTATTCGACGAGCTCCTACCCGCATCCTTGGGTCAGAGATTAGGAAGTTGAGAAACAGAGAGGTTTGACTAGTCAAAGTGCAAGGGGGAGAGGATGAGAGCAATGCTACTTGGGAGACAGAAGCGAAGATACGTTCACTGTACCCATTCCTTTTTTAGGGTATGTCTTTTAACTTCTCCTTTATCGTTTGTCTAGTACTTATCTTATCTTTAGTATGTCCTCTCATTAGTATCTTTGACCTTTAGATAGGGTAAACCTATGGTTGAAACATGTGTTTGAGACATGTTATGTTTGGTGGATGCGTGTGGATGCAAGTGGTTGCTAGTGGTTGCTCGTGGATGCATATACACACACTTTAGACACTAGATCGGCTCAATCACTTCATATTGCATATTGCATATAATTGTGTGTAGGTAGCTATATTAATGGATGTATAATGGTGGTGTTATCATATGGATGATGCATTTTGGTGAATGATTTTGCACTCATGTAGAAATAGTATGTGTCGATAGGGTTCTTTCGCATACATATTGGATGCATGGCACTATCATGGTTTGCATTAAGGAGGTCAGCTGAATCAGTAGACCGCCTGATTTTGCATTAGACAGGGAACATATACACACACTCTTTGCATATGTTCATACAGCATTAGAAACTCTAAGGACAATGGATGCCAGTGTTTGATGGTTTGAGTAAATGGTTGTTTGGTTGGTAGGATATGTTCTTCTTGACTTAGAGATTTCGGGGTCGAAATCCTTTAAGTAGGGGAGAATGTAACACCCCATATGTTGAATAACTTGCTATAATATAAATCAGGGAAGAATTAAATTTTAAAATCTGAATCAGGGGAAATGGGCTATTCCATTGCGTTCGTCTCGGAAAAATACGCGAAATAGAGTCCGAGTTTTCGAAAATCGGAGTCCGTATGACCCAGTTAAGGCCCGAAGAAGTTTTCAGAAAATTCAAAACAGATTTAAATATAAAAATTTCACATTTTAGAAGAGGCGGGAAAATTCCCGCCAGGCAAAGGGTGTCGACCCTAGGGTCGACATGGGTGTCGACCCCCTCCCTAGGGGTCGACCCCCCATGTCGGTCTGTGTGACCTGGGTGCACTGATTTGGGATTTAGGCTAGGGTTGGTGGCTAGTGACGAGATCTGACGGCTCTAATCTGATTTAGGGTTAATCTAATGGCCTAAAACACTTAACTAATCTATAAATACACCCTAAGACTACCCTAATTCATACTAAAATTGGAGACAATGTCGTTATGCCGTCAAAATGCAACTAGAAGGAGCCACCAACAAATTTAAGAGGAAGATAGCTTCTCAAATCAACTTCTAATCAACTCTAGCAACTTAATCCTCTTCATAGGAGTGCTAATCAACAAGTAGTGAGTTTCTATAGCCTTAATGACCAATTGTTGAAATGATTATGATAGGATATAATGAGGTTTTGGCTATGAATGTGGATCAATGCAAGTTATGTTATCATATGCTATGTGTTCATGATGTTATGCAAGTTATATGCTATGTGTTCATGATGTTATGCAAGTTATGCAAGTTATATGCTATGTGTTCATGATGCTATGCAAGTTATGCAAGTCATATGCTATGTGATCATGATGTTATGCAAGTTATGCAAGTCATATGCTATGTGATCATGATGTTATGCAAGTTATGCAAGTCATATGCTAGGTGATCATGATGTTATGCAAGTTATGCAAGTTTTAGGCTATGTGTTCATGATGCTAGTTATGCAAATCGCTATGATAAACATTGATCCATTATGACCCCATGTTATGCAAGTTTGGTGTTTGATTATATGCAAGTTCATATATGATTTGTTATGCAAGTTTGGTGTTTGATTATATGCAAGTTCATATATGACATGTTATGCAAGTTTAGTGTTTGATTATATGCAAGTAACATGTGCAAGTTTACACCTTTGTATGATATGCATACATATGCAAGTTAACCCCTTATATGTCATACATACATTTGCAAGTTTACCCTTTGTATGACATAAGTAACTTATGCAAGTTAACCTCTTTATGACATATGTGATTCATGCAAGTTTGGGTTGATTATTTATGCTAGTTGGGTTTGATGCTATATGCATGTTGACGCCTTTAAAATCCATGTTGATGCTAATGTTATGCAAGTTGAACCCATTGTATGTGTGATGAATCTTCCCTTTTAAGTATGTCATGTTGGCGAATTACGTGGGGAACGATGGGGTTAATATTCATGTTAATGAAATGGTGTGAAGTTGGTATGATTATGCATACCATAAGTGGATGGACATAATTGAGTCAATTATGTACATCATTAAAAATTGGAATTAATTAGGGAAAATTAATTCGAAATATGGGGGTGATTAATTAGGTGTAATTAATCGACTAAGACACGAGGTTGGACCCTTTTGTAGCATAAGACTGCCCGGAACCGACCGGCAAATCCAGCGGCTACAAATGATTGGCCCAATGTGAGAGGTCTTAGGCATAAACTAAATATGTGACAAGTGTAAAGACACGAGGTTAGACTCGGTTATGGCGTAAGGCTGCCCGGACCCGACCGGCAAATCCAGCTGCCATAAAAGATAGTCTAATGTGAGAGGTCTTTACAACGGTTACGTTCTTAATCAATTAAGAAACACTTAACCAGATAAGCATGTAGTGGGGCATGAGGGGTTAAGTGGGTGCCTTGGGTGGCATGTAGAAATCAAGAAAGTGCCTTGGGTGGCATGTGGAAATCTAGTGGGTTGCCTTGGGTGGCAATAGAAAATACGATTAGAATACTTAACCAAGTGGAAACATGTAATTAAACATGACTAAAGGGTTAAGTGGGATGCACTAGAAAAAGGGACAAGCTTAGGTGGGTAGCTTGTGGGGGCCCATTTCAACCAGTAACCCATATGTATCTTATTGGGCTCGACCCATGTCGAGGACGGGACACGCGTACTGGGCTTGACTATAAGAGGCCAAAACGGGTTAGCGGTGGCAACGCAAGTCCAATGGGTTTCATATGCGTGTGTGGACCCGGGCTGGTAGGTAAGACGTTGTTGCATCGTGTAGGTATAAGCCGTGCACCATTGGTTATATCGGGTTGCCACTTTAGGGAGTGATACACCCCACTGTGGGGCCAGCACGGGTATCTACGGTAGGGAGCCGATCGCTTGGGGAGTAGTGGGTACACCTAGTGGTGATAGGGGCAGACGGCACCTATGTAGTCAGCTAGGGGTACACGAAACTACTAGTTATATTTTCTAAGTCCTTGGGTGGGATCAACCTTTAAGTAGGAATGACTGGTGTGGTGCAGTGTAGTAATTACCCTTGGGTGGTAGATGCGTCTTTACCGTTATCTTAGTTCATCCTATGTCTAGTTGGCTGCTTAGTGTAGTCATTTATCCCCAGTCATTACCGTACCAAGTTTATATCATACCCTAATTACTTTAATGATTTTATTGTTAAAGTTATAGGGCTCACTCAGACTTATGTCTGACCCCGTTGTTTTTATCTTTTTCCCAACCTCAGGTTCTCAGAGTGGGCCTAGCACTAGTGGGCTTTGATCAGATTGCTTTATCTATCTTTTGGAGCTTGGACCGTGATGTAAAACCCAGCTTATCTTTTCTATTATGGCTATTAGTTATGTAGTGGGATTATGTACTTATGTTTTATCAGGACAGATATTTAGTACTTGACTCTTGTTTTAGTTGGTTTTGATATGTAACCAAACATGTTTATCTTCTGCTGCAATGAAATGATGTTTTAGATTTCAAGTATTATTTATATCTGTCTTGTTGTAATTTTTCTGTTCTATATTCACTTAAAATACTCCACCGAAGTTAAGGCATTCCCTTAGTGAGTGACCTTAGCGGGTGTGGGGTGTTACACCCCACACGGGTGCTGGGATGATATTTGGCGTACGCTAATCTCAATTATTCAGCTGTATGTCGATCTATTGGTCGACAGACTGTGTAAGCGTTAATTATTTATATTTAATGCTTATGCAGTTGTGTGGTGCACTCTGGATGATGGTTGATTATTTATCGTTGCTATTATATACATGTGTTGTAGGGAATCCATATAATTAACATTATATGGTAATTGATTGGGCCTCATTCCAATTTGGAAAATAAAGAATATTATAAAAAGAAAATTCATGTGTTGAATAAAATATATATTCATGTGTTGAATAAAAGAAAATTCATGTGTTGAATAAAATATATATTCATGTGTTGAATAAAAGAAAATTCATGTGTTGAATAAAATATATATTCATGTGTTGAATAAAAGAAAATTCATGTGTTGAATAAAATATATATATTCATGTGTTGAATAAAAGAAAATTCATTTGTTGAAAGAAAAAAATTCATGTGTTGAATAAAAGAAAATTCATGTGTTGAAGAAAATATTCATTTGTTGAATAGAATAACGAAGTTATTGAAATATATAAAGCCGTGTTGGTTAGATATGCGCCATTTTGACGCGAACGATATTTATATCGATTATATTCGTTTTTATAATGAATATAGAAAAGGAAGTGATTTCAATATATAACGTTTTGAAAATATTATCATTTGTATTTCGATGATATGGAATTTTCAATTTTGATTTGAAATTGAATAGGAAGTTGAAATCATTTTGAAAACGAATTTAAAACGATTTATAAAATATGTTTTAAAAGGAAATCGACATAATATATAATATATATATATATTATATATATAATGGCCTGAATAGAACACGCCGCACTGCGGCAGTTCGCGAATTTTGACCATTGACATCGAATGGATATTACGGGAGATCCGACCATCGGATTCTCCTAAAACCGGAACCGCTGGGTTTGTATCGAAAAGAGCTTTCTAATGAGTATTAGAGATTTGAAATCTAACAGTTGGATTTGGAATTATGTCCAAAACAAATTTGGAAAAGGTCGATGTAAGTGCAGTTCGATGGCCGTGGATGGAAATTGACTGTACAGGCCTTGATAAAATTATTAAAAATAGTAATAATTTGTGTAAAATCATAAGAAATGATTTAGAAAGAATTGGGACGAAAAATTCCATATTTGAAAAGATAAAAATAGATTTTTATTGAAATGAACTAGTTTTGAACTAGAATCATAATCCATTTATTTTTGAAATAAATTAATTGGATTTGAAAGGGTTTTAAACGTAACCAGAATTTCCAATAATTGAATTGGAATGGATTTGAATAGAAATTGTCTTTGGAATATTTCGATGTTGGATTTCGTGATTATACAAATATTGTTATGGAAATTTGAAAGATATATTTATATCGTTATTTCCAATACGATATTTGTTGGTCGTAGAATTTGATATTGAATATAAGCCGATATATTTTCTATTCAGAGCCTTGTATTTAATATCAAATGGGAGTTGGGTTTTTCGTGAACGGTGTTTTAAATAACACTTGTTCTTTAACCCGATATTTAATGGAGTGTGAATTGGGTTTATCGTGAACTGTGTTTTAACGACATACGTTCTTCAACCCGATTTACAGTGTAATGTGATTTAGAATTTATAAATCTTTTGATAAGATTTAAAGGAGATTTTCCAAAGCAAAGTTTTCCAATTTAATAAAATAAATTGGAATGGAATGGAATTCGATTAGGTAATAATCGAAGTGAATTTTTGTGGAGGAAGACAACAAATATATCTGGAATTTAAAAGGCTTTGCCGTTATTCCATTTATATTATTAGCCGAATATAGAAGTTTATATCGATTATATATATCGATTTGTTTTCCATGAAGCTTCCATTGTAAATGGAATGTGAATTTGGGTTTATCGTGAACTGTTTTTTTAATGACATTGGTTCTTTAACCTAGTTAAAGACAGGATATGATTTCCCAAGTTAAACAATCATTGATATTGATTTTTGGGAAGGTTAAAACCAAGTGGAGTTTTAATGAATCTTTAATTAGATTGAAATGATCGAGAATAGAGTATCACCAGTTTTGCTCCAGGCGATAGTTAAATCTTTAATTAGATTTGAACATGTAATGGTAATTTAATTTACCGATAACACCGTGGTGTTAGATATGAAGTATTACCAGTTTTACTTCATGGAATGAATAGGTTGGGGTTGGGAAATTTAACAAGTGATTACTTCAGTAAGGTTCGCTAATCCCGACTAGTTTGGATAAACCATAATTTGGTTTGAATTGATGTTCAAAAGAAGATTAAAGAATAAATTTAAAGAATTTATCTTTGATAAAAATTAATGGGAACCTATCCCAAAGTATAAGAATATTTGAATAAAAGAATATTCTGAATTGGAATGAGAAGTATGTTGTGTTTGTGTAACACTTGTTTATTATATACGCGAGTTATTCAGAAAGACCGGGTTTATCCCATTCTGAATAACTGATTCGACGATGTGTCAAGGATGAAGACGGTGGTCGAAGACCGGAGGTTTTCACATCGTTTGGATAATTACTGATGATCTTGATTGGGATGTACACCCAAGTGGAGGGAATCAGTTGGTGATCGTCCAAACATACTTGGAGATCGTTGGATATGCAAGGTACAAGGTGCCTCCGGTTTCGTTCAGACCCAGAATGGACTTGTAAATGGACTGTGTGTCTGACATTGGATATCATTCTGTGTGATTGATGGTTATCGGTAGCATGGAGTGGTTTTCCTGTGTGGCATGCTAAGATGCAAATGATCATGGCTTCTATTGAAAAGCAGAGTCTTGTGGTTGTTGATCAAAGCACGGCCTTTGTGGCATAGCTTTGTGTAGCGTTAATTCGCGAGCCTCACACCCCGGTTGTGAACCAGAAACGGGAGAGGACCTCAGGGAGGGCATGCGTTTCCTTCTAGCTAGGGTGGTGTCAGTGACCTACCAGCCCTGACATTTATATTATTTTCACCTGTGTGGTTGTTGGATTGCGAGGCACCTCGGATATATCGGTGACTATGTGGAGCCGATGGAGTAATTTGGCTCATTTACGCCCCAAAGGGCAGGGAAACGCAGTGTTCAGGCATTATAATCCACATCGGTGGACCGGCCCTGACGATCCAAGGCTTGCCTGCGCTCTTGCCTGAGACTCGGGCTAGACAGTCTCAAAACGGTGAGGACGATCCCTGGCCTCGGTTCACAGACGGAAATCCAATTTCCAATACGTGACAATTGCGGTTTTGATTGTAAACCCATATATGGCGACATAGTGGTATGGGGCACTTGTGCCGTCTATGATTGATACTTATGATTAAAATTGTTTTGACACTATACACTTATAGTAATAATAAAAGATGAAATTTAGCGTATCAAGCATTCTTTGGCTATTATAAGGTAAAACCCTATCCTCCGGCTTGTGTTGCATTGTATGATGGGACCTGGGTCTTATAATAGCTTCATTGTTCTTTATTTAGCATTGCACTGTTGTTTTATGCGCTGGTATTCTTGGGAGGAAACCCGTTCCGTGTTATACGGCGTGGTCCCTTGATTTACCTAACTTTGAAATAAAGATTAATAACTGTTTTAGTTCTCACACCAGTCACATAACTGACCTGGAGTTTATTGTTTTAACCTAAACTATGGGTGCCTTTATTTTAACACGGGCAGCTAGTAGTTTTTGTTTTGCAGATTTATATTCATAGGATCCTGATTTACAGCTGGAACGATATCCGGAAAGCTTTGTATCCTTATATCTCCTTCAGTTGTGTTTTGTATTATTTTCCGCTGCTATGTAATGTATTTTAAATCTCTGATATTTCTCTGATGTATAATATTTATTTATACTCTATATATTCTTGTATTCTGGTGGATTGTTGTAATTAACAATGAAATGTTCTTCTGTTTGTGTTTCAATGTGGCCTGTTCTCAAAGCAATCCGCTCTTTCCTTACCGGGGAAGTTACGGGTTTTTATATTTGGTATCAGAGCTTTGGTTTACAGAGCTCGAGAACAGGACACGTTAGAACCAAACGAAAGAATTCATCAGAAATTGGATTAGTAATATCCAATAAGAATGACTCGTTAGAGATGGGATCAGTAGTATCCTAGAACTAGTGTGAAGAGTGATTTTTTGAAATTAAAATTGAAAACAATTTTTGTTTTGAAAATTTAAATCAATTATTCGTATTTGAATATTATTTTTATATTGATTTGGACAATCAGGTATATAAAGATTTTGCGTATACGTCTGATCCGCGTGTATTTGAAGTTTTAATATACTGGGTAGATATAGAATCACATTCTAGTCACCCGGAGATGATGCTAATAATGACCATGGCATCATCAGTATTTGTGTTCGAGTTTCGAAAGTGGGATTTCTATATGATTCCAATTGAATGGTGTGACAACCAAAGCAAGATAGGTTTATTGTTGTGATTTGGCATCAAAAATCTAATTTTTAGCTATGTATTAAAGTTATGTGATTGAAAAGCTAATCAACTAATTGATTGCTGATTGTGTTGTTTGATTATTGGTTGATTAATTAAAATTTGAACCATTTAACCAAATTGTACCAAATATTGAACTGTATTGAAAATTGTTTGGAATTGCATGCATATACATGTGTATCCATTGAACAGGTCATAGCAGGGAAGCTAAGCAGAGGAATAAAATTGTTTGCCCGACAAATAGGTACATGTTTATTGTATTTCTTGGGATTTTTGATGATTCTATGAGTTGATTGGCTGTTTCTTTTTCTTTTTGGATTGGAGAGGCCTGTATGGCAATTTCGGGATTTTCTCGGTGCTCCCATGCAGGGAGGTTATGGCGAATTTTTTCGAAAATTTAGGGTGTTAGCCAAATTTTTGAAAAAATTGAAAAGTTCTTAGAAACTGAAAAGTTGAAGAACTTAAGCCATAATGAAAATAATGAAAGTTGAGTTGGTTAGTAAAACAACTTTCAGCTTCGTTCCTTTACGGGGACGAAAAGTTTTAAGTGGGGGGAGATTGTAATAATCCTGAAATCTGAGCCAATTTACAAAAAATTATTTTGGCAATTTTGATGAATTTTGAATATTTAAACTGAATTATTTTAAATATTAACGACGAGATATTTGTTTTGAATAGAATTAGAACGTATATATTTATATAGATCGTCGTTAGAATATAAATATTTTATTTTAATTATAAAAGGAATTGAAAATGGCATGGTAGTTTGAAATTTCGATTTCAAAGTTCAAATGAATGTACAGGATTCAAAATAAACCGGATTTTAGCGAAACCAAAAATATTAGAATCTATTTCAAAATATCTTTCCAACGAATCTGAAAAATTGAAATTTCATAGCGGGGATAAAAAGTTATGCCCAGTTGAAAATTCAGAATAGACGCTATGGAATTTTGGCCCTTAAAAATGGAAATTTTGCAAACGATCTCTGTTTTCGACGAAACCACTTTTGTTGGATTCGGGATGTCAAGTTATTGCCAGATTCCAAAATTCGTAATTTTTTGAAGCAATATGTGAGCGTGGCAAAGTAAAACGTGTTTTAATAGTTTTAGTCAAATTCGATCGACCATAAATGGCCATTTTTCAAACGATCTCAAAATTTGATGAAATTAGTTTTTTTAGAACCATATCGTTAATACAATGCTAGAAAATATTTTTTCGGAAATTTTAGAGTTCATATGTGGCCCCGGTAAATTTAAATGCGCGTTCAAATTCAATATATAGATTTACATTTTGATTTTGATGAAAACTGATTGAGACAGCTGAATTGGCTTACGATACATATCCCATTATGTTCGGAATGAGGGTAATTAGCTAGGAACGACAGTCGTCGGGTTTGAATCTGAGTTCAGAATAAAAGTCAACACTTTGGAGAAAAAATAATAATAAAATATAAATATATAATATATATTCTCCTTTTACTCTAAACCATTCCCTCAATAAAACCCGACTTCCCCAAAATGAAAAAAAACGTGCTTCTCTAACCCTAGCTACCCATCGTCCGCCGCCACTGGCGATCGCTCTCCCCTCTCCCCCCTCTGTCGCGCGCCACCCTCTCCCTAGGCCCCTCCTCCCTCTTCTCGCGCCCCTTGCTCCTCTCTCTTCTTCCCAGTTGAAACCCCGCAACTCCCCCTCCTGCTCGAGAGCCGCCGCCGCTAGCAAGGAGGACCCTCGGCCACGCGCGAGCGTCCGCCACTTCCTAGACCCTGGCTGTGACGACCTAAACTTCCCAGTAAAGGAAAACCTGGATTGCTTTGAGAACAACACACATCAAAACACAAACCGAGGAACATTTTATTGCTGATTACAACAATTACATCAGAGTACAAGAATGTAACAGGGTATGAATACTTATTGCAAAATAGAAATACAATAATATCAGAGTTTTAAATTACATTTAAATAGCAGCGGAACATAATACAAATATACAACTGGAAGGAATACACGGATACAGAGATTTCCGAATACTGCTTCAGCTGTGAACCAGGATCCTGTAAATATATCTGCAAAAAGCTACTCGACTGCCCATGTGGAAAATATGGGAACCCGAGTTGGCCAGTGAAACAAACTACAGGTCAGTCATGGGACTGGTATGAGAAATCTTAACTTAACTTATCTAATAATACGGCTAATCACGGGACCACGCCGCTAACGCGGAACGGGTTTACTCCATTGGATTGCCAGTGCATAAAATAAAGTAAATCGTTAAATAACGCAATGCTTTTTAGAAAAATGAAACCATTATAAGACCCAAGCCCCATCACACAATGCAACGCAAACCGGAGGATAGGGTTTTACCTTATAATGGTCAAGAGATGCTTGATACGATAAAACGGGTTTAATACTAGTGTGTATATGTTTTAATAAAAACATTTCAATCATAATATATCAATCCTAGACGGCATGGGTACCATATATCATGTCGCCATACTAGTTCTACAATCAAATCCGCAAGGTCGTATTGGAAATTGGATTTCCATCATGAGTCGAGGCTAGGGGCAAGCTCCTCTCCGATTCGAGACACTCTAGCAAATGCCTTAGGATCCCCCGCAGTGAACCCTTGGATGCGGTAGGGCTGGTCCCCGCCTATCGGCAGTGGATTGGTTATGCCTGAACACACGTTTCCCGGTTCCTTTGAACCTATAATATGACCACTAACGGCCTATAAAAATCCGAGGCGCCTCAAAATCCATCATCTACATAAGTAAAATGCCAGCCAGTTTTAGCACTGACACTACCACTAGGTAGAAAGAAACGTGTGCACTCCCTATGGTCCGTATCCCGTTTTTGACTCATACCGGGGTGTGAGGCTCGCGAAGTCACGATATACACAAAGCTATGTCGTAATAGGCTATGCTTTGATCATCCCACAAGGCCCTGCTTTTCAACAAAAGCCTTGATCATTTGCATCTTGGCGTGCCACATTGACAATTCACGCCATGCGATCAGTCACTATTAATATATACCAGGGTGTTAAGCAGAGAATAAATTCTCCACCACCAAACAGACATACATTAATAGAAATCGATTTAATTCACATGGAACGAAATCCAATGTCAGACACGCATCCATTTACTAGCTTATGCTCTGGGTCTGAGCGAAAACCAAATCCGAACAATCAACAATAGTCCGAACGGCCACCACTGAAGCCCCTTCAAGGCAGCTACTCCCATCAAGGGTCTCTGTAGCGACACATCCATTCGATGTGAAGATCGTCAGTCTTCAACCACCGTCTTCATCTTCGACTCTTCATCGTCGTAGTAATTATTCGGAATGGGTTAAACCCGGTCTTTCCGAATAACTCGCGTATTTTATAATAAAAATCAAGTACTATAAAACACATTCAACGTCTCATTCAAATTCAGAATATTCTTTTAATAAAATATTCGTATTATTCTATCAAAGATAAATCCTTTAAGTTTATTCTTAAATCTTTCTTTTAAAGATTTATTAAAAACCCAATTTGATTTTAAATATAAAAAATCCTTATTCAATGATTATTTAAATTTAAGAAATTAATCTTATCTTTAACTTGGTTAAAGAACTAATGTCATTTAAAACATAGTTCACTGTAAACCCAAAATCCTCTTCCTTTAAATTAGGGAATCTTCATAAAAATCAGATCAATATATAATCGTTATAAATTTCTGTATCCGACCAATAATATAAATGGCATAATGGCTAAGCCTTTTAAATTCCATATGTAGTATCGGTTTTCTTTTACAGAAGCTTATCTCGGCTATTATTAATTCAAATTCCATTCGACTCCAATTTAACATATTAAACTGGAAAACTTTACTTTTGGAAAAACCCATTTAAATCTTAATAAAAGATTTATAATTTCCAAATCATATTTTCACTGTCAATTGAGTTAAAGAACAGATGTCGTTTAAAAACATTGTTCACGATAAACTCAATTCATAAATCATTTTTATTCCAATTACAAAATATAGTTTGAAACTCTAGTAATCTTAATTTAAAGTTTTGTTCTTTTCAACTGGGTTGAAGAAAGGTGTTATTGAAGACACCATTCATGACAACCCAAAATCCAATTTATTTAATTTAATTTCAATTAAATATTCTCTAATTGGAAAACTTCATTAAATCTTAATTTAATGATCTATTCTAGTTAATAACTAGTTCATTTCAAATAAAATATATATTTCTAAAATATATTCTTTCCTAAAATAATTTCTAAGACATTTTCTAAAATATTCTTTTTCTAGAATATCCTTTATTGGAATGTGACTCAATCAACAACCATATATTGTAAGTAATCAACAAGCATGATAAATAATTATCAAACATCCAATTATCAACCAAAGTGGTTTCTACACTAAATATTGGGACTAGTGTAGATCAGATATCATCCCAACACCCGTGTGGGGTTTCATCTAACAATCAAATATTAAATTATTTGTGCACTTGGGCGATGTGTGAAAAATTATCGTCCCAATCACATAAACAAGTCGGATGCCTTGTAAATGGAAGTGTAATATTCATTTTGAATATACTAACAATATATTTAACACGTCAAACATTTCAACATCACAGACATATGTTTCAATATATATTTGCATTAGAGAATGCAAATAAAAGAACATCTTTTTATATTGTCTCTAAATTGGCAATAAAAATATTATTTTCAGGCTTGTTCTTTTCATTTCATATAAAATGGCCATAAAAAAAATTATGTCACATGTGATACCATTCTTTTTATTGTCCCTAAAGTGACAATAAAAATATTATCTTTAATTCTATCATTTCTATAATGTAAATGAAGATGTAACTTTTAAATTCTATCTTTTATTTACACTTAAATTGCGAATAAAAATATAACTTTCCCTATGTTTTTATTCTATTCTTCCACTTGCATCAGAAATGCAAATGAAAAATGTCACTTTTATCCTAATCTTTCTTTTGTATCTAAAATGCAAATGAAAAATATGACTTCTCAAACTAGACTTTTATTTTTAAAGTAAAATGCAACTTTTAATTCATGTTTTATTTGCATTAAAGAATGCAATTAAAAATGCAACTTTCAAGATGATATTTTATTCACATCAAATATGCAAACAAAAATGTAACTTACATTTTGATGTTTTGGTTGCATCTAAAATTGCAAACAAATATGCAACTTTTATTTTATCGTTTTGTTTGCATCAAAAATTGCAAACAAAATGCAACTTTTATTTCTACTTTTATTTGCAATACGGAAGGTAAACAATAAAAAAAAATGTAACTTTTATTTTCCATGTATATTTGCATCAAAGAATGCAAATAAAGAATAACTATTTATTTCAATGTATATTTATTAACATGACATGTTTTACTATTCCAATGTCTAAATAAAAGAAGTATTTGTTCACATAACATATTTTAATGTCTAACATAACAAATAAAAGAAGAATTTATTTATATACATCTTTCCATGCATTCAAAGGACAAATAAAAAAGTAAATTTTATTGATATACAAATTCCAAGTTTCTAATGACAAATAAAAAGCGAATTTTATTTGTATAATAAATCCTCAGTTTCAAATGACAAATGAAAAGTGAATTTTATTTTCAATAACTTCAGTTTTCATATATGACAACTAAAAAGATGGATTTTATCTTCGTAACCTTGTTTACATTTCTAATGACAAAATAAAAGAGAAATTATTTGTCATACCAAGTTTTACATTTATAAAGACATGTTTTATTTAACCTAACATATGCTAGTAAAGTGATATTTTATTCTAATGTAATATTCTACAACCAAATGTTCTTTTTAATTCTAACATACATGTCCCTTTTTAATTCTAACATAAATGTTGTTTTATTCTAACTTAAATGTCCTTTTAAATTCTAACATAAATGCCCTTTTAATTCTAACATAAATGTTGTGTTTTAACAAAAATGGGATTTTTATTTCACTAATTAAGTTTTAACAAAAATGGTATTTTTATCCTAATGTACATTTTACATTAAGAATGATATTTTATTCTTAGTATAACTGATCAGAATGATAATCTTGTTTAACAAAAATGAATATTTCATTCTAATATTCATGTTTTAACAAAAAGGAGTATTTCATTTTCAATATGCATGTTTTAATAAAAAGGAATATTTCATATGTTAACAAATTCCTATGTATCTATTTGCATTTTAAAATGCAAATAAAAATGCAGTCCTTTTCCTATGTTTTAAAAATGTTATTTTTCTAATTTTACACTTTTGACTTTTCTAATTCTAAGTTTCTCATATTACATTAAAATGTTGTTTTAATGGAAAACATGTTTCCTAATGAAACATGAATCT
Source organism: Allium sativum (assembly GCA_030737875.1). Taxonomy (NCBI): domain Eukaryota; kingdom Viridiplantae; phylum Streptophyta; class Magnoliopsida; order Asparagales; family Amaryllidaceae; genus Allium; species Allium sativum. Next base: position 134,431,742 of record CM060915.1, read on the forward strand.
TTTTAGTTGAACAATTCGATACCAAAATTGTGTGCTTTTTAGTTGAAACAAATCGACTCTAAAAATATGTTCCTTTATATGCTAACGTAAAAATGAGATATTTATGATAACATGATTCTAATCATAAATTTGTTAATTTCTAATATAACATAAAAAATGTAACTTTCGGGTTTCATTCTTTAAACTAACAAGAATGAATGTTTTTAATTCATTCTATAAAATGACAGAATGAGCATGTCCAATATATTCTACTTCTACGAAGTATGTAAAACTTGTTTTCAATAACATGTTTTGACAAAAATTGTTAATTTATTTCAATAACATGTTTTCAATAACATTTTTTCTATAAAATAACACAATTGATACTTTTATTTTAATTTACATGTTTTGACAAAAATTGTTAATTTATTTCAATTAACAAGTTTTGACAAAAAGTGCTACCTTTATTTCAACTAACAAGTTTTACAAAATGACTTGTTTTTTTTTCACAAATCATGTTTTGACAAATCTCTACTTTGTCATGTTTTTTTTATATAAAATAAAAATGTGATTTTATTTTATACAAAAATTCTTGGCACATACGAAAATAACTTATTCTATATACATGATAATATATAATTTTATCGTATACACAAACTCTAACAAACATGAACACACAATCACAGCACAATCAACATTTAAATAAATACATACGTACAACATGAATTTCATACTGAATGAATACAATAAAAATAAATAATTAATTTTAATTTTAAAAATAGAAATCTCACATTGCTTTTAATTCAGATATGAAATTCCCTAACATGCTCGGTTTCAGTTCTCATCAGTGTCATGTCGTAGATCTCCTCTGGTTGCTTTTAAAACGAAGAAGACTCCGCCACGATCCAAACGCTTCCTTTCATTGATACGATGAAGGCACGCAACAAACGTGGAAAAAGATCAATCCTAAGTAGCGAATTTGAACTTGAAAACCCCTTTTTTCCTCTTTTGAGAAAGAAGATTAACAAAAATTAAGAAAAAGAGGATAACATGAAATTTTAGGGAAGAGGAGGCTGTTTTTCTTTATTTATTTTTATTCTGAGACTTGAAGATTGTAGATATAAAGAGAAGAGAGAAGAAAAAGGGAAATAAATGGTGTAGTTTCATTTTTAAATGAATTTGAGTGATAAATAGAAGAGTAGAGAGAGAGGAGGGAATAAACGCATATAAAAGGAAGAGAGAGAACATAAAAGAAATAAGAGGATGTATATTTAGGGAATGAAAGTACATAAATGGAATAAGATGCGTAAAAAAAAAAGAATGAGGAGAAAGAAATTAATTCGAGTAAGAAAAAAAATTAAAAGAATAATACAAAGAAATGAATGCGTATTTATTTTTCCCTAAAAAAAATTAATAAGAAAACACGACATTAATTGAGAAGTTGCAAGAGAAAGAAGTGAAAAGGGAAAGAAGAGGAGAAGAAAGAAATATCATGCAATGTTTAGGAAAGGATAAATAAATAAATGAATAAATAAAAGAATGTGTCAAATTCGAAGGAGAGGAATGGTGCAGTATTAATGAAACAATGAAGGGAGGAGGACACTGAAAACGAATGCAGGAAAAGAAATTGATAGGATTATGTAAACAAATTAATATATTAAAGGATAGGATACATGCATACTTAATGGGGAAAGAGGAAGGTGAAGGGAAAGAAACCAATAGATTAAAGGAAAAAAAATTAGAAGAATAAAGCAAATAAATAAATGTGTTTAGGGAAGAATATGAAGCATTAATGTTTTATATGTAGTCATTAAAACGTTTTGTATTTTGAGTAGGCATTTCACAAAAAAAAGAGGAAGGAAGGTAAAAGGGGCAGGTAACCAAGCATTTATGTTATGTAATACAAAACATTACAACGAAGAGAGAAGGGTAGGGAACCCAAATGACGTCCTTTCCTTTTATTCATGTATTAAAAAAAATGAATGAACGTGGCACAGATAAAAACGGAAGATATATTCAAAATTGAACGTGGCCTTCCTTTTCGCATCCAAAAATTGGATACAAAGACCGAGTATTAAATGGTGGTAATTCGAATAGGTAATGTGTTTACCCATTATCACACGCACTACATAAATTTTATTTTAATATTACTCCTTGTTTTAGATTCTATAATAAAATTTAGACCGCTTTACAATCCAATTTTCTTATCTAAACATACCAAAAAGATTATACGGATGCGTTCACTATATCAATATAATATAACACTAAAATCCAATATTTTATTATTCACATGAAATTTCATTATTCACAATAAATTCAATCGTTAATCGTTATTTTATTAACTGATGTTATAATAAAACCAAATAAATTTTAAAGCTAAACGTTAATTAAAAATCAATTTTTATGTTTTGAATTTTCTAAACCAATACATTCTAAGTTACCTTTATCATTTATAGCATTTTTTTAACAAAATTTCATTAAAATAAAATTTTAAATTGGTTCTAAAATTCCGGGTTGTTACACTGGCGCCTCTCCTCCACACCCCAAGAACCCAAAAACAGTAAGTTCTTTTAATTTTTATTTACTGTATTTCAGGTTTTGTTAGGTAATAATCTTTAAAATAAAATCTGAACTATATGTATGAAGCATTGAATTTATTCTCGGTTTTTAATATAATAAAAATTTGATTTTTATTTATATGTATAACACGAAAAGTTATGATTTTAAAGCGTGAAAAGGATATGAAAAGTTAGGATTTTTATTTATATTTCTAGATACTAAAAATATGATTTTTATATTATAGAAAGAATAAAAATATGATTTTTATATTATAGAAAGAATAAAAATATGATTTTTATATTATAGAAATAATAAAAATATGATTCTTATATTATAGAGATAATAAAAATACGATTTTTATATTATATAGATAGTAAAAATTTAATCTTCATATATGTAGCGATAGAATGAAAATACGATTTTCATATATATGAAGTAGCGATAAAAATTTGATTTATATATATATGAAGTAGCAATAAAAATATGATCGTTAACGTGAATCGCGTGAAACAAATTTTGATGGAACTGACTGGAAGCAAAACCGAATCCAGATTGTTTTGAAATAAAGAATGGAGGAGTGGAACCCTCGGTGAGAACTCCTCACTTTTATTTTAATTCTAGTTTGAAATATATACTAGGATGCAGACGGTGCTTAGCAGCACCCGACACCCGTCGTCCACAGACCATGGATGGCTTGTTTGTTTGATTGATGTGTTGTGAAATTCTATTGTGTGATGTGGAATGACTAAATATTTTATAGTTAAAAATATAATTTTTAACGTGTATATAAAATAAATATTTATAAACAAATCGGACGATTTGTTTATGTACACCCATTTGACTGATATTGATTGGGATGATAAATTTTACACATCGCCCAACTGCACAAATAAAAATCTGTGTTTGTTGATTTGAAACCCCACACGGGTGTTGGAATGATATTTAGCGTACACTAATCCCAATTATTTAGCTATATGTCGATCGATTGGTCGACAGACTGTGTAAGCGTTAATTATTTATATTTAATGCTTATGCAGTTGTGTGGTGCACTCTGGATGATGGTTGATTATTTATCGTTGCTATTATATACATGTGTTGTAGGGAATCCATAAATTAACATTATATGGTAATTGATTGGGCCTCATTCCAATTTGGAAAATAAAGAATATTATAAAAAGAAAATTCATGTGTTGAATAAAATATATATTCATGTGTTGAATTAAAGAAAATTCATGTGTTGAATAAAATATATATATTCATGTGTTGAATAAAAGAAAATTCATGTGTTGAATAAAATATGTATTCATGTGTTGAATAAAAGAAAATTCATGTGTTGAAGAAAACATTCATTTGTTGAATAGAATAACGAAGTTATTGAAATATATAAAGCCGTGTTGGTTAGATATGCGCCATTTTGACGCGAACGATATTTATATCGATTATAATCGTTTTTTAATGAATACAGAAAAGGATGTGATTTCAAAACATAACGTTTTGAAAATATTATCATTTGTATATCGATGATATGGAATTTTCAATTTTGATTTGAAATTGAATAGGACGTTGAAATCGTTTTGAAAACAGTTTTAAAACGATTTATAAAATACGTTTTAAAAGGAAATCGACGTAATATATGTAATATTATATATATATATATATATATATATATATATATATATATAATGGCCTGAATAGAAAGCGCCGCGTTGCGGTAGTTCGCGAATTTCGACCGTTGACTTCGAATGGATATTACGGGAGATCCGACTGCCGGATTCTCCTAAAACCGGAACCGTTGGGTTCGTATCGAAAAGAGCTTTCTAACGAATATTAGAGATTTGAAATATAACGGTTGGATTTGGAATTATGACCAAATCAAATTTGGAAAAGGTCGCTGTAAGTGCAGTTCGATGGCCGTGGATGGAAATCGACTGTACGGGTCTTGATAAAATTATTAAAATAGTAATAATTTGTGTAAAATCATAAGAAATGATTTAGAAAGAATTGGGATGAAAAATTCCATATTTGAAAAGATAAAAATAGATTTTTATCGAAATGAACTAGTTTTGAACTAGAATTATAATCCATTTATTTTTGAAATAAATAAATTGGATTTGAAAGGGTTTTAAAAGTAACCAGAATTTCCAATAATTGAATTGGAATGGATTTGAATTGAGATTGTCTTTGGAATATTTCGATGTTGGATTTCGTGATTATACAGATATTGTTATGGAAATTTGAAAGATATATTTATATCGTTATTTCTAATACGATATTTGTTGGTCATAGAATTTGATATTGAATATAAGCCGATATATTTTCTATTCAGAGCCTTCTATTTAATATCAAATGGGACTTGGGTTTGTCGTGAACGGTGTTTTAAATAACACTTGTTCTTTAACCCGATAATTAATGGAATGCGAATTGGGTTTATCGTGAACTGTGTTTTAACGACATTCGTTCTTCAACCCGATTTACAGTGAAATGTGATTTGGAATTTATAAATCTTTTGATAAGATTTAAAGGAGATTTTCCAAAGTAAAGTTTTCCAATTTAATATAAAAAAATTGGAATGGAATGGAATTCGATTTGGTAATAATCGAAGTGAATTTCTATGGAGGAAGACAACTAATATATCTGGAATTTAAAAGGCTTTGTCGTTATTCCATTTATATTATTAGTCGGATATGGAAGTTTATATCGATTATATATATATATATCAATTTGTTTTCCATGAAGATTCCTTCGTAAATGGAATGTGATTTTGGGTTTATCGTGAACCGTGTTTTAAATGACATTGGTTCTTTAACCCAGTTAAAGACAGGATATGATTTCCCAAGTTAAACAATCATTGATATTGATTTTTGGGAAGATTAAAACCAAGTGGAGTTTTAATGAATCTTTAATTAGATTGAAATGATCGAGAATGGAGTATCACCAGTTTTGCTCCAGGCGATAGTTAAATCTTTAATTAGATTTGAACATGTAATGGTAATTTAATTTACTGATAACACCGTGGTGTTAGATATGAAGTATTACCAGTTTTACTTCATGGGATGAATAGGTTGGGGTTGGGAAATTTAACAAGTGATTACTTCAGTAAGGTTCGCTAATCCTGACTAGTTTGGATAAACCATAATTTGGTTTGAGTTGATATTCAAAAGAAGATTAAAGAATAAATTTAAAGATTTATCTTTGATAAAATTAATGGGAACCTTTCCCAAAGTATAAGAATATTTGAATAAAAGAATATTCTGAATTAGAATGAGGCATATGTTGTGTTTGTGTAACACTTGTTTATTATATACGGGGGTCATTCAGAAAGACCGGGTTTATCCCATTCTGAATAACTAATTCGATGATGTGTCGAGGATGAAGACGGTGGTCGAAGACCGGAGGTCTTCACATCGTTTGGATAATTACTGATGATCTTGATTGGGTTGTACGCCCAAGAGGAGGAAATCAGTTGGTGATCGTCCAGACGTACTTGGAGATCGATGGATATGCGAGGTATAAGGTGCCTCCGGTTTCGTTCAGACCCAGAACGGACTTGTAAATGGATTGTGTGTCTGACATTGGATATCATTCTTTTTGATTGATGGTTATCGGTTGCATGGAGTGGTTTGCCTATGTGGCATGCTAAGATGCAAATGATCAAGGCTTCTGTTGAAAAGCAGAGTCTTGTGGTTGATGAACAAAGCACGGCCTTTGTGGCGTAGCTTTGTGTAGCGTTAATTCGCGAGCCTCACACCCCTGTTGTGAACCAGAAACGGGAGACACTACTACAAAAGTGGGCATATTCAACACTATTCTTCTGTGGCCGTAGATCAAAAAAGTGTTGCCGTAGGCCCTTTTTTCAAATAGGCAACACCAGGGGGGCGTGGCATCCGCGGCCGTTGCATTAGCCATCTAATGCAACGCTTTTGTCCATCTACGGCCACGGAAAGAAAGCGTTGCCTTAAGTAGAACTTTTGCCCTATTGCAACAGCATATCCATGTAATGCAACAACATATAACGTTGCCTTAAGTAGAAGCCAGACCCTGGCTTCCAGCTCATGATAGTGGGGTCCGCATTGACTTTCCACGTCAGCTGTCAACGTGGCACATGCCACGTCAGCTCGCCACGTCAGCTGCACATGTGTCACATGCCACGTCAGCTATCCACGTGGCGCCACGTAAGCTGTGGGGCCCACGTGCCGTACCATTGTGGAATTAATAATGTTATACTTAATGCAACACCACAGCACAGTCTAATGCAACACCACAGCACAGTCTAATGCAACACCACAGCACAGTCTAACGCAACACCACAAAAATCAAATGCGACACCAGGAAAAAATCAACTGCAGCTGTAATACAACCCTGTAATTACAGATTCTGCAGTACATATATTCAATCCAAAACATTGTACCACATTCATACATATATACCAAAATATTCATACAACAATTCCTCCCAAAACATTCATCACCACAGTCAGACCAACCAATTATATATACCAACTCACAAGTATCATCACCAACACATTCCACAAGTACTGCCATCACCAAAACATACCACAAGTACTGTCATCACAAACACATACCACAAGTGCCATCATTTAAAAGAACAATCCGAATATATCACAAGTGCTAACACATACCATCCAAATACTTCAATCAGTTGCCGGGGTTGAAGGAGTACAATTGTCAGCATCTTCATCACTTGTTGTGGTGACACAAAGGTCTCCGACATCTAAATTTAGATATGGATTGGCTTCACCTAGCTTTTTTAACACCCACGACACGTTCTCTTTAACTTTTCTATTCACCTTTTCCTCCAAGTCCGCCTCCAGCTCTTGCCTTATTTTTTTTGTCAACTCTTGGACATAGCTGTCCAAAGAACCAGGATTTGGAGACTTTTCAGCCAATTTGCCTCGCCTTCCTACAAGCCAGTTACGCGTGTGCCTCTTCCCACCAGAAACCAGTGCATCTGCCTCAGCAATGTTTCCAGCATCCACCATTGCTTGCACCTTCGCCTACAAAATGAAAACCAGGCAAGCATATAGATAAATAGGCAGCTGGTAGGAATGAATTTATTAACAGAACTGGTTCTCTTTCAAACTAACTATATATGTGTTCGATTTAATATGCAGCTCCAACAAACGTACAATGTGCCAATTATACTGACACAAGTATTGCTATTTCAGTATCTAATTATATATGTACTCACGTATTTGGCCTTCAGTTCATCCGTGTTAGTCTTGTAACTTCGACCCGGTTCTCGTTTATAAGTTTCTAGATAAACCAAGGCAGCGGATGGGGAGGCTTTTTCTGGGTCCTTCTTTCTCTGTCAAGTATTAGGATTACCAATAATTCAATGATATAACAAATTAGAATTATCATGTGGTCAATTCAACTCAATCACAATAAAAAATAACTTAAGTTCAGAAAAACACATACTATCTTTTCTTTGGCTACTGCATGAGTTTTGGGACCCATGGTATGTGTCTCATTCAACGAATTACGATGCGCGGAATTAGAATCAGCTAGGGCCTGGAAATCCAAAAAAAAATAGCACTAAACAAGGATAATGTGAACTACTAAAGATTAGCATTAAACAAGATAATGTGAACTAATAAACATTATACAAATGTGAATATCATTAAAGCCGTACCTGAACTGCTTCATCCCCCCAGTAGTCCAAGAGCATTTTAAAATCCTCCAACGGAATTGTACTGGGCCTATTTGCAAGCCTTTCCTCATCGGTTGAGTATTTTTTATAATACCTTGTTTTGATGCGAGACTTGTACTGCCTCCAAGAGTCGTTAAGCGTGTTCAAGACCCACTTGTGTCCTTCTTCCGGTATGACATGGCTAGCCTACAATATAGCAATCACAAAATTCAGGAAACAAACTAATTAAGTAAAACCAAACATTTAGGAAGTCAGTTGAACTGTATATGGTTAAGGAAATTAGAATGTACCAGAGCATAATCCAACATTTGTCGCTTTAATTGATCAGGAACCACATGCCAATTGATGTAAGTAAGAGACACATTTTCCTTCTTTAACATGCCGATAAAATTTCTCGGCCTCTGGATTTGGTTCTACTACAAAGTCCTTGGGATTTTGACCAAATTTGTAACCCGCACACTTGAACATCACATCTAAATTATCCTCAAAATCCATCTCCGTTGCACAATCCATATGGTCATCAACACCTATTAATTTTGTCTGTGAAACTTCACAAATCCACCCGGTATGTAATGGAGAAGGGCCATTAAAAATAAGATGATCGTATATGACATTTTCACAATACCAATTACGTTCTGTACATTTTTTGCAGGGGCACTTCATCTCATCACCTACTTTATAAATGGGAAATGCATTTCTTAGAAAAGCTGTTACCCCTCTTACATATTCTGCGCTCGATCTCGGAAGTCCTATCCATATGTAATACTCACTATCCATTGTCACAATCTAACCACGGCTTAGTAAGACTAAATTTGATACCCCTAAGAGTTTCAAGACACGAACAAGGGCTACCCTGTAATGTTAGACTAAATTAGAAATAAAAACAAAACATGTTAATAATTTACAAATATACATAATCAGTGTGATGATACAAGGACGATTGTTTTGATATGAATTATCACTGACTTTTGGAACTGAGTTACCAAGAGAATACGTACATAAAACAAGCAACTAAGGATACTGAACACAAATGCATAACATTACATGACTGCACCAAAACAAAACAGTACAGATACAAAGACTATACAGGTGATACATAGACGATACAGTTGTATCTAATACAAAGAACGATGCAATAATTTAATTTTGTCGTCTAATGTTTAGCCCTTGAAGCTGGTCGTTAAGTCTACTAACATCAGTTCGAAAACCAATAACATGATTTTGCAGCGTTGTAAGTTGATGTTGTATCTCATTTGCGTACTCAGCGGCTCGACTTGGAAACTGTTGGTCAATCCACTGCCAAAAGGTACATCCTGTAGGATAAACCCGACATCTAAAATAACGACGACCAATGTTGAATCCAATCGAAATAACATCTTCTGCAGCGGCATACCCACAATGACACATTATGATTGGTGAGTCAGCATGTTGTTCGTTAACCACTTGGTTGTTTTGATGCTGACGACGCAAACGACTATGCCGTCGAATCGCCCTTTCTTCACGTCGTTCTTCTTCTCGCCGTTGTCTTCGGAGTTCTTCTTGCTCTAGTTCATACTCAAGCAAATCATCGTAGTGCCTTTCTTGCATCTCTATATAAAAATCAATAGGAGTTTCTGGTGATGATGGGTTTGACAGTCCTAGATCACCCATGCCCAGGGTATCTTCGTAGTCATACGATGTAGGAAGAGATATAGGCATTATTTAACTACAAACAGAAATAGACATTTGAACATTCATATTGGATTTCTTTTATCCTCTAAATTTTGTTAACACCTTTGGAAATAGGCATTATTTACCAATACATCAATGGTTTGGCAAACATAAAAATACAGAACTTGCACAATTTCAACACGTGCAAACATATAAATACAACACTTCAAGTATAAAAACCCTAATTTAAGGTAATCGGTATACCCAAATCACCCAGAGACTTTGAACGCAGATCAAAATAAGTTAGAGATGAAATCAACTAAATAAAACCTAAATGATGAAGCCCTAACTACCTGTAATTGTCCTAAACGATCCAAATTGGAGGTGTAAAGTTCGTAAAATAGGAGCAATCGAAGGTTTATAGTTTGTAACCTGAGGAAGAGTAGCAATCGGAGGCGTTCTTGGACGGATTTCGTGGAGAGAGAAACGGACAGAAGGAGGAGCACCGGAGAAATTTGTTTTGGGGGGAAGTATTTCGTGAATGGGGAAACTATCACGCCAAATTTTCACTAAGTTGTAGCAAGGATCAGCTTGAACTGTTGGATTAATCAACATCTACGGTTATTTATTTGTTTAAACTGATAACGCGGATCGCTGACCTGGCATGTATTTATGTAATGCAACACTTTGAACTGGTGTTGCAAGGATCGGCAAGAACCGTTGGATTAATCAACATCTACGGTTATTTATTTGTTTAAACTGATAACGCGGATCGCTGACCTGGCATGTATTTATGTAATGCAACACTTTGAACTGGTGTTGCAAGTCACAGCACAAGAATTTCAACCGCAACACTGTGTTCACATCTAATGCAACAACAAATGAATGTTGTTGCAGAAGATCAAAGAATGCATAGCTTTCGCCACGCTTTTCATGCAACGCACACAAATTAGTGTCGAATATGCCCACTTTTGTAGTAGTGAGAGGACCTCAGGGAAGGCATGCGTTTCCTTCTAGCTATGGTGGTGTCAGTGACCTACTAGCCTTGACATTTATATTATATTCACCGGTGTGGTTGTTGGATTGCGAGGCGCCTCGGATATATCGGTGACTATGTTGAGCCGATGGAGTCATTTGGCTCATTTACGCCCCAAAGGGCGGGGAAACGCAGTGTTCAGACATAATAGTCCACATCGGTAGACCGGCCCTGACGATCCAAGGCTTGCCTGCGCGCTTGCCTTAGACTCGGGCTAGACAGTCTCGAAACGGTGAGGACGATCCCTGGCCTCGGTTCACAGACGGAAATCCAATTTCCAATACGTGACAATTGCGGTTTTGATTGTAAACCTATATATGGCGACATAGTGGTATGGGGCACTTATGCCGTCTATGATTGATACTTATTATTGAAATTGTTTTGACACTATACACTTATAGTAATAATAAAATATGAAATTTAGCGTATCAAGCATTCTTTGGCTATTATAAGGTAAAACCCTATCCTCCGGCTTGTGTTGCATTGTGTGATGGGACCTGGGTCTTATAATAGCTTTGTATCTGTATATCTCCTTCAGTTGTGTTTTGTATTATTTTCCGCTGCTATGTAATGTATTGTAAATCTCTGATATTTCTCTGATGTATAATATTTATTTACACTCTGTATATTCTTGTATTCTGATGGAATTGTTGTAATTAACAATGAAATGTTCTTTTGTTTGTGTTTTGATGTGGCTTGTTCTCAAAGCAATCCGCTCTTTCCTTACCAGGGAAGTTGCGGGTTCTTATATTATGGAAGCTAAGAAGTGGAATAAAAATTTACGCTCGACAAACAGGTACATATTTATTGTATCGATTGGGTTGATGATTTTATGAGCCGATTGGATAGGCGCTTTGCTACTGGATTTTATTTTGATTTATGAGAGCCTGTAGAGGCAAGTTGTAGTTGTACCGATTAACCCGTGTAAAGGCGGTTATGACAAAAAATTTCAAAAATTTAAGGTGTTAGCCAAATTACGAGAAATTGGAAAGTTCTTAGAAACCAAAAAGTTGAAGAACTTAAGCTAGATTGAGGGTTGAGTTAGTTATGTAAACAACCTTCAGTTCCATCTTCCTTTTCAGGGACGAAAAGTTTTAAGTGAGGGAGACTGTAATAACCCTAAATTTTGGAACTAATTTAAAATTTATTTTTAATTAATTTTAATGGATATTAAGTGATTTATTTTGACAATTAACAACTTAGAATTTATTTAAAACGAGTTTAAACGTAAAATTTATAATATTATTATAAAATGAACGCGTAACATCGTGGTAGTTTGAAAATTTAGTTTTGAATTTCAATTGAATGTACAAAATCAATATAAGTTGGATTTTAGTAAAACAAGAAACGTTATGATCTATTTAATAATATTTTTCTAATGAATGCGAAAATTTTATATTTCGTATTGTAAATTGTAAGTTATGTCCAAATTAAAATTTTAGATAGTCGCTATAAAATCGATTATAAATTATAATGATTTATTGAATATAATAAAAGGATTTTATTATGAAATTGAATATCAATTGAACCTAAGTTTTCAAAAATGTTACGTTATAAACTGAAATGTATTTATTTTAGAGTTATATGATATTTTATTTTGATATATGCAATAATAATAATTAGTTTATTATTAATTTGAATAATTTTGGAATTTAATAATATTACATAGGCCTTAAAAATAGATTTTTTTTTCAAATAACCTCCGTTTTTCGACGAAACTACTTTTGTTGGATCTGTAACGTCAAATTAATGTCAGATTTAAAATTTCAAGTTAATTAGAATACGTGTGTAAGCGTGGTAAAATAAATGCCTGTTGAAATTCAGCTAAAATTCAATAAGCTAGAAATAAGACCATTTTCCAAAAATATCCCCAAATTTGATGAAATTAGGCTCGTTAGAACCATATTAGTGAAATACAGATATTTCAAATTCGTAATTTTTGGAGTTAGTATGTGACCATACGGAATTCAAATGTGAAACGACCAATAATTTGACTTTAAAAATACGTTGTTTGTGCTAACGGACTCGGAATTCAACGAAACAAGTTTCGTTGGGTCTATAATGTCAAATTAGATGCATGCCTATTTTCATCGAAAATGGGATTCGTATGTGATCTTACGGATTAAAAACATTGAACGATATTTAGGGATCGAATATAATTGAATATAAAATACAATATCTCTTTTATTTATTCTCCATCCTTCCTTTCATTTTCATTCACAGGAAAAATCGAAGTCGAGACAGACCTAATTCCTCTTTTCAAAACCTAAACCGTGATTTTAGAAATCAAACAAAAATCTACAAACCGTATAGCTTGGTTTTTGGAGATTCGCGAGTATTGGAGCTTCAATGATGCTCTTGGTTCCTCACGCGATGGGTTCACTGGATCGCTGCTTGGGCAGTCGAGCTAGGGCATGGCGTAGCAGTAGATACAGTGATCGATGGTTGGAGCTAAGTGTGAATTCGAGTTCGCATAAAGGAATGACATGTGTAGGCAAAAATTTGGGGAAGTCTGTGATATTTAGGATCAGTGGTCTCCTAATGGGGCGGACGAAGGCAACTCCCATGTTAGAAGGAGCATACAGACTTGTTGAAATAGGTATAGGGCGAAGAAGGATTCAATGAGGAGTAGCATGGTGTTTTTGGATGGTTGAATGGTGAAGTAGAGGAGGAAGTTGGAGCAGGACTAGGATTGGCCATGGTGTATTTAAAAGGAAGAGGGGGCACCGTTATGTTGTCTGGGAAGAAAGAAGGATTAAAGCTAAAATGTTCATCGTTGGATTAGTGGAGAAGCAAGTTGTGTGTTAAAGAGTTTGACAGGAAAAAAAAGAAAAAATATGTATAATTCAAATGGGATGAAATATGCGTTCTGGTGAGGAACAGAATACACGCATGGATCCTGTAAGTAAATGGAGAAGGAACGATTAGTGTATGAAAACGTGGGATTAAGATTTACAGTTAATTAACTAATATTTAAATCGTTAATGATGCTTCAACTTGTTTAAATATATAATATTAACAAATTGTTCGTTCGTTATCAGAATCTAATGAACAAGTTGTTATGGGATCGTGGAATCGAGAGCTTCGCAGTAAAGCTAATTTGGAGAAATTTTGAGCTAGCTACAATTTTTAATTAAATTAAACTCATAATTTAATTTAATTAGAAATAATCGTTTTACAACGATTTCGAACCGATCAAAGTGTGAACTCTTTCACTCAACTATTTGGTTGTGTTATTATATTGAATATATATTGATTGCCTGTGACACACTAAATTTTATTTAATTAATTATCACAAATTTGTTATACGGTATATGGTAGCTAACCTCATAAATTGTTTGAAAACCCAATGGATGACTGATTGATTGTGTTATTATTTGAATGTATACTGATCGCATGTATTTGCAGTGTTTGCTTCGTGGTTGATGGATGGTTTATTTTACAGTTTTATTATTAATATTATTTAGCTGTGAATATAAGCGTTGTCGATAGAAACGCTTATATTATAATTATTGGTTGATGTATGGTAGTTGATATGGATGTGTTTTCATTGTTAACACAGAAAATTATGCCACGAATAAGAGATTGGAAATTTACCAAATTTCATTTTATTGAAATATATTAAATGAATTTTACGTTCATTTAAGTGAAATTTGGCGATTGAATGGAAATGGGATTTTTAAATTCAAACTGATTTAAAAATGAAGTTATTATAATTTCAATCAACTATTGAAATGATTGAAATGGAATTAATAGAAATTTGGATTAAAAACGATTTGTTTTAATTTAAATGAGATTTTGAATAGTAATTTCAAAATGTAGAATCAAGTTAAGTATAGAAACGACGTTTTATACTCGAACGAATTTTTCCATTGTTCTTATTTATTTTTATAACGAATGACAGAAAGATTTGGATTTCAAAATATTATATTTTGAAAAATATTAGTATTTTAATATTATAATAATATGGATTATTCAGTTTTTATTTAAAAATTGAATTGGAAGTTGAAATCGTTTTTAAATTAGATTACAAATGTTTTATAAAACACGTTTTGAATGGAAATCAATGAAATTTATTATATATAATAAAATGGTCAGAATAGGACGTGTCGCGCAACGACCGTTCGTGAATTTCGACTATTAACTTCAAATAAACGTAACGGGAGATCTGACCGTCGGATTCTCCTGAAACTGGATCCATTGGGTCCGTAATGAAATGAGATATTTAAAAAAATAAGAATTTTTACGATCCAACTATTTGAAATATGTCCAAATCTGTTTTGGAAAAGGTCGTTATGGATGTAGTTCAATGGTCGAAATTGAAAACCGACTATAAGGGTCTTAATAAAATTATTAAAAATATGAATAAATTATGTTAAATCGTAATAAATGATTAGAAAGGATTTTTGGATGAAATATTCCAAGTTTTGGAATGATAGAAGATGTTTTTATCTGGATAAGTTTTTAAAAAATTAAAATAAAGAACTGAGAAGAATTATAATGGTTTTAATATAACCAGAGCTTTCCAATATATAAATTGGATTTGGATGGAATTTATCTTCATATATTTTAGTATTAAATGTCGTGATTATATGGATATTGTTGAGGAATTTGGAAGATATGGATATCACTATTCCCTATACGGTATCTGTTGGTTTCAGAATTTGATATTGAATATAAGTTGATACGATTTTTATTCAAAACCTCATATTTGATATCAAATTGGATTTTGGGTTTGTCATGAATGGTGTCTTCAATAACACTGTTCTTAAATCCAGTTTAAAATGAAATTTGTGAAATAAATCTTTTAATTAAGATTTAATGTAGTCTTCCAAAGTAAAGTTTTCCAATTAATAAATATAATTGAAAGTGAATGGAAATTTGATTTGGGTTTATCGTGAATGATGTTTTAAATAACATTTATTCTTTATCCCGGTCAAAAGTGAAAATATGATTTGGAATAAATCTTTTAATTAAGATTTAATAGAATTTTACATAGTGAAATTTTCCAATTTAATAAATTAAATTGGAATTGAATGGAAATCAATTTAGTGATATTTGAGATTAACCTCCGTGGAGGAAGACCTTTACTATTTAAAGAAATTTAAAGGGATTTGTCGTTATTTCAATTATAGTATTAGTGTGATACGAAAATTTATATCGATTATAAACTATTATGATTTCCATGTGGATTCCATTTTTAATGGAAGTTGATTTTAGGTT
Source organism: Allium sativum (assembly GCA_030737875.1). Taxonomy (NCBI): domain Eukaryota; kingdom Viridiplantae; phylum Streptophyta; class Magnoliopsida; order Asparagales; family Amaryllidaceae; genus Allium; species Allium sativum. Next base: position 134,447,859 of record CM060915.1, read on the forward strand.
TATTGTGAATGATATTTTAAATGACATTTGTTCTTTAACCCAGCTAAGACAGGATTAATTTCCATAAGTTGAATAATTATTAAATAATGATTATTGGAGATTAAAACTAAGTGGAGTTTTAATAAATCTTTATTTAGATTTGAAATGTAAAGTGGTAATTAAATTTACCATAATGCGAGGGGAGTTAGATATGGAGTACCACCAGTTTTATTCCATGAGATAGTTAAATCTTTAATTAGATTGGAAACAGAAAGTGGTAATTAAATTTTCCAATAACATGATGTGTGTTAGATATGGAGTACTGATAGTTTCGCTCCGTGGGATGAATAGGTTGGGATTGGGATAACGATATGAAATATTTTCTTTTGCGTTAGGTTTATTAATCTCAATAAGGCTTCAAAACCTTAATTAGGTTTAAGTCTATAAGAAGATATTTAATAGAATGTTTTGAAATGATTTCCCAAGAAGGATTTAAACGATAAGTTTAAATGAAGTAAATCTTGATAAGATTTATGGGGTTAATTCCCATGTAATGAATATTTGAATAAAAGAATATTTTGGATTGAAATGAGATGCATGATATATTTAATTATCACCTCATTTTAAAGATGCCCGAGTTATTCGGAAAGACCGGGTTTAGCCCATTCTGAATAACTGTCACGACGAATAAAAGTTGAAGATATAAAGATGGTGGTTGAAGACCAAAGATCTTCACGTCGTTTGGATTATTGCTAATGTCTCGATTGGGGTGTACAACCCAAGATGAGGTTATAAGTGGTGGTCGTTCAGACGTACTTGGAGATCGACCGAACATGCGAGGGCCTCTCTCCTGCAATGGACATATGGGACGAGGAATAAGGTGCCTCCAATTTCGTTCAGACCCAGAACAAACGTGCAAATGGATTGTATGTCTGACATTGTATTTTTTGTTATATTCGTTGATCTCTGCTATATATATATATATATATGTGTGTGTGTGTGTGTGTGTGTGTGTGTGTGTGTGTGTGTGTGTGTGGTGACAGAGAATTTATTCCCTTAGCTTAACACCATTCACTGAAACGTACGAGCTTAGAGATTATATATTGGTAGACATCAATGGTACGGTCAGTATTGACAATATGTCATGCTGAGATGCAGTGATTAAAGCTTCTTATTGAAAAGAAGAGCTTTGTGGATGATGATCAGAGCATAGTTTATATAGCTTAGCTTTGTCTGTGGAGTTAATTTGAGAGCCTCACACACCGGTATGATGGTGAACTAATGGTTAGATCAGTATACTCTCAAGATGAGGATGAACGACCTACAGGTTGAGATTATACAACTTTTAGGTTGTCACGGATTCAGTTGACCGAGGAGACCTCTGTTTGGTCGCTTTACACCTAGAGTGATAGGGTATATACACCTGATTCCCATAAAGATAGAGTAAACGGTGTTTTTCAAAGCCCTGGACTTAAGCCGCGGTGATACTTGGAATCCTGGATATAGTGCGAATGTGTATTACGGTGCTTTCCATAGCTCTGGACTTAACCGTGAAAATACACTTCGTGATCGATCTTTTGAATCAGGAGCCATCAGGATAGAAATCCAATTTCCAATGCGCGACTTTACAGTTTTAGTTGTATACCTATGGCGACATAGTAGGATAGGGTACTATGTCATCTCAGATTGATACATTTACTTTCGAAATTGATTTTTACACTATGCACTTATAGTAGTAAAAGATTGATTTCCGCGTATCAAGCATGATTGGCTATTATAAGATAAAACTCTATCCTCTGGCTTGCGCTTGCATTGTGTGATGGGACCTGAGTCTTATAATAGCTTCATTGTTTTTGTGGTATTCATGTGGGGTAAACCCATTCGGTGTCATACGGCGTGGTCCCCTGATTTACCTAACTTTAAAATAAAGTTTAATAACTATCTTAAGTTCTCATATCAGTCTCATGACTGACCTGGAGTTTATAGTTTTCACCTAAACTATGGGTGCCCATATTTTCCACACGGGCAGCTGCTAGTTTTGGTTTTGTAGATTTTCTATTCACAGGATTTTGCATTATGGATGGAGTTGTATTCTGGATATATTTATGACCTTGGATGTGCTAGTTGATGGTTTTACACCGTGCGTTGTTGTTAGGGAATGCAGAATGGATCATTAAGGTAAAACAAACACTAGAGGGGGGTGAACAGTGTCTGTGAGAATTTAAACAAAATCCAAAACTTATATGAACTATGAGGCGAATCAAACACCACAAACACAATCATAGACACAGATTCAAAAAGAGATACAAAATAAACAGAAATAAAGATGCAGAAAAGGAAAGAACACACCGAATTTTATACTGGTTCGCATTGCTCCTACATCCAGTCCCACGTAACGCTGGATTGCACAGAGTTTTATTACTATATCAAAATCCAATTACAACCTCCTTGATTTCACAGCTACAAGGGATACTACCGATTCCAACCTCCTTGATTTCACGGCTACAAGGGATACCACTGATTACCCGTCCTTGATTTCACGGCTACAAGGGATACCACTGATTCCTTAACACAACCCACACTTTTACAAATAGCCATATTACTCTTCAATAGCACTTGATTCAAAGAGAGATGTGAAGAGAGTGTAGAGAGAAGAAGTTTGATCAAAGCAGAATTGAATTCGACAAAGTATAAGTGTAGAAATCATAAAAATGATTAAGAATGATTATATAATAAAAGAGGATGAAAGTGGAGAAGAAGATATATTTAAAAATTCGCTTTTAACCCCTTTTTATAGTGTATGAAAGGTTGTAACGTTTCTGAAACGTTTCAAATAGTGAAAAGACACTTCCTTTCAAAATTGAAAAGTGACAGTTATATGTCGACATGGTGTTTTTGGTATGTCGACATACCCTAGTGTATTTTTGAATTTTAAACATTTTTCAAGTGTTTTGATATAAAAATAATTCTGGAAATTCTTGAATCAAAATATAGTATTGTAAATTCATATTATAAAGTAGAAAATCATATGAAAACATAAAATTAAACTATATAAACATATTTATAAAATTATAAGGTTTTAAACTATATAAAGTATAAGAATATAAATATATTAAATTTAAGTTTGAAAATCAAAGAAGAATAAGGAAGGAAAAAATAGAAAATATAGAAAATAAAATAGAGAGGATTGAGGATAGAATTGAAAATCAAAATTTGAAAATTAGAATTAGAATTTGAATCTCGAATGCTATTTGGAGTCTTACACAATCTAGACTCTATAACTATATTAATCTTGAACTCTTGAAATCTTGAAATCTTGAAATATTGAATACTCATGAGTCTTGAAATTTCTCTGATCTTTGAATCTCTATCTTCTTTAAAACTGTACAGTCTTCAGTAATATTTCCTGTATATAATTCCTGCGTATATACATATATATATTCTATACAAAAAGTGTTAGTATATATTTTATAATCAATGATAATTGAAAAAAGGTAGTTGTCATCAAAACTCCATTCTCCAACAGTTGTATCATTGTATTTATGTAATTTTATTTCCGCTGCATTGTAATTTATTCTCTGTAATTTATCTTCCCTTGTAATTATTTATGTTGTACTCTGATATATTCTTGTACTCTGATGTAAATTGTTGTTATAACAATAAAATGTCCTTTTGTGTTCTGTACTGATGTGTTATATTCCCATAACGGTTCGAGGATTTCTGACTTTTGGATTGGGGATTTCTGACTTTTGAATCGGACCTGTGCGGTTTATGATAGATTTCGAAGGGCGAAGGTTTTCGGGTTGCTACAAAAATGTAGGAATGGCAATAAATGGTTGGTTTGGTTCTCATATGAACTCACCACTGTTCAGGATTCAAGTGGGTAAATTCATAGGGTTTAATGCATTTTGGTTCCAAGCAATTTGTTAAGGGCTTTGAGATAGAAAAGGGAAATGGCTTTTTCTTCCAAGATGATCATGCACGAGTGGAGTTTTTGGTGCAGCGAGTTGCACTATACAATGGGACGGTGGCCTCATCATGGGTCGGATTTATGTTAATTTGTTTTATATTTGTTTGCATTTTCTATTTTTTACGCTTTTTTTTGTTTGTAACGGTTAGTATGCTAACCTGTCTTTAACACTTTTTTATAATAAAAGTAAACCAATTTTCAATATATATATATATGTGTATATATATATATATATATATATATATATGAGGATCGTTCCGAGGTATCCCTGTTTAGTAGCACCCCTTTAGCATCCCTACTCTACTATGAGCTACACTAATCCAAACCCAACAAGATTTTATAGATGTTCAATCCACATAGGGTTGTCAATGGGTCGTATCGGGTTGGGTTCGGGTTGGGTCAAGTCGGGTTCGGGTTGATTTATAAACGGGTCGGTTCAACCTATTTATTAAACGGGTCATTTTTCTCAACCTTAACCCGACCCGTTTATAAACGGGTTAACCCGACCCGTGTAACCCGTTTAACCAAATGGGTCATTTCGGGTTAACCCGTTTGACCTATTGGAAAATATTGCCCATTAATATAAACAACAAAAGAACCATAGCACCAACAGGTAGCAAGTTACAAAATCACCAACATGCAACAAATTACAAAATCATCAATGGGCAGCACATATATAAAGCGTGAAATCGCCATATCCAAAGATCATTCTCCATACATAAGAATATACAAGCTTACTGCATACATAGACTACTAACAATATGGAGGAGATACAGTTGTTACAAGTAAAATATAACCAACAACATGCAAGAATAAATTAGTAAAATAGAACAGCTTACACAAGAATATATGAGCACATTGATTACTGCATACATAAAGGACTAACACTAACAATATACACAATAGACTAAAAGTATGGAAGGTTTGGCGGGTCAAAATCGGGTTAGCGGGTCAACCCTAAACCCACCTGTTTATAAAAGGGTCAAATTCGGGTTGACTCGAAAATGACCCGCCAACTAAATGGGTCGGGTTAACCTGCTAATTTCCATGCGGGTTTCATATCGGGTTTCGGATCGTGTAGAAAATTAACATCCCTAAATCCACATATATATTCTCATATATCCAAAATTTGAGCTCGTTTCGACATTCGTAACATTTTCAAAATCTTAGCTCAATTATTCACCGTTCAGACATTTATTCGAACCGTTAAATTTGAACGTCAATATATTGTTCTACGAATGTTGGAACGAGCTCAAATTTCAGATAGATGATAATATATATATATATATATATATATATATATATATATATATATTTGTGTGTGTGTGTGTGTTATGTGGATTGAACATCTACCAATTCTCATTGGATTTGGATTAGTGAAGCTCATGGTAGGGTATGGGTGCTACAAAACAGGGTTGCCCCGGAACACTCCTATATATATATATATGTGTGTGTGTGTGTGTGTATCTATATATATATATATATGTGTGTGTGTGTGTGTGTGTGTGTGTGTGTGTGTGTGTATGCATGTATAGACACACACATAGAGAGAGTCAATCATGCTTTATCTATCTACATATAAAATACTTCTTGTTTGGTAGTTATACATGATGCTTTTTGACCTTTAATGAGATCTAGATTCCCTTTACAATCTCCATTAATTGTAATTGTCACAATATATCAATTGACATAATAGAGGGAATCACTGTTAATCTCATACCAAAATCTACAGCATTTCTCGCTTGGAACCAAAGGACGTTGATTTCAAGTTTATTACTTCTAGATTTTGTTTGACATTGAACCCAAAAATGTCAGTATACCATATATGTTAAGGAGAACGGAACATATCTAAAGCCTAAAACATCTAAAGCAAGTCCTGAGGTATCCTAAAACATCAAAACCCCAGTCATCCCATTTCTGTTTTGTGCATTAACTTCATTTTTCAAAACAGTTGTTTTTCACAGTAAACACACATCCTGAAAATTATATATGAATGAAAACCCAAAATGGAAAAAGATAAATCCAACGCATCCTGACAATTTTACTTTGAAAACATGCCAAATCAAAAAATTATATAAATATTCTAACTAAATAAGTTTGTAAGTAAAAAAAAAAAGTTAAATACATATTAGCTTAAATATTTGCTAGTGTTCTATGTACTTTTAACCAATCAACACACCATTTCATGTTCAATCAATTAAACAAATTATACTAGGAACGTTCCAGAGCATCCTTATTTTGCAGCAACCCTTTAGCACCCCACCATATCGTGAGCTACACCAATCTAAATTCAACAAAAAATTGTAGATGTTCAATCCACATATATATTATCATGTATCTAAAATTTGAGTTTGTTGCGACATTCATAGCATTTTCAAAATCTTAGCTCAATTATTCACCGTTCAGACATTTAATCGAACCGTTAAATCTAAACATCAAATATATTATTCTATGAATGTCGGACGAACTCAAATTTTGGATAGATGGTAATATATATGTGTGTGTGTGTGTGAATTGAAAATCTAGAAAATTTTGTTGGATTTGGACTGGTGCAGCTCACTATACGGTAGGGACGCTGCAAAACAGGAGTGCCCTGAAACGCAACTCAATGTGTGCGTATGGAAAACTCTACTTAAACACAAAATTACACACAATAAATCCGAACCACTAGATCTCCCACTGGATTCCACCTTACACATAAAGATAAACAAATCCAACGTTCCAGACTTTGTGTCTCAATAGCCTCTCCATATTATTATTTTTTTAAATGGTACGCTTTACAACGAAAAAGAGTAAATATAAGTTCCACATATTAACAGAACATGAGCTATAGAGTTTATACACATAATTACAACAAGAAAGTATAAGAAAGAAGCCCATCATCCCGAAGGCCAACTAACCAAATCAATTCAAAAAACACCGTCTCCTTCAAATCCCACTTAGCCGGAATCCAATAAATCTATCCCCCAACACTACAGCAACAAGCGTTTTGAAGGTGTACTGGAAGTCTTACTGCCATTGCCACGGACGAGGTAAACAATCTCCTTTTCAATCTGATTAAGCTTAGTAGACCAGTGAATCTGTCGACTAGAGAGCATTCGAGAATTTCTTACCCACCAAATATAATACTCCCTCCAGTTCATATTATAAGTCGTTTTGAAATTTCTCACGCTAATTAAGAAAACTGAAAAATGACACATTTATCCCTTAATTAATCCTTTTGTATTAATTGATGGTCTCCCTTTTCAATAAAGTATGCATTGTCATGCAACTTCTAAAGATTGTATTGGACCACTTGCCTTGGAAGATTAAAGCATGCATATCTTGTACTGCAGAGAGGGAACCACATGCATTGGAAGATTAAAACATGCATTGATTTTTCTCAAAACGTCATATATTTTGCAAAATAACCCAAAGCTTAGAACGACTTATAATTTGAACTGGAGGGAGTATATTACAGTTGTAAACACACAAAAAGAAATGTCTTGGATTTGATTCCTTTCTGGAAAATAAGATAGTAGCAAACTAGCCTCATCCTAAAGCGAAGGAAGAACAAAAGGATGTAGATTAAGTTTCATCTTCAATGATACCCCCAAATATAGGCCGAATAATCACAAGAAAAGAAAAGATGTTGTGATGATTCAGGATGTTGGTTACAAAGAGAGCACAATGTATATGATAGAATACCAAGTCGATGTAATCTAGTTTTAGTACTAAAGACTGCCCAGTGTTGCTAAATAGGAAACTAACATTTACTATTTTTTGAATGCCAGATAATACTATAAATAGGTTTAAAAATTCCCTTATCTCTGACTTTCTCCAATGTAGTGTTGAAGGAGAATTTCCCTTCATCGCACCATTCATATGCATCTTGATGTCTTTCTAGACTTTAGTCGCAGGATGAAGCACTGGATCAAAAGTATTGTCTCGAAGTAGCAAACTAACTGTGTCATTCGAGCTGCGTATCATATGGAACATGTTAATACCTAGGAGGTCAATCAAGCACTTACAATTAAGTCATGGCTCAAACCACAATGAGATAAGATTCCCGTTAACAATCATTTTGTTCATTAATTGTTTGCTAGTTGTTCTCAAACATAGCATAGCCTCTCTCTCTATATATATATATATATATATATATATATATATATATATATATATATATATATAAAGGAGCGTTCAATGGCACTCCAAATAGTGAGCACCCCAAAAGCCCCCTATAGAAACCAAACATTTATATTAGTTTACGTTAGTGGGAGGTGAAAGAATGAGTGAAGATAGAGAGAGAGAAACATGAGAGAGAGGAGCGATCGGAGACACCCCTTTTTGCAGCACCCCCTACCCTGCCGTGAACTACAGTGATCCAAATCCAACGAGAATTTGTAGATATTCAATCCACATATATATTAGCATCTATCCAAATTTGAACTCGTTCCGATATTCGTATAATAATATATTTAATGTTTAAATTTAACGGTTTGAATAAATGTCTAAATGGTGAATAATTGAGTTATGATTTTGAAAATGTTACAATTGTCGGAACAAGCTTAAATTTTGGATAGATGCTAATATATGTGGATTGAACATCTACAAATTTTCATTGAATTTGGATCGTCATAGCCCACGAACACGCATGCTCACGCGCGTACACACATATATGAGGCATGTTCAATAGCACTCCAAAAATAGAGCACGCCTTTAGCCTACCATTTTTCCACCACATTTCCTTTTTCTCACCTTTCACTAACTTTAATTAATATAAATCAGAGGTGGAAAATAGAAAAACCAAAGAGGTGCTCCATTTTTGAGGTATCATTGAATGCTCGCATATATATATATATATATATATATATATATATATACACACACACACACACACACACACACACACACACACACACACACACATATCACACACGCAAGTGCGCTCTCGCAATTATATGAAAAATGAAAAGAAATCCGAAATGGATACTTGATTTGAATTTCTAAATTAGATCGAAATTCCTAAAATTTTAAAAGTTATCTAAACTGAGATGTCAACCTTGGATCTAAAGGTCATCCGAGACTACCTTAGACAAAGCAATAGCATTAAAGAGGGCGTCCAAAAACACCACGGGTTTGACATACGAAAAATGTTTTACAGAATGCACAAAGACAACCTACGAAAACATTTTACAAGTAGAGCAAGCAGTAAAATCACAATTTCTCCGACTGGGCATTTTATTTTCCAGGAAACAAATGGGCTTACATCCTGCAAACATGAATTTGAAAGAGTCAATTAGCCATTTTTGAAATACATTTTAAGTACATTAAGAATGTGAAGTAAATGAACATTGCTATAGGAAAGAACAATAATGTTGATCACGAACGCATCATAAAGTAGCTAATTTGATACAGGCTAAACTATTAAGATACACAACCAGCAATATTGCCAAATTTTGTATACGCTACTAGAATCAATAGAAACTTACGATCCATATTAAAGACTACAAAATGATGCTAAATAAAAGACCGGTACTGATACTAGCTAAACAAATAATACTTGAATCAAACCTTGTGGCTGATATTAGGATTATAAAATGACGCTAAAATAAGTGTGGTTATTGATACCTTGTCTAAATTTGAATCCTAGGCTGTGTTACAAATGATAGTCTGCACCCCCTTTGGATAGCTATGGCCTATGAATAAGTAGCTTTTTGGTATTTACAAGCAAAAGTCATTTCTTTCTTTTGTTTCTTACAAGCAAAAGTACATTTTGATATGAAAATTCAAACGATTTTGTTAATCAGAAAAATAGTGTGAAGGACAAAATGAATAAAAAAAATTAGTTAAAAAGGCAAGAGGCAAAAAATTTGGCTATAAGGACAAAGTTTAGCGTAAAATATAAAATTATAACGGGCCCTGAATTCCTCCCTTTATACTAAAAATTATGGCTAAAATTTTAGTCTCTTGTCCTTATAACTAAAATTTTTGTTGATTTTGTCCTTGTACCTAAAAATTCCTTCGTTTATAACCAAACTAGAGAAAATGTTGCACTTGCACATCTTTTGTTTTATTTATCTCAAATATATGTTTTGAAAAGAAAGAGAGACATAACTTTTGCTTTTGATTGTCAAAAACAGATGCACCCGCAAGAAAAAGATCACCCACATAGCAAATTTCCGAAGATTTAGTTGATGTTTGGTATATTTTGTGTTTTGAGTTTCCAGTTTTCGGCGTTAATTATGAAAGTTGAGAAGATTTGAAGTACGGCGGAGATGACGGATCAAAGGCGGAGGAAGTGACGAAGGAGACCGCGGGATGGTGGATAGATGAATTTGTTATCATCCTTCCATTGTTTCTTAAAATATGGAAAATAATAAAAAGTTATTTTTAGTTTTGTGTGTTAACTTCGCTTTGTAAAACGATCTTTTTCACGATATGTGTGCGTCCTCCGTACTTTTGTATGTGCGAAAACTCAAAATTAAAAAAATGTAAACCAAATGCACCTCTTTTGTTCTGAAAAATGGAATTTTGAGTTTGCGTTTTTAATTCGTATTCAAAAATGTGTGGAATATGAGTGATGGTCAAGGTTTTAAATCTCGGATATCGGTCGCGTTTCGTCTCGGGGATTCAGAGACTTGATCGCATATTGGGGAAAATCTCGGATAAGATGAGTTTAACTCGGGAGTACGTCTCGCATTTCCATATCGGGTCTGAAAGTTCATATCGGAACAATCTCGGTGTATATGATATGTTAAAAACTAATATTCTTACAAAATGATTTTTATGAATGTTATTAAAAACATAGTAACTTAAACTTGAATTGCAAAAGAAGTTTATCTATTATATTATATGAAAGCACAATCTTGCATCAATGACCTTTCGGTTCCATTTCCTTTAAAAAAACATGATGCTGACACCTGTACCCTAGCCAGATCTCTTGGCTAGCATTCCTTCAGCTGTTTCGCTACCGGCACTTTTGGCCTTCCTTCCGTTTTTTCAACACCAAACCCTAACCTATAATATTTCTCGATCCTCTACCATGACCTAACAAATTACCTTTCTGCTATCTCCTTCCGCAATCAGTCTTCTCCACCAATACTCTACCCGATCCTCGATTCCATCAATCAGCAAAAAAAAAACTCACATCCAATTCTTTTGTAGTTGGCCCTCCTCCCTCGCTTTAACATTCCATGTACTGCAGATCCACCATTGCCTCTTTCTTATCCTTCAATCCCCCGCGCTTTGGAAGACTGTTTTTTGTGATAGCTGCACAATCTAATCACCGTCTCTGGTTCGTCACTGTCAAAAATTCCATAGGATGCCACCTGTCCACGGAAGGCATCCCAACAAAAGCAAGGGAAAGAATCCACTAAACCCTAATTCGAAGAAATTTAGATTCACACCCATTGTTCTTCCCCTCTCCAGTACCAATTCTCTGCCACCGCTTCTTCGGTCAATCTCTCATCATCCAGCCTTCTGCGCCTCAATTAAATCTTTTCTAATAGGGCAGAATATGATCGGTTGACCTGCATCTGTGTCTGATCCTACTAGCCGCTGCTACGTTTTCCTTCGTCCAATGCTTTATTTTCAGTTTCTCCTTTTCTTTGCTGGGCTTTCCGATACGTGGTAAAATCTTCCACCGTCTTATATGATTTAGCAGTATTCTGGCTTTTAATTTCGACAATGCATTAAATATTTCAACCACTCATGTTCAGGAGGTATTTTTAAAAATTATGTAAGTACACTTCATTTTTACCGTTTTAAAATCCTTTTGTTAAAGCAAGTTATATGCAAGACATAGTTATTGCCATTGTCCTAGAACGAAAGCTCCAGTGGTTTTTTAATCTGGCGCTATGATGCATTATAACTAATAAGGAATCTGAGGTCACTTTCAACACCCTCCCGACTTGGATATCAAATATTCTGTTAAACTTATGTATAAACAGTTTTACTACATCAATTATGAAAAATTATTGTATATTCAAAGAATTATTGCAGTTATATAAGGCTAATTCCTGTCCTATATTTGAGGTACGATCATCTTCGTCTAGGCAACTAATTTGTAATCAACGACTGAGAAAGGGTTAGTAGATTAAGAGATTAGAGATATTGAGCAAGTACTAAAAAATGGTATAACATTAAGTGTAAAAAAATCGTTAGATAGGTGGATGATGTTTGGAAATCTAATTTTATTGTTTCTGCCTCCATTGTTGGGTTTGGATCATGAAAACTAACATTTTATGTAAATTCCAGTCTTTTAGATTCGTTTTGTTTATTTCCCTATTGCAAACAGTAATTTTAACTTGCTTTTTTGTTTGTTTGACTATGATTTTCAATCAGCATCTGTGAATTAATCATTTTTGTCAAATTATAGTAAAATATATGTATTCCTAATTTTTTTTCCATGAAATTTTTGTAGATAACACGCTAAATGACTATAATCGCAATGTACTTCTTCGTACTTTTGAATAGGTACCTGAAAATAGCAATAGATCTTAGCAAACCTGATGATAGATTTCCAGGATTAGCAAGTTTTTTTAACTCAATTGCATGCTTTCCAATGTAAAATTACATGATGTCTGCTTCACCGGCTGATATAGCAGTGAATTATCATTACAATTTTGAATGTTATTGACACTAGAGACCCTGAAATATCAAAGTTTCTATGTGCAATGATTTAATTTGGTTAAATCTGGTATTATTGACTAGCTGATAAATTTCATCAACTTTGTGGGGACTGTTTGCTGATGCTGATAATCATGGTTGGTAGATTTAATTTATTTGAGACACTATAGATGAAATGACAAATATATTATAGTAAGTATTTTTAAAATTGAATTTTTTTGCAACCTTTAGTGTCATTGTCCCCGTTCGGCAATATTGACATGTCATTTAAGCTATGCTTTTTAGGAGAGAAAATCCATTGATTAAAAGTGGCATAATGCTAATATTTTATCTTCTTAGGTAAAAATAATAGTTTTTATAATGTCATCATGATCTGCTCGATATTAGGATACATTCTACTCATCATTTTAGAACACCTAGAGAAATAGCTTATTGTTTTTGGAGCGTTATCATATTTGACTTATGACCGCATAAGAATAGTTAATATCTAAAGAAGAGCATTGAACAACATTTATGTTTTGATATTATTTCTATTCAGCTAAATTTAAATTTTGTAATGTGGCATTAGAGTTTGAGGTCTTATCAACTGAATTTGATGTTGCCGCTGGAGGTTGATAATTGTGGATTATTGTGTACTGCTTAACAATTTTAGCCTTGCTAATTTGTAAGCCTACTTTTTTCATATGTAGATTGTGTAAATCATTATGTGATAATGAAAACGCAAATAACATATAACTGTTGTGTTTTAATTTATTCTCACCCCACTTGCTATCATTATGTGACCATGAATACCTTCATCCCTTTTTTATTAGTTAATAATGGATGTTAATATTCACACAGAGAAACTAATATAGTGGACGATAGAATTTGAGCTTCCATTTTGGCAATGTGCTGTTAAGAAAGTTGTGATACTTGAATTTACAACATTTGGATATATGATATTATGAAAAGCGGGCCATATGTGCTAATGCCAAAATATTTGAATTTATTGTAGAAAAAGGAGATAGGATACTTTTTGAAGTGGGAAAGTGTTTTATATTTACTTTAGTTCATGAGGATTAACCAAATACCGGATGGTACTCGATTACAGCTCTGACTTTCTTTTCCTTTTTGTAAAATTAAACTTTTTCTTACGTATATGCATTTGTTTGATTGGCCCGATCTTATGATACAGATTTTACGAGCATTGGATAACTAAGTACCTTGATTATATCAGTGTAAATTGTAATGAACAAAGCAAAAAGAAAATAACATGAAAACTCCAAATTAGATTAAGGTGCAAATTTCGTTCAGTTGAAAGAAGGATGTAAGAAGGGGATAAAGGAGTGAAACATATTTAAAACCTTAATCCATCCACATGCTTTGCGCATGATAATCACAAATTAATTATCTTCCGATTTATTCTTCGTGTTGCATCTTTGACTTTTGTTGTTGATTTAATGTACATTGGATATCTTAATAGGTCAACAGCTTTAGATGGTATATATTTGCAACGGCCTAACATCAGTTGATGGATTTTGTTCATTCCACACCTGGGTATAACTGGTAAGATTTAGATTTGTCCATTTTTATTGTTTTACTTTTTTTTGGTTTGCTTGCTTTTCAGCATTACATTTTATTAGATTCATAACTACTACAGTCCAAACAGTTAAATGTTTCCAATTTGTTTAGCACATTATACTTTAACCGAATGCTTATACATAGTTTTGCTCATTGTTTCTCTTTATATTCTTACATCATCCATGGTACGTTTTCACAAATTGATTGGTATTTATTTGTAATGTAACGAATATTGGATTGAAACTTTGAGTTCAATACCGTACAACAATCTAATGTCAAGGTATATGCTTATAAGTAATAAAATATCCAACTCTGTTGTCTAAATGCAACATCTATCTTGAAACAAGTTTTGAATTTTTTTGAATGACATGTTCTTTTTACATGATATTTGTGTTTTTTGTATGGTTATTTAGAATACTGTGTTGAGAAATTTTATGTGACACATATTTTACTATCAACTAAAACTACAATATAAATGCATGCATGCTGCTTTAGGATTAGTGCATCGGGCTTCCGCCTCACTTCAACTAATGATTTTGAGCTTCAGTTTCTCTGGCCATGTTTTCAAATATGGCTGAAACGAATGTCCAATTCAATCATTTGTAATCACACATGTAATATTTCACCTGGGGAAAATGCCTTGGCTAGCCTATTGCCAACTTCTCCCTCTTTAGCTTTGAATGGCTTTTATGTTGGCTTGACAATGACAATGCACGTGAAATAATTTTATCATTTTTTTTTTTTTGTGAGCGGAATTAAAGTAACCTTTGTGACAAATAAATCACACGAATTTTTAGGGGTCCACAAGCATTTTCTATAGCTTTTCTTAGGCAGTTGAAGTTTTTTTTCCCCAAACTGACATTAAATGCAGCTTTGTTCTTTTCATATAATAAACTATCATGTTAATGCAAATTATAGGATACAAATTTGTTTTTTTTTCATACATTGACCTAGCATATAAAGTGGAAAATAGGGAGAAGGACAAACATTGGAATTTTTTTGGTGAAAAGTATGAGAAGTTTCAAAATTAGAGAGAAGGCCAAATGATAGTGTAAATGAAAAAAGGTTAGTGAGCCCCCTGAATTCCACCTTTATTGTAAATGTGTCATTCTCCCTAATTTTGAAACTTCCCATACTTTTCATCAATTTTTTTCTAAAGTTTGTTCTTTAAAAGAAAATCCTCGCATATAAATTTGTCCGTATTGTTGGTACAAATAACTCATATTAGTGCAAAATTATCATTGTCAAAAAGTTAGAACGTCATATGTAGGTGGGTTTGCACTTCATGTTGCATACTGCTGCTTTATGTCCAAATATAAGGTTGTTTGCATTAAAACAATTTTTTGTTTTTCTTTTTTCTTTTACACTTTGATAGTCTAATACGCTACTGTCCTGGGTCTTTACTCTTTTGTCCCTATATTTGCTTCTGCAGTCTCCTTTTTCAACACAACTTTGACTCATATCCTTGCATTATGACTAACGCATATTCATATAGTCTTCAATCTTATATGACAAGTTACTGATTTTCTCAAATTTTGAATCTGTTTCTTTTAGTATCAGGCAAGCTTGCGATATAAGGATTATAAATTTTTGTTAAAATTTTACTTATGTTGGATAATTTATGTTCTGCAGGTTACGTACAAGCAACCACGAACAATTCTGATCTGCATTAGTGTTCAGCTGATGCCACATCTCCTTGACAAACGAAATGATGTCCAAGCTTTTCTTCAGTTAAATTTATGATTGCTTGAAAAGTTTTCGTTAAAATTGTACTATGGATGTCTTTAGATATATTTTTTATTCTACGTTTATATGTAGCTGTGATTTTTTTGTTTAAACCAGGCATGCTCCGTGAACAGAGTACGTGCTCTATTTTCTGTATAAAATATGTTTCTGACAGGCGAGTATGAAGCATAATAAGTTTCCATCCTATATTTTGCATTCGCTTTTTAACTATTCCCTTAACATTTTCTTCTACACCTTGGTTATGCTTAATCTACAAAAGTGTCCATCACATTGAGATTACTTAAATTTTGCATATATTGTTCTACTTTGACGCGTCCACAATTACCTCAAAATGGCTTTAACATTACCACATAACTAATAACCAGAATATAAATTCATTTTAAATAAAATGGCTTTAAAATCACCATAGCTAAAATATAAACGCGTTTTCAGTAATGGTGAACAAATTATCAACAAAGGGAATAATAAATATATTGTACTACTTTGACGCATGCATCCACAACAAACGTACATAGCAAAGTTAGTATTCCATTTAACTACAAATGAGAGCATTTAAATATTGACGCATGCATCCACAACAAACGTACATAGCAAAGTTAGTATTTAACTACAAATGAGAACATTTAAATATTGACGCATGCATCCACAACAAACGTACATAGCAAAGTTAGTATTCCATTTAACTACAAATGAGAACATTTAAATATTGGAAAGTCCCTATAAATTCCATCTTTTCATATAAAGACAAAAAGATCTAACGGTTGAGGCTTTGTGCCTCTATTTGTATTTAATTTTATGTTCAAATAGTTGTCCTCTTTAAATATTGTGGCAAAAACAAAATATAAAGCAATCCGTGTGCGTAGCACGGGTTCACACTAGTTATTCTTAATTCATGAAAGATCATCATAAACTAAATCGTAATATGCTTAAAATAGAAATATAACACAATGCAAATAGATTAGTGCTTACAACATATGATCCATGAACATGAATTATTGTTAGACATAAAACATAAAAAGATCCAAAACATTAAAAGGTTCATCATAAATAGAATATAAAATACATAATTTCATAGATAACATATATGTAAAAAAAGATAAATATGAAAGTCATAAACATTGTAGAACATATATGAACATACAACATGGTCATTTAACATGCAAAATATAAAATAATAGGAGATTATCATAGCCAAATTTGAGTTTTTAGTTATTGTTTTGATTCAGGCACGGATTTAAATTTTAACCAGAAAAACCAAGATCTCGGACGATATTCCAGAATCTCGTCTCGATCGATATATCGTTTGATATCGGAATATCTTGGGCGATATATTCTAAAGGAGATTTACAGTGATATTTGTTGTTTTGTTTCGGAAGGAGCCCAAAACGAGATCTCGGAGGAGATCTCGGGCGATATTTGCGAGATCTGAAATAGTGGTGATGATGTGGGAAAGAGTGAAGGATATGGGGAGAGAGAAAAAAGAACAAAGGCGATGGATAAAAGGGAAAAAGGTTTTCAAATTAATATGTTAAAAACATTTTTCGAATTGACTGTTTTCAAAAATCCAATACATTTTATCAAACAAAAAAATAAAACTAAAAACCAAACGAACCCCTAAATTTTGAAGGAGCAGTATCATTCTATATTAAAGTTGGGAAAAAATCATTTCACCATTTTAAACTATTTTAGTGATATTAGTGTATTATTGTTAAATATTTTAGCATTTACCTGCAGCCAACTTTTTTGAGAGTTGTGATGCCAGAAAGTTGGTCTTCACCACGTCGTTGTAACATCAGTTATGACTTTACACGCAGCCACCACTTTTAATTTAACCAAAATTTTAAAGCAAATCACACAAATAAGAAAGTGTGAGAAGAATCATGTGTGTGGCACAATGAAAAGAAATACCTAGGTCAATTAATCCATCCAGATTCAAGTTCTGCATTACACACATTTCTCATAAGAAAAAGTACCCGGGAATTATGAGTGTAATGAATTGAAGTGGACGTACACAACTTAATTCTCTTTAGAAATTTACTGATCAGACTGGTTAGCCCCGGGTATATAAAAGAAATATGAAACAAAGGCAGGAAGTGTGGAAAGTAACACATTACTTAGGGTGCGTTTGCAGTAAGCGGAAGCAAGGTATTTTAGTGGAGAATTTTAGCGGACCATTTAGTTAAGCGGAGAATGCGTTTGCGGGTTTAAACATACCATTTTATTTTTGTTTTTTAATTTAATCAATTAATGTTTGAAACCGAACAATATCATTAAAGAAGAATAACAAAGTAAACCAAACAGAACTGTCCACTAAATAATAATACAAAAAATGGTTTAATGCAGAAATACAACACAATACAAATCAATTAGTGCAACCCTGCTGGCAACAAGTTCGTCCATTATTCTATCTCGAAATATTGTCATCTCAATGTTTTGATTTCGTTGAGCCGATGCAAGTTCGCGGATTCATGTAATTCTCAAGTTGGCATATTCTTCTAAGCACTTCTCTGGAATGAGATCTGGATCATCATCATATGTCATACGCTTTTGATGCGTCGGAACCGATAACGGTTCATTTTGGACCTCCAAACGCGCCCTAATTGTATAATGGTTGTGTTTGAGCATTGAGCATCCCGCTACACGCCCTATGCACACAGACACAAGCACAACACTTGCTCTCTCTCACACACACACACAAATACACACACACACACACACACACACACACATATATATATATATATATACACACACACACACTCACACCCTAATTGTATAATTATTCTCTCTCTCTCTCACCCGGTGTAGTGATAAGTGAGCGAGGGTCCTCACATTTTTCTCGGTAAATGCGATGGGTAAGGAAGCTAGTCGACGGAAGTAGGGTTCGGTTAAGTAGTTGGAATGTAGGGTCCTTAATAGGGAAATTAAGAGAGATAGTGGATACTATGATTAGGAGACGGGTTAACATCTTGTGCGTTCAAGAGACTAAATGGGTAGGTCAGAAGGCGAACGAGGAAACTTAAGAGAGATAGTGGATACTACGATTAGGATACTTTTTATTACTATTTTAGACTTTATTACACTTTTATTGAAACTTTTTTAATTTTTTAAGAAAACATTTATCAGACAACTTTTTATCTGTTTGGTTATTTAAACCCTTATATATATATTATCATTATTATTTATTTTATTTTATTTTAATTTCGAGTTCCATATCTAGCCAACCCCAACTTGTTTGGAATATATTGCTTTGTTGTTGTTGTTGGTGTGTGCGTGTGTGTATAGAGAGAGAGAGAAAGAAAACCACGATTATTTCAGCATTCAGATTTTTTTTTTTTTTTTTTTTGAATTTAAGAAGTAGGAACTTATACAGCATGATGTCAGAGGTTGTTTAAAAAAAAAAATCAGAGGGGTCAACTTCTTTCCTACATAGATCCTCACCACTCATATCTCACTTGATAAAACCATTACAGATATCATACAGTCAGGGGCATAGCCAGAAATTATATGGCAGGAGTGCCAAAAAAATTTAAACAAATAAATGAATATTTGCTTAACAAAATAAAAAACTTTGTATATCAAACATAAAAATAAACATTCATTACATTTATACATCAAAAATAACAACTTTTAAACATTTAAAGTTGTGCTTAACGATCATTTTTAGCATAAAAGTCGTCGATAATAGATACGTTGTTATAGACATAGCAATTTACCTTTCTATGTAAATTGACAAGCAATCATCAAGAAAATCATCATCCATCTTGTTACATAGTCTTGTTTTGACAATTTGCATTGCTGAAAATGCTCAATCTGTTGTTGTTGTAGACACTGGAAGCGTTAAAATGAGACGTATCAATCTGTCGATTAAATATAAAACCAAGATTGATTTTACTGAGAATTGAGGATAAAAAAAGACGCGGATTTCTAACTCTCTTTTATACGGTTTCCTTCTTTTCAAAAGTAATAGCTTTCATTGATTCTCCAATTGTTGTCAGTGAAATAATTGAAAATCCCCAACCGAAACCATAAGCTCCTGGCACTAAAAAAGGGGTTATTCTATTATACAGCCATTTTAGCGGAAGTTTAAATTTATGACTGCAATAATAAATAAGCTAACAGTAATATAATAATTTCATGGTTAGAGGTCTAAAATTGGCGGTGTAAAACAATAACTTGGGTTTGTTGGCCCAGAATTGTATTTGATTTTTTGTTAAAAACTTTGGGGGAGGAAAGGGGGGGGCATGGCCTCCACTGGTCAACCAATAGCTACGCCCCTGCAGACGGTGTGTGTGACTGCTTCATTCAACTTAGATCATACACGTTGATCAAAAAAATCACTACACGCTCAAAAAACAAAACAAAAAAAAAAAAAAAAAAATACCCATGCAGGACAAGGACAAAGAAGTTGGGACTACAGTATAAGATATGCTAGCAAACCCAAGGCCAAGATAATGTTTATGACTGACCAAAAACGCATGCACATATAAATGAGCCTGAAATTTTGGCAGAACGTAATTAACAACTTCTGGTAAGCATAAGTTTAAATGTACTCAGAATTGCTTTACAGACATACACAGGCTGGAGATCACATGTGGACTTAAAATATCGCATGTCCCATCTCCGGTATCCGCAATTTAAAACAATCATCCAGCTTCAGTAAAACAACCTCTGATTATTTTCTCTATTTACTCCTAATTTTAGAATTAAAGTGCTCCACTCTCTATTCTTAAGCAGCGCCCCAGTTCGAACCCCAATAACATCAATTCATTTTATATATTTTATACCCACATTTGTAACAACCCAAAATTTTATCGTTTTGATTTGAAATATTTAATTAATTCCAAATATTCAAAATAATGGTTTTAATATATATTTTTTCATTGAAATTACATGCAATTAGTTCGAATTTTTATTTCTAAGTTGCATTATCTATTTTTTTATTAATTTTTATTTTTATTTGTGTTCTTAAATTAAAAAAAAATCTATACTTTAAAAAATGTTCGTTTGTTAGATTCTATTTGTTAATCAATATTAAGATCTATTGATATTTGTAGAATTTGTAAATACGTTTAATTGTTAAAATCTATTATTAAGTGATATATAACTAAAAGTTTGTGTTTCAAGCCAACTATTAATAAAGGTTTTTACGGTAGTTCTCCATCTTCGAGGACCATCAATTGTATCCCGAATATATTCAATCATAAAAAATCAATCAGGTGCACAAAAGAACTTTAAATTCATAATGGGTAATGCGTTAATCAACATAAAAGTATGATGTGTCTTACTACTTTATTTTATTTTATTATCTATTTTACAATGCTAAAAAGGCTTCATGTGTCTATTAAACAATTATGTTACTGGTTTTGTTGGAATCTGACTTATTTTATTGATTATCGACTCGATATGATGTCTAATAACAAAAATCATTTGACATTCAAAATATTACCCATGCACAACAAGAAGACGATTAAATAAAGAAATACATTCGAAGTACTATTCATGCACAACAAGAAGATATCAAAATAAACCGATGTAAACGATTAATACTATGTGTTAAGCATTTGCTGGTTTAAATAGTATATATACCAGTTGAACCAAATAAGTTTGATCTACTCAATTCAATGTTGTTAGTTAATCAATTAAGTTTGGATTCTACTTTCATATGTTTGGTCAGTTTCAGTTTTCAGTGATAAATTAAATCTCATTTGAAAGTAATATTATTTTAAAAGAAACTACCAATGTCAATAATATTGTTAAGCGGGCAAACGGATTTGTTATCAGCTCAATCCATTTCAACCAATCCAAAACTGATTGGATCGAAAACAATCCACCTTGAATTTGGTTGGGATTCAAAATTTAACATCCAGATATAACGGACTGATTAGTGGGTTCTTATACTAATTGGATAACTGATCCAACTAATTTTAAATAATATTATTTTGTGAACTTAATAACTTGATTTAGTAAAAACATATTGGTTGATTGTGATGTAAACATTATCTAATTCGGATTTCTCATTTCTCACATAGCTTTGATTTGTACTATTTTAAAATGTTTCAATTTGAACTTTAGTTCATGATAATGTTTGCAGTTTCGTAGTTTGTGATGGATGAACTAATATGTATAAAATTTAAATGTATAATGTAATTGTCTTATCTTCTATAAAAATGCACTCAGTACATTAAATTTTAAATATATCTATCACCTTTAAACTGCCCACTAAGGAGTTAGTTGTTTTTACCTGAGTAAATGGTATGCTCCACTTTTAGTAAATAGATGTTGATAAATAAAACCTTCGCTTTTTTTTAATTGATTATAGTCCAATCAAAGGCTTAAAACAACAGATGCAAGCAGTAACTACATTCTATGCCTAAGTTTAGTTGTCTTCAATTGGTGATGAAAAGATGAAAATTTCTCTCCATTTAGCAAATATTTTCTAATAACAAATGAAATTTTTTGGAAAGATATCCCTAAAATTATGTGTTATTTGAACAGGAAAAGTATGATATGACTAATTGATATGAAAACATATGTATTTTTATGATAATAATCAGTGTCCCTAATTGTACAATAGGATCTAACAGTTGATATTTTATCCCACACAACGGTGTATAAGTATGCCAACTTGAAAGCATTTGCTATGAATAACAACAATTATTCAATCCAATAATTTTTGGATTGCATCTGACTTGTAGGCAATGCAGATCAGATATGGATTGAAAAATTAATATCCTATTACAAATTGGACCAAATCAATTTTCACTTGCATCCACCAAATTTGACACGGTGAACTTCACTTATTATTTATATTATTATCTTAACAAATTTTTATTTTCAATTCATGTTAATATTTCTAAAGAATAGAAGTTCTTTTGAAAATCATCTCATCGTCGCTTCTTTAGATAAATATAAACTCAATCAATTGTTTCAATCTTATATTATGGTAGCAACTATAAAATCCTATCCATTTAACCATCCATTTAAAGATAAACCAACTAGATTAACCAAACCACCTCAATTACTTTCGATGGGTCATCATCTCTTGAAAAACAGCGATTTGGTATTGTTCGATGTTTGTTTGTTGAGTAGTTATGTCTATTTATATTTTTATCCTTTCAAACTGAATCAACCATTAATTAGCCTCTAATACAAATATATCCACAAACCATTGGAAATATCATTATTTAATTGATACCATAGTTTTAAGCAAAAACATATAGCAAAAGATGCACTTTTCCACATAATTTCATTTAAAACAGCAGGTCTATCTATCTTATATATTATCAGTATTTTTATAGCAGGTTGTAATATCATAATTTAAATATGGAGCTATACCATCCATCTCGTAAAATAGAAGTATCTATCCCCCCCCCCCCTCACCACGCACCCCCCCCCCCAAAAAAACAATGTTTGAATTTCAATTAGGTCTACCTCTTTCATGCATTACCTTAGAATTCATCCATGCATAAATAGATGTGCAAATGGATAACTCAAACTTTATAATATATGCAGACCATCATGCAAGTGATAAAATGTACCCAAAAAGCCACATTAGAATCCTTCTAATACTTCTGCATACATAATGAATGTTAATAATAAAAATAAATTTGATTAATGAATCAAAACATATATGATGAACTATCATAATATGTCTGTTCTTTATATGATACTTGATGCATGTAAAATGTAACAACAGGCAAAATTCCAAACTCCTTTCACAAAATACATTTTGGGTTAATTTTTTATTTTAATTTTTTGTTTATTTATTCAATTATAGAGATGAAAATACACAAGTAGAATAAATCTTCTGTTAGAGTTAGGTTTGTCCAAGACAGCTTCCCTTTCAAGGGTTTTACCTGCAGATTTGACATTTACCTAGACAGCTATTTTTCCTTGTCATCGCTAACTCTTAAATTTCAAAATTGCCCAATTTTTTACACACAAAAAATAATAATCAAACTGTAACAAAGTAATCTTCAATGTGACATGTTTATAACTTCTAATTTGCAGTTGATACGAAATCATGGAATTCAAACCAAATCATTACGCAGAAACCAAGAAAAGCAAGACAGCCCATCACAAAGAAACAAACCTAATTTGCAGTAGATAAATTCTCAACAATCTTCTTGTCTCTCCTTTCCATCGCCACATCCCAAACATCATTTCCAATGTGCTTTGGCTGCGATCAGCCCAAAATACAAACATAATATATAAATAAATAAATACAACTTTAGAATATCAGCAGAAAAAGGGAAAATATACAGAGAAGTACTTACTCTGCCATGAGCTGCTTTGTGGATGAAGTACTGAGTGTTGCCCATGATGCAAAGAAACCCTGCGATGATCCCTAGTGGCAGAAACGCTTCTACTATGTAGAATTTCCCCATCGTCGAGCTGAAATTTGACTGAGAATTCGTTACTTTTGGTCGGAAGTGGATTTGGATTAGATGGGTTGGCGATTCCCAGCTAATTGGGTTCCGATTTCTGTACGGTTTTGCGGTTGGACCCAAAATAGATAAAATTAGGTCCCTGCGCCTTTGGTCAAGAGGAAAACCAATTTTATTTGGCTGCGTCTATTCTCACCCCTTCATTTGGTTTTCACCCCCAATTTCTAATATAAAACTATTAATTCCAATTTCATCCTTAATTATTTTTTCTCTTTTTAATGTCTCTATTTTTTATTGAGTGAAATCATGAAAGAAAATTGAATGGATAAGTAACATGCCGAGGTTGAGGAATTACAACTATTAGACAGAAAATAGATATGAGAAAATGAAAGAAAAATAGATAATCCTAATTTGAAAATCATGATGCTATTTTGATCTTCTTTCTTCCGGGCCTTCTTTACGTTTTATCTTTGTTTGCTGCTGTCAAATTTTGAGAATTAAGATTTAGAAACGTTCTAGAAAATGAAGAAGACAATCAAATAAAAGTGAAATTAAAAAAAATGCTAGATATTCCTATCTAAAGTGATAAGGGTAAAACTGGAATAAACGGGGTGGGAAAAGTAAAATGTGGGGTGAGAATTTTATTTTCAAAATGACGGGGTGGGAAAAAAAATTTATGGAGTGCAAATAGCCGAGGCCTTTTTATTTATTGCATAATTGATATGGGAACAAAATAAACTAGTCTTCCTTTAAACATACAAATTAAAATTCTGATATTAACCCCTATAATCCTAATTAAAATAAACGAAGAAACCTAAACCTTAATTAATCCTTACAATTTAAGGATGCACACAAAAATAAAAAATGGATACACTTAATGTAACAGAGACATAGGAAAGTTTTATGGTTCATCAGAAGGCATCGGATTAGGTAATTAATTATAATTTCATACTGGCATCAGTATGGTTAATTTAAAATAAATGCAAAAACGAAAATTTTAATCTAATACGCTATATCGAATTAGTGTAATTGAGATTTTTAGTAATTCTCACGTTTGTTACTTGCATTGAATTACTATGTTAGAGTTTAATATAAGTGACAAGCCAACGGTAGTTATGTCTCTTTTTCTTTTTTTAAAAATAAGCAAGACCCTCCTTAACAAAAAAAAAGTTGGAGTACCCTTAAAATTATCCTTTCCTTAATCAAATGTGGAGTCTCATTAACAATCCCCTCCCTGCCTATAGTGTGATTTGGATTAGAAAGGTCGGCCTGGGCGCTAGTGCATTGAGCCTTGTCATATGAGAGGTTTGAACGAGCACGGATCGGATTGGACTAACCAGGTAATGTTCAAGTTTGGACATTATTATCAGGAATAGGACAATGAACGTACCAAGTTCACACAGTAGAAAAACATTTGGACAAACATATTTTTCTATATTTATGTACCCTGATTCATGTTATAATTGAGAATCCAATGAACACGGATCAAAGCCTTTATTTAGACTAAGCTGAACATTGCACATTCGTAACAAATATACTCCTACATATCCACAGATCCGGCCGAAGTTGAAATGGGGTCCTGAGCAAAAAAGACAGCTGGAGCTAAAGCCTAAAAGTTTTTAGTGTGTAAAGTTATAGGTACAAGAGATTGAACATTACACCTTTCGCATACCAACCAAGGAACTGAACACTTACAACAGCTTAACTTTTATTTTATTTTATTGTTATCGTTCTTTAATTTTAGAAGACAATTTGCAATGGGTCTTTTCTACGAGTTGAACCCTGGGGGGTTGCCCTGACAGCCCTGCCCAAGGGTCAACCTTGCACATCCACATCTGTATCTAGAATCATTCTCGGATACCAAATATTTAAATCCGTGTATACAGATATATATCGAAAAAAATATTTTGCTCAACATTGAAAAATATAACAATAATAAACAATTTTGAGTAGTTAATATACATAATATTAGCAATAAATATATCAAAAACCAGACAAATAATGTATCGAACAGATAATTTTGACATTTTAGAATACTAAATTAGTTAAAGTTTAACGTCTTGAATGGAAATTTGAGTTAGAATTTAAAATCTTACTTTATGAACATGTGTGAGTTGATTTCCAATTATAAACTTTAACATGTATATTGTTTGAAATACAAATATTGAACAATAAGTTAGTTTATAACTTATTTATTGAAACAAAATGTGAAATCAATAATTTATAAAATGTTAATTCTTAAAAATTTGAACATATTACTTAGAACTGATCTAAATAATTATATAATGAAAACCTCTAAATTCTCACTCCGTTAAATCGTTTTATGCGATCGATTTGCGGTAGCAACAACCGATGTATTGTATTTGATGTTAAATTTTAAAAGTTGGATTAAATTACGAAATTTGATATGCGACATACGTTTAATTAGACATAGGGAATGAATAAATTTCGTAATAAAATATACAAATTTGTTCGGTTTGCGTTAATTTAATTAAACATTAAACAAACCATTGAAATTTTAAACGTTATTGGAATTTGAACTAAAAATACTAGATTGAATTTTAAGAAAAACTGTATTTTTCGTTTTGCAATTTTTTTTTTTCATTCTCCACGAAGATGAGAATTGACCAATTTAATAAAGGATTTAACATGTAAAATTAAGGTGAAATTCTTCATGCTTTCCAACTTTTGTTAGTGATATCAAAAACCATTCCTTATCGATCATCTTCTACCCTTTACTATTGATAAAATTGAAGGTATATCCTAGGAGGAATTCTGCTCATTTACTCTATATTAGTTAACTTTGTAACCAATTTTCATTTATACTCAAAGCTAATTTTCCTTTCTATGATATATACGTTATAATGTATTATAAATAATTAATACTTAATTAAAATATATTTAATAGAAAATTTATAAACGGTATGACCTATGACGGCCATTCCAAAATTATTATAATAGTGGGTATTATACCACAATATATTATAAATAACATTGTTTTAAGCGTTCCTAGCTAAGATACATTGAAATTCGATATCGATATATCCATTAATACCAGAGAACATAACTCTCTCCAAATTTTAGGCACTACATTACTCGTTACTCTTAGGGGTATTCAGAGATTACATACTAATACTTATTGGATAAATATATAAGTACTCACCCGATAGTTTTCTTTTGGTTACTATAATTAAGGTCAAACATAAAATACCGATGTGACTAATTTATGTTATTCTCCTGAATTGAGAATACTGTAACATACCTCTTTCGTCCACTTCAAGCTGGTAAGTAAACCAACTCAAACCGTTCGAAATGACACAATGTTATTAGCTTCTGAGGTAAATAGAGAAAATCACAGACACAGAAAAACAAAATAGCTCGCAGCGGAATAAATAAATTATACAATAGTAGTTCATGAAGCTGCTAAATAAAAAATCAAAATTTATACATAATATCAGAGTTACAAATTGAATACAGCGGAAGTCTAAATACAAGAATCTAATACAAAGGAGAATTAACCAGAATCAACAGATAGAGGTGATGTCTTCAACAGTCTCCAGCTTCAAAAGGTGTAATCTCAACACTGCAATACTCGATCTGACCCGAGCGATAATGCAAAACAATACAACTCGGATCAGGAATAACATATTCATGGAAGTAAATCAACTCAAATGAAATGTTCAATGAAATGCAATCAATAACTTAAAGGATGTTTGGGATCACCATCCTTTAAGGATCCGTCAAACTAATATCATATAATATAATACGCTATTATAATAGTGTCTATGTTTAAATATAACATAATAAAATAGCGTAAGCGGGATTACATTTTTACCCTTACACTGTTTATAAACATTGTCGTAAATATTGCATATAAAACACCAGTAACGGTCGATGGATAGGGATGCGCCGCTATACGACAACGTCAAATCAAAATCGTAGGGGCTCGATCAGGATAAATATGACAAGGCATCGAGACAATACCCATCAGTAGGATTCT
The DNA here is from genome assembly GCA_030737875.1 of Allium sativum. NCBI lineage: Eukaryota > Viridiplantae > Streptophyta > Magnoliopsida > Asparagales > Amaryllidaceae > Allium > Allium sativum. Next base: position 134,476,114 of record CM060915.1, read on the forward strand.
AATGGATTGCGGACCCAGGCTGGTGGTAACGCATAGCCGCGACTACCGCCCACCCCAGACAATACTCCCAAAATCACAAAGTAATATATATGGTATCGAAGAAGCATGTCTGCTAAGAGGAGCTAGCTCACATTGACCTGGGTATGGCTCCTGTTTTAATCATTTTAATTATGACCTGAAGGTCAAGGCTATCCATCATCGTTCACTTTTTTCAAATTCAGTAATCGCTTCCAAATCCATCATACTTCATTCTGGAACTCCATCGCGTACACAGTTGTTAAAGTGGTTTTCGGTATTGGCAGAGAGTATGACAATACCCGATCCCGATCTCTTTAACAACCAAACGTTTACATTTTTCACACCATGACCATTTGAATAAAATCATATATTGAAATAAATTGATTTAAGAAATTTCTCTAATTCAAACCAAACAGTTTATGAATCAATTCCATATATAAAATTATTTCAATTCACATTCAGTCAATTCATAATCGAAGTCATATATTCTTATCAATTGTAAAATCAAATTCCAATTAATTACGCAGTTCACATTCATTTCCTATAAAGTTCAATATTTATGTCAATTCATAATTCACATTTAGTTGAATTAAAATAAAATTCATTGTACTAAGTATCATTATATAAATTTAAATATTTAGACCTCCAATTAAAATCGCAAAATCAAAACTTATCCACCTATTGAGTTTATAATTTAAGTTTATTAGATATATATAAAATAAGGATTGAAAATATATTTATAGGTTTTAAATTTATATAGAAAATAGCTTTATAAACATATATATGTTAAAATAATTTTGAAATAGGTTTAAAAAGAATAGTTTATTATATTAATTTAAAGTTAAAAATACATATATGATTAAATTATATAGTTTAAAATAAATAAATTATAAGTAAAATCTTAAATAAGCATTTAAATACATTTTTACTCACAAAAATCATTTTAAAACATATAATTTAAAATTTACAATATTTAAGTATAAATATTATAAAATATAAGATCTTAAATTAATATTATTACAATCAAATTTTCCAAATCATTTTAATTTGAAAACATGACCAATGGTGTCCGTATATAGTTTTCTACCATATGGTCAAGTGATACGGATATTTATCATTTCAACCCGCAATTTATAAAATTTCTACGGGTATAACATTTCAACACGCAATCCCAAATTTGGTAAAAATCATTCAGGTCTATCATTTCAACCCATAACGATTTTTTCCTAATCTAATGTTCGTTCGAGTATGTATCATTTCAACCCTTGGTGATTTTCTTAAACTAGGGGTATATACAACATAACAAATCATCACATATCGTCAATCACATCATAGTCATATATATTCTATGTACATACATGTCATATGAATATCGTGTCCCATATGAAAGTGCATATTTTAAACAAACAATTTCTACTGGCAATCCTATACATTTCATAACAGTTCATTTAGTTGATCTAACATCTATGAAAGAATGCGAGTCAGGTGTGAGATAAACTCACCTTTCGTGGCGTAGATTAAAGACAATAGATGGATTTATGTAGAATTGAGACGACAACTTCCATGCACGATTCAGAATAATTTCATCTCGATGATCGCTTATTTTTTTTCATAAGAGGAGGCTAGGGAATGTCTCAAAGGATCGGTAAGACTACTGGTTTTCAGAACGATCTTTAAACTTAATACCAAACCGACTTAAAATATAAACACAACATTTACTTTTACAAATATTATATATATTTATATATATTCAGATACAAATGGTAAAATCATAACAAATATATAAAATTCAAGTTCAACACACACCAAAATATTTTATAAGTTTATATATTATGCAACACACCAAAAAAAAAATATATAAAATAAATATACAATGCAAACTAACACACAAAATACATTAAAATCATTGTACGCATATATAAACATGGAAATGTATATATGTACACACATAATTTTTTTAACAAATAAATTTTCAAAACAAACTCAACACAAACATACACACACACAATGTTGTACCCACGTCATTTCACACGCAAGAAAACACGCCTAAAGTTTGTATATTATTTATTATATATAACATGTATACATATATATACATTTTCCTTCAAAATAAATAGATTCAAAACAATACATTTATTATTCTAAAATATAAATTTTTATTACATACACACAAATACAAACGTAGTTACACGCAGTATTATAAAATATACACTCACTACAATATACATTATGACTCACGCACCACACACTAGAAAAAAAACCGCTACATAGAACCCATACATGCACACAAATAGGAATGCACATACACAATATACTACGCCACACACACAAAACAATACACAAAATCAATTAAATATATATATATACCTTCGCAAACTACATATTATATATATATACAATTGTTACAAATATACATACACACATATTAATAATAAAATAAAAATTCAAACAAATATATATATATGTATATATTCATATATATATACACACACACACTGAAAAAATATATATATATATATATTTAAAAATCAACACACACGAAACTATTATATATTATAAAATTTAGAATATACATACAAACATCACCCAAGACACCACACAATCAATGTATACACACACATGGAATAGACATTACACCATAGCACACACAAACACAATTACATATATAAATACATATTATAAAACACATACTTAACACACACGGATAATACATAATATACGCCACACTCCACATCATATACACACAACACTCAAACTCACACAAGTAAACACACATGCGAGACACATGGGGGTTTCTGTGGCTCAGTTAGAGGCGGAGCAGGGTACTCAGGCTGGCTCGGGTAGCTATGGAGAGATGGAGGGGAGTGCTCGGACCAGGCTCAGGTGGGCGGACGGCTTCAGGCGACTCTTATTGATGTGGTAAGCTCGGCAGGCTGAGGATAGAAGCAAGTGGAGATGACTGGGCGGGTTAGCGGAAAAGCTTGATCAAGATTGGTGAGGATGGGCTTCAGGTGATTGCGAACTAAATAGGAGGGAAGGTGATGATTTGGTGAAGGCCTTGACGAGAAGGAATGGACGAAGAAGAAAGCGACAGGAGAGAAAAAAATGAGCAGATCGGTGAAGAAAAAGGCGAAGGCATTTTATATGAGGGAAGCGGCTTTTTCTTGTGAAAAAGATTGGGATGGATGACACGAATACAAAAGAACGGTTAAAAGGAAAAGGAACATGGTGGGTTATAAAGAAATGGGAATGGAAGATTAGGCAATATTAATGGCAAGAAAGATTTGGAAATTCTTTTCAATTAATGAATGATTTCATAAATGGAACCGTGCTTCGAAAATGAACGGGCGAAAATTTAGGCAGTTAAAATTTGAACGGAGAACTGGAAATATAACCAAAAGAAATAGGAGACAAAAAGAGCAACAAACGATTTCATAAGAAAATTAAATATATTTCACCAAATCTGGGGAACCGACATAAATGAATGAAATAAGATAAATGGTTAAATTTTGAAAATAATAGACGTGTAAGGAAAGAAATTATACTAATAAATGGACATTGAACTTTAAATGATAAACATTGCTTGCAAATAAAAAAAGAAAAATATTAAATTCAAAAGAGCCAACGATTTTTGGCAATATATAATTAACAAACAATTTTGCAATCAAATAATTGACGATATCAAAGTAAAAAAAATCTAACAATTAAAATTTGGAAATGCTTGAATCAACAATAATCAATGCGCATGGCAGATATAAAAGAGGAATAATTTGTAATCAAATCAAAGATAAAATTTAATATTGAAAACAAATTGTATACTTATACGAGTTTTTAAATATTAAATAAAATCCAAGAATGGATTCAAACTCAAATAAATAACTCAATTAAAATTTACCATAAATAAGGTTCTAACATAGCAAATATTTATTTGAATTATTAAATTTCATTCATATCAAAAATACAATTCATTTGTTTTAAAAAATCCAAACAAATATAGTTTTAAATAATCAAAATAAATATTATTTCCATAAAAATGCAAACAAATAAAATAAATACTCAAAATTTTAAATTAAATCATTAATTAAAATACTCTAAAAAATGAGGTTGTTACAATCTCTCCTACTCAAACCTTTTCGTCCCCAAAAAGGAACGAAGTAGAGAAATAGTAATTAAATAATTAATCTATTTAAACTAAAGGTTCATATTTATATTCAAACCTATATATATTTAGAAATATATATATAAATCAAAGTTAATTTATATCAAACATTTCAAAATAGTTTTAAGTATTCACTCGACGTCTCGATTGGCTATATATCTATCCCACTTTCGAAACTTGAAACAGATATCGATGATGTCGCGGGCATCATCAGAATCATTTTCAAGCGACTAGAGTGTGACTCTTTATTTATCTAATACACATAGGATTTAACATATACGTTGATCATACGTATACCCAAATCACTAGGTATCTAATAGGCCAACCTTAACATTGGGTAAGTACTCAAAACAACTTTTTACATTTAAACAGAATATATACATAGTTTTTTTTTCAATCATATATTATAAATAATATATTTCAAATCATTAAAAAATTAAGTAGAGAAAAATTTATCTCTTCCCACTCATTTATTTATTAAAAATTCAACCTCAATCCTTAATAAATATACAAACAATATTATTACTAAATCAAATACATAACAAAATTATTCAATCAAGATAAAATAATTTCTTACAAAATCTACATCTTTAAATCTTATTCAAAATATATAGTTTATAAAATCTTAAAGTGTAAACATTAAATCTTTTCAAAATTTTGGTTTTACCAAAACATAATATTATCTACGAATATGTGTATCAAAATTTCAATAATGTATCAAGAAATTACAGATTATAATACCTTTCAAAATAACAATTTCGAATCAATATTACATAAGAATGGACTTGCTAGAAGTCTTATACGCTTCTTGTACTTCCTACCTTGTTATAGAAAAGTATAAGTTATAGAATTCGAGGTAAAAGCTGAACGAACGAAAGAACCTAATCAAAGAGGATCTATGAAGAAAGATAGATTCAATGGAAAGGAAATTTCAGAAAAAGTATTTAAATATTAAAAAAAATTATATTCAAAAATATTTGTTTAAAACATTTAAAATCATTTTAAAAACCATTTATACTTTAAAAATACTCTCTTTCGCAAGAAGGATTCAGCGACTGATTCCACTCATTCTAGGGTATCACTACCCTATCTCTAATGAGCTTTTACCTCATAGGCTAAAGCTTTGATAAACCAAAGCTCTGATACCAAATGTAACATACCGTCTTTCGTCCACTTCAAGCTGGTAATTAAACCAACTCAAACCGTTCGAAATGACGGAATGCTATTAGCTTCTGAGGTAAATAGAGTAAATCACAGAATCATAGACACAGAAAAACAGAATATCTCGCAGTGGAATAAATAAATTACAATAGTAGTTCATGAAGCTACTAAATAAAAAATCAAAATTTATACATAATATCAGAGTTACAAATTAAATACAACGGAAGTCTAAATACAAGAATCTAATACAAAGGAGAATTAACCAAAATCAATAGATAGAGGTGATGTCTTCAACAGTCTCCAGCTTCAAAATGTGAAATCTCAACACTGCAATACTCGATCTAACCCGAGCAATAATGCAAAACAAAAAAACTTGGATCAGGACTAACATTCTCATGGAGGTAAATCAACTCAAATGAAATGTTCAATGAAATGCAATCATTAACTTAAAGGATGTTTGGGATCACCATCCTTTAAGGATCCGTCAAACTAATATCATATAATATAATACACTATTATAATAGTGTCTATGTTTATCCTTACACTGTTTATAAACATTGTCGTAAACATTGCATATAAAACACCAGTAACGGTCGGTGGATAGGGATGCGCCGCTATACAACAATGTCAAATCAAAATCATAGGGGCTCGATCAGGATAAATATGACAAGGCATCGAGGCAATACCCATCAGTAGGATTCTACCGGATTGCGGACCCAGGCCGGTGGTAACACGTAGCCCCGACTACCGCCCACCCTAGTTAATACTCCCAAAATCAAAGGCGCCAATCAATCATAAATTAATATATATGGTATCGAAGAAGCATGTCTGCTAAGAGGAGCTAGCTCACATTAACCTGGGTACAGCTCCTGTTTTAGTCATTTTAATTATGACCCGAAGGTCAAGGCTATCGATCATCGTTCACTTTCTTCAAATCCAGTAATCGCCTCCAAATCCGTCCTACTTCATTCTGGAACCCTACCGCATACATAGTTGTTAAAGTGGTTTTCGGTATTGGCAGAGAGTATGAAAATACCCAATCCCGGTCTCTTTAACAACCAAACGTTTACATTTTTCACACCGTAGCCATTTTATTAAAATCATATTTTGAAATAAATTGATTTAAGAAATTTCTTTAATTCAAACCAAACAGTTTATGAATCAATTCCATATATAAAATTATCTCAATTCATATTCAGTCAATTCATAATCGAATTCATATATTCTTATCAATTGTAAAATCAAATTCCAATTAATTACGCAGTTCACGTTCATTTCCTATAAAGTCCAATATTTATGTCAATTCAAAATTCACATTTAGTTAAATTAAAATCAAATTCATTATATCAAGTATCATTATATAAATTTAAATCTTTAGACCTCAAATTAAAATCGCAAAATCAAAACTTATCCACCTCTTAATTTTATAAATAAAGTTTATAAAATATATATAAAATAAGCATTGAAGGTATATTTATAGGTTTTAAATTCATATAGAAAATAGCTTTATAAACATATATATGTTAAAATAATTTAGAAATAGGTTTAAAAAGAATAATTTATTATATTAATTTAAAGTTAAAATTACATATAGGATTAAATTATACAGTATAAAATAAATAAATTATAAGTAAAATCTTAAATAAGCATTTAAATACATTTTTACACACAAAAATCATTTTAAAACGTATAATTTAAAATTTAAAAAATTTAAGTATAAATATTATAAAATATAAGATTTTAAATTAATATTATTACAATCAAATTTTCCAAATCATTTTAATTTGAAAACATGACCAACGGTGTCCGTATATAATTTTCTACCCTATTGTCAAGTGATACGGAAATTTATCATTTCAACCCGCGATTTTATAAATTCCTACGGGTTTATCATTTCAACCTACAATCCAAATTTAGTAAAAATCGTTCAGGTCTATCATTTCAACCCATAACGATTTTTTCCTAATCTAATGTCTGTTCGAGTATGTATCATTTCAACCCTAATTGATTTTCCTAAACTAGGGGTATATACAACATAACAAATCATCACATATCGTCAATCACATCATAGTTATATATATTCAGTGTACATATATGTCATATGAATATCGTGTCACATAAGAAAGTGCATATTTTAAACAAACAATTTCTACTGGCAATCCTATACATTTCATAATAGTTCATTTAGTTGATCTAACATCTATAAAAGAATGTGAGCCAGGTGTGAGATAAACTCACCTTTCATGGCGTAGATTAAAGATAATAGATGGATTTATGCAGAATTAAGACGATGACTTCCATGCACGATTCAGAATAATTTCAGCTTGATGATCGCTCTTTTTTTCCATAAGAGGAGGCTGGGGAATGTCTCAAAGGATTGGTAAGACTACTGGGTTTCAGAACGGTCTTTAAACTTAATACTAAACCGACTTAAAATCAACATTTACTTTTACAAATATTATATATATTTATTTATATTCTGATGCGAATGGTAAAATATAACTTATATATAAAATTCAAGTTCAACACACACCAAAATATTTTATAAATTTATATATTATGTAACACACCAAAAACTATATATATAAAATAAATATACAATGCAAACTAACACACAAAATACATTAAAATCATTGTATGCATATATAAACATTGAAAGAAATATATATATACACACACTTTTTTTTAATAAATAAATTTTCAAAACAAACTTAACACAAATACACACACACACAATGCTGTACCCACACCATTTCACATGCAAGAAAACACACCTAAATTTTGTATATTATAGATTATATATAACATATATACATACATATACATTTTCCTTCAAAACAAATAGATTCAAAACAATACCTTTATTATTATAAAATATAAATTTTTATTACATACACACAAATACAAACGTAGTTACACGCAGTATTATAAAATACACACTCACTACAATAACTATACGCATACAGTATGACTCATGCACCACATACTAGAAAAAAAACACTACATAGAACCCATACATGCACACAAACAGGAAAGCACATACAAAATACACTATGCCACACATACAAAACAATACACAAAATCAATTATATATATATATATTTACCTTCATAAACTACATATTATATATATAGACAATCGTTACAAATATACATACATACATACATACATATTAAAAATAAAATAAAAATTCAAACAAATATATATATATATATATGTATGTATATTCATAGATATATACACACTGAAAAAAAAATATAGATATATATTTATTTATTTAAAAATCAACACACACGAAATTATTATATATTATAAAATTTAAAATACATATACAAACGTTACCCAATATACCACACAATCAGTATATACACACGCATGGAATAGGCATTACACACACAACACACACAAATACAATTACATATATAAATACATATTATAAAACACACACTTAACACACACAGATAATACATAACACATGCCACACTCCACATCATATACACACAACACTCGAACTCACACAAGTAAACATACATGCGAGACACAGGGGGGTTTCTGCGGCTCAGTTGGAGGCGGAGCAGGGTACTCAGGCTGGCTCGGGTAGCTATGGCGAGATGGAGGGGCGTGCTCGGACCAGGTTCAGGTGGGCGGACGGTTTCAGGATGAAGGCGGCTCTTATTGATGCGATAAGCTTGGCAGGCTGAGGATAGAAGCGAGTGGAAATGATTGGGCGGGTCAGCGGAGAAGCTTTGTCAAGATTGGTGCGGATGGGCTTCAGGTGATTACGAACTAGACAGGAGGGAGGGTGATGGTTTGGTGAAGGCCTCGGCGAGAAAGGATGGATGAAGAAGAAAGCGATAGGAGAGGAAAAAAGAAGAGCATATCCATGAAGAAAAAGGCAAAGGCATTTTATATGAGGGGAGCGGCTTTTTCTTGTGAAGAAGATTGGGATGGATGAAACGAATACAAAAAGAACGGTTAAAAGGAAAAGGAACAGGGCGGGTTATAAGGAAATGAGAATGGAAGATTAGGCAATATTAATGGCAAGAAATATTTGGAAATTCTTTTCAATTAATGAACGATTTCATAAATGGAACCGTGCTTCAAAAATGAACGAGCGAAAATTTAGGCAATTAAAATTTGAACGAAGTATTGGAAATATAGCCAAAAGAAATAGGAGACAAAAAGGGCAATGAACAATTTCATAAGAAAATTAAATATATTTCACCAAATCCGGGGAACCGACATAAATGAATGAAATAAGATGAATGGTTAAATTTCGAAAATAATATACGTGTAAGGAAGGAAATTATACTAATAAATGGACATTGAACTTTAAATGATAAACATTGATTGCAAATAAAAAAAAAGAAAAATATTAAATTCAAAAGAGCCAACGGTTTTTGGCAATATATAATTAACAAACAATTTTGCAATCAAATAATTGACGATATCAAAGTAAAAAAAAGAATCTAACAATTAAAATTTGGAAATGTTTGAATCAACAATAATCAATGCGCATGGCAGATATAAAAGAGGAATAATTTGTAATCAAAACAAAGATAAAATTAAATATTGAAAACATATTGTATACTTATACGAGTTTTTAAATATGAATTAAAATCGAAGAATGGATTCAAACTCAAATAAATAACTCAATTAAAATTTACCATAAATAAGGTTCTAACATAGCAAATATTTATTTGAATTATTAAATATCATTCATATCAAAAACAAAATTCATTTGTTTTAAAAAATCCAATCAAATTTAGTTTTTAATAATCAAAATAAAATTATTTCCAAAAAAATGCAAACAAATAAAATAAATAAATCAAAATTTTAAATTAAATCATTAGTTAAAATACTTTAAAAATTGAGGTTGTTACAAATACCGTCAACCTTCAATATTAAAACTTTATTTTGATTATAGTCAAAACACAGTACAACATCGATCGAGTGGTTATAGTTGAGTTGAGAGGAAGTACGAGAAGGAATACGCTATTTAGTATAGGATTTATCTCCTCAAAGTATCATGATTAACTCAAGTCAACTCAAAATTAAGATTTGGGAAGCTAAGCGAACAATTCAATATAAGGAGTTGGTGTTGAAGGGGAGTGCTGAAGTCACCATCAACTCCTACAATTTTCTACGCCTGAAGTGATGACTAAATTAATGTAAAAATTAGAAGATCCTTCTACTAATTAGGCTTAAGCAACATAAGCTAAAAATTTCAAGCTAATTTAAGTAACCAACATAAGCTAGAAGTTTCTAGTAATCAACTATGAGTAATATAAATAAGAATTTTTGATCTCTTTGATAAACATATAGAGTTGAGTAAGAGTTCTCAACAATTGTGTTTCAAGTCAAGTATAAATAAAGTGTCCCAAAGTTTGAGTCATATACAAGTGTATTGTAAAATGTATTAAGTAGTATAAAAAATTGAGTGTTTGGTGTGTATTGTTGTCAAGTTAAAGTGTTCAAGTCTTGGTGTAATTACTTTTACAATAAATAAAGTAAGTATGTTTTTCATGTGTTGTTGTGTTCTACAAATTGTGCTGCTATGTGAATTTTAAATAAATCTTATTACAAATTTTAGTACTGACTATAATCCAATTTAAATCAATAGTATTGATAGTGTAAAACAAATATATTGCCTAATATTTTATATTGTTAAGACAAACAAGGATGCAAATAGATGTTTTTCAATAAATGTAGAAATATAGTTGTTTGAAATTTAAATCCGTAATGGTAACACCGTCTTTGAATCTTTTATGTTGCCGAATTAATGGAAAATATTGGTTATGTGGCTAATTTAACTGGATTTCTATCACCTGCTTTTTTATATTCATAGAGCAAGGAGACTCTCCTATGCCAGGATGCCATAGTTAGCCTATGTTGGCAAATGTGGTATATTTTAAATACAAGGTTGGTGGTTCACACTTTGCTGAGAGTATCCTCTTGGGTAATTTCTGATGAAGGTGATGCTAATCCAGGTATGAAGCTTTAAGACTAGAAGTAGTACATGCTCCAAAGGTTTGAAGTTTCTTCACAGTATTTAGCTATTTTATTCAGTTGGCTATTTTTATATGTAATTGTCATATTATATACCCTTCCATATTATAACTCACTAGCTAGAACACTCAGCAACTTCCATAAACATTACACAATAGAGATTTTGTACAACATTGTACCATTAATGTAATCCTTGTGCTAGTTTTTAAAAGGCTGTCGGACTTGTGGTTCTCAAATTTGTTAAGTTGTTACTCTAATTCAAATCACAAACATTGGTTGACATTTTAGAAAGGAAGAAGAAAAATACCCAGAAATAAATAATGCATAGAATTTTAATGTTGATATAATAATCTTGGGCCTATGGTTAGTTGATATTTTATTAGTGATTCCCTGATTTATAGATGTTGTGTTGTTGCATTATCTCCATGGTTTGATTATAGTGGATGCGAGTTATTGGAACTATGTTTGCAAAGATTTGATTTCGTAGATCTTGGAATTAGACCAGAACTTGGAAATAATCAGAGCTTTATAGATGTGAACTATTTTTTATGCTTTATAGAGCATAAACATATGTATATTTATATGAAGACACGTTTAATTCAATTCATTATTTAAGATGACACAGACAGAGTATGTGTGTATTTAGGAAGACACACATACGTGCATACAAGTATATACACAATAACAAACACCGAGCGTTGGTTATAAAACTTGATATGTCGTAGTCATTAACATTATAACCTTAAAGTTTTTCCTAGCCCGACGTGGAACCCAAAGTCACAGAGATTCTGAGTGACTCCGGGGAAGAGCTGCTACTTGAAGGAGACCCAAAGTTCGAGATAAGGCCTCGCCCCCAGCCTACTCTGCATAAGGGAAGCAGTGGGAGTAGCTCCTAGAGGAAGAGAATAAAGAGCAAGGAGGAGCCACCCGATTCCGGATCAGAGAAGAAACATAAAGGTGGCCCTCATGTGTGATGGTTATGGACAGTTTCTAGTTTGTGGGCAGATAGGGTATGCGAGTATGGCCCTCTCTTTTGGAGGCATGATGTGGTTTAGATGCACATCGTGTCATTAGAAAGAAACATTTTGACTTGTGAATGAAAGTTAGTTTACTTTGCTTTAATCTCACGTTATTTTAAGTATTAAAGTACTCTTTACATTTTCCAGTGCTGTACTCGTGTAAATTGACTTATTATTGCACTAAAATTTTAAGTTGGATGGAGGAGTTACGAGACTTAGAGAATTCGAAGTTGAATCAGGGAAAACCCGAATTCTGACCGACCGAATTTTTTTCAAAATTCTAATGTATCGAAACTTGTGTTGGTTTGTCTGGTATCCTACAGAAAAGACAGAGATATAAAATGTATCAGAGCTCAGAAAATATCACACAACGGAATGGATAAAATATAATATAATTAGAATATAGCCTTACCGTAGTAATAATACTGGCTAACCAGTATCCAAAATATCATATCTCTGCCACAAATCTAACCTGCGGGTATGCATGAGGAGGGGGTTAGAACACAAGTTCTGGTGACTGGATTTAAACTACACATTTGGATAATCCTACATATACCGTTCAGTTACATTTTCTTATTTATTAGGTTACTTAGGTTAATAACACTTAGGGCTTACATATACATTATACCCATCTACTTTTCCAGTGGATTAACCTAATACAATATATATGTAGTTACCCCTAATATTAAGGTACACCCCATAGTACCCCACTTGCACAGTCTCCATTGTAACGCCACAGAAATATACGTAGTCCCTCATCCTATGCCTGGGCGATGTACGGATCTCTATATAACAACGCTACATTCCGCGTAGATCTGGCATCGTCATGCTACGTAAGCGTACGGACTGCCATCTTCGAACCATTCGATCTAATCAGATTCCATCACATGGTAATGCTATGACACCCCAGGTCTGTTAATGTCACTTGCTAAGGGAATGCATTAAGTTTCGTGAAGCGCTATAGGTAAACAGGCATAGAACAATTACAAGACAGATGGATAAGGCAGCAGCAGAAAATTTAAACTTTTATTTCAAGCATAAGTCATACTACCGTGGTCCACAATTTCATAAGTCACAAAAACCATTACAACAAAATAACTTTTGTCTTACACCATCAGAGTACATAAGTAAATGAAAAGCATCATTCCCTTAATACAAAAAGTTAAGCCATAGTAGAGACAATAACTTGAGCCATACTTCAGAAGTAGCTCATAGCAAGATGATATCTGACTTCTGATTAAGTCTGATTGTTTCCTCCCTGAGAACCGGGGGGAGGGGGGAACGGAAGAAAGAAGGATAAACAACAGGGTCAGACATAAAGTCTAGCGAGTTTAGTTACTTTTAGCTAGTAGATAAATAAAAGCAACATGATAGGCATATAAAGTGGACAAGAGAGATTACTACATAAATGGCATGTGTGACAAGGTAAGCAAGTTAAGGTGTATGTGCCTCACTAATGATTACTCTGCACTACTACTAATATAACTGAAATGAGATGATCCCTTCCACTATAAGTTGGTAGGCTTAGGTCATACGTCCAAGTATACCCTAACCACTACCCTAATCGATCAGCTCCCTACCCTGTAGATATCCTGTGTTGGCCCCACAGTAAGAGGTTTCACTTCCTAAAGTGGCAACCCATGATGTGCACAACCATATCTACTGGTGTCACGGTTATCTTAGCCCCCTCTGCCCGGCCTATGCACGCACATGTGCCCGGTCGTTTTGCGCCGCCCACACCATCTGTCTCGTTTGGATCTCTTACGATCAATCAATAAGCGTGCCCCTTCTCCGCCGAGTGCAGAGTTCTTTACTTGATACCAACTCCAGATTACTGACTGAAATGGGTCCCACACAATATGATACAAGCTCTCCCCCTTGTCTTGTATCCCCCACTAGGTTTTCCACTGACTATGTATACCCTTAGGTGTCTTTAATTACATAGCTCTATACTAGTTATGCTTACTCTAAAGGGTGTCTTTAATTACGTAACTTCGTTACATTATCTATTGGTTATGTATACCATTAGATGTCTTTAATTACATAACGCTATTACATTTTCTACTGGTTATGTATACCACTAGGTGTCTTTAATTACATAACCTTGTTGGGTTAAGTTCATGGGCCTATATATATACATATTACCCACCCCCTCTAATTTTCTTAACCCACCACTACCCATCCAATTTTACTTAACCCTAAATTAAGTCCATAATCATATTAAATTAGGTTATGTAGTCCATCTCATTACCATGTCCGATTATGGTTATAATGGGCTAAACCTCACACATTAGGCTTACAACGTGTGGATGCTGGATATTCTAGTCGGGTCCGGGCAGTCTTATTCCACAGTTGGGCCTAACCTCGTGTCTTAGCCCAATTCGTATTTGCGTACTTAGACCTCCCACATTAGATTCAACATTAGTGGCTGCTGGATATGCCAGTCGGGTCCATGGAGACTTCCACCACCATTGTAACCTAATCTCGTGTCATAAGTACATTTTACAATTCCTAATTGTAAATACTAAACATTCCAAATTAATCCAAATCTACTTATGACATTATAGGTAACTATTTCTATGTTTTCCCCATTTGAATTACATGTCCCATTTCATATAAACATTTCATAAATTATGCCAATTATAATCCTTTTTTCCCCGTTTCCTCTCTAACGTATTCGTACGTATTTTGGTAGCATCTAGGCTATAAAGTAGCCTATCTACGACAATGAAAAGGGAATATGACGAAGGTGATAGTTTCAACATGTCTTGGCATAAACATGAACATAAACTGGTATGATAACAAGGTGAATGGTCATGTAATCATCATGGCAAGTGAAACACCCCACCTCCGTTAAGGTCACTCACAAAGGGAATGCCTTAACTTCAGCCGAGCATTTTAGGTCAAAGATACAGATAATTTACAAGACAGACATATAAACAACGGAATAGCTAAATTTATTTCATAAGTACGTGGTTCAGTCAAAACATTACAACAACTGTCTCAAACCAACTTCCAAATCATTACAACAAAATCTCTGTCTTGATTAAAACATAAAGAAGCATAAAATAACAATAAGGCAACATAAATCCCCAATAAGAGTGTATCCAAAGCCATTGCCCAAGGAAAGAGAATCCAAGCAATACATCTACTCTCTTCAAGCTGGAAATGGTCCGAACTAAGATGAAGTATTCCCTCCCTGCGGACCTTGGGGGGGGGGGGGCAGAAGAAAAGAAGACGAAAGAAAAATGGGTTAGACATGAGTCTGGTAAGTCCAGTGATTATTTAGCATGTAACAGGAAAAAGGATCATGACATGAATAAACGAACCTAGGGCAACACCCTAAAAATAAGATAATGAAACTGAATATGCAATCGCACTCATTACTATTTCTCTGCACCCACTTACAAGTGTTTCAACTAGAACCATGTGCTCAAGGTAAATAATCCCCTTTACCGATCGGCTCCTACTCGTATACGCGTACCACTTGTGTCATTCGGCCCTGCTTGATTGTAGATACCTATGCTGGTCCCACCACGGGGTGTATCAAATCCTATGGTGGCAACCCAACACAATTCAAGATGCACAGTGTATAACTACGGATGCCCAGTGCCTTCTTTTTCCACTCCGGAGTACGTGCACGCCCGCACTTCGTCGGAACCTACACTGACGCACTACCCGCCGTTGTTTTGACTGCTTATAATCAGCCCAGTAATCGTGCCCCACCCTGCCTAATTCAGGGTACCATGATACATCCATGTGGGTTACTACTGAAATGGATCTCCGTTACTAGAGTTTCCTAATCAACATCTTAAAATGGTTAAGTGTTCTCAAATTAACCTAACCCCACCCATTAGTTTAGTTAACATGTTGTATTGGTTAAGTGTTGCCTTAATTAACTTAACCCTACCATTCCTATCTTAGCTTTAATTCATTCATTAAAGCACCAACCACTCAGATTAGATATGTATTATTGAGGTCGCTGGATGTGCCGGTCGGCTCCGGGCAGTCTTACACCGCAACTCAATCTAACCCCGGGTTCTTTTGGGCTTGATGCGCTAACCTCTCACATTAGATTTATATTGTTACGGTTGCTGGATGTGCCGGGCGGTTCCGGGCGGTCTTACACCGTAACTCAATCTAACCCCGGATTAGGCATATTCGTCTTTTATTTAATTTACATATTTACCCTTCATATATATAAGTAAATTATCCACAATTATTGCCATTCAAGTCATGCCCCATTTACCCACTAAATCAAGTTCATAATTTTTAGGTATATAAATTATACCAATTTATGCCACTAATCATTTATATGATTATGAGCCAAACTATGCCTACAATTTGAAATTTAAGGTTTTTCCCAATGTTACCCCCATCATACGTTCGCAAAATTCACATAAAATGTTAGGCTCGCAACCTAGCCTAACTTATATACAAAAGGGAAAAGAAAGGAGCATGTACCATTCCGACAACATAAAATAATAAGGATCTAACTAAACACGTGTAAATTTGGCGTAAAACAATGAACTTGCATTTTAACATGAATCTTAAACATATGAATGAGGACTTACATAGAATTACACAAATCCAATTAGGCATGTAAATGTGAACTTGCATTTTGGATCCAATTAACATGAATCTTAAGCATATGAACGGGGACTTACATAGAATTACACAAATCCAATTAGGCATGTAAATGTGAACTTGCATTTTGGATCCAATTAACATAGATCTAAACATATGAGAATGTAGATCTAAACATATACATGACTTATCCTAAAAACTTGCATGTAACATAACATGAAAAAGTCACCAAATTTACATAATACACGATTGGTTTAACATACAACATAATAAGTCCAATAAACCACAATAGTCTCATAGGCATATATGATAGAATCGTTACAAGAATAGACATGAATCAGCTTCACCATTATCTTACAACTAGGCACAACTCTAGTTTCATTTTATTACAAATCATAACTTTTAATTGTTCACATCTATATAATAACAGGACTTACAAACAAAAGAAAGTCTTGTTTTCTTGGATTTGTTTTCGAAAACTGAAAAGCAATCCCTTGACGTAGACTATCGATTCTCAAATTTAGATTAGATTCGTAGCTTCTAACTTGCTTTCTAGTCGGAGAAGAAACGGTGGCTATGCTAGGTTGACCATGGACAACATGGTGGCTCCTTGGAATAAAATTGTGAGATTTAGGGTTGAGGGTTAGGGTTGCTTTTATAGAGGTTCATATTTATGTGAGCCGTTGGATCAACCTAGGAGCAATCATAACCGTCCAGACTATATAGAGCTATCCAGAAATTGCCACCTATGCCCTAGTGACTCAGCAACAAGTCAGAAAATCGTTACTGTTTGGATCTGGGCGAGGGGGTCGACACCCCAATCGACGCCCCTCTTGGGGGGTCGACACCTATGTCAACCCCCCCGGGGGGAGTCAACTCCTATGGGCGGGAATTTTCCCGCCCAGCTGATTTACGTGATTTTGAAATTCGGACTGGTTTATTTATTTATTTATTTATTTTTCTGTTTAAACATGAAATCTTCTGAACTCCATAACATCTTCATACAGAGTCCGATTCACGCAGACTCTGACTCTATCTCAAGAAGAATTCCGAGATGAACGAAATGGAGTAACCCGTTTCCCTTAATTCTCACTTTTACAATTAAGTATTCTTTAATTTGTTACTTTAATAAACATAGAAATACAGTGTGTTACAACAAGGTAGCCATAAAAGTGATGAAATTGCAACCACTATGATGTCAAAGCAACATGATGAGTTCTAAATTAACCATAAGTTGTCCAATTATTTAGATCTAGCATAATAAGGGTGACATAGTAACATGTTCAGATCTAAAAATGGATTCACATTTACAATATATCTCAATGGATCACAATATGATAGGTGAAAGGTGATTAACATAAAGATCTAGATCCAAGTAATGTTACAAATATCCCAATCAATAGATGTACATCCACTAAAATCATGGTTACAAGTCAAGATCCACATAAGCAACATAATCAAATCGCCACAATTTTATTAGATCTAGAAAATAGATCTGTCATGACATAGTATAAGATTTCATATTAACACAGAATCATACTTTACAACATATCCAATTCATAGTCTTTCAAAGTATATTTATATTTATCTAAACCTAAAAACAACTTGAACTCACAGCGTTAGGTTTAGAAAATTTAGGAAGAGTGGATCTAGAATTTCTGAATTGGATTTGTAGTATATGTTGTAGAAAAAGGTTCAGTTCGCACTCCAGCAGGATACGGACTCCATGACTTCCAATGAAGAAAATATGAGAAATAGGACACGTATATATAGCTTCCAGACCCCCCTGAAATCGAGTGCCACATTTGACCTAGGGTTGTCGATGCCCCTGTGGGTGGGTCGACCCCTAAGTCGACACACCTTCAACGGGATCGGCCCCCTAGAGCGGGAATTTTGCCGCTCAGAGGAATTTTTTGAATTCGAATCCTCTGGATAGGATTCTGACTCATCCCTGGCTCACCTTTGACTCATGCATATATATAGAATATTTCTGTGCGTATACAAACTTAAAACCCTCATAACTTCTTCATACGGTGTCCATTTTACGCAAACAAAATGTCTATCTTAACCAGAATTTCGAGACGGACGCAATGGTGCAGTCCGTTTCCTCTAATTCTGAACCTTAAATTAATTATTTTTTAATTTATTCTCTTTAATGTCGTTAAAAATTCAGGGTGTTACAAATGCCCTAGAGTCGACGATACACCACCCAGAGAAGACATGCATGCATCTAGACTTTCCCACGTACGTATCGTCAATCATACTCGATGCCTTAACCGCACATATCCTCTACTGTGCACCGAGTCCCGTGGTAGGGCTATACAAGAAACACGGAACTCGGTCGGGAGCTTTTCAAATATCTGTATACACAGATGCTAAGGTATGCATTTTCAGTGGCTACGGTCCCACCTGACCCCTCCCTCAACTAGTGAAAGACGAACAAGGTTGAGAACTAGTGACCTGGCCCATGAGCAAACAACAAATAACAAGTCCTAATTGGCTTGTCCCTCACCCATACGCTTGATAGCAAAAGGTCTATGCTCTTTTGAATTAGCTCTCCGTCTTTCAGCATTGCGCATCACACATCATGTTGACTATCGATGGTAGGTACCCGACGTCTTGCTATCAACAAATGGTTAGACCTATCAGTACTTGAAAAGTGGTCATAACCCAGCATAGTCACAAGGCAACTTGGATCGTCGAATCACCTATGCCACCCTACAGTCTTTTGATTGACCACTACCGTGGAAATCAAGGCTTACTCACCGGGTAGAAATGCACAAAGATAACCTCTGCGAGCACAGTCGAATGTTATCACAACACATAGGACTACCCAGAGTACCGTGCATGTCCCAGGAAGTCGGATGCTTCCCCTTCCAGTCCTTCGGAGCCAGCAGAATATCAACAAAACAACAGGCGGAATAGGCAGAATAATCAGATAGACGTGGGACCCCCTCGTGTCCCATGATACCACGATGATCTACCCCGTTGGGTTATTTACCTTCAGACATACGGACTAGTTCAAGCGCCTTAGGTTGCATGTTATTAGACCCTATGTCTAATCATTTAATTACACGCTTGCTATTCCCTTTCAGATTTCCATTCAACTTGGTTATTCCCATTCACATTGACTTCTTATTCAAGTTAACAAGTTCCTCTTGCTTATTAATTTCAGTTATAACTTAATCCATTTAAGTTTATTAATAAGCCCATAACATGTTATTCTTATCAGCAGATTTCAGATTCTCAAGTTTATAGATAACATGTTCTTCTTGTTACTAGGATTCAGATTTTCCGATTTGTAAATCACTTGATTTGTAGTTAAGCAAAACTTATTGTATTTCATAAGTTTCCCCTTTTTCTCTACTTATTACAAACAACAGGTTTCAGATTTCCCAATTTATAGATTACTTAATTTACAACTAAGTAAATCTTATATCATTACATAAGTTATCTCAATTCACATGTTTTCAGTTTAACATTTCACTTTTTATTTATGATTAAATATAACTTACTTTGTCCCATATATTCACCTTGTTCTTTCTCATTTAATCATATTTCCATCTTACATTGTCACTACAACTTGTCGTTGTTTACTCATTGACTTAGTTCTCTTAAATAAGGTTTACTAATAAGTTTCCTTTCCATTTATCATAAATTATGTTATTTCCATTTATCATAAATTATGTTATATATTTCTCTTGTCCCTAGGACAAGCCTACCTATTATATAACATTCTCATTAATTAATTATAATAGGTTATTATCATTCATCATTCATTCCACTTCTTTTACTGTTGTAACTTTCATTCATTTCCTATTCATCACAATTAGTGCCATTTATTTCTATTATGTTATTTACATATATTTATATATATGTTTATGCACTAGACCTCTCACGTTAAGCCTACCAATTGTGGATGCTGGATTTGTCGGGTGGTTCTGGGCAAACTTCTACCATAAGTTGGACTTAACCTCGTGTCTTAACACCATTACATGTATATTTATGCACTAGACCCCTCACATTAAATTAACAACTTATGGATGCTGGATTTGCTGGGCGGTTCTGGGCAGACTTCTACTACAAGTTGAATTTAACCTCGTGTCTAAGTGCGTTTTTAATTTTCCATTAAATGAAAAATTAGGCATATTCATCCTTTCCAAATTTTATTGTAATCTATTTTTACATGTCATACGTAATATCATATTAAGTCCTATTTTCTGATTATTATGTCGCATGCTCTTCCTAACATGTAATTAACTTTAAAATAACATGTAACCATCGAATCATGTAATTATCCCAATCCTACATTTAAGCGTTCAAGTACATAATATGCCATATTAATAGTTTTATACATTCTAGCACCTTAACATTTCAACCTATTAATATTTCAACATACTGATGTTTAAACATATCAAATTAACATTTCAATATATTAATGTTTAAACATATCAATCATTCAAGAAGATTTACATTGGATATTAACGGGGAATGTCAAACGATAAATATACCATTATCAAAAAGGTATATTTCAAATCCATTCACCTAATTGCTTACCAAATTCTGAATCTGGTCCAGATATAGCATTCCATGGGTCTCCTAACTGAATTTAGAACCTAAACAACCATGGATCCACATTTCTCAACTAAAAGAAAAAGGGAAGAAAGAGAAGAAAATTAAATTGACCAGATCCGATAATTTACCTTACTTCGAATAGAATTTTGAACACCTTCTTTATTAATATACATCCTTTTCCTCCAGATCTTGAATTAGAATTTTCCTAAACTAATTATTTTATTTTTCTGAAGAGATTTGAGGTTGAACAAGAATGGCAGAGCTTAGAAAGCTTCTCAGGAAATGTGAGATTTTGGCTAAGCTCTGCTAGCCTATTTATCGGCATTCAGGATCTTATCATACACGCAGTGCTGAGTCGGCAACGAACATGGTTAAGAAAACAGTCCAAATTCATTAACGAATCTGCCCGGATCTGGGTTAGGTCGACCACAGGGTCGACCCCCATGTGTATATGTTGATCCCAAGGTCGACCCCCCAATGTTGATGTCGACCCCAGGGTTGACCCCTTGGGTCCCACGAGCCTTTTCTAGGCAGATGTTTACCATTTTGACGTTTTTGATTTTTAAACGTTTGATTAGTATCCCGTTATACTTTCTTTGATTTATTTAAATATTATATTTACATATAGTCTTCTTATATTTATACAAAACTTCGAATGCCCATTTTATACGTATATATACACGCACAACTTTTATTTCGATTTTAAAATTCAAATGGTGTTATGCCGTTATTTAATTCTTATCATATTTTTTGATTGCAGCCTTATTTTGAGCTTTTCTCTTGTGTGTATATATATATATACAAATATATATATATATATTTCTACACATATATACGCATATATTTTCATATACGTACTTACATATACTTTTTTCTATACTTCCTTATTGTTTACTTTTCCTTATATGTGCGTTTATACATATTTTCGCTTTAGAGCATGCATTATTTTAGCCGTCCCCTTAAAAGAAAAATATGGCGTCGGCGGGGTTCGAACTTTGTACCTCTAACATGAAAGCCACATGCTCTAACCAACTAGACTACTTAGACTTTTGTTAACCCGGCTTAGAACAATGGTGGTCATTGTTCTTTTCTTAGTCCTCCTTTTCATGTTTGTTACAATATTTCATTAAAACCATTGCATGTAACCTTATCAATTTGCATGCATCTTTTTCTTACAATTTTCTTTTCTTATTAATGCATAATATTTTTAAATCAGTGCATGCAACATGATTACACTGCATGCAACCAATTTCTTCTTATATATATATATATGTCTATGTATATATATATATATACACATATGCATTATTTAAATATTTAATTGTCATAAAATGAGGGGTGTTACATTCTCCCACCCTTAGGAAATTTCGTCCTCGAAATTTGATAAGGGTAAAAATAGATAATCCCTCGCATAATATACATCCATCATGTGTGCATCCAATTTTTGCAAATAATGTGCACCTTGTGCAAAGAGAAATACAACATAATAATACGTGTATGCCTAAGCGGTATGTAACAACATGGAATTTCTGAACCAATTTAAAATTTTTATTTTAGCTATTTTAATGGGTTTTGAATTTTTAAAATGATTTATTTTAAATATTAATGACTAAAAATTTATTTAAATCAAAGTTAGAACGTAAAAATTTATTTTAATTATAAAACGAGCCTGAAATGGCGCGGTAGTCTGAAAATTCGATTTTAAATTTCAAATGAATATACAAAATTCAATATGAATCAGAATTGGACGAAACAAGAAACATTAGAATCTATTTAAGTATATCTTTCTAACGAACGTAAGAAACTGAGATTTTACTTTATGAATGGTAAGTTATGTCCAGTTTAAAATTCAGAATATTTGCTATATAGTTTATATATATTTTAATATTATATATAGCCCTTAAAATAGCCATTTTGCAAACGACCTCCGTTTTTGATGAAACCACTTTTGTTGGATCCGGAATGTCAAATTATTGTTAGATTTTAAATTTCATAATTTTTGGAATCAATATGCGAGCGTAGTACATTTAAACGTGTTTGGTAAATTCAGTTTGAATTTAATTGACTGGAAAAAGGCCATTTTTCAAACGATCTCCAATTTCGACGAAATTAGTTTTGTTAGAACCATATCATCAAAACATAGCTAGATTTATTTTTCTTTAATTTTTGGAGTAAGTATGTGGCCCGGTAAATTAAAATGTACGTTCAAATTCAATATTGACCATTATACTAATTTATATTTTTATTTTGATAAAAAATGATCAAAACGATAGAATTGTCTTACGAAACATATTCCATTGTATTCGGAATGGGGGTAATTTAGCTAGAGGCAACATTCATTGGGCTTAATTTGGAATTCAAAGATTAAACGAGTTATTCTCGAATTAAAATAATATTATTTTAATTTCTCCTTCATATAAAAACAGGTCAAAGGGTCAAACCCTAAAAAAATAAAATCCCATAGTCAAATTTTTTCAGCTACGCCTCCACTTAAACGAATGAACCAAGTTGTCAGAAAATTCAACCTTCAAAATCTTACAACAAACTTCGAATTGATTGATGATTTCAACACGAAAACTGAAGAACGAGGCGAGAACTATCTGGTGAATGACTAAGATCGATTATAATGGTATCGATTTCTCGATTTTTGAACTGAAAGGGGCTTTGGTCATGGAGATTTTCAGGGAGGATAGCTCGATCGAGTTGGCCCTAGGTCTTGGAAAGGGTATGTGACGCTGGCAGCTTCTCGTTGATGGGTGTTGATTGACCGATGGTGGCTCAGGGTGTCGTGCGCGATCAGGGTATCGTGGCGAGGTTTTTTTTAGAGTAATGGTCAGAAGGATATATGGGAAGGAGATTGGAAATGTAATTAAGAATTAATTACATATTTAATTGATTGTTTGTGTATTCAAAGTTTAAAATATCGTAACTTTTTAGTACGATGTCAGAATTCAGCAAACTGGGGTCCTTTGGAATCCACTTGACGAGTACTTCACAATGAAACTGACTAGAACAAAAACGGAAGCAATTGCATTTTTGATAAAATTAAATGGTTGGTTTAATTTTATTAAAACAATTCAAAATTAAAGAATGACAGAATGGAACCCAATGTGAGAATTCTCTTACTAAAATATTTGTACAGTTATTTAATTTAGTTTTTAACGTAAATATATAGAAATTGCCAGTGTTGATTTTTATCTGTTGCATGTGACATTGTTTGAGTTCAACATATGAACTATTCACGACTCATCTACACAAGAAGCGTTGTTTGAATATACGACACTCGTATTTCAATCAATGTAGACACACTTTGTGGTTGTTAAAATTTAATTATAAATATTCATTTATAATTTAAATAGTGAAAATTGATTAATTATAAAAATAATTCAAATTGAATTAAAATTGGTTAAATTTATTAACCCATGAATTATTTAAATAGACCGTTGTTGATTGAAAACCCTACACTGGTATTGGGATGTTATTTGACATACACTAATCCCAATATTTAGTTGTATATCAATCGATGGGTTGATAGACTGTGATGAACATAATTTAATTATTTAACGGTTATACAATTGTAGAACGCACTCTGGATAATGTTTGAATATGTAATGATTATTTATCATTATTGTTGAATACATGCGATGTATGAAATCCATACAACTGAAATTATATGGTAATTGATTGAGTTGCATTCCGATTCAGAATCTGAACCGAATATTTTAAAATAAAATTCAGTAAAGAATTAAAATATGATTTTGATGTCCGATTTTGGATGGACACGAAAATATTGAAATATTCATAATGGAAAGGAATACGAAGCCGAGTTCAGTAGTTAAACGTCATTTTAACTCGAACGGGATTATTAATCGATTTCATTCATTTTATAATGAATACAAAAAGGAAATGGATTTCAAAGTCGGATATTTTGAAAATATTATCATTTTAATATTATAATGATACAGAATATTCAATTTTGATTTAAAATTGAAAATAAAGTTGAAATCGTTTTAAAATGAATTTAAAATGATTTATGAAATACATTTTAAATGGAAATCAACGATATATATATATATTATATATATTTAATGGCTTAAATAGAACATGTCGCGTAGCGACCGATCGCGAATTTCAACCATTAACTTCAAATTGGTGTAACGGGAGATCCGACCTTCGGATTCTCCTAAAGTCGGAACCTTTGGGTTCGTATCGTAAAGATCTTTTCAATGAATATAAGAGATTTAAATTTGAACGGTTGGATGTTAAATTATGTCCAAATCAATTTCAGAAAATGTCGCTATGGATGCAATTCGGTGACCTTTATTGGAAACCAACTGAAATGGCGATATTAAAATTATTAAAAATGTGTAAAATCATAATAAATGATTTGGAAAGATTTGGGATGAAAAATTCCGCATTTGAAAAGATAAAATATATTTTTATCTAAATGTACTAGTTGATAACTAGAATAATAATCCAATGATTTTCAAAAATAATAAATTGGATTGAAATGGTTTTGATATAACTAGAACTTTCCAACGTATGAATTGGAATAGATTTGGAATGGAAATAATCTTTGGAATATTTCGATATTGGATTCCTTGATTGTACGGATATTGTGAGGAATTTGGAAGATACAGATACCGGTATTCCCAATACGATATCCGTTTGTTCCAGGATTTGATATTGATTATAAGCCGATATTAATTTCTATTCAAAGCCTTATATTTAATATTAAATTGGATTTTGGGTTTGTCGTGAATGGTGTCCTTATTAACACTGTTCTTAAACCCAGTTGAAAATAGAATTTAACTTTTAATTAAGATTTAGAGAATTTTACCAATTAATTAAATTGGAATTGAAATGGAAGTTGATTTTGGGTTCGTCATTAACAATGTTTTAAATGACATTTGTTCTTTAACCAGACTAATAGAGAAGTTAAGATTTGGAATTTATAAATCTTTACTGTAAGATTTAATGGAGTTTTGCAAAGTAAAGTTTTCCAATTTAATGTATAAAATTGGAATAGGGTGGAATTCGATTTGGTAATAATCGAGATAAGTTTATGTGAAGAAAGACTGTTACTATATATGGAATTTAAAAGCCTTTGCCGTTATTCCATTTATAGTATTAGCCTAATACGAAAATTCATATCAATTATATATTGATCTGTTTTCCGTGAAGATTCCATAGTTAATGGAAGATGATTTAGGTTTATCATGAGCTGTGTTTTAAATGACATTGGTTCTTTAACCTAGTTAAAGGCAAGACTTCCAAAGATGGAATAATTATTAAATAATGATTTTTGGAAGATTAAAACTAAATAAAGTTTTAATAAATCTTTAATCAGATTAAGTTGGGAATGAGATAATTTAATTTATCGAATTCGAAAAATGTTTCGAAATGGAGTACCCCAGTTTTACTCCAAGCGATAGTTAAATCTATAATTAGATTTGAACGTGAAGTGGTAATTAAATTTATCGATAACACCGTTGGTGTTAGATATAGAGTACTACCGGTTTTTCTCCGTAGGATGAATAGGTTGGGATTGGAAATGATAAAATAATAAATGATTACTTCGGTAAGGCTCGATAATCCCAACTAATTTTATAAACCTTAATTTGGTTTAGAATTGTTAAAGGATAATACAAAAACTTTTGAAATGGTTTTTAAAGGAAGATTAAACGATAAGTTTAAAATATGTAATTTTCAACAAAATCAATGAGAACCTTTCCCAAAGGATATGAATATTTTAATAAAAGAATATTTTGGATTGGAATGAGGCATATGATGTATTCATATATCAATTGATTATAAGTAGGGATAGCAATGGGGCGGGGCGGGCGCGAGTAGTACCACCCTATCACCCACCCTGTTGGGTGATTTTTTGCCCCGTACCCGCCCCATACCCGCACGGGTTTTAAACAGGTTGTGGGTAGTGGCGGGTATTCGTGGGTACCCATTATATTTATTCAAATTATTTTTTAACAGTTTATTGAAATTATTCAAAAGTACATTTGGTAAAAAAAATTAGACCAATGTTAACTTCAAAATACCAATACATATTTAAACCAACATCCAGAAAAGAAAAGACAACAACAGAAGTATCCATCAAAATATCAATAGCAAGTTATAAATTGTTGAGTAAAAGCACGCATACAAATACCGAACAACCAACAACAATGTTTTTTGTATTGACTATTGGTAATAAATCACATTCAATACGGGCATGGATACCCACGGACATGGATATCTTACTATCCGCACCTACCCCATTAATTAACGGATATTAAAAATACCTATTTATTTTACCCACGGATACCCATTTAACTATCCATTTCATATCCACGACGGATTTTACCCGCGGATAACCACGGGTATGGATTTTTTCACCGTCCCTAATTATAAGATGCATAAGTTATACAGAAAGACCAGGTTTAACTTATTCTGAATAACTGCTACGACGATTAAAAGTCGAAGATATTGAAGATGGTGCAAGACCGACAATCTTCACATCGAATGGATTTCTACTAATGCCTTTGATTGGAGTTTCTACCTTGAAAGGGTTACAGTGGTAGTTGTCCGCACGTACTTGATTGTTTGGGTGTGCGAGGACCTCTCTCCTGAATTGGACATATGTGATGAGGAATAAGGTGCCTCTGGTTTCGTTCAGACCCAAAACAAACTTGAAAATGGATATGTGTCTGACATTGGATTTCATTTTGTGTTGACTGATTTCTATTAAATATATATCTGTTTGGTGGCGAAGAATTTATTCTCTTATTTAACACCCTTCTCTGAGACTTACAAGCTTAGAGGTTATATATGGATAGAAATCAGTCGTATGGCGTGGATTGTCAATGTGGCATGCTAAGATGCAAATGATCAAGGCTTTATTGAAAAGCAGAGTCTTGCGGATGATGATCAAAGCACGGTTTTAAGTAGCATAGCTTTGTGTATAGCATTAATTCGCGAGCCTCAAATCGGGTATGAGTCAAAAACAGGATAGTGACCGTAGGGAGAACTTGTGTTTCTTTCTAGCTAGAAGTGGTGTCATGGCATGAAGCCCAGACATTTTCACTTATGTGGATGATGGATTGCAAGGCGCCTCGGATATGATAGGTTGACGTACTGACCATTTAGACGTCCGATAGGACCGGGAACGGTAATGTTCAGGAATAATTAATCCACTAAAGTAAGTGTGGATCGGCCCTACCGCATCCAAGGGCTCTCCAGCGTCCGAGTCCTAAGGCATTTGCTAAAGTGTCTTGAATCGAAGATGTGCCATCCCTTGCCTCGACTCATAGATGGAATCCAATTTCCAATATGTGACTTTTCAGTTTTAGTTGTAAACCTATATGGCGACATAGTAGGATGAGGTACTATGCCATCTATGGTTGATACATTTATATTTGAAGTTGTTTTTGACACCATGCACTAATAGTATCAAAATGATTTGTTTTAAAATGTACCAAGCATGTTTTGTCTATTATAAGGTAAAACTTAATTCTCTAGCTTGCATTGTGTGATAGGACCTGAGTCTCATAATAGCTTCATTTCTCCAAAAAAGCATTGCCTTGTTTATTAAATCATTTTATTTCAAATTTTGGTATTCACATGGAGTAAACCCGTTTCGTGACATACGATGTGGTCCCGTAAGTTACCCTATTTTAAAGTAAAAATTTAATAACTATTTGAAGTTCTCACAGAAGTCCTATGACTGACCTGGAGTTTATTGTTTTCGCCTAAACTCTAGGTGCCCATATTTTCCACACAGGAAGTCAGTAGTTTTGGTTTTGCAGGTTTCTATTTAGCAGGATCTTGGTTTATAGTTGGAGCTATATTTGGAAAGCTTTAGATATGTGTATTCCTTTCAGTTGTGGTAGTTGATGTATTTCCATTGTGCATTGTATTTATACATTTTTATTTCCACTGTTATGTATGTATTTAAAATATCTAATGTTGTCTTTTCCGCTGTGTAATATTTATTCGTACTCCGATATTCTTGTACTCTAATATAAATTGTTGTAATAACAATGAAATGTTCTGTTGTTTGTGTTCCCATGAGTTTTGTTCTCAAAGCAATTCCGGCTGCACCGTCTCTTCGGGGATCGGGGAAGTTTAGGTCGTCTTATCGTGGTATCAAAGCTTTGGTTTGCAAAGCTCGAGAACAGGACACATTAGAACCGAATGAGAGAATTCATCATAATTAGAATTATTTATATTCTACTTAAGAATATTTATTAGAGATAGGATCTGTAGCATCCTAGAATGAGAAACTCATTAGAGATGGGGTTAGTAATGCCCTAGAATGAGTTGAGAGTGATATATTTATATGTAACATATTAGTGATTATTATATATAATCCGATTTTGGGAATTATATTTTGAATATATACAAGTTATATTTTTAGAAGTTATATTTTTAGAAAGTTATATTTTCAGAAAGATTAATAACCAATTAATTTCTTTTGTGTAATTGTTTGATTTTTCTTGTTTGCTTACTTATGATGTCTGATTTAGATAAATTAGATGTTATTTTTGGCAATTTTGGGCTGAATATACGAAAACCCTTGTTATTTAATTAAATTGAGTTAAGTTAAACAGAATTACAAGTCTAGTTAGAATTGGATATACATACATATATATGTTGAGCAGGTTAATGGCTTAGCATTGAGTAGAGAAATATATTGCATGCCCGACAAACAGGTGCACCTTAATGAGTTGGCTGTGCAATTTTATTATTATATTAACTCATGTGAGTGTTTTTGGATGCATTATGATGGTTTTTCTGTGTGAGATTATAAACTGTAACAACCCGGAAAATCTGGGCCAGTTTAAAATTTTTATTTTGGCAATTTTAGCGAATTTTGAATATTTAAAATGAATTATTTTAAATAATATCGACGAGAAACTTATTTTGAATAGAATTCAAACGTATATATTATACGCGTCGTCGTTAGAATATAAATATTTATATATAATTATAAATAGAATTGAAAATGGCGCGGTAGTTCGATAATTCGATTTCAAACTTCGATTGAATGTACCGGGTGCAAAACAATCCGGATTTTAGTGAAACCAAAAATGATAGGATCTATTTGATAATATCTTTCCAACGAATCCGAAAGATCGAAAGTTCGTAGCGGGAATCAAA
This sequence comes from Allium sativum, assembly GCA_030737875.1. Lineage (NCBI taxonomy): Eukaryota > Viridiplantae > Streptophyta > Magnoliopsida > Asparagales > Amaryllidaceae > Allium > Allium sativum. The sequence continues at coordinate 134,506,798 of CM060915.1, forward strand.
AGATATGTCCAGTTGAAAATTCTGAATAGTCGCTATGGAATTCAGGCCCTTAAAAATAGCAATTTTGCAAACGACCTCAGAATTCGACGAAACCAGTTTTGTTGGGTCCGTGATGTTAAGTTATTGCTAGATTCCAAATTTCATAATTTTTCGAATCAATATGTGAGCGTGGCGAAGGAAAACGCGTTTGACCAGTTTCAGTTGATTTTAATCGACTGAAAATTGGCCATTTTTCATACGGTCTCAGAATTCGACGAAACTAGTTTTGTTAGGACCGTATCGTCAATACGAAGCTAGAAAATATTTTTCTGGAATTTTTCTAGTTAGTATGTGACCCCGGTAATTTGAAATGTACGTTTAAAATTCAATATAGTGATTTAAATGTAAATTTAACGGAAACTGATTCAAACAGATCGACTCAACTTACGATACATATCCCATTGTGTTCGAAATGGGGGTAATTAGCTAGGGGCGACAGTCGTTTGGTATGATTTAGAGTTCGAATGCAAAATCTCGCTTTAATGAATTAAATAAAATAAATATTTATATCCCTTTGAATGGTCAAACCCTAAGTCAAATTCATTCGTTGGTCAACCTTCCTCTTTCCGCCTCCAGCCCAAAAAGAACGCCCCTCGTCCTCCCAAAATCAGAGCCATCGATCCCCTCCGTTTCTCGTTGTTTCGAGCCCTTCCAACGTGAAGATCAGAGAGCATCTCGTGCTCTTTCCATTCATACAAGGGGGATCCATTTTTGTTCACCGAGGAGGTCGTTCTAGCCCCCCCCAAACCAGCTCCATTCGCTGGCCAACTGCGACGCATAGGCGGCGGCGAGTGGGCCCCTCTTCCAGGCAAAGGTGGAGCGCACGATGGGCAACAACGTGATGGTTCCTGAACGAGGAACGGCGGCTCGAGGAGGAAGTAAATTAGAACCCTAGCATTGAAGAATGGGTTGCGGATTAGAACGTCGGCCTGTAGTGTTTGATCGAGGAAGAAGGTAACGTTTTTATTTTTACTGTATGTTTTTTTTGTTTTTGTTAATTTGAAAACTGTTTTTTTTTTTTTTGTTGTATTTTAAAATTGATTTCTTAAGTTTTTTTTTAACAGATTTTTTTTGAAAAGGTTTTAAAAACTGAAATGATTTTTAGAAAAGTAAAAACCTGATTTTATTTTAGAAAAAGTAAAAACCTGATTTTATTTTAGGAAAAGTAAAAACCTGATTTTATTTTAGAAAAAGTAAAAACCTGATTTTATTTTAGAAAAGTAAAAACCTGATTTTATTTTAGAAAAGTAAAAACCTGATTTTATTTTAGAAAAGTAAAAACTGATTTTTATTTTAAGTATAAAAACTGATGTTTTAAAAAGTAAAAACGGATTTTTTATAAAAGTAAAAACTGATGTTTTAAAAAGTAAAAACGGATTTTTTATAAAAGTTAAAACGGATTTTTGAAAGATGTAAAAACTGATTTTTTTTAAAAAAGAGGTTTTAAAAGATTTGAATTTTGAAAAGAAAAGATTTGATCTTTAAAATGGAAAAAGGCGGAATCTATATAAATAAAAATTCGATTTTTATATATTGAGTAGCTAAGTAAAAATTCGATTTTTATATATTGAATAGCAAAATAAAAATTCGATTTTTATATATTGAACTTTGAAATAAAAATTCGATTTTTATATATTGAACTTTGAAATAAAAATTCGATTTTTATATATTGAACTTTGAAATAAAAATTCGATTTTTATATATTGAACTTTGAAATAAAAATTCGATTTTTATATATTGAATAGCGAAGTAAAAATGTGATTTTTACGTATGTAGTGAAAGCAGCAACGAAGGTGACAAAAAGGCGAAACGACGAAGACTTCTGCAAAGGAAGAGCCGTGGAGCTAGGATAGCTAATCTGTGAGAATTTCTCACCTTTCAATTTATTTCTAGTTATATATATATATACTAGGATGCAGACGGTGCTTAGTAGCACCCGACACAATCGTCCACAAACCATGGACTTGTTTGTTTGGTTGCGTAGATTAGTTGGATGATTTGATTTGAATTGAATTGTTTGGTGATTTTGATTGATGTGTGAATGGCGTGGGCCTTCACTAGACCGGGGATAAGGCTAGGCCTTGTCCTGTTTCTAGTATCGTGCCGTTATGCCGCCGAAATTTTCTAAAATATGTTAGAAAAATAAAAATATCATTTTATTTAATAAATGAATTGAATAGAAATTCATAGGTTGAAATAAAATGTTTTATCGTTAAAAATATAATTTTTAACGTGAATATGAAAATAGTGAAGTGAATAAATAAATATTCATTTACAAACCAGATGGTTTGTTTATGTACACTTATTTGAATGACATTGATTGGGACGATAAATTTTACACATCGCCCAACTGCACAAATAAAATCTGTGTTTGTTTGTTTGAAACCCCGCACGGGTGTTGGGATGAAATATGAATTTCACTCATCCTGATTGATTAAATATGTCGATCGATTGATTGACAGGCTGTTATAAGCGTTGAATATCTATATTTGATGCTTATACAGTGTAGTGCACTTTGGTTGATGGTTGATTATTCATCGTTGTTGATATATACATGTGTTGTAGAAAATCCATATAATTAACATTATATGGTAATTGATTGGGCCTCATTCCAGTTTCGAAAAAAAAAAAGAAATATTTGAAATAGAAATATTTGAAATAGAAATATTTGAAATAGAATATTTGAAAATAGAAATATGTGAAGCCGTGAGGATTAGATTGACGCCATTTTGACGTGAACGATATTTATATCGATTTTATTCATTTTAAAATGAATATTGAAAAGTGATTTCGAAATGAATTGAATTGAAAACGATTTCGAAATGAATTGAATTGAAAACGATTTCGAAATGAATTGAATTGAAAACGATTTCGAAATGAATTGAATTGAAAACGATTTCGAAATGAATTGAATTGAAAACGATTTCGAAATGAATTGAATTGAAAACGATTTCGAAATGAATTGAATTGAAAACGATTTCGAAATGAATTGAATTGAAAACGATTTCGAAATGAATTGAATTGAAAACGATTTCGAAATGAATTGAATTGAAAACGAATTCGAATTGAATTGAAAGCGAAGTGAAATAAATTCAAATTGAATTGAAGTTTGAATTGAATAGAAATGGATTTTAAAACGAATTTATAAAGAAGAATTCAATTTTGATTTGAATGGAAATGGAAGTTGAAAATGTTTTTGAAACGAATTCAAAACTATTTATGTAATTCGTTTTAAATAGAAATCGACGAAGTATATATTATATATATTATATATATAATATAATGGCCTGAATAGAACGCGCCGCGCCGCGGCAGTTCGTGAATTTCGACCATTTATTTCAAACGGACATTGCGGGAGATCCGACCGTCGGATTCTCCTAAAACCGGAACCGTTGGGTTCGTATCGAAAAGAGCTTTCTAACGAATGTTAGAAATTTGAAATCTAACGGTTGGATTTGGAGATACGTCCAAATCAAATTCGAAAAAGGTCGCTGTAAGTGCAGTTCGATGGCCATTGATGGAAATCGACTGTACGGGCCTTGATAAAATTATTAAAAATAGTAATAATTTGTGTAAAATCATAAGAAATGATTTGTGAAGAATTGGGATGAAAAACTCCATATTTGAAAAGATAAAAATGGATTTTTATCGAAATGAACTAGTTTTGAACTAGAATTATAATTCTATTTATTTTTAAATAAATAAATTGAATTCGAAAAGGGTTTTAAAAGTAACCAAAATTCCAATGATTGCATTGGAGTGGATTTGAATCGAAATTGTCTTCGGAATGTTTCGATGTTGGAATTCGTGATTATACGGCTGTTGTTACGGAAATTTGAAAGATATATATTTATATCGTTATTTCCAATACGACATTTGTTAATCGTAGAATTTGATATTGAATATAAGCCGGGATATTTTCTATTCAGAGCCTTGTATTTAATATCAAATGTGATTTGGGTTTGTCGTGAATGGTGTCTTCACTAACACTGTTCTTGAACCCAGTTGAGAAATGATTAAATCTTTTTATTTAGATTTAATGAAGTGTACCAATTAAATAATATTTAATTGGAATTGAATTGATATTGATTTTTGGGTTTATCGTGAACAGTGTTTTTAAATAACACTCGTTCTTTAACCCGATAATTAATGAATGTGATTTGGGTTTGTCGTGAATGGTGTCTTCACTAACACTGTTCTTGAACCCAGCTGAGAAAAGATTAAATCTTTTGATTTAGATTTAATGAAGTGTACCAATTAAATAACATTTAATTGGAATTGAATCGATATTGATTTTTGGGTTTATCGTGGACAGTGTTTTAAATAACACTCGTTCTTTAACCCGACGATTAATGAATGTGATTTTGGGTTTATCGTGAACCGTGTTTTTAAATGACACTGATTCTTTAACCCAGTCAAAAGATTAAAACTAAGTGGAGTTTTAATGAATCTTTAATTAGATTGAAAAGATCGAGAATGGAGTATCACCAGTTTTGCTCCAGGCGATAGTTAAATCTTTAATTAGATTTGAACGTGAAATTTAGAAACTAACTGTCGGTTAGCCAAGCAGAATGGTTTTCTGGATATTGATCTGATGTTGGTTTCGGCCTTCGGGGTTAATATTTGGGGAATTATTCTCTTGATTAATTTACGGTTAGTGACTAATGAATTGGAATGAGGCGTATGTTGTGTTTGTGTAACACTTGTTTAAAATATACGCGAGTTATTCGGAAAGACCGGGTTTATCCCATTCTGAGTAACTGATACGACGATAAGTCGAAGATGAAGACGATGGTCGAAGACCGGAGGTCTTCACGTCGTTTGGGTGATAACTGATGATCTTGATTGGGCTGTACACCCAAGAAGATGGAAACAGTTGGTGATCGTCCAGACGTACTTGGAGATCGAAGGAGATGCGGGGTACTAGGTGCCTCCGGTTTCGTTCAGACCCAGAACGGACTTGTAAATGGACTGTGTGTCTGACATAGGATGGTTTGCCTGTGTGGCATGCTAAGATGCAAATGATCAAGGCTTCTGTTGAAAAGCAAAGTCTTGTGGTGATGATCAAAGCACGGCCTTTGTGGCGTAGCTTTGTGTAACGTTTACCTCGCGTGTTTCACACCCGGTATGAACCAAAAACGGGAGAGGACGTCAGGGAGGGCATGCGTTTCTTCCTAGCTAGAAGTGGCGTCAGTGGTTTTACACGCCCTGACGAGTTTGACTTATGTGGTTGTTGCTGTTGCGAGGCGCCTCGGATTGATCGGTCGTTCTCGAACCGATGGAGTCATTTAGTTGGCTCGTTTACGCCCCATAGGGCGGGGAAACGCATGTTCAGGCATTTTAATCCACTCCGTGTGGACCGGCCCTGACGATCCAAGGGTCGATGCGCTCTGACCCTGTGGCTCGGGCTAGGCAGTCACGAAAACGGTTGAGGACTATCTTTTGCCTCGGTTCATAGACGGAAATCCAATTTCCAAATACGTGACATTGCGGTTTTATTTGTAATCCTATATATGGCGACATAGTGGGATGGGGCGCTTATGCCGCCTATGATTGATACTTATGATTTGAAGTTGTTTTATACACTATGCACTTACCATAGTATCAAATGATTTGTTTTAAACGTATCAAGCATTCTTTGGCTGTTATAAGGGAAAACCCTATCCTCGACTGCGTTGCATTGTGTGATGGGACCTGGGTCTTATAACAGCTTCATTTTTCTTTATTTAGCATTGCGCTGTTTGTTTTATGCACTGGTATTCTTGGGAGGAAACTCGTTCCGTGTTATACGGCGTGGTCCCTTGATTTACCTAGCTTTGAAAATAAAGATTTATAACTGTTTTAGTTCTCACACCAGTCACATGACTGACCTGGAGTTTATTGTTTTAACCTAAACTCTGGGTGCCCTTATTTTGACACGGGCAGCTAGTAGTTTTGGTTTTGCAGATTTATATTCACAGGATCCTGGTTCACAGCTGGAACGATATCCGGAAAGCTTTGTATCCGTATATCTCATTCTAAGTTGTGTATTGTATTATTTTCCGCTGCGATGTATTTAAATGTAATTTAATCTCTGATATTTCTGTGTAATATTCATTTATACTCTGTATATTCTTGTAATCTGATGCATTGTTGTTATATACAATGAAATGTTCTTCTATATGCGTTCTGTTGTGGCTTGTTCTCGAACTATCCGTCGCTTTCCTTTACGGGGAAGTTACGGGTCTTCACAGTTGGTATCAGAGCTTTGGTTTACAAAGCTAGAGAATAAGACACATTAGAACCCTACGAAAGAATTCATCAGATATTGGATTAGTAATATCCAATTAGAATGACTCGTTAGAGATAGGATCAGTAGTATCCTAGAACGAGTGTGAAGAGTATATTTTTGAAAATGAAAACAAATTTTGTTTTGAAAATTTAAATCAACTTTTCGTATTTGATTAGTTATTATGTTTGAATTTGGACAGTCCAATATATATAGACTTTGCGTATACGTCTGATCCACGTGTATTTGAGGTTTTAATATACTGGATAGATATAGAGTCACACTCTAGTCGCCCGGAGACGATTCTGATGATAGTCTAGACATCATCAGAATTGGTATTCGAGTTTCAAAGGTGTGATTTTCTATATATTTCCATTAGACTGGTGTGAGAACCAAAATTAGATAGGGCCTATTGTTGTGATTTGGCATCAAAAATCTGATTTTTTGTATGTATCAAAATTATGAATTTGAAACTATAATTCACTAATTGATTGTTGGTTTTATTGTTTGAATGATTAAAATTTGAACCATTATGCCTTATAGAATCGAATATTGAACTGTATTGAAATTGGTCGCATTCGCTTGCATATACATGTATATCATTGAACAGGTCATAGCAAGGAGGCTAGAGCAGAGAATAAAATTTGTTTGCCCGACAAATAGGTACATGTTTACTACATAATTTCCTGTTTTGTTTGGGTGATGATGATTTTGTGAGCCTATTGGCTAGCCGCTTGGCTTTTTCTTTTTCTTTTTGAGATCTGAAGGACCGGGGAAGCTATTTGAAATTCCCCGATGCTCCCATTGCAGGGGAGGTTATGGCGAAATTTTTCAAAAATTTAGGGTGTTAGCCAAATTTTTGAAATTTTGAAAATTCTCAGAAACTGAAAAGTTGGAGGACGGAAGCCTGACCGATCGTAGAGCTGAATAATCAAACCACTTTCGACTTTGTTCCTTTTCGGGGACGAAAAGTTTTAAGTGGGGGAGATTGTAACAACCCGGAAAATCTGGGCCAGTTTAAAATTTTTATTTTGGCAATTTTAGCGAATTTTGAATATTTAAAATGAATTATTTTAAATAATATCGACGAGAAACTTATTTTGAATAGAATTCAAACGTATATATTATACGCGTCATCGTTAGAATATAAATATTTATATATAATTATAAATAGAATTGAAAATGGCGCGGTAGTTCGATAATTCGATTTCAAACTTCGATTGAATGTACCGGGTGCAAAACAATCCGGATTTTAGTGAAACCAAAAATGATAGGATCTATTTGATAATATCTTTCCAACGAATCCGAAAGATCGAAAGTTCGTAGCGGGAATCAAAAGATATGTCCAGTTGAAAATTCTGAATAGTCGCTATGGAATTCAGGCCCTTAAAAATAGCAATTTTGCAAACGACCTCAGAATTCGACGAAACCAGTTTTGTTGGGTCCGTGATGTTAAGTTATTGCTAGATTCCAAATTTCATAATTTTTCGAATCAATATGTGAGCGTGGCGAAGGAAAACGCGTTTGACCAGTTTCAGTTGATTTTAATCGACTGAAAATTGGCCATTTTTCATACGGTCTCAGAATTCGACGAAACTAGTTTTGTTAGGACCGTATCGTCAATACGAAGCTAGAAAATATTTTTCTGGAATTTTTCTAGTTAGTATGTGACCCCGGTAATTTGAAATGTACGTTTAAAATTCAATATAGTGATTTAAATGTAAATTTAACGGAAACTGATTCAAACAGATCGACTCAACTTACGATACATATCCCATTGTGTTCGAAATGGGGGTAATTAGCTAGGGGCGACAGTCGTTTGGTATGATTTAGAGTTCGAATGCAAAATCTCGCTTTAATGAATTAAATAAAATAAATATTTATATCCCTTTGAATGGTCAAACCCTAAGTCAAATTCATTCGTTGGTCAACCTTCCTCTTTCCGCCTCCAGCCCAAAAAGAACGCCCCTCGTCCTCCCAAAATCAGAGCCATCGATCCCCTCCGTTTCTCGTTGTTTCGAGCCCTTCCAACGTGAAGATCAGAGAGCATCTCGTGCTCTTTCCATTCATACAAGGGGGATCCATTTTTGTTCACCGAGGAGGTCGTTCTAGCCCCCCCCAAACCAGCTCCATTCGCTGGCCAACTGCGACGCATAGGCGGCGGCGAGTGGGCCCCTCTTCCAGGCAAAGGTGGAGCGCACGATGGGCAACAACGTGATGGTTCCTGAACGAGGAACGGCGGCTCGAGGAGGAAGTAAATTAGAACCCTAGCATTGAAGAATGGGTTGCGGATTAGAACGTCGGCCTGTAGTGTTTGATCGAGGAAGAAGGTAACGTTTTTATTTTTACTGTATGTTTTTTTTGTTTTTGTTAATTTGAAAACTGTTTTTTTTTTTTTGTTGTATTTTAAAATTGATTTCTTAAGTTTTTTTTTAACAGATTTTTTTTGAAAAGGTTTTAAAAACTGAAATGATTTTTAGAAAAGTAAAAACCTGATTTTATTTTAGAAAAAGTAAAAACCTGATTTTATTTTAGGAAAAGTAAAAACCTGATTTTATTTTAGAAAAAGTAAAAACCTGATTTTATTTTAGAAAAGTAAAAACCTGATTTTATTTTAGAAAAGTAAAAACCTGATTTTATTTTAGAAAAGTAAAAACTGATTTTTATTTTAAGTATAAAAACTGATGTTTTAAAAAGTAAAAACGGATTTTTTATAAAAGTAAAAACTGATGTTTTAAAAAGTAAAAACGGATTTTTTATAAAAGTTAAAACGGATTTTTGAAAGATGTAAAAACTGATTTTTTTTAAAAAAGAGGTTTTAAAAGATTTGAATTTTGAAAAGAAAAGATTTGATCTTTAAAATGGAAAAAGGCGGAATCTATATAAATAAAAATTCGATTTTTATATATTGAGTAGCTAAGTAAAAATTCGATTTTTATATATTGAATAGCAAAATAAAAATTCGATTTTTATATATTGAACTTTGAAATAAAAATTCGATTTTTATATATTGAACTTTGAAATAAAAATTCGATTTTTATATATTGAACTTTGAAATAAAAATTCGATTTTTATATATTGAACTTTGAAATAAAAATTCGATTTTTATATATTGAATAGCGAAGTAAAAATGTGATTTTTACGTATGTAGTGAAAGCAGCAACGAAGGTGACAAAAAGGCGAAACGACGAAGACTTCTGCAAAGGAAGAGCCGTGGAGCTAGGATAGCTAATCTGTGAGAATTTCTCACCTTTCAATTTATTTCTAGTTATATATATATATACTAGGATGCAGACGGTGCTTAGTAGCACCCGACACAATCGTCCACAAACCATGGACTTGTTTGTTTGGTTGCGTAGATTAGTTGGATGATTTGATTTGAATTGAATTGTTTGGTGATTTTGATTGATGTGTGAATGGCGTGGGCCTTCACTAGACCGGGGATAAGGCTAGGCCTTGTCCTGTTTCTAGTATCGTGCCGTTATGCCGCCGAAATTTTCTAAAATATGTTAGAAAAATAAAAATATCATTTTATTTAATAAATGAATTGAATAGAAATTCATAGGTTGAAATAAAATGTTTTATCGTTAAAAATATAATTTTTAACGTGAATATGAAAATAGTGAAGTGAATAAATAAATATTCATTTACAAACCAGATGGTTTGTTTATGTACACTTATTTGAATGACATTGATTGGGACGATAAATTTTACACATCGCCCAACTGCACAAATAAAATCTGTGTTTGTTTGTTTGAAACCCCGCACGGGTGTTGGGATGAAATATGAATTTCACTCATCCTGATTGATTAAATATGTCGATCGATTGATTGACAGGCTGTTATAAGCGTTGAATATCTATATTTGATGCTTATACAGTGTAGTGCACTTTGGTTGATGGTTGATTATTCATCGTTGTTGATATATACATGTGTTGTAGAAAATCCATATAATTAACATTATATGGTAATTGATTGGGCCTCATTCCAGTTTCGAAAAAAAAAAAGAAATATTTGAAATAGAAATATTTGAAATAGAAATATTTGAAATAGAATATTTGAAAATAGAAATATGTGAAGCCGTGAGGATTAGATTGATGCCATTTTGACGTGAACGATATTTATATCGATTTTATTCATTTTAAAATGAATATTGAAAAGTGATTTCGAAATGAATTGAATTGAAAACGATTTCGAAATGAATTGAATTGAAAACGATTTCGAAATGAATTGAATTGAAAACGATTTCGAAATGAATTGAATTGAAAACGATTTCGAAATGAATTGAATTGAAAACGATTTCGAAATGAATTGAATTGAAAACGATTTCGAAATGAATTGAATTGAAAACGATTTCGAAATGAATTGAATTGAAAACGATTTCGAAATGAATTGAATTGAAAACGATTTCGAAATGAATTGAATTGAAAACGATTTCGAAATGAATTGAATTGAAAACGAATTCGAATTGAATTGAAAGCGAAGTGAAATAAATTCAAATTGAATTGAAGTTTGAATTGAATAGAAATGGATTTTAAAACGAATTTATAAAGAAGAATTCAATTTTGATTTGAATGGAAATGGAAGTTGAAAATGTTTTTGAAACGAATTCAAAACTATTTATGTAATTCGTTTTAAATAGAAATCGACGAAGTATATATTATATATATTATATATATAATATAATGGCCTGAATAGAACGCGCCGCGCCGCGGCAGTTCGTGAATTTCGACCATTTATTTCAAACGGACATTGCGGGAGATCCGACCGTCGGATTCTCCTAAAACCGGAACCGTTGGGTTCGTATCGAAAAGAGCTTTCTAACGAATGTTAGAAATTTGAAATCTAACGGTTGGATTTGGAGATACGTCCAAATCAAATTCGAAAAAGGTCGCTGTAAGTGCAGTTCGATGGCCATTGATGGAAATCGACTGTACGGGCCTTGATAAAATTATTAAAAATAGTAATAATTTGTGTAAAATCATAAGAAATGATTTGTGAAGAATTGGGATGAAAAACTCCATATTTGAAAAGATAAAAATGGATTTTTATCGAAATGAACTAGTTTTGAACTAGAATTATAATTCTATTTATTTTTAAATAAATAAATTGAATTCGAAAAGGGTTTTAAAAGTAACCAAAATTCCAATGATTGCATTGGAGTGGATTTGAATCGAAATTGTCTTCGGAATGTTTCGATGTTGGAATTCGTGATTATACGGCTGTTGTTACGGAAATTTGAAAGATATATATTTATATCGTTATTTCCAATACGACATTTGTTAATCGTAGAATTTGATATTGAATATAAGCCGGGATATTTTCTATTCAGAGCCTTGTATTTAATATCAAATGTGATTTGGGTTTGTCGTGAATGGTGTCTTCACTAACACTGTTCTTGAACCCAGTTGAGAAATGATTAAATCTTTTTATTTAGATTTAATGAAGTGTACCAATTAAATAATATTTAATTGGAATTGAATTGATATTGATTTTTGGGTTTATCGTGAACAGTGTTTTTAAATAACACTCGTTCTTTAACCCGATAATTAATGAATGTGATTTGGGTTTGTCGTGAATGGTGTCTTCACTAACACTGTTCTTGAACCCAGCTGAGAAAAGATTAAATCTTTTGATTTAGATTTAATGAAGTGTACCAATTAAATAACATTTAATTGGAATTGAATCGATATTGATTTTTGGGTTTATCGTGGACAGTGTTTTAAATAACACTCGTTCTTTAACCCGACGATTAATGAATGTGATTTTGGGTTTATCGTGAACCGTGTTTTTAAATGACACTGATTCTTTAACCCAGTCAAAAGATTAAAACTAAGTGGAGTTTTAATGAATCTTTAATTAGATTGAAAAGATCGAGAATGGAGTATCACCAGTTTTGCTCCAGGCGATAGTTAAATCTTTAATTAGATTTGAACGTGAAATTTAGAAACTAACTGTCGGTTAGCCAAGCAGAATGGTTTTCTGGATATTGATCTGATGTTGGTTTCGGCCTTCGGGGTTAATATTTGGGGAATTATTCTCTTGATTAATTTACGGTTAGTGACTAATGAATTGGAATGAGGCGTATGTTGTGTTTGTGTAACACTTGTTTAAAATATACGCGAGTTATTCGGAAAGACCGGGTTTATCCCATTCTGAGTAACTGATACGACGATAAGTCGAAGATGAAGACGATGGTCGAAGACCGGAGGTCTTCACGTCGTTTGGGTGATAACTGATGATCTTGATTGGGCTGTACACCCAAGAAGATGGAAACAGTTGGTGATCGTCCAGACGTACTTGGAGATCGAAGGAGATGCGGGGTACTAGGTGCCTCCGGTTTCGTTCAGACCCAGAACGGACTTGTAAATGGACTGTGTGTCTGACATAGGATGGTTTGCCTGTGTGGCATGCTAAGATGCAAATGATCAAGGCTTCTGTTGAAAAGCAAAGTCTTGTGGTGATGATCAAAGCACGGCCTTTGTGGCGTAGCTTTGTGTAACGTTTACCTCGCGTGTTTCACACCCGGTATGAACCAAAAACGGGAGAGGACGTCAGGGAGGGCATGCGTTTCTTCCTAGCTAGAAGTGGCGTCAGTGGTTTTACACGCCCTGACGAGTTTGACTTATGTGGTTGTTGCTGTTGCGAGGCGCCTCGGATTGATCGGTCGTTCTCGAACCGATGGAGTCATTTAGTTGGCTCGTTTACGCCCCATAGGGCGGGGAAACGCATGTTCAGGCATTTTAATCCACTCCGTGTGGACCGGCCCTGACGATCCAAGGGTCGATGCGCTCTGACCCTGTGGCTCGGGCTAGGCAGTCACGAAAACGGTTGAGGACTATCTTTTGCCTCGGTTCATAGACGGAAATCCAATTTCCAAATACGTGACATTGCAGTTTTATTTGTAATCCTATATATGGCGACATAGTGGGATGGGGCGCTTATGCCGCCTATGATTGATACTTATGATTTGAAGTTGTTTTATACACTATGCACTTACCATAGTATCAAATGATTTGTTTTAAACGTATCAAGCATTCTTTGGCTGTTATAAGGGAAAACCCTATCCTCGACTGCGTTGCATTGTGTGATGGGACCTGGGTCTTATAACAGCTTCATTTTTCTTTATTTAGCATTGCGCTGTTTGTTTTATGCACTGGTATTCTTGGGAGGAAACCCGTTCCGTGTTATACGGCGTGGTCCCTTGATTTACCTAGCTTTGAAAATAAAGATTTATAACTGTTTTAGTTCTCACACCAGTCACATGACTGACCTGGAGTTTATTGTTTTAACCTAAACTCTGGGTGCCCTTATTTTGACACGGGCAGCTAGTAGTTTTGGTTTTGCAGATTTATATTCACAGGATCCTGGTTCACAGCTGGAACGATATCCGGAAAGCTTTGTATCCGTATATCTCATTCTAAGTTGTGTATTGTATTATTTTCCGCTGCGATGTATTTAAATGTAATTTAATCTCTGATATTTCTGTGTAATATTCATTTATACTCTGTATATTCTTGTAATCTGATGCATTGTTGTTATATACAATGAAATGTTCTTCTATATGCGTTCTGTTGTGGCTTGTTCTCGAACTATCCGTCGCTTTCCTTTACGGGGAAGTTACGGGTCTTCACATAAACCCACGCCATAGGATAGAAACAAATAAATTATGAGCTACACCGCATGACATACTACATGAAGATAGTATATCATATCATATTCCATATAAGCATTTGGCGCTTATATAACGAGGTTTGGATTTCCATATGGGCGAGATGCTTGTATGGCGATGACTGAATTACAGGTTGAACAGAAGACTGATTATGGACTTAATTAAGGAATACATGTAATGGTGCTCGGGTTACGATTTAATAAAAACCCTATACAGGCCTGGAAGTGACAAAAATTCACGTCTCTCTTGTTTTTAGATATGACATATGGACGATTTTATTTCCAACGCCGGACTAAGGTCTGAGATTTCGACATTTTACATGTTCTTCCATGGGCATAAATAAGCCACAAAACATGTGTATGCTTTTTATTGATTTATCGGGTGCCTAATATGGCCCAATAAAATTTTCAAACCCTCCCCGTACAAAGGAGCTTGTGGCGAAATTTTTCGAAAATTTAGGGTGTTAGCCAAATTTTTGAGAAATTAGAAAGTTCTTAGAAACTGAAAAGTTGAAGATGAAAGCCAGAATGAAAGTTAAGTTGGTTAGTTAAACAACTTTTAGCTCCGTTCCTTTTCGAGGATGAAAAGATTTTAAGTGAAGGAGAGTGTAACAACCCGGAATTTCTAAACCAAAATAAAAAATTTATTTTAGCTATTTTAATGGGTTTGAATATTTAAAATGATTTATTTCAAATATTAACGACTAAAAATTTATTTAAATCGAAGTTAGAACGTATTGATTTATTTTAATTATAAAACGAGCCTGGAACGGCGCGGTAGTTTGAAAATTCGATTTTAAATTTCAAATGAATATACAGAATTCAATATGAATCAGAATTGGATGAAACAAGAAATGTTAGAATCTATTTAACTATATCTTTCTAATGAATGTAAGAAACCGGGATTTCACTTTATAAATGGTAAGTAATGTCTAGTTTAAAATTCAAGATAGTCGCTATAGAATTTATATTTATATATATATTAATATTATATATAGCCCTTAAAATAGCCATTTTGCAAACGACCTCCATTTTCTATGTAACCACTTTTGTTGGATCCGAAACGTCAAATATTGTTAGGTTTCAAATTTGATAATTTTTGGAATCAATATGTGAGCGTAGTAAATTTTAACGTATTCGGTAAATTCAATCTGAATTTAACAACTAGAAAAAGGCCATTTTTCAAACGGTCTCCAAATTCGACGAAATTAGTTTTGTTAGGAACGTATCGTCAAAACATAGCTAGATTTATTTTTCTTTAATTTTTGAAGTCAATATGTGGCCCCGGTAAATTAAAATGTACAGTCAAATTCAATATTGACCGTTATATTAATTTATATTTATATTTTGATAAAAACTGATCAAAATGATATAATTGGCTTACGAAACATATTCCATCGTGTTTAGAATGGGGGTATTTAGCTAGGGGCGACAATCGTTGGATTTAATTTGGAGTTCAAAGATTAAACGAGTTATTCTTGAATTAAAATAATATTATTTTAATTTCTCCTTTATATAAATACAGGTCAAAGGGTCAAACCCTAAAAAAAAGTAAAATCCCATGGTCAAATTTTTTCAGCTGCACCTGCACTTAAATGAACGAACCAAGTTGTTCGAAAATTCAACCTTCAAAATCTCACAATAAACTTCGAATTGATTGATGATTTATACACGAAAACTGAAGAATGAGGCGAGAACTATCTGGTGAATGGCTAAGATTGATTATAGTGGTGTGGATTTCTCAATTTATGAGCTGAAAGGGGGGTCAATCGTGGAGATTTTCAGGGAGGATGGCTCGATTGAGTTGGCCCGAGGTCTCGGAAAAGGTAGACGACGTTGGTAGCTTCTCGTTGATGGGTGTTGATCGACCAATGGTGGCTTAGGGTGTCATGTGCATTCTAGGAACAATGGTGAGGGTTTTTTTAGAGCGATGGTCAAAAGGATATACGGGCAGGAGATTGGAAATGTAATTAAGAACTAATTACATATTTAATTACTCGTTTGTGTAATCAAAGTTTAAAATATCGTAACTTTTTAATACGATGTCAGAATTCAGCAAACTTGGGTCCATTGGAATCCTCTTGATGAGTACTTCACAATAGAACTGACCAAAACGGAAGCAGTTGCATTTTTTGATAAAGTTAAATGGTTGGTTTAAATTTTTTTAAAACAATTCAGAGTTAAAGAATGGCGGAGTGGAACCTAGTGTGAGAATTCACTCACTAAAATACTCGTATAGTTATTCAATTTATTTTATGATTGTAAATATATAGAAATTGCTAGTGTTGATTTTTATTTGTTATATGCGATATTGTTTGAGTTCAACACATGAATTGTTCATGACCAATCTACACAAGAAGCGTTGTTTGAATATACGACACTCGTATTTCGAACAATGTGGATACACTTTGTAACACCCCACATTTCTATAAATATTAATGTTTACAAATTAAAGAATAACTAATCTCAGATGTGAGAATTAGGGGAAATGGGTTGCGCCATTGTGTTCGTCTTGGAATTCTGGTTGAGATAGAGTCCAAGTTTGCATTAATTTTACTTCGTATGAAGAAGTTATGACCATCGGAAGTTTTAGAAAATTCAAAACAGGTTTCGAAAAATTCAAATTTCAGAGTCAGATGGGCTAGGCGGGAAAATTCCCGCCAGGGCCAGGTCGACTATAGGGTCAACCTAGCGGTCGACCTACCCTAACCAGGTCAACCATAGGGTCGACCTGGGGGTCGATTTGCCCCTCCCCCCCGGGCAGATTTGATTGATGACCTGTTTGTGACTGTGTGCTGACTCATTAAGGTTTCTGATCTGCTCTGATTGGATGGGATTATTTCTGGGTTGATCGGATGACCTAAACTAATCCTAAACTCTATAAAAAGACATGTAGACTAAAACCCTAAAATCAAAATAAAATTAGATTCATGGCCTCCATGCCGTCATCTAGCAACCCAGAATAGCCGCCACCAATTAGAGAGGAAGGAAGCAAATCAAATTCAACTCTAACAACGAATCTTCTTCAAAGGAAAGCTAATTCAACTTCAGAACTCAGAATTCAGAACTCAAGACCTTCTTTGAGTTGTGAGTTCGATTTCTTTAATAAAATAATTAGTAATTTAATTGGATTAAGTTATGATGTGGATTATTTGGATATGATGCGAATTATTGACCGCATTTTATAATTATGTTGTAAAATTGTGATGTTGTCATATATGCTGTAAATTCTATGATGTTATGTTGTGATGTTATCATCTATGTTGTAAAGTTATGATGCTATCACCTATGTTGTAATTCTATGATTGGCTTATGTATAATCAAATCATCATGTTGTTCATATGCTAGTTTGGTTATGTTGATTCATATGATATATCATATGTATCTATGCAAGTTTAGATTTTGATTTAGACATGAATCATATGCAAGTTGGGAAAAATTATATGTAACCTTACTTGTTTCATGACATCTATTTTAGATTTAAAGTTAGGCTACGACATGTGTGAGTTCTATGATAAATTCTACATGCTAGTTTACATGTTTAGATGTAAGTTTACACCATTGTTATGTTGCATAAATCACATATGCAAGTTTATATAAATATATGAGTTTGGAATATGAATCATGTTATGCACGTTTGTGGTTATTGCCTATGCAAGTTTACACCTTTAGATGTAGATCCATGACATACATGATTTATGCAAGTTTGTGACTATTACCTAAACAAGTTCACACCTTTAGATTTGGATTTATGACATATGTAGTTTTATGCAAGTTGTAACTTTGGCCTATGCAAGTTTTAGATGTAGAACATCATTCACACATGCAAGTTCACCCCTTATGTTTAGATCTATTTTTTAACTATATGTATGTTGTGATGTTTTCTCTTTATTCCATGAGTTAGACTATTCGAGTCTAACGTATATTTTACGTTAAACGAACGAACGTACAACGTGGGGCAATGGGATAATATCAAAAGATTTAATATTGAGAATTGGCATAAATGTCCATAAAATAAATTTGTGATGAAAATTGGTATGATTTTACATACCATAAATATATGGACATAATTGAGTCAATTATGGCCATAGTTAAATTTGGAATTGATTGATAATTTGAATAGGGAAATTAATTCAAATTGGGTAATGATTAATTAGGAGTAATTAATCGTTTAGACATGAGGTTAGGCTCTTTTGTGGTGTAAGACTGCCCGGACCCGCCTGGCAAATCCAGCTGCCACAAATGCCAGTCTAATGTGGGAGGCCTTAAGCATAAACTAAATGCATAATAGTTGTAAAGACACGAGGTTAGGCTCTTTTGTGGTGTTAGACAGCCCGGACCCGCCCGGCAAATCCAGCTGCCACAAATGTCAGTCTAATGTGAGAAGTCTTTATAAGGTTACGGTCTTAATGAATTAAGAAACACTTAACCAGATAAACATGTAGTGGGATATGAGGGGATTAAGTGGGTGCCTTGGGTGTCATTTGAAATACGATTAGAAACACTTAACCAAAATTGAAACATGTAAGTGAACATGAATGAGAAGAGGGTTAAGTGGGATGTACTAGAGGGGACCAAGCTTAGGTGGATAGCTTGTGTCAAGTAATGGGGGCCCGTTTCAACCAGTAATCCATACGTATCTTTGTGGGCTCGACCCAAGTCAAGGACAGGACACGCATACTGGGCTTGACTGTAAGAGGCCAAACCGGGTTAGCGGTGGCAACGCAAGTCCAACGGGTTCATATGCGTGTGTTGACCCAGGATGGTAGGCAAGACTTTGTTGCATCGTGTAGGTATAAGCCGTGCATTATTGGTGGTATCGGGTTGCCACTTTAGGGAGTGATACACCCATTGTGGGGCCAGCATGTGTATCTACGAGTTAGGGAGGCGATCGCTTGGGGGTAGTGGGTAACCTAGTGGAGATAGGGGCAGGCGGCACCTGTGAAGGCTACTAGGGGTGCACGAAACTATCATTATCATTATTAAGTTCTGTAGGCGGGATCAACCGTAGGGTGACTAGTGGTGGTGCAGTATAGTAATGGTGGTGCAGTATAGTAAATATCTCATAGTTGTTTAGGTGCGCTTTAACGATATCGTTGTTCATCTTGTTTCCTTGTTTACTCTGCCATACTCAATTTTTCACAGTCATTTCCTTATTTTTCCAACTTATGCCTTAGCCTAGTTATTTAGGTAATTATATTGTTAAAGTTATCACACTCGCCAAACTTTATGTCTGACCCTCTTTGTTTCCTCCTCTTTTCTTCCTTGCCCCCCCAGGTGCTCAGGTTGGAACTAGCACCAGTGGAGCTTGATTTTGGACAGTTGTATCTCTTGCTTTTAGAAATTACTTGGATCGCTGAAGTAAAGTTCAGCCTCTCTTATTAATGGCTATTTTGTACTGGGGTTATGTCTTTCAATTTATGTACTTTGAGTTGGTCAAGATGGATATTATGTACTTTGACTCTGGTTTTTGATGATGTAATCAAACATATGTGTTTACCGCTGCAATGAATAAAGTTTTAAAGTTTTAAGTACTGTTTATATCTGTCTTGTTGTTAAGTTTCTGTTCTATACTCACTTAAAACGCTCCATAGAAGTTAATGCATTCCCTTTGTGAGTGACATTAATGGACGTGGGGTGTTACACGTGGTATCAGAGCCAGGTTACCAGAACATATATGAATTTTGAAAAGTGTTTTTGAAAAACAACTTTTATAAAGAAGTACCTTCAAATGTATGTTTTAAGGAAAGTATTTTTAAGAGAAAAGCTTATTTTAGAAAGCATAACCCCAAGAGCCATATATCTTTCCTTCGGTTCTTTTGTATTGAATCTTTCCTTTTTCGTTTTAGCATGTCTAGAATTCCCGAGATACCCAAGGGGATAATGATACCAGGATGGTTTAGGAGGTATTTGGAGACTAGGGCCACCACCGCAGGTCCAGCAAATGCTCCTCCTCCTCCTCCCCCTCCTCCTCCTTATGTCGATATTTTTGCGAAGATATGTAAGGACTTTCAGGCAATGGGTGGTAAACCTTGTCACGGGACGGAGACATTTATTGAAGCTCGAAATTGGCTAAAGGAGGTGGAAGAATTATTTGGGATCTTTGAGGTGGAAGATGGGAGAAAGTCCAGTTAGTTGCCTGGCTAATGAAGGATGAGGCCTCGTTTTGGTGGGAGGTTACTAATGGAGAACGTCCAGTCGATACACTGCCAGATTTTAGGCGAAGGTTTGAGGCGAAGTTTCTCTCACGGGCTGAAGAGAATCTATACATGGAAAGGTTTTTGGCATTGAAGCAAGAGAATCTATCAGTGAAAGAATACGTCAACAAGTTCAACCAGTTGGCGAGATTTGGCTTGGACTTGGTGAATACTCCAAAAAAGAAGGCCCTGAGATTTGTTAAGGGTTTGAATGAGCCGCTTCATGGGTTAGCTATGACCCACATCCCCATGGGGGCTACCTTTGAGAGAGTAGTTGACATGGCGCTTATGCATGAAGAGGAGAAGGGCGCCAATGCTAATAAGGCACCCGAGAAGAAAGGGGATCAAAAGAAACCGCAACAGCAACAACAGAACAAGAAAGGTGGAAAAGGCAACAATGGTAAGGGGAAGAAGAGTTGCTTTAACTGTGGGACACCAGGCCATCTAAGAGAAGATTGTAGGAAGAAAAAGAAGACTGGTTGTATCCACTGTGGCGAAGCAGGACATCTGATTAAGGACTGCCCAAAGAAAGGGCAGGGTCTACCTCGGGAGGACAGGTGCAGGCTCTTATCGCACTAGGGCGGGAAAGAGGACAAGTTCAGGCTCTTGTGGTCCCACCGCTGCAAGAATGAGGTAGAGCAATTTCCGTTGAAAGTTTAGTTTTTCTATTTGATCATCATGTCTGTACTTTATTCGATTCTGGCGCATCACATTCGTTTATTTCTACATCATTAGTTGAAACACTGCACCTAGATACTAGTCTAGTTACAGATCCCTTAGTATTCTCAAATCCTATTGGTGGTTCGGCTCATCTTTCTATGATTTGTCGGGATTTGAGAGTGTGTATCTTGGGCGTTGAATTTGAATGCAACGCCTTTGTTCTTGGCTTCATGGGCTACAGCTTGATTCTAGGTATGGATTGGCTAATTAGATACGAGGCCATCCTAGATTGTGAAATAAGGGTAGTTAGATTGTTGACTCGTTGTGGAAAGACCCTTGATATTTCTTGTGACCCTAGAGGTCCAGTAATGCTTAGCTACCTAGAATCCCTTGACGCATCCGATGATGATTTACATTCTGTTCGTATAGTCCGTGAATATGCTGATGTCTTCGATGAGGTGAGGGGTTTACCCCTAAAATGTGAGATAAACTTTCGAATATATCTAGTAGATAATGCAAAGCCAGTTGCATTGCCAGTGCGCCACATGGATCCAAGAGAGAGAAGAGAACTCAGTAAGCAAGTGAAGGAGTTGCTTGAGAAGGGTTTCATCAGACGTAGTATATCGGAGTGGGGTGCTCCAGTAGTATTTGCCACGAAGGCAGATGGGTCCCTTAGACTTTATGTGGACTATAGAGAACTTAGTAAGCTTACTAAGAAGAATAGGCACCCACTGCCGAGAATTGATGATCTCTTCGATCAGTTAGTTGGCACCTCAGTGTTTTCGCATTTGGACTTAGCCACTAGGTTCCATCAGTTGAGAGTGGCTGAGGATAGCATAGACAAGACTACCTTTAGGACTCCAGACAGTTTCTTCAAGTGGCTTGTGATGCCCTTCGGTTTGACAAACGCCCCCGCATACATTGTTGACTTAATGAGTATGGTGTTTAGGGAGTACCTTAATAAATTCGTGGTAGTCTTTGTGGACGACATCTTGATCTTTTCTAAGAACGAGGAAGAACACGCCCTACATCTTAGGGAAGTGTTGGAGACTCTTCGAGCGCATAGCCTTAAAGCTAAATTTTCTAAATGTCACTTTTGGAGGAAGGAAGTGCGATTCTTAGGACACGTGGTTTCCAAAGAAGAGATAGCTATGGATCCCGCGAAGGTAGTGGCCATCCAAGATTGGAAGGTCCCTAAAAATGCTACCGAGGTGAGGAGTTTCTTAGGGTTGGCTAGCTAATATAGAAAGTTTATCAAAGACTTCGCAAAAGTATCAGCCCCATTAACACGCTTGACGAAGAAGAACTTAGCTTTCACGTGGGACGTAGAATGTGATGATGCGTTCCAATGTTTAAAGAGAGCTTTGACCGCAGCCCCAGTCTTAGTGTTGCCGGATGGGAATAAGCCATTTACCGTTTATACCGATGCTTGTGGGACAGGACTAGGCGCAGTCTTAATGCAAGAGGGAAGGGTAATAGCCTATGGTGGAAGGCAGTTGAGAGTGCATGCGAGAAATTACCCTACACATGACCTAGAGTTGGCCACTATTGTTTTCGCGCTTAAGTTTTGGCGCCATAATCTTCTTGGCGAGAAATTCGAATTGTTCACTGACCACAAATCACTAAAATACTTGTTCTCTCAGAAGGACTTGAACTTAAGGCAGCAAAGGTGGATGGAATTCTTAGCGTCCTACGACTTCGAAATAGCATATACCCCTGGCAAGGGTAACGTGGTGGAAGACGCCTTAAGTAGGAAAAGGTTATCCTTGAGTCCATTGTTTGTTGAGCGGCGAAGCTTAGAGTTCATCTCTACGTTTGACTTTAGACCTTCCATTGACTTTGCACCCGGTTTGCTAGCATCCTAAGAGGTCAGACCTACGCTTTTGGGACGGATCAGTGAGGCACAGCGAGATGACCCACAGTTGATTGAGTTAGCAGAGAAGCTAAAAAGGGGGAGTCATCGAGCCATCTCCATAGGTATACCCTAGATGATAAAGGTTGGTTACGTAGGGACGGTAGACTTTGTGTACCATGGGACGAGAATTTGAGGAAGACCATTCTTGATGAGGCACATCGTTCGAAGATGACCATCCATCCCGGCGGGGACAAGATGTACATGGACATGAGATGAGTTTACTTTTGGGTCGGCATGAAGAGGGATGTGGCCGAGTTTGTTGCTAGATGTTTGGTGTGCCAACAAGAAAAAGCAGAGCAAAAGAAGCCCGGTGGATTGCTTCACCCATTGGAGGTCCCACAATGGAAGTGGGAAAGTGTCTCGATGGACTTTGTTGATGTGTTACCGAGATCGAGAAAGGGTAATACGGGGATTTGGGTCGTGGTAGACAGACTTACTAAGAGCGCCCGTTTCATTCCCGTAAAGAGTAAGAAGATAGCTCCATGGTTAGCCTCCGTATACATTCGAGAGATAGTTCGTTTACACGGTGTTCCTTCTAGCATAATGAGCGACCACGATCCTATCTTTGCTAGCGAGTTTTGGAAGAGCTTGCAAGAGGCGGTAGGGACTCAGTTATGTTTGAGCACCGCATATCATCCTCAGACGGATGGCCAGACCGAGAGGGTGAATCGCATTCTAGAGGACTTATTGAGGTTGTGTGTCTTAGACTTCGGAGGTACATGGGAGGAACACCTTTCATTGGTGGAGTTCGCATATAATAATAGCTTTCAGTCTAGCATTGGCATGGCACCGTTCAAGGCTCTTTATGGACGGCCGTGTCGTTCGCCTACATGTTGGTGGGAATCTACAGATAAGGTCTTGCTTGGGCCCGATATGATTAGAGAGACTTTGGAAAAGATTGATTTGATTCGAAAGAGGATGAAGACAGCGCAAAATAGGCAGAATTCTTATGCGGACAAGAGGAGGACAGATCTTGAGTTTGATATTGGGGACATGGTCTTTGTCAAGGTGTCTCCATTACGGAACGTCGTTCGCTTTGGGTTCGTTGGGAAGTTAGCACCAAGGTTCGTAGGGCCGTTTCCTATTAAGGAGAGAATTGGACAGATGGCATATAGAGTGGAGTTTCCCAAGAGACTTAGTGGTGTATACGATGTATTCCATGTATCACATTTGAGGAAGTGCTTGCATGAGACCGCGGAAGTGGTAGATCCGAGCTTGCTTAGAGAGGTGGAGATAGAGCGTGATGCGACGATTCGACGAGCTCCTACGTGCATTCTTAGGTTGGAGATTAAGAAGTTGAGGAATCGAGAGGTCAGGCTAGTCAAAGTGCAATGGGGAGATGATAAGAGCAACGCTATTTGGGAGATGGAAGAGAAGATGCGTTCATTATACCCTTTTCTTTTCGAGGGTATGTCTTTTAATTTCTCCTTTGTCGCTTAGCTTGTACTTGTTTTATCTTTAGTATGTCCTCTCGCTAGTATCTTTGACCTTTAGATAGGGTAGTCCTATGGTTGAAACATGTGTTTGAGACATGTTATGTATGATGGATGCATGTGGATGCAAGTGGTTGCTAGTGGTTGCTCATGGATGCATATACACACACACTTCAGGCACTGGATCGGCTCAGTCACTTCATATTGCATATTGCATATAAATGTTTGTACATATTTAAGTTAATGAATGTATAATGGTTGTGCTATCACATGGATGTTGCATTTTGGTGAATGGTTGTGCACACATGTAGAAATAATATGTATCGATAGGATTCTTTCGCAAACATAATGGACGCATGACACTATCATGGTTTGCATTAAGGAGGTCAACCGAATCAGTAGACCGCCTGATTTTGCATTAGATAGAGAGCATATACACACACTTCTTGCATATGTTCATACAACATTAGGAATTTTATAAGGACAATGGATGCCTGTGTTTGATGGTTGAGTAGATGGTTGTTTGGATGTTAGGATATGCATTCTCCTTAATTTGGAGATTTCGGGGGCGAAATCCTTTAAGGAGGGGAGAATGTAACACCCCGTATTTCTATTAATATTAATCTTCACAAATTAAAGAATAACTAATCTTAGATGTGATAATTAAGGGAAATGGGTTGATCCATTGTGTTCTTCTCGAAATTCTGGTTGAGATAGAGTCCGAGTTTGCGTGAATTGGACTTTATATGAAGAAGTTATGACCATCGGAAGTTTCAGAAAATTCAAAACAGATTTCGAAAAATTCAAATTTCAGAGTTAGATGGGCTAGGCGGGAAAATTCCCGCCAGGGCCAGATCGACCATAGGGTCGACCTGGTGGTCGACCTACCCTGACCAGGTCGACCACAGGGTCGACCTACCCCCCGGGCAGATTTGATTGATGACCTGTTTCTGACTGTGTGCTGACTCATTAGGGTTTCTGATCTGCTTTGATTGGCTGGGATTAATTCTGGGTTGATCGGACGGCCTAAACTAATCCTAAACTCTATAAAAAGACATGTAGACTCGAACCCTAAAATTAAAACAAAATTAGATTCATGGCCTTCATGCTATCACCTAGCAACTCAGAATAGCCGCCACTAATTAGAGAGGAAGAAAGCAAATCAAATTCAACTCTAACAACGAATCTTCTTCAATGGAAAGCTAATTCAACTTTAGAACTCAGAATGCAGAATTCAAGACCTTCTTTGAGGTGTGAGTTCGATTTCTTTAAAAAAAAATCAGTAATTTAATTGGATTAAGTTATGATGTGGATTATTTGGATATGATGTGAATTATTGACCGCATGTTATAATTATGTTGTAAAATTGTGATGTTATCATATATGCTGTAAATTCTATGATGTTATGTTGTGATGTTATCATCTATGTTTTAAAGTTATGATGCTATCACCTATGTTGTAATTCTATGATTGGCTTATGTAACACCCCACCTCCTCCAGGGTCACTCTAAGCAAGTACACTGGCTTTGGAGGTGTGTTTGTCAAGGTAAACATGCATGAAGATATCACAAGACAGAACATATAAGTAAAACAGAGTAAGTAAAGCAGCGGATAAAACTGCTATTTCAAAACCATAGTCAACTTACATCAAAAGTACTAAGTCATTATTTTCCAACTACTACAAGTCTAGAAACATAAACTGAAAACTGGAAATAACATAAAGTAAACTATCCCCAAAGTAGACGTGGTAAAGCCATAGCGAGCTCAAGTCCAAACCGTACATGAGCTATCCAGAAAGCAAGCTAAAGGTCCAAGCTAGGTGCTAGTGTTCCCACCCTGAGAACCTGAGGGGGGGGGGGGGGAACGGAAGAAAAGAAGCGAAAGGAAAACAGGTCAGTCATAAAGACTGGTAAGTCCTACCTACTATTAGTATAAAAACTAATAAAGTTAACTGGACAAGTAAAACAGAGATGAAACATAAGATGACAACTAAACTAGCATGGTGAAAAGTTAACAAGATAGATCAAGTGTGGCATCGCATATACAAGGTTAAGTTGCACCAAGTGTACTAGTATTCTAATCCATGTCAAGTATAAACAAGAAATGATCCCTTGGCCCAAAATTGGCCCAACATCATGAAATGACCTAAATCAAGGTCCAACTACACGGTCTAGTCGATCGGCTCCCTATAAGCCTAACTCGTCAAGTGTCGGTGTCATACGGCCCAATCGCGAGATGTTGTCGACTGTGCAAGGTCCACCCTAGAGTGTATCCGGGCCCTAGGGTGCCAACCACTGACACAAAACAAGCACGCACAGTCCAAGCCTACTGGTGCCCATGTCTGTCTTTCATCCCCGGACTATGTGCACGACCATAGTCCGCCGGAATCTACAATGGCGCACCTACCTAGCCGTCCCTTTTGGTCACTTACAATCAGCCCAGTAATCGTGCCCCACCCCTAGCCTAGTCCCTAGGGTATCCCGATACTCCCTGGTGGGTTACTGCTGAAAAGGGCCCCGCAAACTAGGGTTTCTAATGGGTTAAGTGTGGTTAACCCTATCCAAACCATGCATCAAGTTGGTTAAGTATACCCAAGTGGTTCATGACTTAACCCCAACAATCCATCGTGTTCAATTGGTTAAGTATTCAAGTGGTCCATGACTTAACCCTAACATGTGGCATTAGTTAACTTAATGCACCCCAACCTCTCACATTAGACTTTGTTGTGGTTACTAGTTAAGCCGGGCGGGTCCGGGTAGCTTTACACCACAACCTAGTCTAACCTCGGGTTTTAAGTGCGATATGACCAACTACTCACATTGGGTCCTATTGTTTGTAGCCACTAGTTAAGCCGGTCGGTTCCGGATAGATTTATGCTACAAACTCAACCCAACCTCGAGTTGGCCACTTTCATGTTTTCTACATGTCATGTCCACGTTCATGTTTTCAAGCATAATCACATGTCATATTTTCAAGTCATGTTTCATGTCATTTAAGTTTACCCATAACGTAACCCCATCGCACGTAAGTTCGCATCAACACACATAGATCAAAAAGGGGAACATAATGATATGATAAGTTGGGCATAAAGTGGCAAAGTCTATCACAAGTTTAACATGGTGATATATGAGGCAAAGGTGTTTATCACAACTAGCATATGGCATTATTGGCCTCAAAACATGTATGACATCAACTTAGCAAATATGTGATAACATGATCATAGTTAACATAGGGTGATAACTTGTGATTAGCATATAGTTCAACATCATATGCGAGTTAACATCGAGGTTATGAGAGGATCTATGTTGCATTATGCATAACTACGAAGTTCTATGTTGCATTATGCATAACCACCAAATAAAGCTCATAGCTTTCTACCCAAAAATCAAGGTAAATGATACTAGGTTCATGATAGTGCCACAATCATAGATCAAAAGAGTCATAAATGGATCTATGCATACAAATATATCCCCAAGACAAGTATTATACCCAAACGTCCCATTTAAACTTGCTACATGATCACATTAACTTCATAGTTTAAATCTAAGAGTAGAGTGGGGCTTACAAAGCGTGGCTATGAGAAGTAGAACCAAATAGAACAAGATAGAGATGTTATAGAAGCTCTAGGAATGATGTAGCAACACAAATAGCCTTGAGAATAATTAGCTCCTTTGATTTGATGAAGAAAGATGGCTCCTTTTTGCCTTAGAAGCTCTCAAGATGAAGATGGAGGCCATGATTAGGGAGCATTTTGGCAGAATTTAGTTGTTAGGTTGATTTGTGATGATTTAGGCTAGGTATTAGGGTGTTTTTATAGGTGTAGAGACTAGTTTAGGCCATAGGATTAACCTTAATTCAGATCTGAGCCATCAAATCACGTCACAAGCCAACAAAACAAGAATTAGGAGCCAAAACAGGTGCACCAGGCCAAACTGGCCCGACCACCCAGGTCGACAGGGGTGTCGACTGAGCAGTCGACACCAGATGGGGCAAGTCGACTCCCCAGTCGACTTGGGGCTGGGAGGGAAATTTTCCCGCCCAGTCTGTTTGGCTCCAGATTTGATTTTCAAACTGTTTTTAAACTCTGGATTTTCGGAAAACTTCGACGGGCCATAATTGGGTCATACGGACTCCGATTTTCGAAAACTCGGACTCTATTTCGCGTATTTTTCCGAGAAGTACGCAACGGCACAGCCCGTTTCCCTTGATTCAGATTTTAACATTTAATTCTGACTTGATTAATGTTATAACATGTTATTCGAAATACGGGTTGTTACAACATATGTATAATCAAATCATCATGTTGTTCATATGCTAGTTTGGTTATGTTGATTCATATGATAAATCATATGTATGTATGCAAGTTTAGATTTTGATTTAGATATGAATCATATGCAAGTTGGGGAAAATTATATGTAACCTTACATGTTTCATGACATCTATTTTAGATCTAAAGTTAGGCTATGACATGTGTAAGTTCTATGATAAATTCTACATGCTAGTTTACATGTTTAGATGTAAGTTTACACCATTGTTATGTTGCATAAATCACATATGCAAGTTTATATAAATATATGAGTTTGGAATATGAATCATGTTATGCAAGTTTGTGGTTATTGCCTATGCAAGTTTACACCTTTAGAAGTAGATCCATGACATACATGATTTATGCTAGTTTGTGACTATTACCTAAACAAGTTCACACCTTTAGATTTGGATTTATGACATATGTAGTTTTATGCAAGTTGTAACTTTGGCCTATGCAAGTTTTAGATGTAGAACATCATTCACACATGCAAGTTTACCCCTTATGTTTAGATCTATTTTTAACTATATGTATGTTGTGATGTTTTCTCTTTATTCCATGAGTTAGACTATTCGAGTTAAACTTATATTTTACGTTAAACGAACGAACGTACAACGTGGGGGCAATGGGATAATATCCAAAGATTTAATATTGAGAATTGGCATAAATGCCTTGAATGGCATAAATTTGTGATGAAAATTGGTATGATTTTACATACCATAAATAGGTGGACATAACTGAGTCAATTATGGCCATAGTTAAATTTGGAATTGATTGATAATTTTAATAGGGAAGTTAATTCAAATTGGGGAATGATTAATTAGGAGTAATTAATCGTCTAAGACACGAGGTTAGGCTCTTTTGTGGTGTAAGACTGCCCGGACCGGCCCGACAAATCCAACTGCCACAAATGCCAGTCTAATGTGGGAGGTCTTAGGCATAAACTAAATGCGTAACAGTTGTAAAGACACAAGGTTAGGCTCTTTTATGGTGTAAGACTGCCCGGATCCGCCCGACAAATCCAGCTGCCACAAATGCCAGTCTAATGTGAGAGGTCTCTATAAGGTTACGGTCTTAATGAATTAAGAAACACTTAACCAGATAAACATGTAGTGGGACATGAGGGGGTTAAGTGGGTGCCTTGGGTGGCATGTGGAATCTAGTGGGTGCCTTGGGTGGCATTTGAAATACGATTCGAAACACTTA
The DNA here is from genome assembly GCA_030737875.1 of Allium sativum. NCBI lineage: Eukaryota > Viridiplantae > Streptophyta > Magnoliopsida > Asparagales > Amaryllidaceae > Allium > Allium sativum. The sequence goes on from CM060915.1 coordinate 134,536,492, forward strand.
ACCAAAATTGAAATATGTAAGTGAACATGAATGAGAAGAGGGTTAAGTGGGATGTACTAGAGGGGACCAAGCTTAGGTGGATAACTTGTGTCAAGTAATGGGGCCCATTTCAACCAGTAACCCATACGTATCTTTGTTGGCTCGACCCAAGTCGAGGACGGGACACGCATACTGGGCTTGACTGTAAGAGGCCAAACCGGGTTAGCGGTGGCAACGCAAGTCCAACGGGTTCATATGCGTGTGTGGACCCGGGCTAGTGAGACATTGTTGCATCGTGTAGGTATAAGCCGTGCATTATTGGTGGTATCGGGTTGCCACTTTGGGGAGTGATACACCCCACTGTGGGGCCAGCACGGGTATCTACGTGTTAGGGAGCCGATCGCTTGGGGGTAGTGGGTACATCTAGTGGAGATAGGGGCAGGCGACACCTACGAAGGCAACTAGGGGTGCACGAAACTACCATTATCATTATTAAGTTCTGTAGGCGGGATCAACCTTAGGGTGGCTAGTGGTGGTGCAGTAAAGTAGTGGCGGTGCAGTATAGTAAATATCTCATAGTGGTTTAGGTGTGCTTTAACGATATCGTTGTTCATCTTGTTTCCTTGTTTACTCTGCCATACTCAATTGTTCACAGTCATTTCCTTATTTTCCAACTTATGCTTTAGCCTAGTTATTTTGGCAATTATATTGTTAAAGTTATCGCACTCGCCAGACTTTATGTCTGACCACCTTTGTTTCCTCCTCTTTTCTTCCTTCCCCCCCAGGTGCTCAGGTTGGAACTAGCACCAGTGGAGCTTGATTTTGGACAGCTGTATCTCTTGCTTTTAGAAGTTGCTTGGATCGCTGAAGTAAAGTTCAGCCTCTCTTATTTATGGCTATTTTGTATTGGGGTTATGTCTTTCAATTTATGTACTTTGAGTTGGTCAAGATGGATAATTTGTACTTTGACTCTGGTTTTTGATGATGTAATCAAACATATGTGGTTACCGCTGCAACGAATAAAGTTTTAAAGTTTTAAGTACTGTTTATATATGTCTTATTGTTAAGTTTCTGTTCTATACTCACTTAAAACGCTCCATAGAAGTTAATGCATTCCCTTTGTGAGTGACATTAATGGACGTGGGGTGTTACACACTTTGTGGTTGTTGAAATTTAATTATAAATATTCATTTATAATTTAAACAGTGAAAATTGATTAATTAGAAAAATAATTCAAATTGTATTAAAATTGGTTAAATTTATTAACCAATGAATTATTTAAATAGTCTGTTGTTTGAAAACCTCACACGGGTATTGGGATGATATTTGGCATACACTAATCCCAATATTTAGTTGTATGTCAATCGATGGGTTGACAGACTGTGTTGAGCGTTATTTAATTATTTAACGCTTATACAGTTGTAGAGCACACTCTGGATGATGTTTGAATATGTAATGATTATTTATTATTGTTGTTGAATACATGCGATGTATGAAATCCATATAATTGAAATTATATGGTAATTGATTGAGTCGCATTCCGATTCAGAATCTGAAGGATTATTTTAAAATAAAATTCAGTAAAGAATTAAAATATGATTTTGATGTCTGATTTTGGATGGACACGAAAATATTCAAATATTCATAATGGAAAGTAATATGAAGCCGAGTTAAGTAGTTAAACACCATTTTTACTCGAACGAGTTAAGTAATCGATTTTATTCATTTTATAATGAATACAAAACGGAAATGGATTTCAAAATCAAGTATTTTTAAAATATTACCATTTTAATATTGTAACGATATAAAATATTCAATTTTGATTTAAAATCGAATACGAAGTTAAAATCGTTCTAAAATGAATTTATAAACAATTTATAAAATATGTTTTAATTGGAAATCGACGATATATATATATATATTATATATTTAATGGCTTGAATAGAACGTGCCGCGCAGCGACCGTTCATGGATTTCAACCGTTAAGTTCAAATTGATGTAACGGGTGATCTGTCCATCGGATTCTCCTAAAACCGGAACATTTAGGTTCGTATCAAAATGATCTTTCCAATGAATGTAAGATATTTAAATTTAAACGGTTAAATTTCAAATTATGTCCAAATCAATTTCAGAAAAGGTCGCCATGGATGTAGTTCGATGGCCGTTATTGGAAACCGACTGAAATGGCGATATTAAAATTATTATAAATGTGGAAAAATTGTGTAAAATCATAATAAATGATTTAGAAAGATTTTGGATGAAAAATTTCACATTTGAAAAGAAAAAACACATTTTTATCTAAATGAACTAGTTGATAACTAGAATAATAATCCAATGATTTTTAGAAATAATAAATTAGTTTGAAATGGTTTCGACATAACTAGAATTTTTCAACGTATGAATTGGAATGGATTTGGAATGGAAATAATCTTCATAATATTTTGATTTGGAATCTGTGATTATACAGATATTGTAAGGAATTTGGAAGATACAGATATCGTTATTCCCAATACGATATCCGTTGGTTTCAGGATTTGATATTGAATATAAGCCGATATTATTTTTTATTCAGAGCCTTATATTTAATATTAAATTGGATTTTAGGTTTTTCTTGAATGCTGTCTTTATTAGCACTGTTCTTATACCCAGTTGAGAATAGAATAAATCTTTTAATTAAGATTTAGAGAATTTTACCAATTAATTAAATTGGAATTGAAATGGAAGTTGATTTTAGGTTTATCGTGTACAATGTTTTAAATGACATTTGTTCTTTAACCTGATTTACCATGAAGTTAAGATTTGTTATTTATAAATCTCTATTCTAAGATTTAATGGAATTTTCGAAATTAAAGTTTTCCAATTTAATATATTAAATTGGAATTGAGTTGAATTCGATTTGGTAATAATCAAGATAAGCTTCTGTGACAAAAGAATGTTACTATATATGAAATTTAAAAGGCTTTGCCATTGTTCCATTTAAAGTATTAGCCTGATACAGATTTATATCAACTATATATTGACCTGTTTTCTGCGAATATTTCATAGTTAATGGAAGATGATTTAGGTTTATCGTGAGCTCTGTTTTAAATGACATTGGTTCTTTTACCCAGTTAAAGGCAAGATTAATTTCCAAAGATGGAATAATCATTAAATAATGATTTTTGGAAGATTAAAACTAAATAAAGTTTTAATAAATCTTTATCTAGACTGAGATGGGAATGAGATAATTTAATTTTCAAATTCAAATTTTTTTCGAAATCAAATACCACCAGTTTTACTCAAATCGATAGTTAAACCTTTAACTAGATTTGAATGTGAAATGGTAATTAAATTTACCGATAACACTGTGGCTGTTAGATATGGAATACTACCAGTTTTGCTCCATGAGATGAATAGGTTAGGATTAGCAATGATAAAATAATAAATGATTACTTCGGTAAGGCTCGATAATCCCGACCAGTTTTATAAAACTTAATTTGGTTTAGAATTGTTAAAGGATAATACAAAATCTTTTGAAATGGTTTTAAAGGAAGATTAAACGATAAGTTTAAAATAATTAATCTTTGATAAAATTAATGAGAACCTTTCCCAAAGGATATGAATATTTTAATAAAAGAATATTCTAGATTGGAATGAAGCGTATGATGTATTTATATATCACTTGATTATAAGATGCGCAAGTTATTTGGAAAGACTGGGTTTAACCCATTCTGAATAACTGTTACGACGATTAAAAGTCGAAGATATTGAAGACTATGTAAGACTGACAATCTTCACATCGAATGGATTTCTACTGATGCCTTTGAATGGAGTTGCTGCCTTGAAAAGGTTACAGTGGTAGTCGTCTGGACGTACTTGTTGATTGTTGGATATGCGAGGACCTCTCTCCTGTATTGGACATATGAGACGAGGAATAAGGTGCCTCTGGTTTCGTTCAGACCCAGAACAGACTTGTAAATGGATGTGTGTCTAACATTGGACTTCATTCTATGTTGACTGATTTCTATTAAATATATATATCTGTTTGGTGGCGGAGAATTTATTTTCTTGCTTAGCACCCTTCTCTGAGACGTACGAGCTTAGAGGTTATATATTCATGGACATCAATCGTATGGCGTGGATTGTCAATGTGGCATGCTAAGATGCAAATGATCAAGGCTTTGTTGAAAAGACAAGTCTTGTGGATGATGATCAAACCATGGCTTTAAGTAGCATAACTTTGTGTACAACGTTAATTTGCGAGCCTCACACCCGGTATGAGTCAAAAGCGGGATAGTGACCGTAGGGAGAACTTGCGTTTCTTTCTAGCTAGAAGTGGTGTCATGGTATGGAGCCTAAACATTTTTACTTATGTGGATAATGGATTGCAAGGCGCCTCAGATATGATAGGTTGACGTACTGACCATTTGGAGGTCCGATAGGACCGGGAAACGTATTGTTCAGGAATAATTAATCCACTAAAGTAAGTGTGGACCGGCCCTACCGCATCCAAGGGCTCGCCAACGTCCGAGCCCTAAGTCATTTGCTAGAGTGTCTCGAATTGGAGAGGAGCCATCCCTTGCCTCGACTCATAGATGGAAACCAATTTCCAATATGTGACTTTTTGGTTTTATTTGTAAGCCTATATGGCGACATAGTAGGATGGAGTACTATGCCGTCTATGATTGATAAATTTATATTTGTTGTTTTTGATACTATGCACTTATAGTGTCAAAATGATTTGTTTTAAAACGTGCCAAGCATGTTTGTCTATTATAAGGTAAAACTCTATACCCCGTCTTGTGTTGCATTGTGTGATGGGACCTGAGTCTTATAATAGCTTCATTTTTCAAAAAAGCATTGCGTTGTTTATTAAATCGTTTTATTTCAAGTTTTGGTATTCACATGGGGTAAACCCGTTCCGTGACATACAACGCAGTCTCGTGAATTACCCTATTTTGAAGTAAAATTTTAATAATTATTTTAAGTTCTCACACCAGTCCCATGACTAACTTGGGGTTTATTGTTTTCTCGTAAACTCTGGGTGCCCATATTTTCCACACGGGCAGTCAGTAGTTTTGGTTTTGCAGATTTCTATTTAACAGGATCCTGGTTTACAGCTGGAGCTTAATTCGGAAAGCTTTGCATCCGTGTATTCCTTTCAGTTGTGGTAGTTGATGTATTTCCGTTGTGCATTATATTTATACATTTTTATTTCCGTTGTTAAGTATGTATTTAAAATCTCTGATGTTGTGTTTTCCGCTGTGTAATATTTATTCTACTCTGATATTCTTGTTCTCTGTTATAAATTATTGTAATAGCAATGAAATGTTCTGTCGTTCATGTCCCGATGAGTCTTGTTCTCAAAGAAATCTGGGCTGCAGCGTCTTTTCCGGGATCGGGGAAGTCTGGATCGTCTCACGGTACCTCCCATATGTATGCAAATTTTTCAAAAATCCTTTTTAAAAACATGATGCTCACATCCTAAATATACTGGCAGTTCTGTATGAATGCAATATTTTGAAAATTAAAATACCCTTTCATCCGAATTTGCCCGCACTTTTGCTGAGCAAGAGCATAGTTCATCCAATTGCTGCATCCAAAATCCTAGTAACCAACTTTATTTTTCGAATTTCAGAAAAAAATCTAATTTTCTAAATTCGATTTATTATGTTACAGAAAGGTGAAAAACAGAAAAGTTCACATCTTCCGTTTTTCTTTTATGTACCTTTTCTGTCATACTCGGATTTTATATAACTATTATATAAATACTCTATTTTGCTATCCAAACATAACCTACATAAGAAAACATTCCTTATTATAGATTTTCTTTTTCAACTTATCGTGGAAAAATTTATTTTTATACACATTTTCTTAGAATTTTTTCTCCTTTCTTTAATTGCCATATTTGTTGCTTTACTGAATTTGTTATTTCCTTTTTAGTTGTATTATTTCTCTTATCTTAGCTTATTTAAACATCTAATCCAAGTTTAGTGTCAAATAAGCCTTCTAGTCCTCCAATTAAAACAAGGAAACAAACGCTTTACACAGCTACTACTAAGGGCTATGAATCTCACGACTATCCCCCTCAGACATAAAAGTTCAAACCAAGGATCAATAACAGGTTTAGGTGTTATCCTAACTACCCAACAGGAACAAAATAACGATACAATCCCAACAAAAATGTAATAACGGTTTTTACCCCTAACATGAAAATTAGCAAAGGGATCTAAACACTTGTCATTTTCTATCTAGTAGTCACCACTAGTTCCAGCTATGTACCAGCAATCATTTCAAGCAACACCTAGGCTTTTCAATGCTTACGCATTCTATGGGAACTTATCATTATTCCAAGACAAAATAATTCTCTATATCTACTTCAAAGCCTCAAAACTTTTTCCCGTCTTTCATAGGCACTAATCCTTAGCTACTCCATACTTTTTAAAACACGGCTTGGCCTTTATCATTTAAATTTTCTTTCAAATATTAAAGTGTTAAAATTTCATTTTCCTCATGAAGACTTACTTTTGCCAAACCATAAAAACATGTCATCCTAAAAATATGTAAACGTTTTTTTTTCTCAAATCTCAAAAACTGGAGTAGACAAGGACAACTATTTTCTCAATCAGGTTTACAACTTATTCTTACCTATAAGGTCAGTTCAGTTTCTTACTACAAGGTGCAAACATCTACTCTATTCTTAATTTTTACAACTTATTCTATCCACCCAAAAAATATTCTCTTTCAAATTTATCAAAAACGACTGGCAAAAGAATAGAGATTTCAAAACTTCCTTTACTAAAAATTCTAGTTTTCAACAAAATGCCTCATCAAAATACAACTTTTTCTATGTTTTTCTTTTTAATCCTTTCGTGCAACATAACAAGAAAACTAGCAAGCTGTATATGCTCTATAATTTGCACCATTTTTTGAGAGAAATTTATTTTAGACAATTTTTTCACAAGAAATCATTGTTTCCAAGATATACCCCATTTTGCGTCAAAACTCACTATATATTTTTCAAATATGTTCTTTACATATATTAAAACTGTAAATTTTAAGATTAAAACTTGAAAATACCATAAACCATCTTCACAAAAGCTTTTACAATTTCAAGTTCTTAAAAGTTAATAATGGGGTTAGACTCAAAGCGGGTTTCCAACTTACCTAGGTTTTACTAGACACTCTCACAAAGTCAATTCTCTCAACCATATATATTCCTAATCCATTTTTCTCTTTTTAACCTTTTCCAATTTATAAGGTCTTACCGCCAAACCCACTAACCTGAAATACTATCATATGGGATTTACCATTCTTCCATACAAAGTATATTGTACACTTCCCACCTAATTTACCTAAGGGTCTCAAATTTCCAAGTTCATTCTTTTAGTGTATAAAACAGATATCCCACCTTTAAACATATTATGCTTTCTCTACATAGTGGGTTTCTCTATGGATCAAGGTATATATATATAATATTTTTATTTTTATTTAAAATACAAATACGCTCACTCATTATCTATATAGAAATCCTAAACCTATGCTCTGATAACAGATGCAACAACCCGAATTCCGACAAACCAATTTTTTTTTTCAAAATTCTAATCTATCGAAACTCTTGTTGGTTTGTCTAGTATCCTGCAGAAAAGATAGAGATATAAAATGTATCAGAGTTCATAAAATATATAACAGTGGAATGGATAAAATATAATATAATAAAAAAATAGCCTTACCGTAGTCTTCATGCTTCCTAAACAATTTCCAAAGCTATCATTTCTCTACCACAAATCTAATCTACGTGTACGTATGAGGAGGGGGTTAGAACACAAGTTCTGGTGACTGAATTTAAACTACACATTTTGGATAATCCTACATATATCGTTCGGTTACATTTTCTTATTTATTAGGTTACTTGGGTTAACAACACTCGAGGCTTACATACACGTCGTACCCATCTACTTTCCAGTGGATTAACCTAATACAGTATATATGTAGTTACCCCCAATATTAAGGTACACCCTATAGTACCTTACTCGCATGGTATCCGTAGTAACACCACATTAATATATGCACTGGGTAGAAATGCGCAGACCTACCTCTGCGAGCACAGTCGAATGCTGTCACAGAACAGAGGACTACCAGGAGTACCCTCCACGTCCCAGGAAGCCGCGTGCTTCCCCTTCCAGTTCTTCGGAGCCAGCGGAATATCAGCAAAACAATAGGCAGAACAGGAAAAATAATCAGACGGGCATGCGCTCCCCTCGTATCCCATGACACCACGATGATATACCCCGTTGGGTTATTCACCTTCAGACATACGGACTGGTTCAAGTGCCTCAGGTTACATGTTATTAGACCCTATGTCTAATCATTTAATTACGCGCTAGCTCTTCCCTTTCAGATTTCCATTCAACTTGGTTATCCCATCCACATTGACTTCTTATTCAAGTTACCAAGTTCCTCTTGCTTATTAATTTCAGTTATAACTTAATCCATTTAAGTTTATTAATAAGCCTATAACATGTTATTCTTATTAGTAGATTTAAGATTCTCAAGTTTACAGATAACATGTTCTTCATGTTAGCAGGATTCAAATTCTCAGATTTGTAAATCACTTAATTTATAATTAAGCACAACTTATGACATTTCATAAGTTTTCCTTTTCTCTACTTATTACAAACAACATGTTTCAGTTTTCCCAATTTACAGATTACTTAATTTACAATTAAGTACAACTTATCTCATTACATAAGTTATCTCAATTCACATGTTTTCTGTTTGACATGTCACTTTTTATTTATGATTAAATATAACTTAATTTATCCCATATATTCACCTTGTTCTTTCTCATTTAATCATATTTCCATCTTACATTTTCACTACAACTTGTCGTTGTTTACTTATTGACATAGTTTTCTTAACCAAGGTTTACTAATAAGTTTCCTTCCCATTTATCATAACTTATGTTATATCTTTCACTTGTCCCTAGGACAAGCCTACCTATTATATAACAGTCTCATTAATTAATTATAATAGGTTATTATCATTCCCCATTCATTCCACTTCTTTTACTGTTGTAACTTTCATTCATTTCCTACTCATCACAATTAGTACCATTTATTTCTATTATGTTATTTACATATATTTATACATATATATTTACGCACTAGACCTCTCACATTAAGCCTACCACATGTGGATGTTGGATTTGCTGGGCGGTTCCGAGCAGAATTCTACCACAAGTTGGACTTAACCTCGTGTCTTAGCACCATTACATGTGTATTTACGCACTAGACCTCTCACATTAAATTAATAACTTGTGGGTGTTGGATTTGTCGGGCGGTTCTGGGCAGACTTCTACCACAAGTTGAATTTAACCTCGTGTCTAAGTGCGTTTTTAATTTTCCGTTAACTGTAAAATTAGGCATATTCATCCTTTCCAAATTTTACTGTAATCTATTTTTACATGTCATACTTAATATCATATTATGTCTTATTTTCTGATTATTATGTCGAATGTTCTTCCTAACATGTAATTAACTTTAAAATAACAAGTAATCATCGAATCAAGTAATTAACCCAATTCTATAGTTAACGGTTCAAGTACAAAATATGCCATAGACTAACATGTAATTAGAACATGTATGTATACAACAGTAATCGTTTCCACATATTTTAATAGGTTTATACATTTCAACACATTAATATTTCAGCCTATTAATATTTCAACATATTAATGTTTAAACATATCAAATTAACATTTCAACATATTAATGTTTAAACATATCAATCATTCTAGCAGATTTGCATTGCAAATTAACGAGGAATGTTAAACGATAACTATTCCATTATCAAAAAGGTATATTTTAAACCCACTCACCTAATTGCTTTCCAAATCCTGAATATGTTCCAGATCTAGCATTGCATGTTTATTCTAACTGAATTTAGAACCTAAACAACCATGGATCCACAATTCTCAACTAAAATAAAAAGGGAAGAAAGAGGAGAAAATTAAATTTACCAGATCCTCAAATTTACCTTACTTCGAATAGATTTTTGAACACCTTCTTTATTAATATACATCCTTTTCCTCTAGATCTTGAATTAGTATTTTTCTAAACTGATTTTTTTTTTTGAAGAGATTTGAGGTGGAAGAAGAATGGAAGGGCCTAGGCAGCCTCTCAAGAAATGCGATATATAGGCTAAGCTCTACTAGCCTATTTATAGGTGTTTAGGATCTCATCATATATGCATCGCTGAATTAGCAACGAACATGGTTAAGAAAACTGTTTAGATTCATTAACGAATCTGCCGGGATCCGGGGAGGGGGTTGACCCTCGTGTGTGTGTGTCGACCATAGGATCGACCCGCCTATGTTGGTGTCGACCCTTGGGTCGACCCCCTTGGTCCCGCTAGCCTTTTCTGGGTAGATGTTTATTGTTTTGACATTTTTGATTTTTAAACATTTGATTAGTATCCCTTTATAGTTTCTTTGATTTATTTAAATATTATATTAACATATAATCTTCTTATATGTATACAAAACTTCAAATGCTTATTTTATACGTATATATATACGCAAAAATTTTATTTCGATTTCAAAATTCAAACGGTGTTATGCCATTATTTAATTCTTATCATATTTCTTTGACTACGGCCTTATTTTGAACTTTTCTCTTGTGCATATATATATTTCTGCGCTTATATATGCATATATTTACATATACGTATTTTTTATACTTCCTTATATGTATACTTTTCCTTATATGTGCGTTTATACATATTTTCACGTTAGGGCATGCATTATTTTAGTCGTTCCCTCAAAACAAAAATATGGCGCCGACGAGGATCAAACTCTGTACCTCTTGCACGAAAGCCACATGCTGTAACCAAGTGGGCTACATAGGATTTTGTTAACAAGACTTAGAACAATAGTGGTCGTTTTTTTTTTTCTTATTCCTCCTTTTCACGTTTGTTACTATATTTCATTTAAACCATTGCATGTAACATTATCAATTTGCATGCATCTTTTTCTTACATTTTTTCTTTTCTTATTAATTCATAATATTTGTAAATCATTGCATGCAACATAATTACACTGCATGCAACCAATTTCTTCTTATATATATTTATGTCTATGCATATATATATACACACATATGCATTATTTAAATATTTAATTGTCATAAAATGTGGGGTGTTGCATTGAAAATCTCTTGCAAGCACGTGGGATAAGTGAAACACCCCACCACCATTAAGGTCACTCACAAAGGGAATGCCTTAACTTCAGTGGAGGTTTATAAGTAAAAATCACAGGTTAAACACATGACAGATATAAACACATATGTATAAGCAGCGGAAAACAAACAGACTTTCATTTCATAAATACGTGTTCATACAAAACATTTCCAAAATTGTCTCATAATAACTTCCAAAACATTACATCATCATTTCTATCTTGATTATTAAATAAAGAAGCATAAAACATAATAAAAGCTGCAAAAATCCCCATAGAACGTGTCCAAAAGCCATAGACAAGGAAAGAGAGTCCAAACCATACATCTACTATCTTGAAGCTTGCAAAGAGTCTGACTAAGCTGGGTTGTTTCCTCCATGTGGACCTGGGGGGAGGGGAAACAGAAGAAAAGAAGACAAAAGAAAAATAGAGTCAGACATAAAGCCTGGTAAGTCTAGTGACTCTTCAGTATGAGAATAAGAAAAAGGGAATGATAGGTATAAACTGGAAATAGGAAAGTGTTATAAACTAAGATAAAGCAGTTTGAACTGAATATACTATCGCACCCCACACTATATTTCTGCACCTACTTGTATTGTCTCAACTGGCACCCCATGATCGGGGTGAAGTGATCCCCTTTATAAAGATCGGCTCCTACTCGCAAAATCGTATGTGTCATATGGCCCCCAATGATTGTGGATACCTATGCTGGCCCCACCATGAGGTGTATCAAGTCCCATGGTGGCGGCCTGACACAATCCTAGAATGCATAGGTTATACTACTAGTGCCCAGTGCCCTGTTTGTCTGCTCCGAAGTGTGTGCACGCCCGCATTCCGTTAGAACCCACACTGCAGCACCACAGCCGTCGCTTTTGACCGCTTACAATCGGCCCAGTAATCGTGCCCCACCCTGCCTAGTTTCAGGGTGCCATGATACCTAATTGGGTTACTGCTGAAAGGGTCCCCATTACTAGGGTTTTCTAGTCAAACATGTTAAGTGGCTAAGTGTCTGTATTTACCTTACCCCACCCATCAGTTTAATTAACATGTTGAATTGGTTATGTGTTTTAGTTAACTTAACCCTACCATCCTGACTTGTCTGCCCTTAGCTTTTTAAAGCACCGACCACTGACATTAGACAGGTATTGTTACGGTTACTGGATGTGCCGGTCGGTTCCGGGCAGGTTTACACTGTAACTCAGTCTAACCTAGGGTCCTTATTGGGCTCAATGCTTAACCTCTCACATTGGATAGGCATTGTTGTGATTACTGGACAGCCGGGCGGGTCCGGGCAGGTTTACATCACAACTTAATCTAACCTTGGGTTTAGCATACTCATATCTTCTAAATTTACATATTTGTCTCTATTACTTGTTATATGTAAATTTGTTAACAACTAAATGTTGTGGCCCACTTTCCATGTTCATCATTTTTGGTATAAAATTTTATACCATTTAAGTGCCACCAATTATTGGCATGTGCCAAACATGCCAGTACATATATTTTTCACCAATATGTCAAGTTTCCTATAATTACCAATTTTTCCCAATGTTACCCCGTCTAAATATTAGGCTACAATCTTAGCCTAATTTTTCGTCCGCATGATTTTTAACATATAATATTCGGCTAAAAACTTAGCCTAATTTAGCTTACACAAAATTGGCATAAAGAAATTCATTAACATAAACATGACATAGGTGTAAACTTGGCATTATCGGCATAGTCAATATGAACATCATAGGTGTGAACTTGCAGCATAGGCTAAATCAACATACATATATGTGAATTTGCAACATAGGCTAAATCAACTTACATATATGTGAATTTGCAACATAGGCTAAATCAACTTACATATATGTGAATTTGCAATATAGGCTAAACCAACTTACATATATGTGAATTTGCATTGAAATAGGGATCTAACTAAATAGGTGTCACATGAATTAGCATATGATTTAGACAACATAAGCCTAAACATGTTTAGATCTAGGCATAACATCGAACATCACTAGCATATGACAAGATTATGACATGTCCATAAAGTATGTATAATTTTATCACATGTGTGAACTAGATCTAATCATATATCCAATTATAACATGGAACGTGTATTAAAGTGGATCTTGGCATGGATCCAATTATGAACTTGCAACTTTTGTATAAACATATGAGCATGTATATGAACTTAATCATTTAGGCATAGAGGTTTAGCATAAAGTATATACATGAGATCTTAATCACATACAACCTATATAATCACATAAACATATAGGTGTAGATATGAACCAAATAACTTGTATGTGAATTTGAATAGATTTAACATCAACTAGATTAATCCACAAACATTCTAATGGATCCAACATCAAGTCAATTATATCACAAACATCCAATACCATTCACAACACAATCATTGCAACACATAGATATGAATTAACATCGTCGTTATACAATAGCACAATTCCATTTCCATTTTACATCGAATCAAATCTTAATTTTATTCCCATCGGAAAAATCACTATACTTACAATAAATGACGAACTTGAATTCAGGATTCTGAATTTGCAATGCTTTCCTTTTGGTAGATAAACGTTGTTTGATTCTTGTTTTTACTTTAGTTTTGCTCATCTCTAATCTTTCTTTAAGTGGAGGCTACTCTTGGCTTCCTTCAAGCAGCATGACGGCTCTAGCTCTATTTTATTTTTGTGAATTTAGGTTGAAGACTAAGGTTGTTTATATAAAATTTCAAACTAATTAGAGTCGTCGATGAAGCTAGAGTTAATCAAGGCTATCCGTCTCAAGAGAAGCCAATCAGAAAGTGACAAATCGGCCCTAGTGACACAGCCAAGCACCAGAAACCGAGCCAGGACTAGACCAAGCAGGTCAGGTCGACCAAGCAGGTCGACCTGTAGGTCGACTCCCAGGTCGACTACATAGCTGACCTGGGTACCCAGGTCGACTCCCAAGTCGACCCCCTGGTCGACCTGGGTCCTTGGCGGGAAAATTCCCGCCCAGCCAAGTTCTGGTCTAGTTTTGAATTTTGAACATGTTTTCGGGCTGTTTGAATTTTAAATCAAATCCTGAAACTTCCGGAGGTCATAACTCCTTCATACGGAGCCCGATTTACGCAACCTCGGACTCTATCTCAAGCAGAATTCCGAGACGAACGCAATGGCATAACCCGTTTCCCTTAATTCTTTCATTTAGAATTAATTATACTTTCAAGTCTAGAAGAACGTATATCCTAAGATCCAATCATCCATCTACTCAACCAACAAACACAGGCGTCCATTGTCCTTAAAAGACTTCTAATGCTTCATGATCATATGCATAGTGTGTGTATATGTCCTTATCTAATGCAAAAATTAGGTGGTCCACTGATTCAGTTGACCTCCTTAATGTGAATCATGTAAGTGTCGTGAATCGATTATTTATGCAAATTTTTCTATACTCATAATTCTACATGAGTGCGCAACCATTCATACAAATGCGACATCCATATGACAACATAACAAGTTTCAACCACATACAAATCTGAATACATATATGCATATGCAATATGAAGTGACTGAACCGATCTAAAACCTAGGTTGTGTGTGTATATGCATCCACGAGCAACCACTAGAAACCACTTTCATCCATTTGCAGCCATCAATCATAACATGTTTCAATTACATGTTTACATCCAAAGGGGTTTCTACCTAAGGATAAAGGATAATATCAAGGAAATATACCTAAAAAGATAGATACAAGCACAACTTAAGGAAAAAGAGAAATCAAAGATGTACCCTCAAAAAGAAAAGGGTAGGCCGCGCAAATTCTGTCCTCAGTTTCCCAAGTCGCGTCTTCCTCGGCCCCGCTCCACTGAACTTTGACAAGCTTGACTTCGCGGTTGCGTAGCTTTTTCACTTCAGTTCCTAAGATGCGGGTTGGAACTCTCCTCACAGTTGCTTCGCGTTCCACTTCGGCTTCTTCTAGAATGCTTGGCTCCACCACTTCCGCAGATTCATGTAAACATTTCTGGAGATGAGAAACGTGAAAGACATTGTGAATTCCAGCCAACCTTTCGGGCAGCTCTACACTATAAGCCATCTTCCCAATCTTCTCGATGATAGGGAACGGTCCTACAAATCTTGGTGCTATCTTTCCTGTGGATCCAAAGCGAACGACGTTCCTTGAGGGAGATACCTTAAGGAAAACCCTTTCCACAACCTCAAACTCAAGGTCGGTCCTTCTTTTGTCTGCGTAGGATTTTTGTCTATCTTGGGTGGTCTTCATTCTCCTAATCATGTCTAGCCCAAGTATAAGCTTGTCTGTAGACTCCCACCAACAAGTTGGTGATCGGCACGGTCTTCCATATAAAGCTTCGAAGGGAGCCATGCCGATAGTGGCTTGGTAGCTGTTGTTGTAGGCAAATTCCACAAAAGGAAGATGATCCTCCCATGTTCCTCCAAAGTCAAGAACGCACAGTCTTAGAAGATCTTCTAATACTCTGTTCACCCTTTCCGTCTGACCATCAGTTTTGGGGGTGATAGGCCGTGCTCAAGCATAACTGTGTGCCTACAGCTTCTTGCAGACTCCGCCAAAATTCGCTTGTAAAGATAGGATCTCAGCAACTCACTATGCTGGAGGGTATTCCATGGAGTCGAACTATTTCCTTGAGATAAAGAGAAGCTAGAGACGAGGCAGTCTTTCTACTCTTGATAGGTATAAAGTGGGCGCTTTTTGTGAGCCTGTCCACTATTACCCAAATGCTAGTATTGCCCCATTTTGACCTAGTCAACCCATCAATGAAGTCCATTGAAATGCTATCCCACTTCCATTGTGGGACTTCTAGAGGATGAAGCAGTCCTCCAGGCTTCTTTTGTTCTGCCTTGACCTGTTGGTATATCATGCACTTAGAAACAAAATCTGCCACGTCCTTCTTTATGCCACTCCAATAGAAAACTCTCTTTACGTCCTTATACATCTTTTCTCCACCTGGGTGTGTTGTCATCTTGGAATGATGTGCTTCCTCGAGAACCATCTTTACTAAATTCCTTGCTTGTGGGATGCATAGTCTTCCATCCCGCCTTAGCCAACCCTTATCATCGATGGAGTACCTATTGAGGTGACTGGAAGTTTCGCCCCTAATTAGTTTATCAATCACATCCCCAAGTTGAGGTTCTTCACGTTGTGAGGCCCCTGTTGAGTCTAAAAGAGTGGGCCGTACTTCTAGTGATGCCAACAAACCAGGTACAAAATCAGAGGAGGGCCTAAAGTCAAAACTGGCTATATATTCCAAGCTTTGCCTTTCTACAAAGAGAGGGCTTAAGGTCAGCTTCTTTCTACTCAAGGTGTCTGCTACTACGTTTCCCTTGCCAGGAGTATAAGAAATCTCAAAATCATACGAGGCAAGGAACTCCGTCCACCTTTGCTGCCTCAAGTTAAGATCTTTCTACGAGAAAAGATGCTTCAACGATTTATGGTCAGTATACAATTCGAACTTCTCACCTAGGAGATAATGGCGCCAAGACTTAAGCGCAAAGACGATGGCGGCCGACTCAAGATCGTGGGTTGGGTAGTTCTTTTCATGAAATTTCAATTATCATCCACCATAAGCTACTACCTTCCCTTCTTGCATCAGAACAGCGCCTAGTCTTGTACCACAAGCATCCGTGTATACTGTGAACATCTTGCTTCCATCAGGCAAAGTCAGAACTGGGGCTGTTGTAAGAGTCGTTTTTAAGCATTGGAAAGCAATATCACAATCCAAATCCCAAGCGAACGCTAGATTCTTCTTTGTTAGCCTTGTGAGTGGAGCTGAGATTTTCGCGAAATCTCTAATGAACTTTCGGTAAAAACTGGCTAGCCCAAGAAAGCTTCGGACTTCGGTTGCATTTCTTTGTGTCTTTCAATCTTGCACTGCCACCACTTTCACGGGGTCTACAGCAAACACCTCTTTGGACACTACATGTCCAAGAAACCTTACCTCTTCTCTCTAGAAGTGGCACTTGGAAAATTTTGCTTTTAGCTGATGTGCACGAAGAGTATCCATGATTTCCTTCAGATGCTGAGCATATTCTTCCTTATTCTTTGAGAAGATCAAAATATCGTCTATGAAGATCGCCATGAACTTACACCCTGCTCATTAGGTCTATGAAATAAGCGGGTGCGTTTGTCAAGTCGAAAGGCATGACAAGCCACTCGAAGAAACCGTCTGGGGTTCTGAACGCCGTTTTATCAATGCTATCTTCAGCTACCCTTAGCTGATGGAACCCAGTAGCCAGATCAAGTTGGGAGAAGACCGACGCACCTACAAGCTGATCAAACAAATCGTCTATTCTGGGGAGCGGTTGCCTATTCTTCTTAGTCAGCTTGTTTAGCTCCTTATAGTCCACACAAAGACGTAGTGATCCATTTTCTTTGGTGGCGAACACCACTGGAGCACCCTATTCCGAGTACTCCACCTTATAGACCCCTTCTCGAGAAGCTCCTTAACCTGCTTACTGAGCTCCTTTCTCTCCTTTGGAGCCATATGTCTAACAGGTAAAGCTACGGGCTTTGCATTATCAACAAGATATATGCGGAAGTATATTTCCCGCCTTGGAGGTAAGCCCTTTACCTCTTCAAAGACATCCAAATATTCACGGACCACTCTAACCGACTGTAAATTCTCAATAGAAGCATCAAGCGACTCTAGATAACTAAGCATACTAGCATTCAAGGGATTACAAGAAATTTCTAGAGTGTTACCGAGATGAGTCAAGAGTCTAACCACTCTTTTCTCACAATCAAAAATGGCACCATTACTGGATAACCAGTCCATGCCTAAGATCAGTCCATATCCCGAGAAACCCAAAACAAAGGCACTACATTTAAACTCAACACTTAGAATAGAGATTTTCAAATCTAAACAAACCGTTGACAAATAAGCTGAGCCCCCAATTGGATTTGAAACAACCAAGGGATCTTCTACCATATTAGTGTCTAGGTGCAGAGATTCTACTAAAGCGGATGAAATAAAGGAGTGTGATGTAACAGAATCAAAGAGAGTGCGAACTGGATGATCATAGAGATAAACTAAGCCTTCTACATAAATATTTCTACCTCGTTCCTGTGGAGGTGCCACCAGCGTGTGAACCTGTCCCCCTGAAGTGGATCCAGTCTTCTGTCCCTGCCCCCGCTTCTTTGGGCAGTCCTTAGCCATGTGTCCAGTCTCGCCACAATGGAAACAGCCACCATTCATCTTCGCCTTCTTCTTTCTGCAGTCTTTCACTATATGTCCAACAATGCCATAGAAATTACACTTTCTTTTTTCACGGGGTTTGTTGTTCTTCCCGTCTTTCTTTGAATCAGCCTTCTTGTTCTGTGATCCTTCCCCCCTCTTGTCTTGAGGCACTTCTGCTTTTGCCTCTTTCTTGCCTTTATCTTCCTTGTGTAGCAGCGCCATGTCCACCAAGCTTTCATAAGTCGCTCCCATGGGTATATGGGTCATAGCAAGGCTGTGTAGAGGCGTAATCAGATCTTTGACGAAGCAATGGGCCTTCTTGTGTTGGGTGTTTACTAAATCCAGCCCAAATCTGGCCAGTTGATTAAATTGATTGATGTACTCCCTGATCGTCATACTCCCTTGTTTAAGAGTTAGGAACTTCTCCATCTGCAGGCTTTCTTCAGCTTGGGAGAGGAATTTCATCTCAAACCTCATCCTAAAATCTTCCCAAGTTTCCACTGGCCTCTCAGCATGGGTAACTTCCCACCAATAGGAAGCTTCATCTTTAAGCAACCGCATTACTAGCTGTATCTTTTGCCTGTCATCAACTTCGAAGATGACGAACAAATCTTCGGTCTCCTTCTGCCAATTCCTTGCTACCACAAAGGATTCAGTTCCATAAAAGTCCTTTCCACCCATTGCCTTGAAGTCTCTACACGTCTTAGCGAAAGTATTTCAATGAGGAGGAGGAGGAGGAACCGTTGCCACTGTGGAAGGAGGAATGTCTGCTGGGCCCACACCATTGGACCTAGCCTCTAGGTACCTTCGGAACCAGCCAGGTATCGGTACTCCTTCTGGATGGTTAAGATCTCCAGACATGCTGGAACAAAAAGGAAAGTATTCAAGACAAAAGGATAGAGAGATAGTTCATATGGCTTTGGGGGACTATGCCTTTTCAAAACAATGCTTTTCCTTGAAAAAATATGCTTCGTTAAACTTCTTTTTTGAAAATTGTTTCAAAAACCTTTATCTAATCTGGTAAATCTATGCTCTGATACCAAGTGAAACACCCCACCTCCATTAAGGTCACTCACAAAGGGAATGCCTTAACTTCAGTGGAGGTTTATAAGTAAAAGTCACAGATAAAACACAAGACATATATAAACACATATGTAACACCCCACGTCCATTAATGTCACTCACAAAGGGAGTGCATTAACTTCCATGGAGGTTACAAGTGAATATAGAACAGAAAAATTACAATAAGACAGATAATAAGTAGTACTTGGAAATCTAAAACTTCATTTTATTGCAGCGGAAACATGTTTATTACATCGCAAAACCATTAATCAGAGTCAAGTACATTATCCATCTTCATAAAACAAAATACATAATCCCATAAACAAATAGCCATTAAAGAAGATAACAAGCTGGACTTTACTTCAAGGGTCCAAGCTTTCCAAAGAGATGAAGCAATCCAATCAAGCTCCACTAGAGCTGGGTCCAACCTGAGGACCTGGAGGGGAAAAAGGATAGAAATGGAGGGGGTCAGACATAAAGTCTGGCGAGTATGATAATTCTAGCAATACTATTATCAAAATAACTAGACTAAGGCATAAACTGGAAGACAAGTAAATGTCTATGAACTATTAAGAAGATAAAGATAGCATTTAAGATAACGGTAAAGGCACACCTAATTGCTAACGAATGATTACTACACTGCACCGCACATTACTACACTGCACCGCACATTACTACACTGCACCGCACCAGTCACCCTAAAGGTTGATCCCACTTGCTTCACACAGAAACATATAAATAGCCTTACGTACCCCTAGCTGACTACATAGGTGCCGTCTGCCCCTATCTCCACTAGGTGTACTCCACTACTCATTTTCGATCGGCTCCCTACTCGTAAATACCCGTGCTGGCCCCACAGTGGGGTGTATCACTCCCCTAAAGTGGCAACCCGATACAACTGAGAATGCACGGCTTATACCTACACGATGCAACAACGTCTTACCTACCAGCCCGGGTCCACACACGCATATGAAACCCGTTGGACTTGCATTGCCACCGCTCCCCGTTTTGGCCTCTTATAGTCAAACCCAGTATGCGTGTCCCGTCCTCGACTTGGGTCGATCGCACAAAGATACGTTTGGGATACTGGTTGAAATGGCCCCCCACAAGCTACCCACCTAAGCTTGTCACCACTAGTACATCCCACTTAACCCTCTTAGTCATGTTCATTTACATGTGTGTTTGGTTAAGTCTTACTAATCGTATTTCACATGCCACTAAGGGAACCCACTAGATTCCTCATGCCACCCAAGGCACCTACTTAATCCCCATGTCCCACCTTACATGTTTATCTGGTTAAGTTTTTCTTAATTCATTCAGGCCATAACCTCATAAAGACCTCTCACATTAGACTGGCATTTATGGCAGCTGGATTTGTCGGGTGGTTCCGGGCAGTCTTACACCATAAAATTGTCTAACCTCGTGTCTTTACAACTGTTATGCTTTATTTTAGGTCTAGGACCTCTCACATTGGGCTGACATTTGTGACCACTGGATTTGCCGTGCGGGTCTGGGCAGGTTTACGTCACAAACGAGTCCAACCTCGTGTCCTAAGCATTGATTATCACTTATAATCTTTTACCCCAGTTTTAATAATTTCCTATCCAAATTATTAATTAAGTCCACTTTTATTGATGTCCATAATTGACTCAATTATGGTCATCCACTCATGGTATGCAAAATCATATCAATTGCACCCCAACATCTTATTATTAAATCCTTAATATTACCCCTACCCCACGTTTATACGTTCGCTTATTCAACGCATAATATAGGCTAGACTTAAATAGTCTAACGCATAGCACAAAGATAAATTATCACAACATATAGACAATTAAAATAAATCTAATCATAATTGGGGTGAAACTTGCATAAACTACGCATGTTAAGGATCAAAAGGTGTCAACTTGTTAAATGTCACAATTTACATGATATGATCATATCCCAAATCTATACATAAACTTGCATATGGGATTTTTAGTCAACATAATGATGGTGTGAACTAGCATAGGCTATCACATATGTCATAGCATAGTTCTAGATGTCATAATCGATGTCATGGCATATGTTCATAACTTTTCAAATCAATCTAACTTGCATATGTGACTTGTCATATAGATCAACATAGCCTAAACATGATGATTTAATTGATATGAACTAACTAGCATAGATGGTAACATCATGGCTTTTTTAACATGTCTGATTTATCACAACTTAGCATAGAAACTTTCAACATACATAACATCACCATAGCATGATTTACAACATATAGGATATCATCACCACATAGCATAGGATTAATAACATACATGATAACATATACGACAATTCACATCATCTACTCATAATCCATTCATGACTTAACCTAATTAAAATGATAATAATCTTATTAAGACTATCATACTCACAATTTAGAGAAGAAAAGAGAGAGTTTTGCTTTGCTTTAGGGTTGAGAGAGTTAGAATTGAATTAGCTTTTCTTCCTTCTTAGTTGTCGGCGGCTCCATTGATTTCCATGGCGACGGCATGACGGAAGCTCTTCTATTTTTAATGATGTTTAGGGGTAGCATTAGGGTGTATTTATAGGTGTAGTTAGTTGTTTTAGGCCTTTAGATAAACCCTAGGATAGATTAGAGCCGTCAGATTTCGTCACAGCCCCCAAAACCCAGCCCAAAAACCCATTCAGGTGCACCCAGGTCGCCTGGGCTCGACCACTGAGGTCGACCCCCAGGTCGACCCTAGGGTCGACACCCATGTCGACCTGGTGGGCAGGTCGACCCCCAGGTCGACCTGGTCTGGGCGGGAATTTTTCCCGCCCAGCCTGGTTGGGCTGAATTTTCGAAATTTGAATTTTCTGAATCTGTTTTGAATTTTCTGAAACTTCCGATGACCATAACTCCTTCATACGAAGTCCAATTCACGCAAACTCGGACTCTATTTCAACCAGAATTCCGAGACGAACACAATGGCGCAACCCGTTTCCCACAATTCTCACGTCTGAGATTAGTTATTCTTTAATTTGTGAATATTAATATTAACTGAATTACGGGGTGTTACATTCTCCCCTCCTTAAAGGATTTCGTCCCCGAAATCTTCAAGTCAAGAAGAATGTATCCTAACATCCAATCGTCCATCTACTCAACCATCAAACATAGGCATCCATTGGCATTATAGACTTCTAATGCTCTCATGTTTAAATGCACAATGTGTGTATATGTCCATATCTAATGCAAAATCAGGCGGTCCACTGATTCAGTTGACCTCCTTTAATGCAAACCATGATAGTGCCATGCGTCCATTATGTATGCAAAAGTTCCCTAATGCTACATATTATCTCTACATGCGTGCACAACCATTCACCAAAATGCGGTATCCATATGATAGTACGACCATTATACATCCATTTTACTAAATACAACCATTTATATGCAATATGCAGTATGAAGTGACTGAGCCGATCTAGTGCCTAATAGTGTGTGTATATGCGTCCACGAGCAACCACTAGCAAACACTTGCATCCACTTTGCATTCATCATACATAACATGTCTCAAACACATGTTTCAACCATAGGATGATCCTAACTAAAGGTCAAAGATACTAGCGAGAGGATACGCTAAAGATAAGATAAGTACAAGATAAGCGATAAAGGAGAAATTAAAAGACATACCCTAAAAAAGAAAAGGGTATCGTGAACGCATCTTCTCTTCTGTCTCCCAAGTAGCGTTGCTCTCATCATCTCCCCATTGTACTTTGACTAGCCTGACCACTCGATTTCTCAGCTACTTAATCTCCGACCCAAGAATGCATGTAGGAGCTCGTCGAATCGTCGCATCACACTCTATCTCCACCTCTCTAAGCAAGCTCGGCTCTACCACTTCTGCGGTCTCGTGCAAGCACTTCCTCAAATGTGACACATGGAATACGTCGTGTACACCACTAAGTCTCTCAGGCAACTCCACTCTATACGCCATCTGTCCAATCTTCTCCTTAATAGGAAACGGCCCTACGAATCTTGGAGCTAATTTCCCAACGGACCCAAAGCGAACAACGTTCCGTAATGGAGACACTTTGACAAAGACCATGTCCCCAACTTCAAACTCGAGAACTGTCCTCCTCTTATCCGCATAAGATTTCTGCCTATCTTGCGCTGCTTTCATCCTCCTTCGAATCAAGTCGATCTTCTCCGAAGTCTCCCTAATCATATCGGGCCCAAGTAAGATCTTGTCCGTAGACTCCCACCAACATGTAGGTGAACGACAAGGTCGTCCATAAAGAGCTTCGAAAGGTGCCATGCCAATGCTAGATTGAAAGCTGTTATTATATGCGAACTCCACTAATGGAAGATGCACTTCCCATGTACCCCCAAAGTCTAGGATACATAGCCTCAAAAGATCCTCTAGAATGCGATTCACCCTCTCAGTCTGGCCGTCCGTCTGAGGATGATATGCGGTGCTCAAACATAACTGAGTCCCTACCGCCTCTTGTAAGCTTCTCCAAAATTCGCTAGTGAAAATAGGATCGCGGTCGCTCACTATGCTAGAAGGAACACCGTGCAAACGAACTATTTCTCGGACATATACAAAAGCTAACCATGGAGCAGTCCTCTTACTCTTCACGGGAATGAAATGGGCGCTCTTAGTAAGTCTATCTACTATAACCCAAATCCCCGTATTACCCTTTCTCGATCTCGGTAATCCGTCAATAAAGTCCATCGAGACGCTTTCCCACTTCCATAGTGGAACCTCCAATGGGTGAAGTAACCCACCGGGTTTCTTTTGCTCTGCTTTTACTTGTTGGCACACCAAGCATCTAGCGACATACTCGGTCACGTCCCTCTTCATACCGGCACAAAAGAAAACTCGCTTCATGTCTTTGTACATCTTGTCCCCGCCGTGATGAATGGTCATCTTCGAACGATGTGCATCGTCAAGAATAGTCTTCCTTAGGTCATCGTCTTTTGGTACACGAAGTCTACCGTCCCTACGTAACCAACCCTTATCATCTAGGGTATACCTACGGAGATGGCTTGATGACTCCCCTCCTTTGAGCTTTTCTACTAACTCAACCAACTGTAGGTCGTCTCGCTGTGCCTCGCCAATCCATCCCAAAAGCATAGGTCTAACCTCCAAGGATGCTAGCAAACCGGGTACGAAGTCAATGGAAGGTCTAAAATCAAACATAGAGATGAACTCTAAACTTTGCCGCTCAACAAACAAAGGACTTAAGGATAATCTTTTTCTACTTAAGGCATCGGCCACCATGTTACCCTTGCCAGGGGTATATGCTATCTCAAAGTCGTAGGACGCCAAGAACTCCATCCACCTTTGCTGCCTTAAGTTCAAGTCCTTCTGAGAGAATAAGTATTTTAGCGATTTGTGATCAGTGAATAATTCGAATTTCTCGCCAAGAAGATAATGACGCCAAGACTTAAGCGCGTAAACAATAGCGGCCAACTCTAGGTCATGCGTGGGGTAATTCTTCTCATGCGCTCTCAACTGCCTTCCACCATAGGCTATTACCCTACCCTCTTGCATTAAGGCTGCGCCTAGTCCTGTCCCACAAGCGTCAGTATATACGGTAAATGGCTTACTCCCGTCTGGCAGCACTAAGACTGGGGCTGAGGTCAAAGCTCTCTTCAACCGTTGGAATGCATCATCACAATCTACGTCCCATGTGAAAACTAGGTTCTTCTTCATCAAGCGTGTCAATGGAGCTGATATCTTTGTGAAGTCTTTGATAAACTTCCTATAGTAGCCAGCCAACCCCAAGAAACTTCTCACTTCGGTAGCATTTTTAGGGACCTTCCAATCTTGGATGGCCACCACCTTTGCGGGATCCACGGCTATTCCTTCTTTGGAAACCACGTGCCCTAAGAATCGCACTTCCTTCGTCCAGAAGTGACACTTAGAAAATTTAGCTTTAAGATTATGTGCCCGTAGGGTCTCCAACACTTCCCTAAGATGTAGGGCATTCTCTTCTTCATCCTTAGAAAAGATCAAGATGTCGTCTACAAAGACTACCACGAATTTATTAAGGTACTCCCTAAACACCCTACTCATCAAATCAACAAAGTATGCGGGAGCGTTTGTCAAACCGAAGGGCATCACTAGCCATTCATAGAAACCGTCTGGAGTCCTAAAGGTAGTCTTGTCAATGCTATCCTCAGCTACTCTCAACTGATGGAAACCAGTGGCTAAGTCCAACTGCGAAAACACTGAGGCGCCAACTAACTGATCGAAGAGATCGTCAATCCTCGGTAGTGGGTGTCTGTTCTTCTTAGTAAGCTTATTAAGTTCTCTATAGTCCACACAAAGTCTAAGGGACCCATCCGCCTTCGTGGCAAATACTACTGGAGCACCCCACTCTGATATACTTCGTCTTATGAACCCCTTCTCAAGCAACTCCTTCACTTGCTTATCGAGTTCCCTCCTTTCACGTGGATCCATGTGGCGTACTGGCAAAGATAATGGTTTCGCATTATCTACAAGATATATTCGAAAATCTATCTCCCGCTTCAGAGGTAAGCCCTTCACCTCCTCAAACACATCCGAATATTCTCGGACCACTCTAACAGATTGTAGATTTTCCTCGGACGCGTCAAGCGATTCTAAATAACTTAGCATAACGGAATCTATGGGATTACAAAAGATTTCGAGAGCGTTACCAAGGCGAGTCATGAGCCTAACTACTCTCCTTTCACAATCAAGAACGGCCCCATTTCTGGATAACAAATCCATTCCTAAAATTAGCCCATATCCTGTGAAGCCCAACACATAAGCATCACATCTAAACTCAACGCTAAGTATAGAAATTTTCAAATCCAAACACATCAAGGACAAATGAGCTGAGCCCCCAATTGGATTCGAAACAACTAAGGGATCCTCTACTAAACTGGTGTTTAAGTGCAGTGATTCAACTAATGATGTAGAGATAAACGAATGCGATGCGCCCGAATCGAATAAGGTACGGACATGATGATCAAACAGAAAAACTAAGCTTTCAACAGAAATGGTTCTACCTCGTTCTTGCAGCGGTGGGACCGCGAGAGCCTGAACTTGTCCCCTAGCCTGCCCTGGTGCCATAAGAGCCTGCACCTGTCCTCCCGAGGTAGCTCCTGCCCTCTGCCCCTTCCTTGGGCAGTCCTTCACTAAATGTCCCGCATCGCCACAATGAAAACAACCAGTCTTCTTTTTCTTTCGGCAGTCCTTGCTGAGATGGATTGGGGTCCTACAGTTAAAACATTTCTTCTTTCCCTTGCCATTATTGTCTTTACCACCCTTCTTGTTTTGCTGTTGTGGTTTCTTCTGATCCCCTTTCTTCTCGGGTGCCTTATCAGCTTTAGCGCTTTTCTCCTCGTGCATGAGCGCCATTTCTACTAGCTTCTCAAAGGTGGCCCTATAGGGATGTGGGTCATGGCCAACCCTTGCAACGGTTCATTCAATCCATTCACGAACCTTAGAGCCTTCTTCTCCGGCGTGTTTACTAAGTCCAAACCAAACCTTGCTAGCTGATTAAATTTGTTGACATATTCTTTCACTGACGAGCTTCTTTGCTTCAATGTTAAGAACCTTTCCATATATAGATTTTCTTCCGCCCTAGAGAGAAACTTTGCCTCGAACCTACATCTAAAATCCGCCTAAGAGTCAACAGGACGCTCCCCATTAGTTACCTCCCACCAAAACGAGGCCTCTCCCTTCATTAGCCAAGCTGCTAATCTAACTCTCCTCCCTTCTTCCACTTCAAAGATTTCTAGCAATTCTTCCACCTCCTTAAGCCAATCTCTAGCTTCCACAAACGTTTCTGACCCTTGAAAGGTTTTCCACCCATAGCTTTAAATTCCTTGCACGTCTTTGCAAAAGTATCTACGCGAGGAGGAGGAGGAGGAATGGGTGCAACTGGTGGTGGAGGAACATTGGTCGGACCTGCGGCGGCCCTAGCCTCTAACAGCCTCCTATACCATCCTGGTATCGTTACACCGTCAGGTAGGTTAAGATCTTCAGCCATGCTGAAACGAAAAAGGAAAGATTCAAAATGGAGAATTCGAAAGATAAAGATATATGGCTATTGGGGATTATGTTTTTCTTAAAAACTTCCTCTTTAAATTTCTCATTAAAACATGTTTTTGAAAACATTTCTTCCAAAAACAACTATTTTTCTAAAGTATTTTTATCTGTTCTGGTAACCTTAAGCTCTGATACCACGTGTAACACCCCACGTCCATTAATGTCACTCACAAAGGGAATGCATTAACTTCCATGGAGGTTATAAGTGAATATAGAACAGAAAAACTACAACAAGACAGATAATAAGTAGTACTTGGAAATCTAAAACTTCATTTTATCGCAGCGGAAACATGTTTATTACATCACAAAACCATTAATCAGAGTCAAGTACTTTATCCATCTTCATAAAACAAAATACATAATCCCATTACACAAATAGCCATTAAAGAAGATAACAAGCTGGACTTTACTTCAAGGGTCCAAGCTTTCCAAAGAGATGAAGCAATCCAATCAAGCTCCACTAGAGCTGGGTCCAACCTGAGGACCTGGAGGGGAAAAAGGATAGAAATGGAGGGGGTCAGACATAAAG
Organism: Allium sativum; assembly: GCA_030737875.1. NCBI lineage: Eukaryota > Viridiplantae > Streptophyta > Magnoliopsida > Asparagales > Amaryllidaceae > Allium > Allium sativum. The sequence continues at coordinate 134,564,547 of CM060915.1, forward strand.
TCTGGCAAGTATGATAATTCTAGCAATACTATTATCAAAATAACTAACTAAGGCATAAACTGGAAGACAAGTAAATGTCTATGAACTATTAAGAAGATAAAGACAACGTTTAAGATAACGGTAAAGGCACACCTAATTGCTAACGAATGATTACTACACTGCACCGCACATTACTACACTGCACCGCACATTACTACACTGCACCGCACATTACTACACTGCACCGCACCAGTCACCCTAAAGGTTGATCCCACTTGCTTCACGCAGAAACATATAAATAGCCTTACGTACCCCTAGCTGACTACATAGGTTCCGTCTGCCCCTATCTCCACTAGGTGTACTCCACTACCCATTTTCGATCGGTTCCCTACTCGTAGATACCCGTGCTGGCCCCACAGTGGGGTGTATCACTCCCCTAAAGTGGCAACCCGATACAACTGAGAATGCACGGCTTATACCTACACGATGCAACGTCTTACCTACCAGCCCGGGTCCACACACGCATATGAAACCCGTTGGACTTGCGTTGCCACCGCTCCCCATTTTGGCATCTTATAGTCAAACCTAGTATGCGTGTCCCATCCTCGACTTGGGTCGAGCCCACAAAGATACGTTTGGGATACTGGTTTAAATGGGCCCCCACAAGCTACCTACCTAAGCTTGCCACCACTAGTATATCCGACTTAACCCTCTTAGTCATGTTCATTTACATGTGTGTTTGGTTAAGTCTTACTAATCGTATTTCACATGCCACTAAGGGCACCCACTAGATTCCTCATGCCACCCAAGGCACCTACTTAACCCCCATGTCCCACCTTACATGTTTATCTGGTTAAGTTTTTCTTAATTCATTCAGGCCATAACCTCATAAAGACCTCTCACATTAGACTGGCATTTATGGCAGCTGGATTTGCCGGGCGGTTCCGGGCAATCTTACACCATAAAAGAGTCTAACCTCGTGTCTTTACAACTGTTATGCTTTAGTTTAGGCCTAGGACCTCTCACATTGGGCTGACATTTGTGACCACAGGATTTGTCGGGCGGGTCCGGGCAGGTTTACGTCACAAACGAGTCCAACCTCGTGTCCTAAGCATTGATTATCACTTATAATCTTTTACCCCAGTTTTAATAATTCCCTATCCAAATTATTAATTAAGTCCACTTTTATTGATGTCCATAATTGACTCAATTATGGTCATCCACTCATGGTATGCAAAATCATATCAATTGCACCCCAACATCTTATTATTAAATCCTTAATATTACCCCTACCCCACGTTTATACGTTCGCTTATTCAACGCATAATATAGGCTAGACTTAAATAGTCTAACGCATAGCACAAAGATAAATTATCACAACATATAGACAATTAAAATAAATCTAATCATAATAGGGGTGAAACTTGCATAAACTACGCATGTTAAGGATCAAAAGGTGTCAACTTGTTAAATGTCACAATTTACATGATATGATCATAGCCCAAATCTATGGGTTTTTAGTCAACATAATGATGGTGTGAACTAGCATAGGCTATCACATATGTCATAGCATAGTTCTAGATGTCATAATAGATGTCATGGCATATGTTCATAACTTTTCTAATCAATCTAACTTGCATATGTGGCTTGTCATATAGATCAACATAGCCTAAACATGATGATTTAATTGATATGAACTAACTAGCATAGATGGTAACATCATTGCTTTTTTAACATGTCTGATTTATCACAACTTAGCATAGAAACTTTCAACATACATAACATCACCATAGCATGATTTACAACATATAGGATATCATCACCACATAGCATAGGATTAATAACATACATGATAACATATACGATAATTCACATCATCTACTCATAATCCATTCATGACTTAACCTAATTAAAATGATAATAATCTTGTTAAGACTATCATACTCACAATTTAGAGAAGAAAAGAGAGTGTTTTGCTTTGCTTTAGGGTTGAGAGAATTAGAATTGAATTAGCTTTTCTTCCTTCTTAGTTGGCGGCGGCTCCATTGATTTCCATGGCGACGGCATGACGGAAGCTCTTCTATTTTTAATGATGTTTAGGGGTAGTATTAGGGTGTATTTATAGGTGTAGTTAGTTGTTTTAGGCCTTTAGATAAACCCTCGGATAAATTGGAGCCGTCAGATTTCGTCACAGCCCCCAAAACCCAGCCCAAAAACCCATTCAGGTGCACCCAGGTCGCCTGGGCTCGACCAGGGAGGTCGACCCCTAGGTCGACCCTAGGGTCGACACCCATGTCGACCTGGTGGGCAGGTCTACCCCCAGGTCGACCTGGTCTGGGCGGGAATTTTTCCCGCCCAGCCTATTTGGGCTGAATTTTCGAAATTTGAATTTTCTGAATCTGTTTTGAATTTTCTGAAACTTCCGATGGCCATAACTTCTTCATACGAAGTCCAATTCACGCAAACTCGGACTCTATTTCAACCAAAATTCCGAGACGAACACAATGGCGCAACCCGTTTCCCACAATTCTCACGTCTGAGATTAGTTATTCTTTAATTTGTGAATATTAATATTAACCGAATTACGGGGTGTTACAACATATGTATAAGCAGCGGAAAACAAATAAACTTCATTTCATAAATACATGTTCATACAAAACATTTCCATAATTGTCTCATAATAACTTCCAAAACATTACATCATCATTTCTGTCTTGATTATTAAATAAAGAAGCATAAAACATAATAAAAGCTGCATAAATCTCCATAGAACGTGTCCAAAAGCCATAGCCAAGGAAAGAGAGTCCAAACCATACATCTACTATCTTGAAGCTTTCAAAGAGTCTGACTAAGCTAGGTTATTTCCTCCCTGTGGACCTGGGGGGAGGGGGAACGGAAGAAAAGAAGACGAAAGAAAAATAGAGTCAAACATAAAGCCTGGTAAGTCTAGTGACTCTTCAGTATGAGAATAAGAAAAAGGGCATGATAGGTATAAAATGGAAATAGGAAAGTGTCATAAACTAAGATAAAGCAGTTTGAACCAAATATACTATTGCACCCCACACTATATCTCTGCACATACTTGTATTGTCTCAACTGGCACCCTATGATTGGGGTGAAGTGATCCCCTTTCTAAAGATCGGCTCCTACTCGCAAAATCATATGTGTCATACGACCCCCAATGATTGTGGATACCTATGCTGGTCCCACCATGGGGTGTATCAAGTCCCATGGTGGCGGCCCGACATAATCCTAGAATGCATAGATTATACTACTGGTGCCCAGTGCCCTGTTTGTCTGCTCCGAATTTTGTGCACACCCGCACTCCGTTAGAACCCACACTGCTGCACCAACCGCCGTCGCTTCTGACTGCTTACAATCAGCCCAGTAATCGTGCCCCACCCTGCTTAGTTCCAGGGTACCATGATACCTAATTGGGTTACTGCTGAAATGGGTCCCCGTTACTAGGGTTTTTAGTCAAACATGTTAAGTGGTCAAGTGTCTGTATTTACCTAACCCCACCCATCAGTTTAATTAACATGTTGAATTGGTTAAGTGTTCTAGTTAACTTAACCCTACCATCCTGACTTGTCTATCCTTAGCTTTTTAAAGCACTGACCGCTCACATTAGACAGATATTGTTCCGGTTACTGGATGTGCCGATTGGTTCCGGGCAGGTTTACACCGTAACTCAGTCTAACCTAGGGTCCTTATTGGGCTCAATGCTTAACCTCTCACATTGGATAGGTATTGTTGTGATTACTGGACAGCCGGGCGGGTCCGGGAAAATTTACATCACAACTCAATCCAACCTCGGGTTAAGCATACTCGTATCTTCTAAATTTACATATTTGTCTCTATTACTTGTTATATGTAAATTTTTTAACAATTAAATGTTGTGGCCTACTTTCCAAGTTCATCATTTTTGGTATAAGAATTTTATACCATTTACGTGCCACCAATTATTGGCATGTGCCAAACATGCCAATACATATATTTTTCACCAATTTATGTCAAGTTTCCTATAATTACCAATGTTACCTCGTCTAAATATTAGGCTAACAATCTTAGCCTAATTTTTCATCCGCATGATTTTTAACATATAATATTAGACTAAAAACTTAGCCTAATTTAGCATACACAAAATTGGCATAAAGAAATTCATTAACATGAACATGACATAGGTGCTAACTTTACATTATCGGCATAGTCAATATGAACATCATAGGTGTGAACTTGCAAATAGGCTAAATCAACATACGTATATATGAATTTGCAACATAGGCTAAATCAACTTACATATATATGAATTTGCAACATAGGCTAAATCAATTTACATATATGTGAATTTGCAACATAAGCTTAATCAACTTACATATATGTGAATTTGCATTGAAATAAGGATCTAACTAAATAGGTGTCACATGAATTGGCGTATGATTTAGACAACATATGAGCATGTATATGAACTTAATCATTTAAGCATAGAGGTTTAGCATAAAGTATATACATGAGATCTTAATCACATACAAGCTATATAATCACATAAACATATAGGTGTAGATATGAACTAAATAACTTGTATGTGAATTTGAATAGATCCAATATCAACTAGATTAATTCACAAACATTCTAATGGATCCAACATCAAGTAAATTATATCACAAACATCCAATACCATTCACAACACAATCATTGCAACACATAGATATGAATTAACATCATCGTTATACAATAGCACAATTCCATTTCCATTTTACATCGAATCAAATATTAATTTTGTTCCCATCGAAAAAATCACTATACTTACAACAAACGACGAACTTGAATTCTGAGTTCTGAATTTGCAATGCTTTCCTTTGGGTAGATAAACATTGTTTGATTCTTGTATTTACTTTAGTTTTGCTCGTCTCTAATCTTTCTTCAAGTGGAGGCTACTCTTGGCTTCCTTCCGGCAGCATGACGGCTCTAGCTCTATTTTATTTGTGTGAATTTAGGTTGAAGACTAAGGTTGTTTATATAGAATTTAAAACTAATTAGAGCCGTCGATGAAGCTAGAGTTAATCAAGGCCATCCGTCTTGTAACAACCCGGATTTTAATAACATGTTAAAACAAGAAATCAAGGTATAATTAATTTTTAAAATGAGAATTATGGGAAACGGGTTGCGCCATTGCATTCATCTCGGAATTCTGCATGAAATAGAGTCCGAGTTTTTGAAAATCGGAGTCCGGATGAAGAAGTTATGGCCTGTAGAAGATTCAGCAAATTTCAGGCAGCATAGGACCTGGCAGGTCGACCTGGGGGTCAGATCGACCATGTGGTCGACCTTAAGTCGACCTACACCCCAGGTCGACCATGTGGTCGAGCTCCCCCCCTTACAGGTCGACCTGGTCGGCCTGTTTTGACCCAGAACCCATTTTTGAAGCCTGAGACGTGTTTTGATGGTCCAGATTGATTCTAGGGTTAATCTAAGGGCCTAAACTAGTTGCTACCCCTATAAATACATCCTACGACCAAGCCTAATTCATACAAATCATCCTTACACTGCTATGCTGCTAATTTACCCCGTGAACCATGGCCACCGCCTCCAAATTAAAGATTAAGCATTCAAACTCGATTCAAATCAAAGATCAACGCTTCTACAACAATTCAAGAGAATAGATCAGCGACATCGCAACGTTCCACGACAAATTTCTAGACTTGACTTCCGCATCTAAATTTCTTAGACCATGATCTGTAAGTTCCAGTTACTTTCAGATAAAAACTATAAATCTAATATGGGCATGTAAAATTGGAATTGATTTATGTATGATTCATATCTATTCTTGTTTTCTTCTTGGATCTTGACTATTGGGAATATTGTCTACGATGTTGAAACTATCGTTAATGGCATAAGACTATGACTACGCCTGTCACTGTGAACATAAGACCATGACTATGCCTATGACTGTGAACATAAGACTATGCCTATGACTATGACGGTGAACATAAAACTATGCCTATGACTATGATGGTGAACATAAGACTATGCCTATGATTGTGAATATAAGACTATTGCCTATAACTATGACAAGGACAATTGTGGCTAATCACCTATGAGGTTATTGCTTAGGATTATGACTATGAAATTGGATCTAAGCTTGATTTTCTATTCAGACCTATTTTCTTTATTTTTCTTGATTTTGGGGGTTTTTCTATTTAAGTTAGATCTATACATGTTCTTGAATCTAGATTATTATTTAAACCTTTTTCATGTTCATAATGTTATGCCTGCGCTGTTTTAATTATTTTATTCAGTTAGTCCATGCCTTGGAAATAAATTGATAATAGAGCAATGTTTATTATGTTGATCTATGACTGTGGTTCTATTTTATCATCATGTTGAATTAGTAATTAATGAATAAATCCATTCATATGTATATGAACTTGGAGAATAACCCATGATGACAAGTTGTGTAGTTTATCATGTTATGCAAGTTTTTGGTTGTGAAATCATATCACATATGTGACCAAATGTTAGATCTACATGTTTATGTGTATATGTTAAACCTATGTCATATTTCAAGTTCACACTTATTCATATGTTCGTGATTGATTTGCAAGTTCACATATATGTAAGTTGATTTAGTCTATGTTGCAAATTCACATATATGTATGTTGGTTTAGTCTACGTTGCAAGTTCACAGCTATGATATTCATGTTGATTGTTTTGCAAGTACACACATGGTGTTCATATTAACTATGCCAAGAATTCCAAATTTACACCTATGTCATGTTAATGAATTTCTTTATGCAAATTTTGTGTACGTTAAATTAGGCTAAGTTTTTAGCCTAATATTATGCTAAAAATCATGCGGATGGAAAATTAAGCTTAGATTGTTAGCCTAATATTTAGACGGGGTAACATTGGGAAAAATTGGTAATTATAGGAAACTTCGTATGAAACTCGCCATGAAACTCGCCATGAAACTTGACATGAATATTGTTATAACTTGAATCTGGATGTGGGCATGAAACTTGACACAAACATGACATGAAACTTGAACATGGGCATGACACTAGAATGAACATGAAAATGGCCAACCCGAGGTTGGGTTGAGTTTGAAGTGTAGTTCTGCCCGGAACCGCCCGGCAAATCCAGTTACTGCAAACAATAGGATCCAATGTGGATATTTGGTCATATCGCACTTGAAAACCCGAGGTCAGACTGAGTTGTGGTGTAATTCTGCCCGGAACCGCCCAGCATATCCAGTGACCACAACAACAGGTCTGATGTGAGAGGTTGGGGTGCATTAATGAATTAATGCCACATGATAGGGTTAAGTCATGAACATGAAATACAACACTTAACCAACTTGATACATGATTCGTAGGCGGGTTAAGTCACGAACTTGAATGACAACACTTAACCAACTTGACATGCTAGACTGATAAGGGTTACGTCACGAATTTAAATGACAACACTTAACCTATTGGACGAAAACCTTAGTTACGCGGTCTATTTCAGCGGTAACCCACTAGATATATCATGGTACCCTGGAACTAGGCCGGGTGGGGGTATGATTACTGGGCTGACTGTAAGTGACCAGAACGACGGGTGTGTTGGTGCGCCAATGTAGGTTCAGGCAGGCTATGGTCGTGCACGTGGTCCGGAGTTGAAAAAGCAGGCATTGGGCATCAATAGGTTTATCTGTGCATGCTTGATTCGTGTCGGTTGTTGGCACCATAGGGCTTGATACACCCTATGATGGACCTAGCACAGGTGACTACATTCGTGATAGGTCCGTATGACACAGACAAACGACGAGCTAGAACTTGTAGGGAGCCGATCGACTAGTGGATCGTTTCGTTGGACCTAAAAATGGGTGAATTCATGATATTGGGCCAAAGGATTATTTCATCATTTATATAAGACATGGGTTTGGGATTCTAGTACAGTTGATGCGGCAAACCTTGAATATGTGATGCTATACTTGATTTATACTTGATTTATCATGTTATCTTAGTCTATCTTGCCTATCTTGACAGCATCCTTATGTTTACTTTCAGTTTATACATGTCATGTTACCTTTATCTGTTTTTATGCTGAAAGTCACTTGGACTTACCAGTCTTTATAACTTACCCGTTTTCTTTCACCTCTTTTTCTTCCGTTTCCTCCCCAGGTTCTCAAGGAGGAAACTCTAGCACTTAGCTTGGATTTCACTTGCTTTCGGTTCAGCTCATGTATGGTTTGATCTTGAGCTATGCTATGGCTCCATTTCTGCTACCTTTGGGGAATTAAGCTCCTTTTGTTGTTTCAAGTTTATGCTTCTTTATTTATGCAAGATAGAATTTATTGTAATGGAAAATAATGACCTTGGCTATTTGATGTAAAAGGTTTTGACTCTTTTTGAAAGTAATGAAATTTAGCTTTTGAATCTTCTGCTATTTTATTTATGTTCTATCTTGTAATAATTCTGTGCTTGTTTACCTCGATAACGCTCCTCCGAAACTAGTGCATTCCCTTTGTGGGTGACCATAACGGAGGTGGGGTGTTACATTTGGTATCAGAGCAGAAGGTTACCAGACGGGGCATAAGTTTTTTTTTTTTTTAAAAAAAAATCTTCTAAAACTCTTTTCAAAACCGTTTACAAAGAAGCATTTTTCAAGAAAAGTCTAGTTTTATTTAAGGACAAATTTTCAAAATAGCCTTGTTTTTAAAACTAGTAGCAGATTTAGGCTAGTTTTGAAACTATTTGCAGAAATAGGCTTGTTTTGTCCACCTCAGCGCTGAGGTGGCAGGTTGTTTAAAAAAAATACACAAGGGCGCACTTGTAAAGTGCGCCCCTGATAAAAATATAAGGGACAAAATTTTAAAATAGGCTTGTTTTTTAAACTAATAGCAGATTTAGGCTAGTTTTTAAACTATTTGCAGAAACAGGCTTGTTTTTGGACAACTATTGCCAAAAACAAGTCTATTTCGGCAAATAGTTTCAAAACTAGCCTAAACCTGCTATTAGTTTTAAAAATAAGCATATTTTGAAAAAAATCCTTTATTTAAAGGCTATTCCCCAAAAGCCATTAGCACTATCCTTTGTTTCCTCGTTTGAATCCCAACTTTTTCTTTTCAGCATGTTTTTGAATCTTAACTTTCCAGAGGGTGTGCCAATACCTGGCTGGTTCAAGAGGTACTTAGAGGCTAGGGCCAACGATGCAGGCCCAGCAGATATTCCTCCTCTAGCTGCAGCGATTCCTCCTCCTCCCCCTCCTCGTGCAATTGCTTTCTCAAAGATCTGTAAAGATTTTAGGGCCATGGGTGGAAAGGATTTCAAGAGAACTGAATCATTCGTAGAAGCGAGGAACTGGCTCAAAGAAACTGAGGATCTGTTCGTTATCTTCGAGGTGGACGATAGGCAGAAAGTACAGTTGGCGGTATGGTTGCTCAAAGACGAAGCTTCCTATTGGTGGGAAGTCACTAACGCTGAAAGACCTGTTGACACATGGACGGACTTCCGGACAAGGTTTGAGATGAAATTCCTCTCGTAGGTTGAACAAAGTTTACAGCTGGAAAAATTCTTATCTCTTAAGCAAGGAAGTATGACGGTCAAGGAGTACATCAACCAATTCAATCAGCTGGCTCGGTTTGGACTGGACTTAGTGAATACCCCTCATAAGAAGGCTCTCCGCTTTGTCAAAGGATTGAATGAGCCACTTTACAGCTTGGCTATGACCCACGTACCTATGGGGGCTACTTACGAAAAGCTAGTAGACATAGCACTCTTAAACGAAGAAGACAAGAATGGCAAGAAGGAGGTCAAGGAGAATGAGTTTCCAAACAAGAAGGTAGGCCCCAAGAAGGGAGGCAAGAACAACAACAACAATAATGATAACAAGACACGTGAAAAAAGAAAATGCCACTTCTGTGGTATTGAGGGGCATATAGTCCAGGATTGTAGAAAGAAGAAGATGAAGATGGGAGCATGCTTTCAGTGTGGTGATATTGGACATATCAGCAAGAACTACCCTAAGAAGCAAGGGCAAGCCCCGCAAGCAGGACCTTCTGGGGGTAAATCTTTAACTTCTTCTCCTAGATGTTTTGTTTTATCTTGCTTATCTTCTCAATCCTATCTTGCGAACCTTAGGTAGAACCCTTTTGGATGTAAACATGTGATCGAAACATGTTATGATTGATGTTTGCAAATGGTTGCAAGTGGTCGCAAGTGGTTGCTCGTGGTTGCATAACACACATTAGGCACTAGATCGGCTCATACACATTTTCATATTACATATGCATGAGTTTTTATATTTGTTTATGGATGAAATTGAATGTGTTATAATGTGGATGTTGCATATGGATGGATGTTTGTGCACATATATAGTGTTTATGTGACTAGGACTATTTGCATACATGTTGGATTCATGACACTAAACATATTTTGCATTAGGAAGATCAATCAGGCATGATCATTTGCATTAAATAAGGAACATATACATACACTTTCTGCATATGTTCATACAGTATTAGAAATCTCTTAAGGACAATGGATGCCTGTGATTGATGATTGATTAGATGGATGATTGGATGGTAGGACACATTTTTCTTAACTTGAAGATTTCGGGGACAAAATCCTTTAAGGAGGGGAGAATGTAACAACCCGAATTTTAATAACATGTTAAAACAAGAAATCAAGGTATAATTAATTTTTAAAATGAGAATTATGGGAAATGGGTTGCGCCATTGTGTTTGTCTTGGAATTCTGCATGAAATAGAGTCCGAGTTTTCGAAAATCGGAGTCTGTACGAAGAAGTTATGGCCTGTAGAAGATTCAGCAAATTTCAGGCAGCACAGGACCAGGCAGGTCGACCTGGGGGTCAGGTCGACCTACCCCCCAGGTCGACCTCCTCCCTTACAGGTTGACCTGGTCGGCCTGTTTTGACCCAGAACCCATTTTTGAAGCCTGAGACGTGTTTTGATGGTCTGGATTGATTCTAGGGTTAATCTAAGGGCCTAAACTAGTTTCTACCTCTATAAATACATCCTAAGACCAACCCTAATTCATACAAATCATTCTTACACTGCTATGCTGCTAATTTACCCCTTGAACCATGGCCGCCGCCTCCAAATTAAAGCTTAAGCATTCAAACTCGATTCAAATCAAAGATCAACGCTTCTACAACAATTCAAGAGAATAGATCAGCGACACCGCAACGTTCTACGACAAATTTCTAGACTTGACTTCTGCATCTAAATTTCTTAGACAACGATCTGTAAGTTCAAGTTACTTTTAGATAAAAACTATAAATCTAATATGGGCATGTTAAATTGGAATTGGTTTATGTATGATTCATATCTATTCGTGTTTTCTTCTTGGATCTTGACTATTGGGAATATTGTCTACGACGTTGAAACTATTGTTAACGGCATAAGACTATGACTACGCCTATGACTGTGAACATAAGACCATGACTATGCATATGACTGTGAACATAAGACTATGCCTATGCCTATGACTATGACGGTGAACATAAGACTATGCCTATGACTATGACGGTGAACATAAGACTATGCCTATGCCTATGATTGTGAATATAAGACTATTGCCTATAACTATGACAAGGACAATAGTGGCTAATCACCTATGAGCTTATTGCCTAGGATTATGACTATGAAATTGGATCTAAGCTTGATTTTCTATTCAGACCTATTTTCTTTATTTGTCTTGATTTTGCGGGGGTTTTCTATTTAAGTTGGATCTATCCGTGTTCTTGAATCTAGATTATTATTTAAAGCTTTTCATGTTCATAATGTTATGCCTGCGATGTTTTAATCAATTTATTTAGTTAGGTCATGCCTTGGAAATAAATTGATAATAGAGCAACGTTTATTATGTTGATCTATGCCTGTGGTTCTATTTTATCATCATGTTGAATTGGGAATTAATGAATAAGTCCATTCATATGTATATGAACTTGGAGTATAACCCGTGATGACAAGTTGTGTAGTTTATCAAGTTATACAAGTTTTAGGTTGTGTAATCATATCACGTATGTGACCAAATGCTAGATCTACATGTTTATGTGTATATGTTAAACTTATGTCATATTTCAAGTTCACACTTATTCATATGTTTGTGATTGATTTGCAAGTTCACATATATGTAAGTTGATTTAGTTTATGTTTCAAATTCACATATATGTATGTTGGTTTAGTCTACGTTGCAAGTTCACACCTATGATATTCATTTTGATTGTTTTGCAAGTACACACCTATGGTGTTCATATTGACTATGCCAAGAATGCCATGTTTACACCTATGTCATGTTAATGAATTTCTTTATGCAAATTTTGTGTACGTTAAATTAGGCTAAGTTTTTAGCTTAATATTATGCCAAAAATCATGCGGATGGAAAATTAGGCTAAGATTGTTAGCCTAATATTTAGATGGGGTAACGTTGGAAAAAATTGGTAATTATAGGAAACTTGGTATGAAACTCGCCATGAAACTTGACATGAACATTGTTATAACTTGAATCTGGATGTAGGCATGAAACTTGCCTTGAAACTTGACACGAACATGACATGAAACTTGAACATGGGCATGACACTAGAATGAACTTGAAAATGGCCAACTCGAGGTTGGGTTGAGTTTGCAGTGTAATTCCACCAGGAATCGCTCAGCAAATCCAGTTACTGCAAACAATAGGATCCAATGTGGGTAGTTGGTCATATCGCACTTGAAAACCCGAGGTCAGACTGAGTTGTGGTGTAATTCTGCTTGGAACCGCCCGGCATATCCAGTGACCACAACAGGTCCGATGTGAGAGGTTGGGGTGCATTAATGAATTAATGCCACATGATAGGGTTAAGTCATGAACATGAAAGACAACACTTAACCAACTTGATACATGATTCGTAGGCGGGTTAAGTCACAAACTTGAATGACAACACTTAACCAACTTGACATGCAAGACTGATAAGGGTTAAGTCTCGAATTTAAATGACAACACTTAATCTATTGGACGAAAACCTTAGTTACGCGGTCCATTTCAGCGGTATCCCACTAGATGTATCATGGTACCCTGGTACTAGGCAGCGTGGGGCACGATTACTGGGATGACTGTAAGCGACCAGAACGACGGGTGTGTTGGTGCGCCAGTGTAGGTTAAGGCAGGCTATGGTCGTGCGCGTGGTCCGGAGTTGAAAAACCAGGCATTGGGCATCAGTAGGTTTATCTGTGCATGCTTGATTCGTGTCCGTGGTTGGCACCATAGGGCTTGATACATCCTATGGTGGACCTAGCACAGGTGACTACATTTATGATACGGCCGTATGACACAGACACATGATGAGCTAGAACTTGTAGGGAGCCGATCGACTAGTGGATCATTTCGTTGGACCTGGAAATGGGTCATTTCATGATATTGGGCCTAGGGATTATTTCATGATTTATATAAGACATGGGTTTGGGATTCTAGTACAGTTGATGCATCGAACCTTGAATATGTGATGCTATACTTGATTTATACTTGATTTATCATGTTGTCTTAGTCTATCTTGCCCATCTTGACAACATCCTTATGTTTACTTTCAGTTTATACATGTCATGTTACCTTTATCTGTTTTTATGCTGAAAGTCACTTGGACTTACTAGTCTTTATGACCGACCCGTTTTCTTTTGCCTCTTTTTATTCCGTTTTCCCTCCAAGTTCTCAGGGAGGAAACTCTAGCACCTAGCTTGGATTTCACTTGCTTTCGGTTCAGCTCATGTACGGTTTGATCTTGAGCTATGCTATGGCTGCATTTCTGCTACATTTGGGGAATTAAGCTCCTTTTGTTGTTTCAAGTTTATGCTTCTTTATTTATGCAAAAAAGAATTTATTGTAATGGAAAATAATGACCTTGGCTATTTGATGTAAAAGGTTTTGACTCTTTTTGAAGGTATTGAAATTTAGCTTTTGAATCTTCCACTGTTTTATTTATGTTTTGTCTTGTAATAATTCTGTGATTGTTTACCTCGATAACACTCCTCCGAAACTAGTGCATTCCCTTTGTGAGTGACCCTGGTAGAGGTGGGGAGTTACACGTCTCAAGAGAAGCCAATCAGAAAGTGACAAATCAGCCCTAGTGACACAGCCAAGCCCCAGAAACCGAGCCAGGAGCAGACCAAGCAGGCCAGGTTGACCCCCAGGTCGACTACATAGTCGACCTGGATACCTAGGTCGACTCCCAGGTCGACCCCCTGGTCGACCTGGGTCCTAGGCGGGAAAATTCCCGCCCAGCCCAGTTCTGGTCCAGTTTTGAATTTTGAACATGTTTTCGGGCTGTTTGAATTTTAAATCGAATTCTGAAACTTCCAGAGGTCATAACTCCTTCATACGGAGTCCGATTTACGCAAACTCGGACTCTATCTCAAGCAGAATTTCGAGATGAATGCAATGACATAACCCGTTTCCCTTAATTCTTTCATTCAGAATTAATTATACTTTAATTTGTTAATTTACTGTTAATAGAAAATTCGGGGTGTTACAATAAGAGTTTTAATTTCACATCACGGGGAATTAACCTAATTTTCCTATTTTTTGGGAGTTTGAAGTGCAGTTGTTTTCCACAATTCCAAGCGCGAACAAATTGGCTTGAATCACCACAAGAAGTAGCGCGGTTGGATTGGGATTAAAATCGAACGTATTACAACCGACTAGCATAATGCTTGAGAAATGAACTTGTTTGAATTGATAACTCATATATGCACATAGGATATGGATATATGGTCGGATCATCAACTTCGGGATTTGAATCCAATCACAATGTAATCGCGATTCGATCCAAGTATTATGACCGTGGTCGACGATGAAAACAATTTATTTATAAAACTAAATATAATTGCCATGTTCCAAGATGTTTTTTTACATGGAGTCTTGGCCTCGAGGGATGTCATAAGTGACTTTCGTGATGTCGAGACTTCGATTTTGAACCATCTTCTCTACATGGTGGGTTTACTTGCAGATGGTCACTGCACGGTTCATGGAGAAGATGATAATGAGGATGCGAAAACTAGTGAAGGAAATGGACCCCTGGGCCGGCTTCCTGTGATGTTCCTCGATTGTGCTTCTCGACGTGCCTCCAACTGATTGAGAAGTGGCCGGAGCTCAGATGGAGGCAGATGGCCATGAGGACAATAAAGAGGAGGTTTTCGTTGGACAAATGGGCTTGCCTTTTACTCCACTTCCATCTTTGATGAAGGAGACAAGTTATGGAGTGGGTCGCAAATTGGTATCTTTAGCGAGAACCTCGGAAACCACTACGTTAACGGAAGTAACCGCGGGAACTAGTGGAGGACATAAGTTTCCCTTGGAGGATAAAATCATATGGTGGCAGAAGGCCAAGACAATAGTGAAGAGAAGGTTTCCCTAGGAGGAGAGGGTCTGTTTTTCACTCCCTCTCTGTCTCCGAAGAGGAAGGCGCAATTGGGAGAGATTTCCAAACTAGTTTCTCCAACGACGACTCAGTGGCCACTACATTAATGGAGATGTTTGCTCTAAGTGATTGAGTACCTTTACACTTTTTGGTAGCCATATTTGTGTAAGGTAAGTCATCATTTCACGTAGATTTGTATTACCCACAAGTCCATATACTGAGGGACAAAGTTGGACACTTAAGTTAATAGACGTCGCGAGTTATTGGTTAAAGACTCAAGTTGACTTTAGGAGGTAGACCACTTCACAAGGTTTGAGTCTTGGTAAAGACTTTAGGTGGTGCGCTTATGCATGCCTGTCGATCATTTTCATGACTTGACTTACTATCCATAGCTTGAGCAAGGTCTGCTCTTTAGGTGACCATGTTTACAATTTCAAACAGTGTATTGAAGTACAAGGTTGCAATGGAACAATTCTTTGTAAATAAAAAATAAGGTTTACATAAGGTGTAAATTGAGCAAGATGAAACAACGGTATGAAGTTGATGCCTAAGCCACTTACTTTTTCTACAATCTTGCTTGGTCTAAAACATAATCCCTGAGGATATAGTTGCTAGCCAAGGTTCCAGTTGGTTGAAATTCTTGGTGAACATTGAGTGGATTGATAATTTCATTTCGGGGATCCTGTCTGTACTGCTCTAGATTTACCATGCAAACAAGCTTTTCCATGTCGTCCTTTTAGTGGAAGCATTCGTTTGTGTCATGGCCAGGGATGCTGTGAAAAAAGAAGTATTTTATAGATTCTTTTGCATTGTCCAGTGGTTCTCTAAGATTTGGTTTCTTATACTGCATGACATTGCAGGTTTCGAGGTAAATGTTCTTGAGGTAGTTGTTGAGCGGAGTGTATTTGTCGAAAGATTAAAGTCTTGGTTTTTTCCTCTTCTTGTTGCGACTACCTCCATTGTTTACGCCTCGAGCGGGTTTGTTCAGAGCATTGGGATCGGAGTTGTTAAAGCTTTGGACTTCATCTCGACAAGATGGTCGTAGCATGAAGCTTGATTTTTGCGCGTTTCTTCTTGGCATAGGAAAAGTTGGCTTTCTCATAGAAGATTTCCAAATTCTCGGGTTGATTTCGGTTAATCCATGCTCTAAATTCAGAATTTGGAAGTACTCCTTTAGCAAGTTAGGCTAGAGTAGTACGGCGCCCAGGGTCCACAGTTCCTGCCAATGCATTGTTAAATCTTTCGAGGTAGCTCTTAGAGTTTACCTAGTGCCTTGGTAGATATACATATCGAATTGTTTGATCAAATCTCTGTCGAGCTGATCGAAGGTCGAGATGGTTTTTAGCGGGAGTGAGAGAACCACAACAGAGGAACACCTTCTAGAAAGATGAGGAAGCACTTGTGTAAGACCCCGTAATTTTAATAAGAACATTATAATGATAAATTAAAGAATACTTAATTGGATATTGGAAATTAAGTAAAATAGACTAAGCCATTGCGTTCGTCTCAGAATTCTGCATGTGATAGACTCCGAGTTTGCATAAAACGGACATTATATGAAGAAGATATTAAGTTTTGAAGTTTGTATACATATAAGAAAAATATATATATAAAAACCAGTCCAGAAATTTAAAGTCGAATAGTGGGAGGACGAGGGAAATCGACCCATTGGGGGTCCACCCACACAAAGGGGTGTCGACCCCACCCAGATTTAGGGTAGATCCATTCCCTGCACTTAGACTTGTTTCTTGACCTGATTCGTTGGCTTGCGGCTATAAATAGGACCTCATTTCTATTGTTTTATTTACCCAAAACAATGAAGACAACGAGATGCTGCCCCAACTCATATTTAATTAACTTATTCTTTTGCAACAACGACTTATACGTATATAAGAATCTATATTACAACTTCAACGCTTTTTTCCCCAGTTCTTTAGATATAGTCCCTGTGAGTTTGTGTTGCTTTTCGATATAAACATTTAATAAGTAAACCTGGCATGTTTATAAGTCTGGATCTAAACCTATGCCTATTAGTAACCTAAATCATAACTAAACAAATCTGCCATTACTTGTACACCTAATCTAATATTCAGTCCTTTCATGCCTTTCTCTACTATGCCAATATCTTTTATCATATGCATATTCTGTTATTATGCCCATTTTTGTTATCATATGCCTATTTTGTTATTATGCCCATATGCCTATTTTGTTGTCATGCCTAGTTCTGTTCTCTTCTCTCTCTCTCCTTTCCTTTTTATTATTATAGCCAGGCTACCTTCGAGCCTAGGCCTATCGCTAAATATACGAACGAACGAAATTGGGAATGGTTGGGAATTATAAATTGGGGGCATAACTTGTATTGTAAAACATGACTGCGATTTGGGGGCATAACCTATACGTGGTCTAAGACTTTAATTTGGGGCATATCATACATGATGACTTGGTAGGAAAGTCAACTGTAGAAGGTCCGGCAATAATAGATTCTCCTTTCTATCCATTTTATGTTGACCATGTTGGAAAGTCAAAGGAGACCTAAGTAGCACTCCAAGACTAGATAGATGAATTGTAGGAAAAATGAAGTTTTTAGTCTCTCATTGAAAGCACTAGAATGTTAATGCGAAAAAGTTGGAACAATACCCAATGAGTTCCAAGACAATGTAACTAGTCGTCCAATGCAGAAATTATGCTGGAAAATAAATCAATAGTATTTCATAGTGGTTTGGTCCATGGGAACCTACATCCACTTTGAAGGTTTTGCTCTTTTCATTCACTTTTTATGTCAAAGTATAATAGTTGGTACAATAATTCTCAATGATTACAATGGAAATGGTGGAATGTATGTTCTATAAGGTCCTAAATGGAGCTCATGTTCTTCTTCTCTAAATGTCTGTGCAGCCCAAAAGGTCCAGGGGGGTCCAAAAAGGGGTAGTTTTCTTCTTTTCGGAGTGATTGAGCAAGCTTGACATCAAAGAGGCAACATCTTCTTCCCAAAGTTGTCAAAAGATCAAAAATCTAACCCTTTTCTCTGATCATAATGATGGGTATTTATAGGAAGAAGGAGCAGGTAGGATACATGGGCATATGCCCACAATCTTCATATCCCGGGATCGGTACGTATCCTAGGATACTAAGCCTTTTTTCTGCCTCGCTCCCTGAATCTTAAACTCCCTTGCTTTCGTATCCCATCTTCCCAAGCCAACATCGTATACTGCATTGTTTACTTCAAGCCTTGTGAGATGTTGGTAAATGCTAATCTGTGGAATGACCCTATAAATATACGAAATATACTGGATAAAGCGGGATACGAAAGTGAAGGCTCGGGAATGTGCAGTTGGGATACGAATTATGGAGTTAGTTTCAAAATATGAAATATTAAAGGAAGTGGAGATACGAGAAGTTGTAGACTCTGGGATATGAAATTCGGCGTGTGACTTCAGGATAAGAAATTTGGTGGAGAGGCATACCGATCGCGAAGTACTTAGTTGTTTACGAGCATTTTCGACAAGCCTTAACGACTATACTTGAACGACGACATCTGGGCTTGATTCCCATATGCTTTGGCAGCACTTTTGGGTCGTTTAACCATGAGATGGGCCTAGTCGTCTGGGCCTGTATTGCTTCTGGTAGCCAGACCTAAAGGCCGGGTAACAAATACCAAATGTAACAACCCTCTCGTAGTGGACATAAATTTAGACCTAGAAAAGGACCATCGGAACTTAGAGACATTCTGAACATGTCATTAGTTTTATATGAAAAAATAACAGAGCCAGACATCAGATCTCACAGGTGAATGGATACAATATAATAGCTAAACAGATGTACCATATCATAAAATATCATAACTTTAAATACATCAGATCCCAAATGTCATAAATAAAAATTCAAGCTACATAACAATAAAATTGAGATGCAATAATAATAGTAAACTAAGTAATAATCGCCATTTCCAAGATCCATTATCCACATGAATGTATTACATGCTTCATCATCCTCCTGTCTAACCTATGTTGTTAAGAGAAGGGGGTCAAAACAACAATTCTGGTGAATAAAATTCTTTAAGCTTAAAAAGGAAACCTTATTCCCTGTACTTGGCAGTATAAAACCTATCAGGTTTATGTTTAGGAAATGTAAACACATATATACGAATTTCTACATTAATTGGAAATAGTGAACCTTTCTTGGTCACTTAAGACCATTAAAATATGGGTGGATTCCCATGATCACTTAATACCTTCTGGCGGCCCTAGTCACTTATGACCTTGTTTTCTAGTAGACTACGTCATTTCATGTATACACACACATACTCTTAAGGTAATGTTAGTGATGGTAACCAGCTAGTTAATACTGAGTTTTAGGTAGACACTCAACGTTATTTGTGACCCTCTCAGCGGGCCCTACATTATTATCTTGCTGACATTACAAGTGAACTTCCAGCCACTTAATGCTTCCCTTAGACAAGCATTTCTCCTTACATGCTAAGTAAAACTCTTAATAGCCAATTGCTAGATATTCCCTTGCTTAGCCTCTATATAAGAAGCAGACAACTTCTAGAAAATTACCTCACTCATTCTAGACCATTTAATACCTCATAATTATTAAAGAAAGACGAACCTACATACATTTTAATACCTAATACGGGCAAGCCTTATGACTTTATTCCAAACCTAAAGGATGGACCATTAGGCGGGGACTAAGTCCAACTACTTAATACCCTCATAAGTTGGATCAACCACTTAACATCCTGTCGAGGCAGGCCTATCACACGCTAAATAGCCAATGGCACTAGACATCTCATATTAACCTGACTTCTTATAGCTAGTGGACCGAAGGGAAGAAGCTTAAATGAAAAATGAAAAATACTACAAATTTAAGGTAAATAAAATAGCTATGGAAAAGGAAAAGGAAGATCTTACAAATATTACTGAAAGGGAGGATGAATTATGTAACACCCCACCTCCGCTAGGGTCACTCACAAGGGGAATGCACTAGCTTTGGTGGTGCATTATCTAGGTAAACATACACAGAAATATTACAAGACAGAACAAATATAAAACAGCGGAAGAAAAACCAAATTTCATTTCTTTAAAATCTAGTAAGGTCTAAAGCCTTTTACGTCAAAATGCCATTAAATTCCATTACATCGAAATCTGTCTTGCAATAGTAAAGAAGCATAAAACCACAGTCATAAATCATTCCCCAAGTAAAAAAGTAAAGAAGCCATAGCCAAGAAAGGTCCAAGCCATATATGATGATCTTGAAGCAGAAAGAAGTCCAAACTAAATAGTAGTGCTTCCTACCTGAGAACCTGGGGGGGGGGGGGAGGACGGAAGAAAAAGAGGCGAAACAAAACGGGTCAGTCATACAGACTGGTAAGTCCTAGTGGCTTTTATCTTAGAAACAAGTAAAAGTAACATGACATGTATAAACTGAGAGTAAACATAAGAATGATGACAAGATAGGCAAGTTAAACTAAGATAACAAGATAAACTATGGTAACAAGATAAACTAAGGTCACAAGGAAAACTAAGGTAACAAGATAAGCTACGTATAGCATCGCATGTTTAACATTCTCTGCACTAACTGTACTAGTACCCCAACCCGTATCATCCTTTCCATGTATATGTACAGTCCCTTGCCGTATATCGTAGGGTTTCATCATGAATTTCTATACTACTTCAACGTAGTGCCACCATCCTTGAAATCATTTGGACTGCCACCCTTGTTCTGGCTAGGTTTCTTTACCATGAATTATCACGTGTTCAACTAGGATTTATGCCACCTAGGACCACTAGGGATTATGCTAGCTATTGAACATTTTCTAGATTTGTTTAGGGTTTATGCCACCTAGGACCACTAGGGATTATGCTACCTAACAAATTTCACGTAACGATCTATTAATCGATCGGCTCCCTACAAGTCCTAGCTCGTTCATGTGTCTGTGTCATACGGCCCAATCACGAAATGTAGTCACCTGTGCTAGGTCCACCATAAGGTGTATCAAGCCCTATGGTGCAACCCATCGACACAAATCAAGCACGCACAGATAAACCTACTGATGCCTGCTTTTTCTGCTCTGGAGTGTGTGCACGCCCACACTGCGTTAGAACCTACACTGGCGCACCCACACAGCCGTCGTTCTGGTCGCTTACAATCAGCTCAGCAATTGTGCCCCACCCTGCCTAATTCCAGGGTACCATGATAAATCTAGTGGGTTACTGCTGAAACGGACAGCATAACTAGGGTTTTCGTCTAGTAGATTAAGTGTTGTCATTTAAATTCGAGACTTAACCCCATCGGTCTAGCATGTCAAGTTGGTTAAGTGTTGTCATTCAAGTTCGTGACTAAACCCGTCTATGTGTCATGTCAAATTGGCTAAGTGTTGCCGTTTAAGTTCATGACTTAGCCCTATGAATCATGTGTCAAGTTGGTTAAGTATATTCAAGCGGTTCATGGCTTAACCCTACCAAATCATTGTGTTCAATTAGTTAAGTATATTCAAGCGGTTCATGACTTAACCCTATCAAATCATCGTGTTAAATTAGTTAAGTATATTCAAGCGGTTCAGGACTTAACCCTATCAAGTCATCGTGTCAAATTGGTTAAGTATATTCAAGCGGTTCAGGACTTAACCCTATCAAGTCACCATGTCAAATAGGTTAAGTATATTCAAGCGGTACATGACTTAACCCTATCAAGTAATCGTGTCAAATTGGTTAAGTATATTCAAGCGGTACATGACTTAACCCTATCATGTGGCATTAATTCATTAGTGCACCCCAACCTCTCACATCAAACCTGTTGTTGTGGTCACTGGATATGTCGGGCGGTTCCGGGCAGATTTACACCACCACTCAGTCTGACCTCGGGTTTCAAGTGCGATATGACCAACTACCCACATTGGATCCTATTGTTTGCAGTTACTGGATTTGCCGGGCGGTTCCGGGCAGATTTACACTGCAAACTCAACCCAACCTCGAGTTGGCCATTTTCATGTTTATTCTAATGTCATGTCCATGTTCAAGTTTCTTGTCAAGTTCATGTCAAGTTTTCAAGGCAAGTTTCCTATCAAGTCAATGTCAGGTTCGTGTCCATATCCAGGTTCAAGTTATAATAGCGTTCATGTTTCAAGTTTTGCCTTTTATCAGGTTCATAATTCATGTTCATAATTGATTCATGTTTTTCCTATTCTACCCAAATCGTATTCCCATCGCACGTAAACGTGAATCGATCCATATTATAAGTAAACCCAAACCTCAGAATAAAGGGAATAACATCAAAACTATGATAGGAAAAAGAGACGAGCATAAAGCGATAAAAGGGGTTACAGGACTAACATGATATAACTTGAGATAATTGGTTACAACATCACTGGCATAAAGGATTTCAAATCCAGCAAGATAAGATGATAGTCATGGTAAACGCTGACATAAAAGAATAGGTATGCGAAAGCAAGCCAAATACAAGGATAATGGATCCAATGGTTTCGGTGTACATAATAGCGAATAAACTAAGCAAGTCACACCCTCGGTATGAGATCCAACAAACTACAAATTCGGTATACAACATGGGTTTCAATAAACTATAATAGTCCCAAGTAATTAACCCCTACAGTCATAGTCATGGTCCTAGGTAAAAATCTCATAATTAAGAACCCTAAGCAATTAATTACAATAGTCATGGTTAATTATCGAAAATAGGTCTAGGCAATAGTCATAGGCAACTAACAGTAATAGTTTCAAAGTCATGGTCATAGATAATGGCCTTATGTTCATAATCATAGGGAATAATTCTCATAGTCAATAGTCATAGTTGATTAGCCACAATTGTCCTTGTCAGAG
The DNA here is from genome assembly GCA_030737875.1 of Allium sativum. NCBI lineage: Eukaryota > Viridiplantae > Streptophyta > Magnoliopsida > Asparagales > Amaryllidaceae > Allium > Allium sativum. The sequence goes on from CM060915.1 coordinate 134,587,760, forward strand.
TCATAGGCAACAGTCTTACGTTCACCGTCATAGGCACGTGCATAGTCTTATGTTCACAGTCTTATGTTCTTAGTCATAGGCATAAGCATAGTCTTATGTTCATCATCATAGGCAAAACCTTATGTCCACAGTCTCATAGGCATATTAAGGTTTATAGACATGAAAGAATTTTATTTACAACATGAATAGGCCCCAAACAGAAATATTTCCACAAGTCAAGAACCAAGAATTTATGTTACAATCTAGCGTCTGAATAATAAACTAGGTCCAACGACATGAATTGGCATGATTCAGTCGATAAGAAATAACCCAAAATCATAGATTCAAGAAGAGATAAGAACAGATCCAAATAGATAATCAAGCTTATGTCTAATGTAACACCCCGTTGTCTTTATCTTTTATCTTAGTTTAGTTGACTGCTTAGTGTAGCCATTCATCCCCATTAGTTACCGTATATCAGTTTATGTCTTCTCTGGTTACTTTAACGATTGTATTGTTAAAGTTATAGGACTCGCTCAGACTTATGTCTGACCCCGTTGTTTTTATCTTTTTCCCAACCCTCAGGTCCTACGGTGGATCCTAGCAGTAGTGGAGCTTGATCGGATTGCTGTTCCAGTCTTTAGGAGCTTGGATAGATGTAAAGCTCCAGTTACCCAGTTATCTTTTCTTTCGTCATGGCTATTGTATGTGAGTGGGATTATGTACTTCTTTATTTTGATGGATATTGTACTTGACTTTTATTGTGGTTTTATGATGTAACCAGACATGTTTTACTTCCGCTGTTATGAGATGATGTTTTAAATTTCAAGTATTATTTATATCTGTCTTGTTGTAATTTTTCTGTTCTATATTCACTAAAATACTCCACCGATGCTATGGCATTCCCTTAGTGAGTGACCATAGCGGGAGTGGGGTGTTACATCTAATTTCATTTTATTCCATGTCCATATCAAATTTAACAAGTTTCAATCTCAAAGTAACTTGAACTTACAGAGCGTGGATTGAGAATTAGAGTGCAGAGATTTGATTCTAGAAACGGTTGTTGCAGTTGTTGAATCTTTATTTGTTTAGTTTTGTTCTAGTTGAAAACCCCCAATTTGCAATCCCTAGATGTTGTCTTGACGAAGAAGAAGTAGTCATCCTCTCTTTAATTTAATTATTTTCAGAAGCAGCATAAGGACAGAATGAAATGGTGTGGAGAGAATGAGGCTAGGGGTGAGTTTATATAGGATTGGGCAGACGGATCTGGATAGAAAATGAGTCTAAATGCATCAGGATGCATCTAGTTCTAGAAGTGGGCTCGGGAGGCAGGTCGACCCCCAGGTCGACACAATGGTCGACCTGGTCCCTGGGAGGTCGACACTATAGTCGACCCCCAGGTCGACCAGGTCCATGGGCAGGAATTTTTCCACCCAGCCTGTTCTGGGGTTTGAATTCGTATTTCGAATTCGAATTTCGGGCTGTTTTTTATTCTGAAAATTCATGAAACTTCAGAGGGTCATATCTCTCTTATACGGACTCCGATTTTCGAAAACTCGGACTCTATTTCATGTAAAATTTGGAGACGAACGCAATGGAGTAACCGGTTTCCCCTGATTCTGATTTTAAAATTTAATTCTGCCTTGATTTCTTGTTTTAACATGTTATAAAAATATGGGTTGTTACATTCTCCCCTCCTTAAAGGATTTCGTCCCCGAAATCTTCAAGTTAAGAATAATGTGTCCCACCATCCAATCATCCATTACTCAATCATCAATCACAGGTATCCATTGTCCTTAAGAGATTTCTAATGTTGTATGAACATATGCAGAAAGTGTGTGTATATGTTCCTTATCTAATGCAAATGATCAGGCCTGATTGATCTTCCCAATGCAAAATATGTTTAGTGCCATGAATCCAACATGTATGCAAATAGTCCTAGTCATATAAACACTATATGTGTGCTCAAACATCCATCCATATGCAACATTCACATGATAACACATTCAATTTCATCCATAAACAAGTATAAACACTCATGCATATGCAATATGAAAATGTGTCTGAGCCGATCTAGTGCCTAATGTGTGTTATGCAACCACGAGCAACCACTAGCAGCCACTTGCAACCATCAATCATAACATGTCTCAAACACATGTTTACACCTAATTGTTCCTACCTAAAGGTATAGTCGAACGATAGAAGCAAGTAAAACTTTGTGCCCATTAGGCAATGTCAAAGCTGGAAATCTATGTCACATATATACTGAATAGGAGAAGAACTCCCTAAGCACCAGCCCAAAACCCAAAAAGTTTAGTCAACCCAACGGATACCCTTAAGCCCCAACATGTATTACAACAAGATGAGTCATACTCCTTATGGGGTTTGCAACAGAAATAAGATTGAGAATAGGACCGAGAGGATATACATAAAAGAGCATGCAAGTAAGCTCTATTGGAAAAGAGGGATCAAGGATATACTCTTAAAAAGAGATATGATGCGCGTATCTAGTCTTCAATCTTCTAAGTCGCATTTCCTTGAGCTTAACTCCATTGTGCTTTGTCCGTCTTTAACTTCATAATTTCTTAATTCTTGTTTCCAAAATATGAGTTGGAACTCATTTCACTGTTGTCTCTCGTCCCATTTTCCCTTATCCTCCTTCTAGTATACTCGGCTCAAACATAACTGCGTACTCATGGTTTCATGCGAGCTCTCCAAAATTCACTAGTGAATCCTGGATCTCGTTTATAGGTATTCCATGCAGAAGGATTGTCTCTTGCAAATAAACAGATGTCAACCATATTGCCAAATGTACTTACTAAGGTAATTTCCTATAACTCATGCATAAGCGAAATGAACCATCCACCGTAGTGGCGAACACTACTCGGGATCAATAGATGTATCAAGAGATTCTAGGTAACTAAGCATGGCAGAACCCTAAGGGTTACACTAGACTTCGAGGGCATTACCAAGGCAAGTCAAGAGTCTAACTACCCTCTTTTCATATTTGAGAATGGTATCATTTCTGGATAACCACTCCATCCCTAGAATCAACCCATTGCCCAAAAGCATAAGCTTTACTTCTAAACTCAACACTTAGCATGGACATTCTCAAATCCAAACAAGTCATGAATAAATGAGCCGATTCCCCAACAGGATTTGAGACAAAAATGGGATCCTCTACTACGCTAGTACTAAGGTGCAGAGACTCAACTATCGAGGCAGAATTAAAAGGATGCGATGTATAAAAAAACAAAGTTCCCACGGTATGATTGAAAAGAGAAGCTTTTTAACAGAAACGTTACCACCTCTCTTAGGTATGCTAGTAGTGAGAGCATACAATTGCCCTCTCGACGATCTTGTTCTTTGCCCTTGTCCTTGTCCTATAATACTTATTACATGTCCCTTTTTACCATACTAAAGATATTCTCTCTTGTCATGGGTTTTTATTATTCTTTCACTTGGCTTCTTTCCTTTCACCTTTTTTCCTCTTCGTGGATTAAGCCATATCAACGAGTTTCTCATCCTTAGACTTGTGTTCTTTATCCTCGTTCCTACTATCCTTGTATAGCTTGTTTGAAAACTTTCTCGAAATCTACTTCCATCGCATGGCAACCCTACAAAGCTTGAGGTAAGATTAGTCGCAAGTAAAACTACTACGGCTACAGATGGAGGTTGGACACTACTTTGCCCTCCGACATGTGTCGCATGCCTACAAACTATGGTGAAAAAGAAAGAGAGAAGAGACTCAAGGAGAGAATCAAAAGATAGTGCATATGGCTTTGGGGAATATGCCTTTCGTAAAACAAAACTTTTCTTTAGAAAAATGCTTCTTTGTAAATGTTTTGAAAATAATTTCAGAAGGTTTTTAAAAGCTTTTGCCCAGTCTGGTAACCTTCTGCTCTGATACCAAATGTAACACCCCTCCTCCGTTAGGGTCACTCACAAGGGGAATGCACTAGCTTTGGTGGAGCATTATCTAGGTAAACATACACAGAAATATTACAAGACAGAGCATATATAAAACAACGGAAGAAAAAACAAATTTCATTTCTTTAAAATCTAGTAAGGTCTAAAGCCTTTTACATCAAAATGCCATTAAATTCCATTACATTGAAATCTGTCTTGCAATAGTAAAGAAGCATAAAACCACAGTCATAAATCATTCCCCAAGTAAAACAGTAAAGCAGCCATAGCACAGAAAGGTCCAAGCCATATATTATGATCTTGAAGCAGAAAGAAGTTCAAACTAAATAGTAGTGCTTCCTCCCTGAGAACCTGGGGGGAGGGGGGAACGGAAGAAAAAGAGGCGAAACAAAACGGGTCAGTCATACAGAATGGTAAGTCCTAGTGTCTTTCAGCTTAGAAACAAGTAAAAGTAACATGACATGTATAAACTGAAAGTAAGCATAAGAATGATGACATGATAGGCAAGTTAAACTAAGATAACAAGATAAACTATGGTAACAAGATAAACTAAGGTCACAAGGAAAACTAAGGTAACAAGATAAGCTACGTATATCATCGCATGTTTAACATTCTCTGCACTAACTGTACTAGTACCCCAACCCGTATCATCCTTTCCATGTATATATACAGTCCCTTGCCGTATATCTTATGGGTTTCATCACGAATTTCTATACTACTTCAATGTAGTGCCACCATCCTTGAAATCGTTTGGACTGCCATCCTTGTTCTGGCTAGGTTTCTTTACCATGAATTATCACGTGTTCAACTAGGATTTATGCCACCTAGGACCTCTAGGGATTATGCTACCTATTGAACGTTTTCTAGATTCGTTTAGGGTTTATGCCACCTAGGACCATTAGGGATTATGCTACCTAACAAATTTCATGTAACGATCTATTAATCGATCGGCTCCCTACAAGTCCTAGCTCGTTCATGTGTCTGTGTCATACGGCCCAATCACGAAATGTAGTCACCTGTGCTAGGTCCACCATAGGGTGTATCAAGCTGTAACACCCCACCTCCGTCAGGGTGGCTCTTGCAAGCAACTCTGACTTTGGTGGGGCGTTTTTAAAACAAGGTAAACATGCATAATGATATATCAAGGCAGAACAAGAACATATGTATATATGTAGACAGAGTAAGTAACATAGATAAAACAGCGGAAGATTTAAACCATTTCAAAACAAGTCTTAGTACAACATCATGTCAATTTTCCAAATAAAATAAGTCTAGTACATAAACAACATCATCTGAAACTGAACAGAAAAACATAAGTAGCTATCCCCAAAGTAGAAAAACCATAGCGAGCTCAAGTCCAAAGCATACATGAGCTATCCAAGAAAGCAGGTAGGATCCAAGCTAAGCTCCTGTATTCCCTCCCTGAGAACCTGGGGGGGGGGGGAACGGAAGAAAAGAGGCGAAAGGAAACAGGTCAGTCAAAAAGACTGAGTAAGCCCTACTACAATCAATGTAAACTGATAAAGTTAACTGACATGAGCAGCAAGTATGAATATAAGGATATCATCATGACGATTAACTATCGAGGTAGATAAAGGTGTCATCGCATAATCAAGATTAAGGTTTTGCACCACGGGTGTACTAGCAAACTAACATGACTTGGATATACAAATATTGATCCCACGGCCCAAGCTTTGGCCCAATAACATGAAGTGACCCTCTTACTAGGTCCAATAACATGAAGTGACCCTACCACGAGGTCCAATAACATGAAGTGATCCCTAGGCCCAAGTTTGGCCCAATCATCATGAATGACCCAAACCAAGGTCCAACTAGCACGGTCTAGTCGATCGGCTCCCTATAAGCCTAACTCGTCAAGTGTTGGTGTCAATACGGCTCAAACATGAATGTAGTCGAACTGTGCCGGGTCCACCCGTCGGGTGTATCAAGCCCTAGGGTGTCAACCCCTGGACACCATAAACATGAGTGCACAGTCTCGGTCTACCGGTACCCGTGCTTGTTTTCTCCGGCTACGGACTCTGTGCACGACCAGAGTCCGCCCAGAACTACACCGGCGTACCACGGCCGTCGCTTTTTGGCCCCTTATCTCCAGTTCAGTAATCGTGCCCCCCACCCTAGCCTAGTCCCTAGGGCCATGATGATACAAACTAGGGATTACTGAAGGAGCGGACCCCCATTACTAGGATTTTTCTAGTGGGTTAAGTATGGTTTAACCCCTTCACTAATCATGGATTAACTTGGTTAAGTGTAACAATGAGTTCACGACTTAACCCCTATTAATCCCCCGAGCCCACATTGGTTAAGTATTAAATGGTCCATGACTTAACCCTAATCATGAGGCATTAATTAATTAATGCGCCTTAACCTATCACATTAGACTTTGTTGTGGTTACTAGTTAAGCCGGGCGGGTCCGGGTAGCTTTACACCACAACTTAGTCTAACCTCGGGTCCAAGGTACAACATGACCAACTTCTCACATTGGGTCCTATTGTTTGTAGCCACTAGTTAAGCCGGTCGGTTCCGGGTAGAATTACGCTACAAACTCAACCCAACCTCGAGTTGGCCACACTTATGTTTTCTAAGTGTCATGTCCACTTTATTTTCAAACACAATTACAAGTTTGACAAATACTTGGGTAGACCTAACTTAATAGGTAAATTCCCAAGGGGTAGACCTAACTTAATAGGTAAATTCCCAATCTTATATTTTAAGTTTACCCAACCCCAAACGCAATCCCATCGCTTACATATCGCAATAGCGTATAAAGGATAGAAAGAGGGAACTTGGCATAATCATGACATAAAAATGTTAAAGCCACAAGTTCAACATGGTGGCATATGAAACGTTCATGTGTTCACACACTTGCATATTACATTTTTAGGCCCAAAAAGCATGCATAACATGGTAACATGAACCATATGACCATCCCAAACTCGCATAACATACTTGCATAAACAAACTTGCATAACATATGTCAACTTGCATATCATACTTGCATAAATAAACTTGCATAACATATGTCAACTTACATATCATACTTGCATAAATAAACTTGCATAACATATGTCAACTTACATATCTTACTTGCATAAATAAACTTGCATAACATATGTCAACTTGCATATCATACTTGCATGAATAAACTTGCATAACATATATCAACTTGCAAACCAAACTTGCATAACAAAACTTGCATAACATATGATAACTTGCAAACCAAACTTGCATAACAAAACTTGCATAACATATGATAACTTGCAAACCAAACTTGCATAACAAAACTTGCATAACATATGATAACTTGCAAACCAAACTTGCATAACAAAACTTGCATAACATATGATAACTTGCAAACCAAACTTGCATATTTACACATGATAACTTGCATAACTCACCATAATAAACTTGCATAACATACATTTAACTTGCAAACCAAACTTGCATATTTACACATGATAACTTGCATAACTCACCATAATAAACTTGCATAACATACATTTAACTTTAGAGTCTAAGTATGAAAGGAATAGGGCTTACAATGCTTTTGCGGACTCAAATGAGTATAGCAATTGTAAGGAACCCTTATGCAACCAAAAACCCCAAAAATGCAAGCAAACTTGATCAAAACTCTTCTTTTATGATGCCAATAGAGAAACAAGACTTTAATGCAAGCTAAAGAGGATCATACAAGCCTAAATACACTTGTATGCATGGAAATCTCTTAGGAATTTGATTTAGGAATTGTATGAAGAGAGTGGAGGCCATGAGAGGTTTGATTTTGACATAGTTTAGTTGCTATAATGAATAATGAGTGATTTAGGGTAGGTTAGGGTCTTATTTATAGAAGATTAGAGTGTTTTTAGCCCTAGGATTAACCCTAGATTCAATTAGGTCCATCAGATCCCGGAACTCTCTAGAAACAAGCCACACAACCAAGCCCAAATCAGAAATGGTGCACCAGACCAAACAGCCCGGCCACCCCCTGTCGACAGGGCTGTCGACAGGGCTGTCGACACCCTAGGGACCCTGTCGACAGGCCTGTTGACATGCGGGTCCTGGCGGGATTTTTCCCGCCTTGGCCCAGCTGGCCCAATTCTTTGAATTTGAATCTGATTTTAAACCTTGAATTTTCTGAAAACTTTGACGGGCCATATCTGGGCCATACGGACTCCGTTTTTCGAAAACTCGGACTCTATTTCGCGTATTTTTCCGAGACGAACGCAATGGCATTGCCCGTTTCCCTCGATTCAGATTTTTGAATTAAATTCTTCCTCGATTTATGCTATAACAGGTTATTGAAAATACGGGTTGTTACATTCTCCCCTCCTTAAAGGATTTCGTCCCCGAAATCTTCAAGTTAGGAAGAACGTATCCTACCATCCAATCATCCATCTACTCAAAGCATCATCCACGAGCAATCATTGTCCTTACAAGATTCTAAATGCTGTATGAACATATGCAAAAGTGTGTGTATATGTACTTATCTAATGCAAAGATCAATGCAAAATATGTTAGTGAAATGTATCCATATGTATGCAATTCCTAACATAATGTATAATATCTATATGTGTGCACATAACATACACCCATATGCAACATCCATGTGATAACACACAATTTTCATCCATGAATAAGCATAAACACTCATGCATATGCAATATGAGGAGTGTGCGAGCCGATCTAGTGCCTAATTGTGTATAATGCATCCACGAGCAACCACTTGCAAACACTTGCAACCACTTGCAACCATCAAACATAACATGTCTCAAACACATGTTTCATCCAAAGGATTCTACCTAAGGTTCTCATGACAAGATCAACATGATAAACTAGATAATCATGGATAACAAAAGATGTGCTAAAGAGATCGGGAAGATAAGCAGGATATACTCCTCTTTTCGGATTACAAGAAATCCTTTCCTAACCTACTCCATATCCTATAAAAACCCAAAAGGTTTAGCCAACCTAACGGACCCCCTTGACCTGTATTATTAAGCCATACCTCCCGACAGAAATAGGACCGAAAATGGGACCGAGAGGATATATATAAAAAGATACTATGCGAGTAAGTTCCACAGGAAAACAAGGATCAAGGATATACTCTTAGATGCGCGTATCTAGCCTTTAGCCTTTTAAGTCACATTTCCTTGAGCTTAACCCCACTTTTGCTTTGACCGTCTTTTACTTCATGATTTCTTAGCTTCTTAACTCTTATTTCCAAATATGAGTTGGAGCCCATTTCCTTGTCATCTATAATATATCTAGCGAGGTGACTCAACATCTCGCCTCGAATCATCTGGTCCATGTTCTTGACTAACTGCGGGTCTTCTTCCTGTGAAACCCCCTTCTTGATCCAGAAGAGTAAGTTTAAGCTCGGGGAATGCTAACTAACTAGCCAAACGGAGCAAGCTTCTTACTTCAATTGCCCTCCTCAGAGTTTTCCGGTCTTAAACCACAACCACTTTAACGGAATCCACCGCTAAGCCTTACTTAGGAACTATGTGCCCAAGAAATCCAACTTCTTTCCTCCAAAGTAACATTTGGAGAACTTGACCTTCAACTGGTGGCTCTAAGTGTATCCATCACCTCCTTGAGATGTCTAGCATGCTCTTCCTCGCTCTTTTGAGGAGATCAAAATATCGTCTACGACGATCACGACAAACTTGTTCAAGGACTCCCTAAACACCCTACCCATCAAGTTCACGTAATATGCGGGTGCATTAGTCAAACCAAATAGCATGACTAGCCATTCTAAAAATCCATCTAGAGTCCTAAACGCAGTCTTGTCAATTCCATCCTCAGCCATCCTAAGCTGATGGAATCCGGTAGCTAGATCAAAAGAAAACAGATGCTCCTACAAGCTGATCGAACAGATCATCGATCCTTGATAACGGTTGTCTATTCTTTTCACGATAATCAACACATAAGCGAAGCAAATTGTCCACATTAGTAACGAATACTACTGGAGCACCCTATTCGAAAATGCTTCGTCTCAGGAAGTTCTTCTCAAGCAACTCCTTGACTTGCTTTCTTAACCCTCCTCTCGCGAGGTCATGTGCCTAACCGGCCACGAAACTGGCTTGGTATTACCAACCAGATAATGCGGAAATCTATCCCACGTCTAGGGGTAACCCCTTTACTTTCCCAAGATATCAGGATATTCTCGGACCACCCTCACAGATTGCAAACTATCGATAGACGAGTCGAGGGATTTCAAGATAACATAACATGACGGGACCCATAGGGTTACTAGAAATTTCTAGGGTATTACCGAGGCGGATCATGAGCCTCACAACCCTATGCACAAAAACCAAGAATGGCTCCAAAACAGGACAACCATTCCATGCCCAAAACCAACCCATATCCCCTGAAACCGAGAATATAAACACTGCACAAGAACTCTACACTCAGTATAGAGATCCTCAAATCCCCACATATCATAGACAAATGGGCGGAACCCCCAATAGGATTTGAGACACAAACGGGATCCTCTACCAAGCTAGTACTAAGGTGCAAACTATCAACAAGATCAGATGAGATAAAACTATGCGATGCACCAGAATCAAACAAAGTATGAACTGGAGAATCAGAAATATATACAAGGCTCTCAACAGAAATACTACCTCGATCGGGAACTGGAGCGGTAATGAGAGCATGAACTTGCCCTCCTGAGGGTCCAGCACGCTGAGTCTGACCCTGGCCTTGCCCCTGTTTCTTCGGGCAATCCTTGCTGAAATGTCCAGTCTTCCCACATAAAAAGCATTCACCGTTATTCCTTTTCCTCTTCTTACAATCCTTGACAAGATGCCCAACTGAACCGCAATAATGGCATTTCCCCTTGTTCTTGCCCTTGTTATTGCTTTGATTCCCCTGACTGCTTTGACCACCTTGATTGCCTTTACCCTGAGAATCAGTCTTCTTTGGCTGAGTATCACTCGACTTGACCTCTTTCTTTACATCACCCTGAAGTAGAGCCATATCGACCAAACTCTCGAAAGTAGCTCCATGCGGAATATGTGACATCGCCAAGCCCTGCAGCGGCTCATTCAACCCTCTAGCGAATCGAAGAGCCTTCTTCTCAGGAGTGTTTACCATATCTAAACCAAAACGGGCCAGCTGATTAAACCTGTTCACATACTCCTTGACCGTCATATCACCTTGCCTTAATGCAATGAACTTCTCCATCTGTAAATTCGCCTCAGCAGCAGATAAAAATTTGGCCACAAATCTAGTCCTCAAATCGGCCCAAGTCTCGACGGGCCTTGTCCCATTGGTGACCTCCCACCAATATGCTGCTTCGTCCTTCAAAAGCCATACTGTCAATAAGATCTTCCTCTCGTCATCAATCCCAAAAATAGCAAACAAGTCCTCCGTATCTTTCAGCCAATTCCTAGCTTCAACAAAAGATTCCGTGCCTAAGAAATTCTTGCCTCCCATCGCCTTAAAGTCTTTACAAACCTTTGTGAACTCAACCTGAGGATGCTGAGGGGGAGGAGGAGGAAGAGGAGCCTCAACAACTGGAGGGGGAGGAACGGGAACCACCGGAGGAGGGACATTAGGGAGAGGATTCTCAACTACTGGAGGAGGAGTGGGAGTAGGGTTTGCGGGGCCGGCTACCGCCCTAGCTTCTAGAAGTCTCCTATACCAGAGTGGTACGTTTACTCCATCCGGGATGGCAAAATTCTCAGCCATACTGAAACGAAAGATAAGCTAAGATTAGGTCAAGGGAACGAAGGATAACGCTAATGGCTTTTTGGGGAATAGCCTTTTTAAAATACTAGACTTTTCTTTGGAAAAATACTTTATACTTGGTTTTGAAAATAGTTTTCAAAAAGTTTTCTAAAACCTTTTTGTTCCTTCTCGTAAACCATATGCTCTGATACCAAATGTAACACCCCACCTCCGCCAGGGTGGCTCTTGCAAGCAACTCTGACTTTGGTGGGGCGTTTTTAAAACAAGGTAAACATGCATAATGATATATCAAGGCAGAACAAGAACATATGTATATATGTAGACAGAGTAAGTAACATAGATAAAACAACGGAAGATTTAAACCATTTCAAAACAAGTCTTAGTACAACATCATGTCAATTTTCCAAATAAAATAAGTCTAGTACATAAACAACATCATCTGAAACTGAACAGAAAAACATAAGTAGCTATCCCCAAAGTAGAAAAACCATAGCGAGCTCAAGTCCAAAGCATACATGAGCTATCCAAGAAAGCAGGTAGGATCCAAGCTAAGCTCCTGTATTCCCTCCCTGAGAACCTGGGGGGGGGGGGGGGGGGAACGGAAGAAAAGAGGCGAAAGGAAACAGGTCAGTCAAAAAGACTGAGTAAGCCCTACTACAATCAATGTAAACTGATAAAGTTAACTGACATGAGCAGCAAGTATGAATATAAGGATATCATCATGACGATTAACTATCGAGGTAGATAAAGGTGTCATCGCATAATCAAGATTAAGGTTTTGCACCACGGGTGTACTAGCAAACTAACATGACTTGGATATACAAATATTGATCCCACGGCCCAAGCTTTGGCCCAATAACATGAAGTGACCCTCTTACTAGGTCCAATAACATGAAGTGACCCTACCACGAGGTCCAATAACATGAAGTGATCCCTAGGCCCAAGTTTGGCCCAATCATCATGAATGACCCAAACCAAGGTCCAACTAGCACGGTCTAGTCGATCGGCTCCCTATAAGCCTAACTCGTCAAGTGTTGGTGTCAATACGGCTCAAACATGAATGTAGTCGAACTGTGCCGGGTCCACCCGTCGGGTGTATCAAGCCCTAGGGTGTCAACCCCTGGACACCATAAACATGAGTGCACAGTCTCGGTCTACCGGTACCCGTGCTTGTTTTCTCCGGCTACGGACTCTGTGCACGACCAGAGTCCGCCCAGAACTACACCGGCGTACCACGGCCGTCGCTTTTTGGCCCCTTATCTCCAGTTCAGTAATCATGCCCCCCACCCTAGCCTAGTCCCTAGGGCCATGATGATACAAACTAGGGATTACTGAAGGAGCGGACCCCCATTACTAGGATTTTTCTAGTGGGTTAAGTATGGTTTAACCCCTTCACTAATCATGGATTAACTTGGTTAAGTGTAACAATGAGTTCACGACTTAACCCCTATTAATCCCCCGAGCCCACATTGGTTAAGTATTAAATGGTCCATGACTTAACCCTAATCATGAGGCATTAATTAATTAATGCGCCTTAACCTCTCACATTAGACTTTGTTGTGGTTACTAGTTAAGCCGGGCGGGTCCGGGTAGCTTTACACCACAACTTAGTCTAACCTCGGGTCCAAGGTACAACATGACCAACTTCTCACATTGGGTCCTATTGTTTGTAGCCACTAGTTAAGCCGGTCGGTTCCGGGTAGAATTACGCTACAAACTCAACCCAACCTCGAGTTGGCCACACTTATGTTTTCTAAGTGTCATGTCCACTTTATTTTCAAACACAATTACAAGTTTGACAAATACTTGGGTAGACCTAACTTAATAGGTAAATTCCCAAGGGGTAGACCTAACTTAATAGGTAAATTCCCAATCTTATATTTTAAGTTTACCCAACCCCAAACGCAATCCCATTGCTTACATATCGCAATAGCGTATAAAGGATAGAAAGAGGGAACTTGGCATAATCATGACATAAAAATGTTAAAGCCACAAGTTCAACATGGTGGCATATGAAACGTTCATGTGTTCACACACTTGCATATTACATTTTTAGGCCCAAAAAGCATGCATAACATGGTAACATGAACCATATGACCATCCCAAACTCGCATAACATACTTGCATAAACAAACTTGCATAACATATGTCAACTTGCATATCATACTTGCATAAATAAACTTGCATAACATATGTCAACTTACATATCATACTTGCATAAATAAACTTGCATAACATATGTCAACTTACATATCTTACTTGCATAAATAAACTTGCATAACATATGTCAACTTGCATATCATACTTGCATGAATAAACTTGCATAACATATATCAACTTGCAAACCAAACTTGCATAACAAAACTTGCATAACATATGATAACTTGCAAACCAAACTTGCATAACAAAACTTGCATAACATATGATAACTTGCAAACCAAACTTGCATAACAAAACTTGCATAACATATGATAACTTGCAAACCAAACTTGCATAACAAAACTTGCATAACATATGATAACTTGCAAACCAAACTTGCATATTTACACATGATAACTTGCATAACTCACCATAATAAACTTGCATAACATACATTTAACTTGCAAACCAAACTTGCATATTTACACATGATAACTTGCATAACTCACCATAATAAACTTGCATAACATACATTTAACTTTAGAGTCTAAGTATGAAAGGAATAGGGCTTACAATGCTTTTGCGGACTCAAATGAGTATAGCAATTGTAAGGAACCCTTATGCAACCAAAAACCCAAAAAATGCAAGCAAACTTGATCAAAACTCTTCTTTTATGATGCCAATAGAGAAACAAGACTTTAATGCAAGCTAAAGAGGATCATACAAGCCTAAATACACTTGTATGCATGGAAATCTCTTAGGAATTTGATTTAGGAATTGTATGAAGAGAGTGGAGGCCATGAGAGGTTTGATTTTGACATAGTTTAGTTGCTATAATGAATAATGAGTGATTTAGGGTAGGTTAGGGTCTTATTTATAGAAGATTAGAGTGTTTTTAGCCCTAGGATTAACCCTAGATTCAATTAGGCCCATCAGATCCCGGAACTCTCTAGAAACAAGCCACACAACCAAGCCCAAATCAGAAATGGTGCACCAGACCAAACAGCCCGGCCACCCCCTGTCGACAGGGCTGTCGACAGGGCTGTCGACACCCTAGGGACCCTGTCGACAGGCCTGTCGACATGCGGGTCCTGGCGGGATTTTTCCCGCCTTGGCCCAGCTGGCCCAATTCTTTGAATTTGAATCTGATTTTAAACCTTGAATTTTCTGAAAACTTTGACGGGCCATATCTGGGCCATACGGACTCCGTTTTTCGAAAACTCGGACTCTATTTCGCGTATTTTTCCGAGACGAACGCAATGGCATAGCCCGTTTCCCTAGATTCAGATTTTTGAATAAATTCTGCCTCGATTTATGCTATAACAGGTTATTGAAAATACGGGTTGTTACACAAGCCCTATGGTGCCAACCATCAACACGAATCAAGCATGCACAGATAAACCTACTGATGCCCAATGCCTGCTTTTTCTGCTCCGGAGTGTGTGCACGCCCGCACTCCGTTAGAACCTACATTGGCGCACCCACACAGCCGTCGTTCTGGTCGCTTACAATCAGCCCAGTAATCGTGCCCCACCCTGCCTAGTTCCAGGGTACCATGATACATCTAGTGGGTTACTACTGAAACGGACCGCGTAACTAGGGTTTCCGTCTATTAGGTTAAGTGTTGTCATTTAAATTCGAGACTTAACCCCATCGGTCTAGCATGTCAAGTTGATTAAGTGTTGTCATTCAAGTTCGTGACTTAACCCGTCTACGTGTCATGTCAAATTGGCTAAGTGTTGTCATTTAAGTTCATGAATTAGCCCTACGAATCAGGTTTCAAGTTGGTTAAGTATATTCAAGCGGTTCATGGCTTAACCCTACCAAATCATTGTGTTCAATTAGTTAAGTATATTCAAGCGGTTCATGACTTAACCCTATCAAATCATCATGTTAAATTGGTTAAGTATATTCAAGCGGTTCATGACTTAACCCTATCAAGTCATCGTGTCAATTTGGTTAAGTATATTCAAGCGGTTCAGGACTTAACCCTATCAAGTCACCGTGTCAAATAGGTTAAGTATATTCAAGCGGTTCATGACTTAACCCTATCAAGTAATCGTGTCAAATTGGTTAAGTATATTCAAGCGGTACATGACTTAACCCTATCATGTGGCATTAATTCATTAGTGCACCCCAACCTCTCACATCAGACCTGTTGTTGTGGTCACTGGATATGCCGGGCGGTTCCGGGCAGATTTACACTACAACTCAGTCTGACCTCGGGTTTCAAGCGCGATATGACCAACTAACCACATTGGATCCTATTGTTTGCAGTTACTGGATTTGCCGGGCGGTTCTGGGCAGATTTGCACTGCAAACTCAACCCAACCTCGAGTTGGCCATTTTCATGTTTATTCTAATGTCATGTCCATTTTCAAGTTTCATGTCAAGTTCGTGTCAAGTTTTCAAGGCAAGTTTCATATCAAGTCGATGTCAGGTTCGTGTCCATATCCAGGTTCAAGTTATAACAGCGTTCATGTTTCAAGTTTTGCCTTTTATCAGGTTCATAATTCATGTTCATAACCGATTCATGTTTTGCCTATTCTACCCAAATCGTATTCCCATCGCACGTAAACATGAATCGATCTATACTACAAATAAACCCAAACCTCATAATAAAGGGAATAACATCAAAACTATGATAGGCAAAAGAGACGAGCATAAAGCGATAAAAGGGGTTACAAGACTAGCATGACATAACTTGAGATAATTGGTTACAACATCACTGGCATAAAGGATTTCAAATCCAGCAAGATAAGACGATAGTCATGGTAAACGCTGACATAAAAGAATAGGTATGCGAAAGCAAGCCAAATACAAGGATAATGGATCCAATGGTTTCGGTGTACATAATAGCGAATAAACTAAGCAAGTCACACCCTCAGTATGAGATCCAACAAACTGCAAATTCGGTATACAACATGGGTTTCAATAAACTATAATAGTCCAGGTAATTAACCCCAATAGTCATAGTCATGGTCCTAGGTAAAAATCTCATAATTAAGAACCCTAAGCGATTAATTACAATAGCCATGGTTAATTATCCAAAATAGTTCTAGGCAATAGTCATAGGCAACTAACAGTAATAGTTTCAAAGTCATGGTGATAGATAATGGCCTTATGTTCATAATCAAAGGGAATATTTCTCATAGTCAAGAGTCATAGTTGATTAGCCACAATTGTCCTTGTCATGGTCATAGGCAACAGTCTTACGTTCTCTGTCATAGGCACAAGCATATTCTTATGTTCACAGTTATAGGCACAGTCTTATGTCATTAGTTATAGGCATAGGCATAATCTTATGTTCATCATCATAGTCATAGGCATAGGCAAAACCTTATGTCCACAGTCTCATAGGCATATTAAGGTTTTTAGACATGAAAGAATTTGATTTACAACATGAATAGGCCCCAAATAGAAATATTTCCACAAGTCAAGATCCAAGAATTTATGTTACAATCTAGCATTTGAATAATAAACTAGGTCCAACAACATGAATGGGCATGATTCAATCGATAAGAAATAACCCAAAATCATAGATTCTAGAAGAGATAAGAACAGATCCAAATAGATAATCAAGCTTATGTCTAATTTCATTTTATTCCATGTCCATATCAAATTTAACAAGTTTCAATTTCAAAGTAACTAGAATTTACAGAGCGTGGATTGAGAATTAGAGTGCAGAGATTTGATTCTAGAAACGATTGTTGCAGTTGTTGAATCTATATTTGTTTAGTCTTGTTCTAGTTGAAAACCACCAATTTGCAATCCCTAGATGTTGTCTTGACGAAGAAGAAGTAGTCATCCTCTCTTTAATTTAATTATTTTCAGAAGCAGCATTAGGACAGAATGAAATGGTGTGGAGAGAATGAGGCTAGGGGTGAGTTTATATAGGATTGGGCAGACGAATCTGGACAGAAAACGAGTCTAAATGCATCAGGATGCATTTGGTTCAAGAAGTGGGCTCGGGAGGCAGGTCGACACTATGGTCGACCTGGTCCCTGAGAGGTCGACACTATAGTCGACCCCTAGGTCGACCTGGTCCATGGGCGGGAATTTTCCCGCCCAGCCTGTTCTGGGGTTTGAATTCGAATTTCGAATTCGAATTTCGGGCTATTTTTTATTCTGAAAATTCGTGGAACTTCAGAGGGTCATATCTTCCTCATACGGACTCCGATTTTCGAGAACTAGGACTCTATTTCATGTAAAATTTCGAGACAAACGCAATGGCGTAACCCATTTCCCCTGATTCTGAATTTAAAATTTAATTCTGCCTTGATTTCTTGTTTAACATGTTATAAAAATATGGGTTTTACATTCTCCCCTCCTTAAAGGATTTCGTCCCCGAAATCTTCAAGTTAAGAAGAATGTGTCCCACCATCCAATCATCCATCTACTCAATCATAAATCACAGGCATCCTTTGTCCTTAAGAGATTTCTAATGCTGTATGAACATATGCAGAAAGTGTGTGTATATGTTCCTTATCTAGTGCAAATGATCAGGCCTGATTGATCTTCCCAATGCAAAATATGTTTAGTGCCATGAATCCAACATGTATGCAAATAGTCCTAGTCATATAAACACTATATGTGTGCTCAAACATCCATCCATATGCAACATTCACATGATAACACATTCAATTTCATCCATAAACAAGTATAAACACTCATGCATATGCAATATGAAAATGTGTCTGAGCCGATCTAGTGCCTAATGTGTGTTATGCAACCACGAGCAACCACTAGCAGCCACTTGCAACCACTTGCAACCATCAATCATAACATGTCTCAAACACATGTTTACACCCAATTGTTCCTACCTAAAGGTATAGTCGAACGATAGAAGCAAGTTAAACTTTGTGCCCATTAGGCAATGTCAAAGCTGGAAATCTACGTCACATATATACTGAATAGGAGAAGAACTCCATAAGCACTAGCCCAAAACCCAAAAAGTTTAGTCAACCCAACGGACACCCTCAAGCCCCAACATGTATTACAACCAGACGAGTCATAATCCTTATGGGGTTTGCAACCGAAATAAGATTGAGAATAGGACCGAGAGGATATACATAAAAGATAGCATGCAAGTAAGCTCTATAGGAAAAGAGGGATCAAGGATATACTCTTAAAAAGAGATATGATGCGCGTATCTAGTCTTCAATCTTCTAAGTCGCATTTCCTTGAGCTTAACTCCATTGTGCTTTGTCCGTCTTTAACTTCATAATTTCTTAATTCTTGTTTCCAAAATATGAGTTGGAACTCATTTCACTGTTGTCTCTCATCCCATTTTCCCTTATCCACCTTCTAGTATACTCGGCTCAAACATAACTGCGTACTCATGGTTTCATGCAAGCTCTCCAAAATTCACTAGTGAATTCTGGATCTCATTTATAGGGTATTCCATGCAGAAGGATTATCTCTTGCAAATAAACAAATGTCAACCATGTTGCCAAATGTACTTACTAAGGTGATTTCCTATAACTCATGCATAAGCGAAATGAACCATCCACCTTAGTGGCGAACACTACTCGGGATCAATTGATGTATCAAGAGATTATAGGTAATTAAGCATGGCAGAACCCTAAGGGTTACACTAGACTTCGAGGGCATTACCAAGGCAAGTCAAGAGTCTAACTACCCTCATTTCATATTCGAGAATGGTATCATTTCTGGATAACCACTCCATCCCTAGAATCAACCCAGTGCCCAAAAGCGTAAGCTTTACTTCTAAACTCAACACTTAGCATGGACATTCTCAAATCCAAACAAGTCATGAATAATTGAGCCGATTCCCCAACAGGATTTGAGACAAAAATGGGATCCTCTACTACGCTAGTACTAAGGTGCAGAGACTCAACTATCGAGGCAGAATTAAAAGGATGCGATGTATAAAAAAAACAAATTTTCCACGATATGATAGAAAAGAGAAGCTTTTTAACAGAAACATTACCACCTCTCCTAGGTATGCTAGTAGTGAGAGCATACAATTGCCCTCTCGACGATCTTGTTCTTTGCCCTTGTCCTATAATACTTATTACATGTCCCTTTTTACCATACTAAAGATATTCTCTCTTGTCATGGGTTTTTATTATTCTTTCACTTGGCCTCTTTCCTTTCACCTTTTTTCCTCTTCGTGGATTAAGCCATATCAACGAGTTTCTCATCCTTAGACTTGTGTTCTTTATCCTCATTCCTACTATCCTTGTATAGCTTGTTTGAAAAGTTTCTCGAAAGCTACTTCCATCGCACGGCAACCCTACAAAGCTTGAGGTAAGATTAGTCGCAAGTAAAACTACTACGGCTACAGATGGAGGTTGGACACTACTTTGCCCTCCGACATGTGTCGCATGCCTACAATCTATGGTGAAAAAGAAAGAGAGAAGAGACTCAAGGAGAGAATCAAAAGATAATGCATATGGCTTTGGGGAATATGCTTTTCGTAAAACAAAACTTTTCTTTAGAAAAATGCTTCTTTGTAAACGTTTTGAAAATAATTTCAAAAGGTTTTTAAAAGCTTTTGCCCAGTCTGGTAACCTTCTGCTCTGATACCAAATGTAACACCTCACCTCCGCTAGGGTCACTCACAAGGGGAATGCACTAGCTTTGGTGGAGCATTATCTAGGTAAACATACACATAAATATTACAAGACAGAACGTATATAAAACAGCGGAAAAAAACCAAATTTCATTTCTTTAAAATCTAGTAAGGTCTAAAGCCTTTTACATCAAAATGCAATTAAATTCCATTACATCGGAATCTGTCTTGCAATAGTAAAGAAGCATAAAACCACAGTCATAAATCATTCCCCAAGTAAAACAGTAAAGCAGCCATAGCCAAGAAAGGTCCAAGCCATATATGATGATCTTGAAGCAGAAAGAAGTCCAAACTAAATAGTAGTGCTTCCTCCCTGAGAACCTGGGGGGAGGGGGGAAATGGAAGAAAAAGAGGCGAAACAAAACAGGTCAGTCATACAGACTGGTATGTCCTAGTGACTTTTAGCTTAGAAACAAGTCAAAGTAACATGACATGTATAAACTGAAAGTAAACATAAGAATGATGACAAGATAGGCAAGTTAAACTAAGATAACAAGATAAACTATGGTAACAAGATAAACTAAGGTCACAAGGAAAACTAAGGTAACAAGATAAGCTACGTATAGCATCGCAAGTTTAACATTCTCTGCCCTAACTGTACTAGTACCCCAACCCGTATCATCCTTTCCATGTATATGTACAGTCCCTAGCCGCATATCGTATGGGTTTCATCACGAATTTCTATACTACTTCAACGTAGTGCCACCATCCTTAAAATCGTTTGGACTGCCACCCTTGTTCTGGCTAGGTTTCTTTACCATGAATTATCACCTGTTCAACTAGGATTTATGCCACCTAGGACCACTAGGGATTATGCTACCTATTGAACGTTTTCTAGATTCGTTTAGGGTTTATGCCACCTAGGACCACTAGGGATTATGCTACCTAACAAATTTCACGTAACGATCTATTAATCGATCGGCTCCCTACAAGTCCTAGCTCGTTCATGTGTCTGTGTCATACGACCCAATCACAAAATGTAGTCACCTGTGCTAGGTCCACCATAGGGTGTATCAAGCCCTATGGTGCCAACCATAGACACGAATCAAGCACGCACAGATAAACCTACTGATGCCCAATGCCTGCTTTTTCTTCTCTGGAGTGTGTGCACGCCAGCACTCCATTAGAACCTACATTGTCGCACCCACACAGCCATCGTTCTGGTCGCTTACAATCAGCCCAGTAATCGTGCCCCACCCTGCCTAGTTCCAGGGTACCAATTAATACCTCATAATTATTAAAGAAAGACGAACCTACATACATTTTAATACCTAATAAGGGCAAGCCTTATGACTTTATTCCAAACCCAAAGGATGGACCCTTAGGCGGGGACTAAGTCCAACTACTTAATAACCTCATAAGTTGGATCAACCACTTAACATCCTGTCGAGGCAGGCCTATCACACGCTAAATGGCCAATGGCACTAGACATCTCATATTAACCTGACTTCTTATAGCTAGTGGACCGAAGGGAAGAAGCTCAAATGAAAAATAAAAAATACTATAAATTTAAGGAAAATAAAATTGCTATGGAAAAGGAAAAGGACAATCTTACTAATATTACTGAAAGGGAGGATGAATTATGTAACACCCCACCTCCGCTAGGGTCACTCACAAGGGGAATGCACTAGCTTTGGTGGAGCATTATCTAGGTAAACATACACAGAAATATTACAAGACAGAACAAATATAAAACAGCGGAAGAAAAACCAAATTTCATTTCTTTAAAATCTAGTAAGGACTAAAGCCTTTTACATCAAAATGCCATTAAATTCCATTACATCGAAATCTGTCTTGCAATAGCAAAGAAGCATAAAACCACAGTCATAAATCATTCCCCAAGTAAAAAAGTAAAGCAGCCATAGCCAAGAAAGGTCCAAGCCATATATGATGATCCTGAAGCAGAAAGAAGTCCAAACTAAATAGTAGTGCTTCCTCCCTGAGAACCTAGAGGGGGGGGGGAACGGAAGAAAAAGAGGCAAAACAAAACGGGTCAGTCATACAGACTGGTAAGTGCTAGTGACTTTCATCTTAGAAACAAGTAAAAGTAACATGACATGTATAAACTGAAAGTAAACATAAGAATGATGACAAGATAGGCAAGTTAAACTAAGATAACAAGATAAACTATGGTAACAAGATAAACTAAGGTCACAAGGAAAACTAAGGTAACAAGATAAGCTATGTATAGCATCGCCTGTTTAACATTCTCTGCACTAACTGTACTAGTACCCCAACCCGTATCATCCATTCCATGTATAGTACAGTCCCTTGCCGTATATCGTACGGGTTTCATCACGAATTTCTATACTACTTCAACGTAGTGCCACCATCCTTGAAATCATTTGGACTGCCACCCTTGTTCTGGCTAGGTTTCTTTACCATGAATTATCACGTGTTCAACTAGGATTTATGCCACCTAGGACCACTAGGGATTATGCTAGCTATTGAACGTTTTCTAGATTCGTTTAGGGTTTATGCCACCTAGGACCACTAGGGATTATGCTACCTAACAAATTTCATGTAACGATCTATTAATCGATCGGCTCCCTACAAGTCCTAGCTCGTTCATGTGTCTGTGTCATACGGCCCAATCACGAAATGTAGTCACCTGTGCTAGGTCCACCATAGGGTGTATCAAGCCCTATGGTGCCAACCATCGACACAAATCAAGCACGCACAGATAAACCTACTGATGCCCAATGCCTGCTTTTTCTGCTCCGGAGTGTGTGCACGCCCGCACTCCGTTAGAACCTACACTGGCGCGCCCACACAGCCGTCGTTCTGGTCGCTTACAATCATCCCAGCAATCGTGCCCCACCGTGCCTAGTTCCAGGGTACCATGATACATCTAGTGGGTTACTGCTGAAACGGACCGCGTAACTAGGGTTTCCGTCTAGTAGGTTAAGTGTTGTCATTTAAATTCGAGACTTAACCCCATCGGTCTAGCATGTCAAGTTGGTTAAGTGTTGTCATTCAAGTTCGTGACTTAACCCGTCTATGTGTCATGTCAAATTGGCTAAGTGTTGTCGTTTAAGTTCATGACTTAGCCCTACGAATCATGTGTTAAGTTGGTTAAGTATATTCAAGCGGTTCATGGCTTAAACCTACCAAATCATTGTGTTTAATTGGTTAAGTATATTCAAGCGGTTCATGACTTAGCCCTATCAAATCATTGTGTTAAGTATATTCAAGCGGTTCAGGACTTAACCCTATCAAGTCATCGTGTCAAATTGGTTAAATATATTCAAGCGGTTCAGGACTTAACCCTATCAAGTCACCGTGTCAAATAGGTTAAGTATATTCAAGCGGTTCATGACTTAACCCTATCAAGTAATCGTATCAAATTGGTTAAATATATTCAAGCGGTACATGACTTAAACCAATCATGTGGCATTAATTCATTAGTGCACCCCAACCTCTCACATTAGACCTGTTGTTGTGGTCACTAGATATGCCGGGCGGTTCCGGGCAGATTTACACCACAACTCAGTCTGACCTCGGGTTTCAAGCGCGATATGACCAACTACCCACATTGGATCCTATTGTTTGCAGTAACTGGATTTGCTGGCCGGTTCCAGGCAGATTTGCACTGCAAACTCAACCCAACCTCGAGTTGGCCATTTTCATGTTTATTCTAATGTCATGTCCATGTTCAAGTTTCATGTCAAGTTCGTGTCAAGTTTTCAAGGCAAGTTTCATATCAAGTCGATGTCAGGTTCGTGTCCATATCCAGGTTCAAGTTATAACAACGTTCATGTTTCAAATTTTGCCTTTTATCAGGTTCATAATTCATGTTCATAACCGATTCATGTTTTGCCTATTCTACCCAAATCGTATTCCCATCGCACGTAAACGTGAATCGATCCATACTACAAATAAACCCAAACCTCAGAATAAAGGGAATAACATCAAAACTATGATAGGCAAAAGAGACGAGCATAAAGCGATAAAAGGGGTTACAAGACTAGCATGACATAACTTGAGATAATTGGTTACAACATCACTATCATAAAGGATTTCAAATCAAGCAAGATAAGACGATAGTCATGGTAAACGCTGACATAAAAGAATAGGTATGCGAAAGCAAGCCAAATACAAGGATAATGGATCCAATGGTTTCGGTGTACATAATAGCGAATAAACTAAGCAAGTCACACCCTCGGTATGAGATACAACAAACTGCAAATTCGGTATACAACATGGGTTTCAATAAAATATAATAGTCCCAGGTAATTAACTCGAATAGTCATAGTCATGGTCCTAGGTAAAAATCTCATAATTAAGAACCCTTAGCGATTAATTACAATAGTCATGGTTAATTATCCAAAATAGTTCTAGGCAATAGTCATAGGCAACTAACAGTAATAGTTTCAAAGTCATGGTCATAGATAATGGCCTTATGTTCATAATCATAGGGAATAATTCTCATAGTCAAGAGTCATAGTTGATTAGACACAATTGTCCTTGTCATAGTCATAGGCAACAGTCTTACGTTCACCGTCATAGACACAGGCATAGTCTTTTGTTCATAGTCATAGGCACAGTCTCATGTTCTTAGTCATAGACATAGGCATAGTCTTATGTTCATCATCATAGTCATAGGCATAGGCAAAACCTTATGTCCACAGTCTCATAGGCATATTAAGGTTTTTAGACAAGAAAGAATTTGATTTACAACATGAATAGGCCCCAAATAGAAATATATCCACAAGTCAAGATCCAAGAATTTATGTTACAATCTAGCGTTTGAATAATAAACTAGGTCCAACAACATGAATGGGCATGATTCAGTCGACAAGAAATAACCCAAAATCATAGATTCAAGAAGAGATAAGAACAGATCCAAATAGATAATCAAGCTTATGTCTAATTTCGTTTTATTCCATGTCCATATCAAATTTAATAAGTTTCAATCTTAAAGTAACCAGAACTTACAGAGCGTGGATTGAGAATTAGACTGCAGAGATTTGATTCTAGAAACGGTTGTTGCAGTTGTTGAATCTCTATTTATTTAGTCTTGTTCTAGTTGAAAACCCCCAATTTGCAATCCCTAGATGTTGTCTTGACGAAGAAGAATTAGCCATCCTCTCTTTAATTTAATTATTTTCAGAAGCAGCATAAGGACAGAATGAAATGGCGTGGAGAGAATGAGGCTAGGGGTGAGTTTATATAGGATTGGGCAGATGAATCTGGACAGAAAACGAGTCTAAATGCATCAGGATGCATCTGGTTCAAGAAGTGGGCTCGGGAGGCAGATCGACTCCCAAGTCGACACTATGGTCGACCTGGTCCCTGGGAGGTTGACACTATAGTCGACCCCCAGGTCGACCTGGTCCATGGGCTGGAATTTTCCCGCCCAGCCTGTTTTCGAATTTCGAATTCGAATTTCGGGTAGTTTTTGATTTTGAAAATTCGTGAAACTTTAGAGGGTCATATCTCCCTCATACGAACTCCGATTTTCGAAAACTCGGACTATATTTCATGTAAAATTTCGAGACGAACGCAATGGCGTAACCCGTTTCCCCTGATTCTGAATTTAAAATTTAATTCTGCCTTGATTTCTTGTTTTAACATGTTATAAAAATATGGGTTGTTACAAATTAGAGGGCGGAGAAATAATGCAGAGCAAAGCAAGCAAGGATAAACAAGTGGAGCAATCAAAGGAAAACTCTGCAGAAGGAATGACGAACATTCCCAATAATACAAATGATGATTTGAAAGGCATGTCCAAGGTTACAACTGATGAAGGCACAAGCTTGGGAAAGAACAATGAAAATACCAGTGCAAATAAACAGAGCTCAATATTTGTTTCTCCCATCAAGATAAATACCCATATTGTTGATTATAATGCTTTTGAATGCTTGCACATAGATGAGAATGAAGATGACATGGAGGTGGGACAAATAAATGGTGAAGGGTTGGTTACGGATTCTGACATAGAAGACACAGACAGTAATGAATCACATGTGCAATCTGACGATGATGAACATGAAGGCAAGCAACAGATGATGATGAACATGAAAAGCAAGCAACTAATGATGTGGTACAAGCTGTTGGAGAAGCACAAGGGAAAAATAATGAGGGAATAAACGATAAAGATAGTAATGTTAAGAATGCCTCTTTTACTCTCCAAAATGCTAGCGACAATACAACTAACAAGTATATGAAGCCAAATAATTCTGTTCTCCAAATTAAAGAAAAGGCAACTTTTGGAAAGGGAACATCAAAGGAAAATGAAGAAGAATTACTTAACGTTACTACTGCGTCCGTTCTGAAAACGCATAACATTGGTACGGTTGCTTCTGGATCTGAATGTGATAGCAATGCTAGAGAAGATAAAATAAGGTGCCAAGATAATTCAATCAATCTAGATGAGCTAGGCACTGATAATATGAAAATAGTATCACATGAGTTTTGTGACGAGATTAATGCTGCTAAATCCCTCTCTCACCTTTGTCTGCATTTGAAAGTTTAGACCAGGCAAAACATAATGCTTCTATGCTCGCTAGTGAAGCACAGGAAAAGACATCACCATACACTAATATCCAACCACCTAATGCATACAAAGCTCCCCCTCTTGACATCAATTGTCAGTCCCCACAGTGAAGAGTAGGCTCAAGCATCTGCTAAAGGCAATGAAACCAACCGATACTGCTCCCTAAAAGAAAACACTATATTGGCGGTTCAATTGAATCACCCCTATCTGCATCACTGCAAGGTAATGCTATAACATATCCTCCTTACACTAGAGCAAGGCAAAGACAGATTTACCATCTGAGTTTAATCAATGATGCAATGTATTGGTGTATGGAACATAAGAGGGGCACACTTGGGCATGAAACTAGATCAATGTATGTTTTTAATTTCTGATCATAAATTAAGTATGCTTGCGATCCTTGAAACTAAGCTTAATAAAAAATTAACTGTTAGAGCCGCTCACTACATTAACTAGTCTTGGAATATGATAAATAACATCGACCAAGCCTCTTATGGTAGAATTCTTATTATATATGACCCTAATATTTTTCAGTTATCAATGCTAGACTATGATAGATAGGTAATTCATTGCCATGACTGGCATTCTCCTACTTCTACTTCCTTTTACATTTCCTTTATTTATGCTGACAATGCTGTTAGTGCCAGAGAGCATTTATTCCACATCTTATCTAACTAGAGGCAAGAAACACACCCATGGATCATTTGTGGTGACTTCAATTGTTGCCTTGAGCTTGGTGATCGATGCGGTGGTAATGCCCTATCACTTACTGATATGACTCCCCTTAGTCAGCTTCTCCAGAATGCGAATTTTTTTAAAATAAAAACCTCTGGGTTATACTACACTTGGAATAACAAGAAAAAATAGGGTGTAAGGACTTTTTCGAAGATTGATTTTAGCTTTTGTAACTTTTCTGTCTTGCTTGCCTGGCTTGAAATACACACTCATAATCCGTTTCCTTTACTTTCTGATCACACCCCACAAATAATATCCTTAGGAAAGAATTTTCAAAGAGTAAAAGCTTCCTTCAAATTTTTCAATCACTAGGTTGATGAAACTGGCCTTTTAAATGTGGTGGATGCCAATTGGTGAAATCCTATCCTCAGCAACTTCATGTTATTCTTCACAAGAAACTTAAATCGACAAAAGATATTTTGAAAGCTTGGTCCTCCAGAAAATTTGGTAAGACTAATACGCAATCTTTCATATGTAAGGAAAGGCTCTCTGATATACAGAAGAAAATGGAGAGTGATTTGAATAATCCTAACTTAGCTGTTCTAGAAACTGATGCTACCAATGACTATCATAATGCTCTTATTCTTGAGAACTCAATGATTAAGCAGAAGGATGGTCTTAAATGGTTGGTTGAGGGTGATAGAAATACCTCTTATTACCATGCCTCTCTTAAATCAAGACATACTCAACAAAACATCTACAGGATAGAAGATAAACATGGAGCTCTCTACTCTACTTCCCCCGATATTGAGAAAGCTTTTATTACATACTTTGCTGTTCTTCTTGGTAATGTTGACAGGTTTAGTCCTTGTATTGATGATATAGACCCAATGATTCTTCCTAGACTTGGCTCACAGGATAATTCTATGTTGATAGCTGAAGTTAAGGACGTTGAAATTGAAATAGCTTCCACTTCTATGAATAAGGATGCTTGCGGTGGCCGGGATGGCTACAATGCTCAATTTTAAAAAAATGCTTGGCCACTAATTGGTAATGATGTTATTAAAGTGGTTAACCAATTTTTTCTTAAAGCGAAAATGCAAATTTCTTTCAACAACACCAATTTAGCATTGATTCCTACGGTTAAGGTACATGATTTTCGGCCCATATCTTGTTGCAATGTTATTTACAAAGGCATATCCAAGATTATTGCTAATAGGATGAAAAAGGTTTTTCCTTCCATAATATCAAACAATCAATCGGCCTTCCTTGAAAGAGAAATATTCTAGATAATGTTTTGCTTTCTCATGAATTGTTGTATGGTTACAGAAGTGCTAACATCTCTCCTCGTGTTATTTTTAAGCTCGACATCCAAAAAGCATTTGACTCGATTCAATGGGATGCGATAGTTAGAATTTTTAGGTTACATGAACTTTTTGATACCGTTTATCTCTTGGATATATGCTTGCATATCAACTGTGAACTATTCCATTGTTCTTAATGGGTCTTGCATAGGTTTTTTTCAAAGGTAATCAAGACATTCGACAAGGTGAACCTATGTCGGTGCACCTTTTCATTGTGCTGATGGAACTGCTTATGCAAATGCTAAATAAACTTGGTCGACAGAGACTTATTTGCCTTCATCCCAAATGCAAGGAACCCCAGGTTGTCTCACTTCTTTTTGTTGATGATCTCGTGATATTTTGTAAATCTGATGCGAACACAATAAGTAACATTCTTAAATGTCTTAATCACTCCTACATGATAACCGGTTTAGAGATTAATCTTGTAAAATATGAATTTTCTTCTGCTGGTCTTAATGCTGAATAAATTAATCACATTATAATCACTTCTGGCCTACAATGCAATAACACAACTATGTCATATTTAGGTCTGCCTCTCGCCACATCTAGAATCACGATGCAACAGTGTTTTCCACTTTATGAATGAATTATTAACAAGCTTGATTCATGGCTAATCGTTTCTTAAGTCAATATGGAAGATTAACGATTATTAAATCTATCGTCTTTTCTATGCATGTCTACTAGGCAAGAACATTTGTTCTCCCCAATAAATTGATTAAATTGATTTGGACTTCTATGATGCAGTTCTTCTGGAAAGGCAATACAACAAGAAAGTACCTTGTTCCTATCTCTTTATCTGCTATGGAGAAAACTATAAGCAAAGGTGGGCTAGGCCTAATTGACTTGGTAGAATGGAATAGAGCTGCTCATGCTCAACACTTGGCTGACTTTGTGCATCGACTGAATAATCTATGGGTAGAATGGTCGACAAAGCACATTATAAAGATCAAAAACCCGTGGAGCATGGATATTCCCCAAAAGTGCAGCTGGACGTGGCGTAGTCTATTCAAATTAAGGGGAGTATTGTTGCCTTTTCTTAAAATAAATATGAATGTGAATAATAGCGTTCTCTTCTGGCAGGATCTATGGCTTAACTATGGAGACATTCTTAGTCGAAGAATGTCTTATGAGGACATCGCTCAAGCTAGCATTCCCCTACAAGTTGCGCTGAATAACCTTGCTGGTAGATCTTGACCTCGTCTACCGAATTCCTCTAACCCGAGAATTAATGCTATGTGGCAGATGATCAGGAACAATTGGATAAACAACAGTAGCATGTGTGAAGTCAACTGGTTTGTTGATGACAAAGCATTCTCCATCAAAGTGATATACGGCAAATTAAATAAGGAAGGCAAGATGAATGACTGGAAATGGCACAAGGGAGTTTGGAAGCCTGATAATCCTGCAAAGGAGAATCTCTTTTATTGGAAAATGCTCAATGGCGCGCTTATGACGAAAAAAAGATAATTCAACGTGGCATGAATATAGATGGTTTATGTATTTACTGTGGTGTTCAGTCCGAATTTATCGACCATCTATATTTTGAGTGCAATTTGGTTGGAAGGATATGGAGCAATATCAATGACTGAATAGGAAGAAGAAGAAGTGCAGGGAGTAACAGTCAAGAATAGGAGAAGATTTTCCCTGAAACTGGTACCAAAATTTGAAGAAAAGATTGCTGCATATGGTTTTGAAGAAGCTTATTTGGTGTGTTCAGAAGGAGAGGAATGTGAAGATCTTTAAGCCTGAAAAGGCAAAGGCACAGCCAGCTCTCTTGAAGTGGATTGTGCTGGAAATCAAACAATGCATGAAACTTGCTTCTTTTGCTATTGAACCTGGAACTGTTAATCATTTTGACGCATGATTTATGTTGGTCTTTTCGTACTTTTTCTTTTTCGTATTTTCCGTGCTTGAGGCATTGTTTCTTTTGTTTTCTACTTTATAATGTTCTCACTATAATATCCTTGTATTTTCTCTTAATGCTTCAATAAAACGGTCGGGGTCCTTTAACGTCATCGGCCATACCAAAATAAATAAATAGAGTAAACGAGATAGAACATAATAGAATAGGAGGAGGGTAAATAAGAAGAATCAACTTCCGTCTAAACTTGGATACTAACACTGACAAAGACGAAGAAGAAGAGAATTGAGGTAGAAAGCCTTGGAATATGTGATTGACAAAGGGAGTTAAGGCTCAATTTATAGGTGTTGAAGTGTGAAGGAACCTTTGGATTTGATTTATAAAACCCAAGCCATCCACTAACACCAAACTCTAAAACATCTCAATAAAACTTAGCCACCACCCAAGCTCCCAAGATCGAAGCGGTCGACCTGACCCCTAGGAGGGCAGTCGATCGGGTGGTCGACCCCGTTCTGTACTATACAGCGTGAATTTATTTCACATTCTTTTTTTAATTGTTAATTGATATTGATTGATTCGTTTTCTTTCTTTTAAACGGTGCCCCCTTATTACACACACACACGAAAACATTTTTTTTTTTTGAATTTGAATCCGAAATATTCTTTTATGTCAATGGTAATTATTTTATTCCATGCAGATTCAAGTCTGTATGTTTATCATTTATTTTTATTTTATACTTGAACTTTGTTATTAGCATATCTACATTATACAGACTCTATTTTCGGTAAATAAAATATGAAAATGGATTAGAATCTCGCCGTGAACATAATGGTAATATCTTTATGGCTAAATTTTCATGTATAAAATATCCTTTTTTTATAATTAATTATTATTATTTAAATTATCTATATCTAATGAAGGTATATTTTATAGGGTGTTACAATTTCCACATTTGAATGCCTCATCATATAATCAGGATGATTATTGTAATTTTCATTCACTAGGTTCGAAACCCTTTTGTGTTTTGTGGCTTACATGCACATTTCTATGGACCATCTTTTCATGCATGCGCTCAATCTCAATATGTAGTTTCATGAGTACACATAATTCAAAAGAAGGCCATATATGCTTTGGGCTCATAATGAAATGAGACAACCCGAACTTCCTCGGTAAGGAAAGCACGGATTGCTTTGAGTACAAGCCACATCAGAACGCAAATAGAAGAACATTTCATTGTTTACTACAACAATTTCATCAGAATGCAAGAATATACAGAGTATGAATGAATAATACACAAAAAATATCAGAGATTTAAATTACATTTAAATACATCGCAGCGGAAAATAGTACAAAACACAACTAGAAGAGATATACGGATATAGAGCATTCTAGATATCGTTCCAGTTGTAAGCCAGGATCCTGTGAATATAAATCTGCAAAACCAAAACTACTAGCTGCCCGTGTCAAAATAAGGGCGCCCAGAGTTTAGATTAAAACAATAAACTCCAGTTCAGTCATGTGACTAGTGTGAGAATTAAAACAGTTATTAATCTTTATTTTAAAGTTAGGTAAATCAAGGGACCACGCCTTATAACACGGAATGGGTTTCCTCCCAAGAATACCAGTGCATAAAACAACAGCGCAATGCTAAATAAAGAACAATGAAGCTATTATAAGACCCAGGTCCCATCACACATTGCAACGCAAGCCGGAGGATAGGGTTTTTACCTTATAATAGCCAAGAATGCTTGGTACGTGAAATTTCATTTTTTTATTATTACTATAAGTGTATAGTGTATAAAACAACTTCAAATCATAAGTATCAATCATAGACGGCATAAGTGCCCCATACCACTATGTCGCCATATATAGGTTATACAATCAAAACCGCAAAGTCACGTATTGGAAGTTGGATTTCCATCTGTGTACGGAGGCAAAAGAAAGTCCTCTACCGAATTCGAGACTGTCTAGCCCGAGTCTCAGGAAAGTACTCAGTCAAACCTTTGGAGCGACAGGGCCGGTCCACCGATGTGGAATAAAATGCCTGAGCACTGCGTTCCCCTACCCTTTGGGGCGTAAATGAGCCCAATGGCTCCATCGGCTCCAGATAGTCACCGATATATCCGAGAAGCCTCGCAACAGCAACAACCACATAAGTCAAACTCGTCAAGGCATGTAAAACCACGGACGCCACTTCTAGCTAGAAAGAAACGCATGTCCTCCCTGAGGTCCTTCTCCCGTTTCTGGTTCACAACCGGGGTGTGAGGCTCGCGAATCAATGCTACACAAAGCTATGCGGCACAGGCCGTGCTTTGATCATCAACCACAAGACTCTGCTTTTCAACAGAAGCCTTGATCAATTGCCACTTAGGCATGCCACACAGGCAATTCACTCCATGCAATTGATATCCATCAATATATAACCCTTGAGCTCGTACGTCTCAGAGAATGGCGTTAAGCAAGAGAATAAATTCTCCGCCGCCAAACAGATATATATAAATATATATAATAGAAATCAATCACATAGAATAAAATCCAATGTCAGACACACAGTCCATTTATAAGTTTGTTCTGGGTCTGAACGAAACCGGAGGCACCTTGTACCTCGCATATCCATCGATCTCCAAGTACGTCTGGACGATCACCAACTGATTCCCTCCTCTTGGGTGGCCCAATCAAGATCATCAGTAATCACCCAAACGATGTGAAGACCTCCGGTCTTCAACCACCGTCTTCATCCTCGACACCACGTCGAATCAGTTATTCAGAATGGGATAAACCCGGTCTTTCTGAATAACTCGCGTATATAATAAACAAGTGTTACACAAACACAACATATGCCTCATTCCAATTCAGAATATTCTTTTATTCAAATATTCTTATACTTTGGGAAAGGTTCCCATTAATTTTATCAAAGATAAATTCTTTAAATTTATTCTTTAATCTTCTTTTGAATATCAATTCAAATTAGTTGGGATTAGCGAACCACACCGAAGTAATCATTTATTTTATTTCCCAATCCCAACCTATTCATCCCATGAAGTAAAGCTGGTAATACTTCATATCTAACACCACGGTGTTTTCGGTAAATTCAATTACCATTTCACGTTCAAATCTAATTAAAGATTTAACTATCGCCAGGAACAAAACTGGTGATACTCCATTCTCGATCATTTCAATCTAATTAAAGATTCATTAAAACTCCACTTGATTTTAATCTTCCCAATAATCACTATCAATGATTATTTAACTTGGGAAATCATATCCTGTCTTTAACTGGGTTAAAGAACCAATGTCATTTAAAACACGGTTCACTATAAACCCAAAATCACATTCCATTCCAATTCAATTATTGAAACTTCTGGTTACTTTTAAAACCCTTTCAAATCCAATTTATTTATTTAAAAATAAATAAATTATTATTCTAGTTCAAAACTAGTTCATTTCGATAAAAATCAATTTTTATCTTTTCAAATTTGGAATTTTTCATCCCAATTCTTCACAAATCATTTCTTATGATTTTGCACAAATTATTACTATTTTTAATAATTTTATCAAGGCCCGTACAGTCGAATTCCATCAAGGGCCATCAAACTGCACTTAGAACAACCTTTTAGAAGTTTGATTTGGGCATAATTCCAAATCCAACCGTTAGATTTCAAATCTCTAATATTCGTTAGAAATCTCTTTTCGATACGAACCCAATGGTTCTGGTTTTAGGAGAATCCGACAGTCGGATCTCCCGTAATATCCATTCGAAGTCAATGGTCGAAATTCGCGAACTACCGCGGCGCGGCGCGTTCTATTCAGGCCATTATATATATATATATATATATATATAAAATATTATATATATTTCGTTGGTTTCCTTTCAAAACGTATTTTATAAATCGTTTTAAATTTGTTATCGAAACGATTTCAACTTCATATTCAATTTCGAATCAAAATTGAATATTCCATATCATCGACATGCAAATGATAATTTTTTCAAAACGTTATATTTTGAAATCGCTTTCTTTTCTATATTCATTATAAAAATGAATAAAATCGATATAAATATCGTTCACGTCAAAATGGCGTCAATCTAGTCAACACTGCTTTTATTCAACACATGAATGTTTATTCTATTCAACACATGAATATTTATTCTATTCAACACATGAATATTTATTCTATTCAACACATGAATTTTTATTTCTATTCAACACATGAATTTATTTCTATTCAACACATGAATTTATTTTCTATTCAACACATGAATATATTTTCTATTCAACACATGAATTTATTTTCTATTCAACACATGAATTTATTTCTAGCCAACACATGAATATATTTTCTATTCAACACATGAATTTATTTCTATTCAACACATGAATTTATTTTTATAATATTCCTTGTTTTCCAAATTGGAATGAGGCCCAATCAATTACCAAATGTTAATTATATGGATTCTATACAACACACGTATATAAAAGCAACGATAAATAATCAACCATCATCCAGAGTGCACTACACAACTGTATAAGCATTAAATATAACTAATTAATGCTCATACAGTCTGTCAATCAAACGATCGATATACCACTAAACAATTGGGATTAGTGTACGTCAAATATCATCCCAATACCTGTGTGGGGTTTCAAATCAACAAACACAGATTTTATTTGTGCAGTTGGGCGATGTGTAAAATTTATCGTCCCAATCAATATCAGTCAAATCGGTGCACATAAACAAATCGTTCGATTTGTAAATGAATATATATTTTATTTCAACACATGAATATATATTTTATTTCAACACATGAATATATATTTGATATCAACACATGAATATATATTTGATTTCAACACATGAATATATATTTTATTTCAACACATGAATATATATTTTATTTCAACACATGAATATATATTTTATTTCAACACATGAATATATATTTTATTTCAACACATGAACATATATTTTATTTCACATCACAATCAGCAGTCAAATTTCACAACACAAACAATCACACATACAAGTCATCCATGGTCTGTGGACGACGGGTGTCGTGTGCTGCTAAGCACCGTCTGCATCCTAGTATATATTTCAAACTAGAAATTAAAATAAAAGTGAGGAGTTCTCACCTAGAAGCTAAACCAAATGCCGCGACTCTTCATATGTAGAAAATCTCCGTCGTGTCTCCAACGAGATCTGTTTCACGCGGCTGATTATTAAAAATCACATTTTTATTTTAACGCTAAATGGATAAAATCATATTTTTATACGCTATTCTTATATATAAAGTCATATCTTTTTACTTTTCAAAAATCCTAGCTTTTTTAAGCCAAAATCATATTTCTATCTAGCTACAAATATTATAAAGATCGGATTTTTATCATATACCTACACGTATAAAAATCACACCTTTATAGGTTATTCATATAAATAAAAATCATATTTTTATTTTGCCAATACATATATAAAAATCGAATTTTTATCGCTACTTCATATGTATAAAAATCGAATTTTTATCGCTACTTCGTATGTATAAAAATCGAATTTTTATATTCTCTATCCTATAAAAATCACATTTTTATAATCTCTACTATATAAAAATCATATTTTTATTATCATACATATATAAAAATCCTGTTTTTATACTTCCTATATCAAATTCAGATTTTAACAATGCTAATTTATATTTCTAATATCAATGTTATTTTGCAATCAAAGTATATTTATATTTTAAAACAAATTTTAGACTAAAATAAATAAAGGAGAAAAGTAAACTCACTGACGAATTCCAGAGGGAGTGGATGCTGAGGGGCGCGCAGCAAGGCCTCGGCGTCGGAGCTTGGAAGTGGCGGCGGTCAGTTCTAGTGGCGGCGACGGGCTTGGTTTTAGCGTTTGGGGGAGGTTTGTGCGCATCGGTTTACTGGAGGAGGCGGCTGATCTTCATGATGGCGACGGATGAAGGAGAATGGGGAACTGAAGGTCAGCGGCGGCTATCGGGGGCTGCGACTGGTGGAGGATCAACGAGCGCAGTCGATGGAGGCCGCCCATTTTTAATTTAGGGCTCGGTTACTTTTTTCTGTTCAGAGAAAATAGACTCGGAGGGGCGGGGGGAGGGGGCTAAGTGGGAAAGAGGAAATTTATTTATATTATTATTTTATTTTAATTCTCTAAAACATGATTTTTCATCCGAAGTCCAATCGACATCCAACGACTGCCGTCCCTAGTGTATTACCCCTATTCTGAACACAATGGGATATGTATCGTAGGGTGATTCGATTGTTTCGATCAGTTTTCGTTCAAATTAAAATATAAATCTATATATTCAATTTGAACGCACATTTCAATTTACCGGGGCCACATACTAACTCTAAAAATTCTCGAATAATTAATTCTAGCTTCATATTGGCGATACAGTCCTAACGAAACTAATTTCGTTAAATTCTGAGACCGTTCGAAAAATGGCCATTTTCTAGTCGATTAAAATCAACTGAAACTGGCAAAACACGATTTCCTTTGCTACGCTCACATATTGATTCAGAAAATTATGAATTTTGGAATCTAGCAATAACTTGACACTCCGGTTCCAAAAAAAGTGGTTTCGTCGAAAACAGAGGTCGTTTGCAAAATTTCCATTTTTAAGGGGCCAAAATTCCACAGCGACTATTATGAAATTTCATCTGGGCATAATTTTTTATTCCCGCTATGAAATTTTGATTTCTCGGATTCGTTCGAAAGATATTCTCAAATAGATTCAAATATTTTTGGTTTCACTAAAATCCGGTTTATTTTGAACTCGGTACATTCATTTGAAATGTGAAATCGAATTTTCGAACTACCGCACTATTTTCAATTCCTTTTATAATTTAAAATAAATATTTATATTTTAACGATGATCTATATAAATATATACGTTCTAATTCTATTCAAAATAAATTTCTCGTCGTTATTATTTAAAATAAATCATTTTAAATATTCAAAATTCATTAAAATCGCCAAAATAAAATTTTTAAACTGGCTCAGATTTCCAGGTTATTACAATCTCCCCCACTTAAAACTTTTCGTCCCTGAAAAGGAATGAAGCCGAAAGTTGTTTAACAAATCAACTCAACTTTCATTATTTTCATTATGGCCTACGTTCTTCAACTTTTCAGTTTCTAAGAAGTTTTCAAATTTTTCAAAAATTTGGCTAACACCCTAAATTTTCGAAAAATTTCGCCATAACCTCCCCTGCACCGGGAGCTTCGGGATATTTCTAATAGCCTCCCATGGCCCTTACCAACGCAAAAAGAAAAAGAAACAGCCAAGAGGCTAGCCAATCGGCTCATAAATTCATCCAAAACCCAAGAAATTAGTAAACATGTACCTATTTGTCGGGCAAACAATTTTATTCTTCTGCTCTAGCCTCCTTGCTATGACCTGTTCAATTTAAGTACATGTATATGCAAGAAAATGCGACTAATTTTCAATACACTCATTATTTGATACAATTTGGCTAAAGGTTCAAATTCTAATTAATCAAACAATAATCAAATAACACAACCAACAATCAATTAGTGAATTATCGTTTCCAAACACATAACTTTAATACATATACAGAAAATCACGTTTTTGATGCCAAATCTCAACAATAGGCCCTATCTAGTTTTGGTTCTCACACTAGTCTAATGGAAATATATAAATATCACACCTTCGAAACTCGAATACCGATTCTGATGATGTTCTAACTATCATCAGAATCATCTCCGGGCGACCAGAGTATGATTCTATATCTATCCAGTATATTAAAATTTCGAATACACGTTTGCAAGGCGTATATGCAAAATCTTTATATATTGGATTGCCCAAATTCAATACAAATAATTAATCAAATACGAATAATTGATTTAATTTTCAAAACAATGATTGTTTTCATTTCAAAAATATACTCTTCACACTCGTTCTAGGATACTACTGATCCCATCTCTAACGAGTCATTCCCATTGGATATTACTAATCCAGTCTCTGATGAATTCTTTCGTTTGGTTCTAATGTGTCTTGTTCTCCGAGCTCTGTAAACCAAAGCTCTGATACCAAATAAGACGACCCAAACTTCCCCGATAAGAAAAGTACGAATTGCTTTGAGTACAAGCCACATCGGAACGCAAACAGAAGAATATTTCATTATTTATTACAACAATTTCATCAGAATGCAAGAATATACAGAGTATGAATAAACATTACACAGAAAGTATCAGAGATTTAAATTACATTTAAATACGTCGCAACGGAAAATAATACAAAACACAACTAGAAGAGATATACGGATACATAGCTTTCCGGATATCGTTCCAGCTGTAAGCCAGGATCCTTTGAATATAAATCTGCAAAACCAAAACTACTAGCTGCCCGTGTCAAAAAAGGGCACCCAGAGTTTAGGTTAAAACAATAAACTCCAGGTCAGTTATGTGACTGGTGTGAGAACTAAAACAGTTATTATTCTTTATTTTAAAGTTAGGTAAATCAAGGGACCACGCCGTATAACACGGAATGAGTTTCCTCCCAAGAATACCAGTGCATAAAACAACAGCGCAATGCTAAATAAAGAACAATGAAGCTATGATAAGACCCAGGTCCCATCACACAATGCAACGCAAGCCGAAGGATAGGGTTTTTACCTTATAATAGCCAAGAATGATTGGTACGTGAAATTACATTTTTTTTACTATTACTATAAGTGTATAGTGTATAAAACAATTTCAAATCATAAGTATCAATCATAGACGGCATAAGTGCCCCATACCACTATGTCGCCATATATAGGTTATAAAAAACCGCAAAGTCACGTATTGGAAGTTGGATTTCCATCTGTGAACCGAGGCAAAAGATAGTCCTCTACCGAATTCAAGACTGTCTAGCCCAAGTCTCAGGCAAGTACTCAGTCAAGCCTTTAGAGCGACATGGCCGGTCCACCGATGTGGATTAAAATGCCTGAACACTGCGCTCCCCCACCATTTGGGGCGTAAATGAGCCCAATGGCTCCATCGGCTCCACACAGTCACCGATATATCCTAGGCGCCTCGCAACAGCAACAACCACATAAGTCAAACTCGTCAGGGCGTGTAAAACCACTGTCGTTACTTCTAGCTAGAAAGAAACGCATGTCCTCCCTGAGTTCCTTCTCCCGTTTTTGGTTCACAACCGGGATGTGAGGCTCGCGAATCAATGCTACACAAAGCTATGCCACACAGGCCATGCTTTGATCATCAACCACAAGACTCTGCTTTTCAACAGAAGCCTTGATCAATTGCCACTTAGGCATGCCACACAGGCAATTCACTCCATGCGACTGATATCCATCTATATATAACCCCTGAGCTCGTACGTCTCAGAGAAGGGCGTTAAGCAAGAGAATAAATTCTCCAACGCCAAACAGATATATATTTAATAGAAATCAATCACACATAATAAAATCCAATGTCAGACACACAGTCCATTTACAAGTTCGTTCTGGGTCTGAATGAAACCGGAGGCACCTTGTACCTCACATATCCATCGATCTCGAAGTACATCTGGACGATCACCAACTGATTCCCTCCTCTTGGGTGTACAGCCCAATCAAGATTTCATCAGCAATCACCCAAATGATGTGAAGATCTCCGGTCTTCGACCACCGTCTTCATCCTCAACACCACGTCGAATCAGTTATTCAGAATGGGATAAACCCGGTCTTTTTAAATAACTCGTGTATATAATAAACAAGTGTTACACAAACACAACATACGCCTTATTCCAATTCAGAATATTCTTTTATTCAAATATTCTTATACTTTGGGAAAGGTTCCCATTAATTTTATCAAAGATAAATTCATTAAATTTATTCTTTAATCTTCTTTTGAATATCAATTCAAATTAGTCAGGATTAGCGAACCACACTGAAGTAATCATTTATTTTATTTCCCAATCCCAAGCTATTCATCCCATGAAGTAAAACTGGTAATACTTCATATCTAACACCACGGTGTTATCGGTAAATTCAACTACCATTTCACGTTTAAATCTAATTAAAGATTTAACTATCGCCTGGAGCAAAACTGGTGATACTCCATTCTCGATCATTTAAATCTAATTAAAGATTCATTAAAACTCCACTTGGTTTTAATCTTCCCAATAATCACTATCAATGATTATTTAACTTGGGAAATCATATCCTGTCTTTAACTGGGTTAAAGAACCAATGTCATTTAAAACACGGTTCATTATAAACCCAAAATCACATTCCATTTCAATTCAATTACTGAAACTTATGGTTACTTTTAAAACCCTTTCAAATCCAATTTATTTATTTAAAAATAAATAAATTATTATTCTAGTTCAAAACTAGTTCATTTCGATAAAAATCTATTTTTGTCTTTTCAAATTTGGAATTTTTCATCCCAATTCTTCACAAATCATTTCATATGATTTTACACAAATTATTACTATTTTTAATAATTTTATCAAGGTCCGTATAGTCGAATTCCATCAGCGGCCATCGAACTGCACTTACAGAGACCTTTTCCAAATTTGATTTGGACATAATTCCAAATCCAACCGTTAGATTTCAAATCTCTAATATTCGTTAGAAAGCTCTTTTCGATATGAACCCAACGGTTCTGGTTTTAGGAGAATTCGACGATCGGATCTCCCGTAATATCCATTCGAAGTCACTGGTCGAAATTCACGAACTGCCGCGGTGTGTTCTATTCAGGCCATTATATATATATATATATATAATATATATAATATATTATATATATTTCATCGATTTCCTTACAAATCGTATTTTATAAATCGTTTTAAATTCATTTTCGAAACAATTTCAACTTCATATTCAATTTCGAATCAAAATTGAATATTTCACATCATCGATATACAAATGATAATATTTTCAAAACGTTATATTTTGAAATTACTTTCTTTTCTATATTCATTATAAAAATGAATAAAATCGATATAAATATTGTTCACGTCAAAATGACGTCAATCTAGTCAACACGACTTTTATTCAACACATGAATGTTTATTATATTCAACACATGAATATTTATTATATTCAACACATGAATATTTATTCTATTCAACACATGAATTTTTATTTCTATTCAACACATGAATTTATTTCTATTCAACACATGAATTTATTTTCTATTCAGCACATGAATATATTTTCTATTCAACACATGAATTTATTTTCTATTCAACACATGAATTTATTTCTAGTCAACACATGAATATATTTTCTATTCAACACATGAATTTATTTCTATTCAACACATGAATTTATTTTTATAACATTCCTTATTTTCCAAATTGGAATGAGGCCCAAACAATTACCATATAATGTTAATTATATGAATTCTATATAACACACGTATATAACAGCAATGATAAATAATCAACCATCATCCAGAGTGCAGCACCACAACTGTATAAGCATTAAATATAACAAATTAACGCTTATACAGTCTGTCAATTAAACGATCGACATACCACTAAACAATTGGGATTAGTGTACGTCAAATATCATCCCAATACCCGTGTGGGGTTTCAAACCAACAAACACAGATTTTATTTGTGCAGTTGGGCAATGTGTAAAATTTATCATCCCAATCAATATCAGTCAAATCGGTGTACATAAACAAATCGTTCGATTTGTAAATGAATATTTATTTTATTTCAACACATGAATATATATTTTATTTCAACACATGAATATATATTTTATTTCAACACATGAATATATATTTTATTTCAACACATGAACATATATTTTATTTCACATCACAATCAGCAGTCAAATTTCACAACACAAACAATCACACATACAAGTCATCCATGGTCTGTGGACGACGGGTGTCGTGTGCTGCTAAGCACCGTCTGCATCCTAGTATATATTTCAAACTAGAAATTAAAATAAAAGTGAGGAGTTCTCACCTAGAAGCTAAACCAAATGCCGCGACTCTTCATATGTAGAAAATCTCCGTCGTGTCTCCAACGAGATCTGTTTCACGCGGCTGATTATTAAAAATCACATTTTTATTTTAACGCTAAATGGATAAAATCATATTTTTATACGCTATTCTTATATATAAAGTCATATCTTTTTACTTTTCAAAAATCCTAGCTTTTTTAAGCCAAAATCATATTTCTATCTAGCTACAAATATTATAAAGATCGGATTTTTATCATATACCTACACGTATAAAAATCACACCTTTATAGGTTATTCATATAAATAAAAATCATATTTTTATTTTGCCAATACATATATAAAAATCGAATTTTTATTGCTACTTCATATGTATAAAAATCGAATTTTTATCGCTACTTCGTATGTATAAAAATCGAATTTTTATATTCTCTATCCTATAAAAATCACATTTTTATAATCTCTACTATATAAAAATCATATTTTTATTATCATACATATATAAAAATCCTGTTTTTATACTTCCTATATCAAATTCAGATTTTAACAATGCTAATTTATATTTCTAATATCAATGTTATTTTACAATCAAAGTATATTTATATTTTAAAACAAATTTTAGACTAAAATAAATAAAGGAGAAAAGTAAACTCACTGACGAATTCCAGAGGGAGTGGAGGCTGAGGGCCGCGCGGCTAGGGCTCGGCGTCGGAGCTTGGAAGTGGCGGCGGTCAGTTCTAGTGGCGGTGGCGGGCTTGGTTTTTGGGTTTGGGGAGGTTTTGTGCACGTCTGTTTACCAGAGGAGGGGGCTGATCTTCATGATGGCAGCGGATGAAGGGGAAGTGAAGGTCGGCGGCGGCTATCGGGGGCGGCGATGGGTGGAGGATCGACGAGCGCAGTCGATGGAGGCCGCCCATTTTTAATTTAGGGCTCGGTTACTTTTTTCTGTTCAGAGAAAATAGACTCGGAGGGGCGGGGGGAGGGGGCTAAGTGGGAAAGAGGAAATTTATTTATATTATTATTTTATTTTAATTCTCTAAAACATGATTTTTCATCCGAAGTCCAATCGACATCCAACGACTGTCGTTCCTAGTGTATTACCCCTATTCTGAACACAATGGGATAGGTATCGTAGGCTGATTTGACTGTTTCGATAAGTTTTCGTTCAAATTAAAATATAAATATATATATTCAATTTGAACGCACATTTCAATTTACCGGGGCCACATACTAACTCTAAAAATTCCCGAAAATTTATTTCTAGCTTCGTATTGGCGATACGGTCCTAAAGAAACTAATTTCGTCGAATTCTGAGACCGTTTGAAAAATGGCTATTTTCCAGTCGATTAAAATCAACTGAAACTGACAAAACACGTTTTCCTTTGCCACGCTCACATATTGATTTAGAAAATTATGAATTTTGGAATCTAGCAATAACTTGACACTCCGGTTCCAACAAAAGTGGTTTCGTCTAGAACAGAGGTCGTTTGCAAAATTTCCATTTTTAAGGGGCCAAAATTCCGTAGCGACTATTCTGAAATTTCATCTGAGCATAACTTTTTATTCCCGCTATGAAATTTTGATTTTTCATATTCGTTTGAAAGATATTCACAAATAGA
Organism: Allium sativum; assembly: GCA_030737875.1. Lineage (NCBI taxonomy): Eukaryota > Viridiplantae > Streptophyta > Magnoliopsida > Asparagales > Amaryllidaceae > Allium > Allium sativum. Next base: position 134,632,082 of record CM060915.1, read on the forward strand.
TTCAAATATTTTTGGTTTCACTAAAATCCGGTTTATTTTGAACCCGGTACATTCATTTGAAATTTGAAATCGAATTTTCGAACTACCGCGCCATTTTCAATTTCTTTTATAATTTAAAATAAATATTTATATTTTAACGACGATCTATATAAATATATACATTCTAATTCTATTCAAAATAAATTTCTCGTCGTTATTATTTAAATTAAGTCATTTTAAATATTCAAAATTCACTAAAATCACCAAAATAAAAATTTTAAACTGGCTCAGATTTCCGGGTTATTACATGGAACATTGTAAATTCATGAATTGAGTAGGCTCTTTTAACTATATGGGATAGTAACGCTATGGTAGGGCATAAGTCACCGGTAATCCGATAAAGACCTTTTTTCATGAAACTCGGGTATTTTTTCTTTGTTTTTCATCGAAAAATAGGGATATATTTGATAATAAAATAAGACAAACACTGTTGTATTATTTATAATACAACGAGTTCTTATTATCTAATTTTGAATTCTAGTTAATAATTAAAAAGTTGAACCTCAAATTATTATTATACTGACCTAGTGTAATGGTGGACGATGTAGTTCACAAGTTTATGGTCAGAGTACTGAAGAATAAAGGAAACATTTTATGGACAGTATGAAATAAGGGCCATCTCACTTAACATGTGGCAAACATCACCGAACTTAAATAGAAACAAACTCAAACGTGCTTATTTCTGTGGTAAATGAAGAATAAATATGAAATACAGTAACTGCTAGTTAATCCTAGACATTGATTCTACAATACAATGATACATTTTGATAATACAACGATAATACACCTGCAGCAAATAACAAGGTTTGAAGTCTTTTAAGCAGGCTATGATTTAATCAAAAACGTGAAAGATATAATAACGATGCACAATAACAAGGTTTGAAATTTCCTTAAGCAAGCTATGATTGAATTGAAGCAATACCAAAGAGCACCCTGGCTCAATTGCAAGGTGGAGCAGGCACTTGCCTAAGGCTCCAAACCAGAAAAATTGAACCACTACTAAATTTCTGCATTGATACTTAAAATTATAATTTGCCTCTTTCAATTTGTTTTTTAGTTTAAAATACATAAAATTCAAGATGAATATTTTCATTTAATACAAAACACCTTTTAGGGTAATTGTACTGCTCTGTGAATTTTTAAAGAAATCTTATTACAAATTTTAGTGTAGATTATAATCTGATTCAAATCAATAGTTTTGGTAGTGTAAAACAAATATATCGCCAAAAAATTTAAATAGTTAAGACGGTCAAGGATGCAAACAGTTGTTCTTCAAAAAGATGCAGATATATCAGTTGTTTGGAATTAAAATCCGCAACAGTAAGCCTTGCCAAAAAAAAAAAAAAAAAAAAAAAAAAAAAAAAAAAATCCGCAACAGTAACACCGTCTTTGAATCTTTCATGTTACCGAATTAATGGAAAATAATGGTTACGTGGCTAATCTCACTGGATTTCAGTCACCTGCTTTGTTATATTGATAGAACAAGGAGACTTTCAGTTTCCTATGCTGGACTGCCACAGTTAGTCCATGTTGAGAAATGTGGTATGTTTTAACTTTTAATTACAAGGGTGGTGGCTCACACTTTGCTAAGAGTACCAATCAATAGAGAAAAACTTGAGCATAGGAAACAATTTCTGGATGTATATTCACATATAGTAATAGTCCTTTTCAGTGTAAACTGTTAAAAACAAAAAAAATAAAAATGCTTACCACGCCCTTCTTGAAGAAGTGTATGTTTGTACTTAACATCTAATTAAGGAAAACACTAGACAATTATTGATATTAAATAAAACGAGTGGTTGTCTGATTGAAAAGTCCAAAATTTTCACTAATCAAGTGTAAAAAACAAGCGCACTCTGCTTGGTGTGCTTACAAATATAACTAGGACGAAATATATTAATCTGTGCACTAATCAACAATGAAAGAAACAACACAGCGTATGCCATGCTTGCACTAGTTTACAATATATGTACTACTTCACTGCTGTGCAGTGCCATGCTATTTTGTATTACACTTCCAAGGGGATCCTATGCTCTTTGATTCCTCTGTCTCATCAGTGTGCTGTTTCTTTTCTGGATTTAGAATCGGATCGTAATGTATCAAGTTTTACTGCGCTATCAGTTACCAGTTGGACGCTTAATATTGACGTAAGTGTGCATGCAGAGACATAAAGTATATTAACCACCGTTGGTTTGTCAACAATCATATGTCTTTGGATCGTCCTTGTTTTCAGCAGTGCCCCACGTGTAGGGTACGGGCGGTATTAAATAAAACGAGTTTGCATATCTTATGCGTATCTTATTAAACAAGAAGTTAAGTTAGACAGGAAGAAGAATTTGAGGACCACCACAAACAGGGGAGAGATTCTCCATAACTTGTTGTTTATGATATCTATCTCGTTTATGTTTCTTGCGCCAAAGGTACTACCCGTTCTAATGCAGGTCATGTTCCTATTGGAAATGTACATCATCTCCTACTATTAGAGAACATGTAAAACATATACGAATAATTAAGACCTCGACCGACATAAGAAACAAAGGTGAGAGCATCAAATTGGCGTCTCAAAGTCGTAAAACGTGTAAAGAAGTTGAAGTAGGATGGCATCAACCCAACGATAAACACTTTAGAACGACATGCTCTTTTTCGATGTCATTTTGATGTCAAAATATTAATGTATCAGAGAGTATCAACGTCACCCCACCGTCAAATGTAAAAACATCAAAATATATCAAAACATATCAGCGTCATTCAGACGTCAAGTATAAATCCAATAAAGATATTGAAATAACTTCAGTATCATCTAACGCCAAGATAACCATACATTTTTTAACTGAATATTTGTTTCAACCACACATTTAAAAAAAAAAAAAAAATCCAAAGACAAACACCTGATGTTGTCTACATCAAAGGCAGCTTTCATGTTGTAATTGGAAAAAGTCCAAATATTTTAAACTAATAATACGCATTGGCATTTTATAAATAATAAAGAATAACACATAAATGTTATCCTATGATAATAAGATTGAAAACTAATAATGTTAATTAAGAAATGAATTTTGTTTCGTTAATATAGAAAAAAGGAACACAAAAAAATTCAAGATGCATGGAAAGCTAAATGTATATTGCTTCACTTTTTAAATATAGTTTTTTTATGCTAAATAAGATTAGCTTTAAAATGACTTAGTTCTGTGCTTAGATGATACAATATAATGTTACATTTTTTTAGTTATAAAACTATATTCATTTAGCCTTCCGATCTGTTTGTATGTATACGTTTATACAGACTAAGATAATTTTGAAATCACTTTTTTCATTTAATTTTAGAAGTTATTTTTTATTTTCTAGTAAATTTAAAAATGATGATAAATTAAAATGAACTTAAGTTTGACATAATACAAATTGGTATTTGTCCATGATCTAATTATTAAACTTAGTTGTCATTTGATATATATATATATATATATATATATATATATATATATATATATATATATATATATATATATATAGAACTATTTTCTTTAAACTAAGTACCCCTTTTATTATCTGTCACAATAAAAAATAATCACTGCAAATCTGTGACTATATGACTACAATTTTCAATGAATCTACTCAAAAGTTTCTCCATAACACAACCATCGCTAATCATAGCCTCACCGTGGGTGAAGCGCTGAGACTCCCTTTTGAATGACTTCGAGGTTCAGTTTTGAATTACTCCAAGCTTCAAATTCAGTCATAACCACTGTTTCAAAACTCAAAAATACCGCCCGGTATCTCGTTTGGTTCCTCCCAAAACCAAACAGTAAATCTTGTTTCGTATATATCGTTCGAAATATAGTAATATGAGACGATATGTCAATGATATGAGATATTATAATATCAATCGAGATTCCAATTTTTAGCCCAAAATTTAAACTTGTGTCTAACCCAAATCGATAATAATAAAAAACTCAAATTTAGCCATTATAATCTCTTGCTATTGCTATTGCTATTTAATAGTGAGCCTATTCTCATTTAACTGCTAAAATTAACACTAAAATATTCTCTAAATTAATTAACCTCATGCGAGAATCTGAGTTGGAACTCAAATCACTTAAAGAATAGTCTTTTAAAATATGTCAGTGTCTCTATTTTCTAATTAGCCCGTTAAAAGCCAAATTTTATTTTGGTTTACAATGATGCTCTTCCACTTGAAAAGAATCATACTGAACATTTAACAATTTATGTAAATTTGGCATGTTACATGACCATATCGTATATTCATATGTGTTCTACTGTTTAGGTTTTTAATGTTTCATCATTTTTACATGCATATTACTTATCAAATTATCTATTTTATGTTACACTTTTGTGAAATATTTAACGTTTTGGATCTTTATATGTTTTATGTCTAACAATAATTCATGTACATGGATCATAAGTTGTAAACTGTAAATTTTATCTACAACAAAATGACCCTATTACAACGGTGGAACACCGTTGTAATATACATTTTACAACGGTGGACAAACCATCGTGTATTAAGAAGTTGTAATAGACTAATATCTTTTACAACTTTTTTGCACTGTTGCAACACCGTTGTAATATTTATATTTTACAACTTTTTTCCACCATTGTAATAAACTTTATTACAATAATTATGCACCATTGTAATAAAATCTACTACAACTGTTATGCACCGTTGTGATTGACATTTGGGTTTTTAAAAAAATAAACATCTTTTTCAACTGAAAAGAACAATACACTAAATATATCAATACCCCATAAGCAAATCCGATATTACAGTTATTTACAAACTAATTTATTAAAATACTCAAATATTCAGTATTAATAGCAATAAGTTTTAGACAACATTTCGTACATTATTACATGCTTGACCGTTACAAAGCAACTTAGTACAAGAACAAGTTATCCACAAAAAATTGCATACCCTACGGGAGTACACTAGTCGAAAACAAGGAAATCTTTATTCCATTTATCTTTTTGGTGCAAGTTCACTGCAGTGATCAAACCTATTGCATAAGAATATGTTTGTTGTTAGAAAAAAGAACAAAAAGTGTTTTTTTTAAGCCAACAATACCAAAATTTGATAATGACATTACTGCAAGAATTCCGCTGGTCACCCCTTGTTGGTCACTCGAGTATGGCAAGAACACTGCAAAGGATCAAAAATGATTTTGTAAAAATCTACGGCAAAATCAATATTCTATGACGGATCACAAAGCAAATTACCAAAATGCCCTGGTGAATTCCTCCAAATAACCCGAAATATCCTGTTCTTATAGTTTGACTGAAAATTCATTTTGTCCCCGTAGCAAAATCCTAAAATTTGTCAACTGATGGTTATAGTCTAACATAACAGTTGATGGTTTGTTTGAAATAGCCAACTCCTCTGAAAAACATATACAGTTATCAGCAAAAATTTAACTGTACCAACCATTTAACATATGTATATATACTCACAACTCAACACCAAAGCATAAGCGACTCGTTAATTTCAATGCAGTTTGTGATAAATGTTCACCTTCAAGTGAGCAGTAGCTTTGTCCTTGTCAGTAAAGACACCAGTTGACTCAACAACATAATCAACACCAGCCTCACCCCATGGGATCTTCTCAGGGTTTCTTAATAAAAACAAGCACAGATAAGTTTAACACCAAAACAAGAAGTGCAATAAAATTTATAAGTACAGATAGTAAACTAGTTCCTAAAGTTTTAAAGACACCAACCTGCAACCAAATACAGCTACTGGTTTGTCACCAAAGGGAAGGGTTTTGGAGTCCTTCACCTTGATTTCATGGTGTTTCCATTGACCATAAACAGTGTCATACTTGAATATGTATGTCTGGTAACCATACAGAGCTCTAAAATTAGTAAGTAATCTAACATAAAAATGTAACAACCTTAACATGGAATAAGCTTTACAATTAATACTTAATGCTAACTCAAGAAGAAATCATTACAGTAAATTCTAACAAGCTCGGCTGTGACGACCCCAAACCTCGTACTGACGGAGGCAAGGGTAATCCTTGGAATATAACACGAAAACAGATAACAGCAGAACAGAAATAAATAAATACACCAGATAATGCACAATAGAATATACTGGATAAACGTAATCATCAGAGTTCACATTATACAGGATCATACTTAGAACAAATACAGTTCAGCTATACATAAATGTCTATAGCGGAACAAACATAATATGTACAATAGGAGATGAACAGCATAAAAAGAGATAAATGATAGAATCCATCTTCAGCTCCAGCTATCCAGAAAAAGCCTGCTAAACCTGAACACAAGGCTGCCCGTGTAGAAAAAGGGGCACCCAAGTTTGAAAGTGAAACAAACTGCGAGTCAGTCATGGGACTGGTATGAGAAATATACTCAACACATTTAAAATATGACCAATCACAGGACCACGCCACTTCCGTGGAACGGGTTTACTCCATTGGATTGCCAGTGCTTTAAAACAATCATTCTTTTAAACATCGCAATGCTTTTTATAAAAATGAAGCTATTATAAGACTCAGTTCCCATCACACAATGCAACGCAAACCGGAGGATAGAGTTTTACCTTATAATGGCCAAAATATGTTTGATACGAATAAAACAAAAGCATTTGATATTATTACTAGTGTTTATATATTTCAAAAACAATTTCAGATCATAACTATCAATCATAGACGACATGAGCGTCCCATGCCACTATGTCGCCAAGTATAGGTATACAATCAAAACCGCACAGTCACTTATTTGGAAATTGGATTTTCGTCATGAACCAAGGCAAAAGATAGTCCTTACCGACTTCGAGACGCTCTAGCCCGTGTCTCAGGCACAGCTGCAACCGTACCTTGGATCGTCAGGGCCGGTCCACACGAAGTGGATTATAATGCCTGAACAATGCGTTTCTCCGCCCTATAGGGCGTAAATGAGCCAACGAATGACTCCATCAGACCCGGATCGTCCGATCTAACCGAGGCGCCTCGCAACAGTAACAACCACATAAGTCAAACTCGTCAGGGCATGTAAAACCACTGACGCCACTTCTAACTAGAAAGAAACGCATGCCCTCCCTGAGGTCCTCTCCTGTTTCTGGTTCATACCGGGGTGTGAGGCTCGCGAATTCACGTTATACACAAAGCTACGCCACACAGGCGGCGCTTTAATCATCACCACAAGACTTTGCTTTTCAACAGAAGTCCTGATCACTGCATCTTAGCATGCCACACAGGCAATTCACACCGTGCAACTGATGGCTATCAATCACACAGAATAAATTCCAATGTCAGATACACTGTCCATTTGCATGTCTTTTCTGGGTCTGAACGAAACCGGAGGCACTATATACCTCGCAAACCCATCAAGCACCACGTACGTCTGGACGATCACCACTCATTATCCATATTTTGGGATGCCTCCCAATCAGGACCTCGGTTACTATCCAAACGAGGTGAAGATCTCCGGTCTTCGACCACCGTCTTTATCTTCGATTTCTTATCGTCGATTCAGTTATTCAGAATGGGATAAACCCGGTCTTTCTGAGCAACTCGCGTATATAATAAACAAGTGCAACACTAACATACATACACATCATTTCAATTCATTAGTCACTAACCGTCAATCAGTAAGAGAACGATTTCCCAAATATTAACCCCGAAGGCCGAAACCAACATCAGATCAATAACCAAGAAACCATTCGACTTAGCCAACCTTCAGTTAGTTTCTAAATTTCACATCCATATCATTTATAATATTTTATAACGATTTATCGCTATTTTTATTTATTTTAAAATAGCCAATTTATTCAAAACGACGCTTCGGGCCATAACGCGGCCGTGGCGCTGTTTTTCTTCAGATTTGATTTACACATATCTGAAAATCTAACCGTTGGATCTTCACAAAATTTACATCATTAGAAAGATATTTTCAAAACGAATCCAACGGTTCCAGTTTCGGGAAAATCCGACGGTCGGATCTCCCGGTATAATCGTTTGAAGTTTCGATTTCAAAATACGAACTGCAGCGCCGTTTTTCGATTTAATATAATTATATATATATATATATATATATATAAATATAAATATAATCGATTCTGGCGCTGTTTTTCTTTCGATTTGAATTAAACATTCCAGACAATCCAACCGTTGGATTTTTACAAAGTTGGTGCCGTTGGAAAGATATTTCCAAAGCGAACCCAACGGTTGCGGTTTCGGGAAAATCCGATGGTCGGATCTCCCGCACTAATCGTTTGAAATCACGGTTTCAAAATACGAACTGCGGCTTCGTTATTCGAAATATTTCAATTATATATATATATATATATATATCGATTCTTCGATTTCAAAACTATATGATTTTCATACTTTTGATAAAAATGATATTTTATCTAACTGTCTTCTATTTCAACACTTCACTATTTTTAACAATTCATGTATATAATAAAAGTGTGATTTTTTATGTAAAACAATTTATTTCAAAACAAGATTATTTTATATAGTTCATATCGATGATAAAAATAGGATTTTTATTATAAAACAATTTCTTTCAAAATACGAATACCATTCAACACATGAATTTCAATTCAACGAATGAATTTCGATTCAACACATGAAGGTTTTCTATAGTTTGTATATATAGATAAAAAGGTGAATTTTATATTTAAAACACGAATACCATTCAACACATGAATTTCAATTCAACGAATGAATTTCGATTCAACACATGAAGGTTTTCTATAGTTTGTATATATAGATAAAAAGGTGAATTTTATATTTAAAACACGAATACCATTCAACACATGAATTTCAATTCAACTAATGAATTTCGATTCAACACATGAAGGTTTTCTATAGTTTGTATATATAGATAAAAAGGTGAATTTTATATTTAAAACACGAATACCATTCAACACATGAATTTCAATTCAACGAATGAATTTCGATTCAACACATGAAGGTTTTCTATAGTTTGTATATATAGATAAAAAGGTGAATTTTATATTTAAAACACGAATACCATTCAACACATGAATTTCTATTCAACGAATGAATTTCAATTCAACACATGAAGGTTTTCTATTCAACAGACGAATATAATTTCAACACAAGAAAATAATTCTAACACATGAATATTATTCAAAATTTCGGCAGCATAACGGCAGGGTAGTTAAATCCGGGACCGTCCCTAGTACAGCTCCTCGCTCTACCTTAAAGCCTCGCAGCTTTTGACAATGGGGAATCATGCATCTAGTTCGCACGCAGGCGGCATGTATATTTTTTTCATTTCCACAAACTAATCCTATGTGGTTTCAACCAAATATTTCTCAACCACATACGGGTGTTTTTCAACCACAATCAATCAATTTCAACCACAAACAATTTCAATCAACCATTCGTAATCAACCAATTTTCACACCAATCACAACCAATAAATATCGTCCATAGTTTGTGGACGAGGGGCATATATATATATATAGCATTTCACTTCTATTTCAACACATATATAATTTTTACAACGCATATACAACTTATACATCGAACGTACAACTTATACAACGCTTATACAAGAGGTGTACAACGCTTATATAACTCATACATCGATTATATAATTTATACATCGTCGTTTTCCATATCTTTTATAAATTAGAAATCTCACATTGGGTTCCACTCCACCAAAAATAGCAGAAGGCTCAGAAAAATATGCGGTCTCTTCTAAAATGTAGAAGACGTCCACACAAGTCCAATGTCTCTTGTTTCACTGAATTTCGACCACATAGCAGAAAGATATGATTTTTAGAAGTTTTCAACGCTTTTATTTGTCAAAATCAGTTAAAATGAACAAAGGTCGTACCTCAGCTAATTCATTCAAAACTAGGTTTTGAATTTTCGTGCAAACGGTGAAGTGGTTGGACGATCGGCCTTCGCAGCGACGAAGAGGGAGGAGAGGCGCCTCCAGCTCTAGTGGTCCGATCCAGTTCGAATTCACCAATCGGAGGCGGCGGCGGTCCAAACCTCCAAACTTCACGGGCTCGAATCTCGATGAATACACAATGAAAAAATCCGATTCTGGTATGGATTTAAAGCCCTTGAAATGCTCTACAAAATCCCTAACTGGAGCACTTGATTTTTCTGAGTGTGGAAGGAGGAATCGAGGAGAGAAGGAACTTGAAGGTTTCCGCCATCGTTCTGAGTTGCTATCTGGGAGAGAGAAAATGCAACGACCAATGATTTTTTTTATTTATTTATAAATTTTAAAATCTCTAAAATACCCTCTTCCTCATACGAACACCGATTCAAATCCAACGACTGTCGTCCCTAGTGTTTTACCTCCATTCCGAACACAATGGGATATGTTTCGTAGGCCCATTCGACTGTTTCAGTCAGTTTTCCTTCAAATTAAAATATAAAACATTCAATATTTGATTTGAACGTACATTTCAATTTGCCAGGGCCACAAACTAATTTGAAAAATTCCAGAAAAATAAATCTAGCTATGTTTTGACGATACGGTCCCAACAAAACTAGTTTCATCGAATTCTGAGACCGTTTGCAAAAAGGCCCATTTCTGGTCGATCTAATTTAACTATAATTGACCAAAACACATTTTCCTTTGCCACGCTCACATACTAGCTTCAAAAATTATGAAATTTGAAACCTAGCAATAACTTCACATCCTGGATCCAACAAAAGTGGTTTCGTCGAATTCCGAGGTCGTATGCAAAATGGCCATATTCACGGGCTATATAATTTCTATAGCGACCTTTCTGAAAATTCATTTAGCCATAACTTTTGCTTTCCGCTATGAAACTTCGATTTTTCAGATTCGTTAGAAAGGTATTCACTAACAGATTTAAATATTTTTGGTTTCACTCAAATCCGTTTTGTTTTGCACCCGGTACAGTCAATCAAAGTTTGAATTCAAATTTTGAAACTACCGCGCCATTTCAGGCCTTGTTTATAATTAGAATTAATTATATTCGTTTTCAAACGTCGATTCAAACTCACTTTTCATTGCTATTATTTAAAATATTTATTTTAAATATTTAAAATCCACTATTTTAGCCAATTTAAAAATTTTAAATTGGTTTAGATTTTCCAGGTCGTTACATCGGCAGGAAGAAATCAACGCTTGGCTGATAAAGTACATAAAGACAACTTAAAATTTAAATTCCATTCAGAAGAAGGCAATTTTCTTCCTAAAAAAAGTGTCTTCTACAGGATAGATGTATTAAAATATAGTTAAAAGCAACAACCTAGGAGACATTCACGGATATTGGTACATATTTTTGAACTTTATGCATCAGAGAAACCAATATATGAATCAAACAACCTGAGGCACTTCTTTCTAGCCCCTTGCGATCGACCCTCTCCAGCCCCTTGCGATAACCAACGCATCCCTCCTCCGACCACTTGAAAGTCACCGACTGCCTGCACCGAGACCAACGCCTCTCCAGCCCCTTGGGTCTCGTGAGTTTAATTGGGGCAGTGGTGTTGGGTTCGTGAGTGGTGAATTTAATTGGGGCGGTGGTGTTAGAGGCTGGTGAAGACCGTAATCCTTTTTTTGAGGCGGCCATTGAAGATCTCGAGAGCTAGGGTTAGGTCTCGAAATTTTACTGGGTTCACGAAAATTTGGGTTAGAAAAGCGGGCTTGTGGAGGGAAGATAAAAATTTCGGGGACATACAATCGGGCTTGTGGAGGGAAGCGAAAAATTCGGTTTACAGTGCCCAACAATCATCGTCAAAGCTTGATAGTCAAGATTTGACGGTTAGTCAGAGAACACCAACAACTAAATGGCGATGATTAGGATTATTTCCAGAGGCATGACATATTCATAGGCTTTATTCCATGCACGGAGTCAAGCAAATTCAGCATGTTGATCACCTAATTACTCATTATTAAATGCTTAACAATCATTATTAAAAAATAATTACTATTTATTAAATATTTAGGAATTATTGTTTAATAGTAATTATTATTTATTATTTATTTGTAAGGGTAAAATCGGTTATTAATTATACTAAAATATTAATATTATTAATTATTAAATATTAGATATTACTAATATTTAATAAGCCTCTATTACAATTGGTAGAAAAAAGAAATGCTGAAAATAATTTTGTAAAATTTTCTAATAAAATCATTTTAATTATTAATTACCAAAATTAATTACTAATATTAAATATTACTTCTTATTTATTACTCCTTGATTATTAATTTTAACGATTATATCTTAATTATTTAACACTAAAAATTAATTATTAATTATTTAATAATACTGATAATTTATTACTTATTATACCAATTATTAATTTTTGTTATTAAAAATTATTTACTAATTATTGATTATTTAATAGAAATTATTAATTTATTATTACATAAATACTAATTATAAAATGTTAATTATAAAAATTGTCACTTATTACAACAGGTAATAGTGAAAAGTTGTAGTAGAATGCTAATTGTTAAGTCTATCAATTATTAATTTATTTTTCTTTTTTATATTTTATGAAAAAATGTAATAGAATATTATATAAATTGCTTGAAATTTTTATTAAAATATTTATAAACAATTATTTAATTATTACTTCTTATTTATTGATTACTAAAATTAATTATTCATTACTAAAAACTAATTTTTATTTATTTATTTTTAATTTCTAATAATAATACATAATTATTATTTGTTATCTATTATAGTGAAAAGAAATTATTAATATTAGTTGTTACATATTTTCGAATGAACTATTTATTATTATTATTAAACAATAGTTATTGAGTACTAATATTTTTATTAATTATCGAATTTTTATTAATTATTAATATGGTATTTTTGTTGTAGTGTAGTCATATATTACAACATTTAAAAAATAAAAGTTGTGATAGACTTTTATTACAACTATCAAAATAACACAGTTGTTAAAAAAAAGTTTATTACAAACTTTCTGGAAAAAAGTTGTAAAAAACATTTATTACAACGGTGATTTTACCACCATTGTAAAATTAAATTTGTAATATGGTGTTTTTGTTGTAGTGATGGTATCTTTTTGGTGTAAGCATATTATGATTTAACTATTAAATAATAGTAAAGCAGAACCTTTTAAAGCTCTCTCATTAATTTTAGGAGTTTTCTCTCTTCTCCTTACTTCTCCTCAGATATTTTATTTTTAAATTAGTTTATCTTTTTATACTTGTTTACTATTTCTCTCACACTATATTACTTCATCAGTCATTTTGCATTTTGACATTTCAAAGTTTACACAATTATTTATTAACAGTTAGCTTCTTATATTTTCGTTTAAGTCCACGTATTTAAATTAATTACAAAATTCAAAATTTATATAATTTAAACAAATTTAATTAGCTAATATTTCTTTTAAATAATAAAAGTGACAAAATTATCTTTTTTGCCTCTAAAGACCGATACTTCAAACATTCTTTAATCATTTAAGTGTCTTTCAAATTATTGTCAAACACCTACATTTTAAAATTTATTTAGTCATTTACAAAACACTTCACAATATCACTTAACTTTGTACATCTAAGTCAATATGTTTAATTAATTATATGATTTTGAATTTAATAAATGAATTCAATCAATAAATTTTTGTTAATTCATCTAATTAACACAAATGTGATGTTTTAAAATGTACACCATGTTGATATTAACGAAAATGACAAATTTTGTTTTTCCTTCAAATACAAAATTAAGTTACACAGTTTAAATAATATATATAAACAGTAATAAAAAATTTAATATATTATACACTGATTTAAATACTTGCATTTTAACATATCTACAATTATTTGTTGAACTTTCTCAACTATTCCATGAAATTATATTTCATTCTATATATTTAAACTAATCATGAAATATTAAATTATATTTATTTAATAATCTTTAGAGAGTATATAGTCCAATTTTTCTAAAATTCTTAAAAACATACGTCAATATTACAAGGGTTGTTATTATAATAGTAAATTTTCCATTATCAGTCGATCGGTAACAATTTTTGATTAAAATTGGTATACTAGTTGAAACGGTAAATTTACCATTTTTAATGGTAAATTATTGGTAATATTTATTTAATATCAGCGGTAACATTAATTTTAGCAGCTAATTTAAAACATTCTCATATTCATCTTATATGCCTTATTACATGCATTTAAAACCAAGTGAATGAATAAATTTTGCTCAGTAATCGGATGATATAATTTCAGCTAATCTTATTTTCTTCCTCATTTATGTTTTTATTAACTTGCACTACATATAGTATAATAAAGATGCACCGTGTACAAAAAACATGACAAGATATAAACTTTGATGGTCAAACGGTAATTTACCATTCCTTATGTAACAATTACCAAATTATCAGTACATCAATCTTTGGTATACCAGTCGATCGGTAACGGTAATGGTAAGCAATTCTGGCTTACCAGTAAAAACAATGTGGTAACGGTATTAGCCAAATGGTAACGGTAACTATTACCATAACAACCCCAAATTTTACTATATATATCCATAATAGAAAAGGCAGTTTTTCATGCAACTATAAAGATGTATAAATCACATAACATGAACTATGTGTATTTACAATAATGACAATGTTATTTGTAAACTAGTTACGATTCATTTATATCAAGAATTTACCATATATTATATCAGAATTTTTTTTTGAACATCACTAACTCCACAATAAATTTATACATCTTTCGAGAAAAAAAAATCAATTTTTCTTGCTATGCTATACAGTAAAATTGACTTCGTAATTTTACGTTTAACTTATTTAACAAATTCTATTAAATAATGGCTTCTAATTCATCGAATAGATTACTAACATACATCGATTTCAACATGTATATCTATATTAACAAAAATTAATAAAGAAAATTATCAAATAAACATATATACATATTGTTCATGTAAGCTATAGAACATAAAAAACACAAACAATAATAATTATTTTAATTAATACTCTGTGTATTTTACATCAAACTTTATCATATGTTGCATAACAAAGTTCTTTTTTAACATTAAAATAATAAATACTTGAGACGACCCAAACTTCCCCTTATAGGAAAGCCCAGATTGAATTGAGAACACGACGCATCATACAAACATAAGAACGTTTCATTGCTTATTATGACAATTTACATCAGAGTACAAGAATATACCAAAGTACGAATAAATACTACCCAGAAAAATATCAGAGATTTAAAATACATAGCAGCGGAAATAAAATGTATAGCAGAAGTACATCAACTAGCACAACTGAATGAAATACACAGATTCAAAGCTTTTCGAATATAACTCCAAGCATAATCCAGGATCCTGGAAAAAGAAATATCTGTGAAAATCAAAACTACTAGCTGCCCATGTGGAAAATATGGGCACCCAGAGTTTAGATTAAAACAATAAACTCCGAGTCAGTCATGGGACTAGTGTGAGAACTAAAACAATTATTAAAACTTTACTTTAAAATAAGGTAAATCAAGGGACCATGCCGTATAACATGGAACGGGTTTACCCCCAAGAATACCAGTGCATAAAACAAACAGTGCAATGCTAAATAAAGAACAATGAAGCTATTATAAGACTCAGGCCCCATCACATAATGCAACGCAAGCCGGAGGATAGTGTTTTACCTTATAGTAGCCAAATATGCTTGGTACATTTTAAAACAAATCCTTTTGATACTATTATAAGTGCATAGTGTTAAAACAACTTCAAATATAAATATATCTGTCATAGATGTCAAGAATGTCCCATACCACTATACCGCCTGTAACACCCCACCTCTGTTAAGGTCACTCACAAATGGAATGCCTTAACTTTGGTGGAGTGTTTTAGTAGACAGAACAGAAATTTACAAGACAGATAAACAATACTTGAGAAATTATAAACTTTATTACAGCGAAAAACAGAAATCAGTTTGGTCACATCTTTACCAGAAACTCAAGTACATAAATATCAGTCTTGTTTAGAAAATCATCAGAGTACAAAACTTTAAAATCATAATCCCCACAGAAGTTGCCATAAAGAGTCAAGCCATACTTTAAGCACTCTGAGTACTTCAAGCAGGAGAAATCCAGATCAAGCTAAAGTATTCCCTCCTTGGAAAACCTGGGGGGGGGAACGGAAGAAAAAGGGGCGAAAACTAGCAAGGTCAGACATACAGTCTGGCAAGTCCAGTGACTTTCAGCATATGAACAGATAATAATAATTATGACACGAAAATAAGCTGGATAAGAGATAACAGTGACAGGAGCAGCAGATGTACTTAGGTTAAACAGAAGAAACAGAATAATATTACTTTTCATTTCTCTGCACTAATACTAGTATAACAGGATTAGGTGTCACCCTAATGTCTAAACTAAAACGGAAACGGGAACAGAATAATTTCCACAGAAGAGAATGCTAGTAATGGGCCTTTACCACCCCAACAGAAGGTACAGAAACAGAATGCTGATAATGGGCCTTTACCACCTGAACAGAAACAGACAGAAACAGAATACTAATAATGGGCCTTTACCACCCGAACAGAAGGTACAGAAACAGAAACAGATTAATCCCTACGGAAACAGAATGTAGAATTAGGCGTACACTAGTAAATGGGCCTTTACCACCCGAACAGACGGTACCACGCAGAAACAGACAGGTGTTGCCACCCAACAGAAACAGACGGTACCAACAGAAACAGACAGAACTAAGTGTACCCAAAAACCCTACCCCAAGCGATCGGCTCCCTAATACATAAATACCCTGTGTCGGCCCCACAGTAGGGTGTATCACTCCCTAACGTGACAACCAATTGGCACAGACCTATTTACAGATGTCACGGCGTCTTACATCCTCAGAGGCAGACCGGGATCCATGCACGCACATGACCCGGTTGGAACGCACCATCAACACCCCTCGCCATTATCAGAATGAACCACTTATAATTAGTTCAGTAAGCGTGCCCGGACCCTACCTACTGTTGGGTCAAAATTTGATACCAGAAAGGGTTACTGACTAATATGGGTCCCAAACAACAGATGACACAAGTAATTTCCCTCCTAACCTTGTGTCCCTAGACTAACAGATTTCAGATTAACTTATTTACAAGTTCAGACATATAGAGTTCAGATCAACTAGTTCACATATCAGACAAGTTTCAGACTAACGGATCAGATATACGGATTTAACAGATTTGTCTAACTTTGCAATTGGGCCTACAGATTCACGGAACGGGTTTGTTAAATTCATTAGTCCAATTAGTTTAACCCTATCCACCCCACACGTTTTAGACATCATATTTATCCCAAATTTGCATTAATTAAATATTAATGCACATACCTCTCACATTAGGTCGGTAGCTTGTGGCCGCTGGATATGCCGGGCGGTTCCGGGCAGACTTCTGCCACAAGCCATACCTAACCCCGTGTCTAAGCATATTTTTAGTTATGCCTACGACCTCTCACATTAGACTGACAGTTTGCGGTCACTGGTTAAGCTGGTTGGTTCTGGGCAGGCTTCTACCGCAAACATAGTCTAACCTCGTGTCACAGCCAATTCATTCTAATACAGATTTTTCAGATATCAGACTAATTCTGTTTATTAAACAGAATAAACTTCTTCATAGGATACAACAGATTAATCAAATTTCCATGTTTTACTAAATCTTAGGTCGAGCCTATGGATTTCCATACCCAGATTACCATTATCTAGTTTCAACAGATCAGACAATTCAACAGGTAGCAGATCTAGCAGTTTAAGCGATTCAACAGATTTAGCAGATTTGGCAATATAACAGATCTGGCAGATTAGGCAATATAACAGAACTAGCAGATTTGGCAATATAACAGAACTAGCAGATTAGGCAATATAACAGAACTAGCAGATTTGGCAATATAGCAGAACTAGCAGATTAGGCAATATAACAGAACTAGCAGATTAGGCAATATAACAGAACTAGCAGATTTGGCAATATAACAGAACTAGCAGATTAGGCAATATAACAGAACTAGCAGATTAGGCAATATAATAGATTTAGTCATTCCTTAAAGTTTCATAGACATATCTTGCCTAATTATAAGTTTGGCCTAAGTTTGCATGCCTAAATAGTTGTCATGATTCACAATATGATTATAAACCCACGTTTGCATTGAATTTACATGGCACAGATTAGGGTCATAATTTACCATATAACACATGCCCCAAATTTAGTTAAACTTGCCTAGTACAAAAGATTCACATATAAATTATACCAAATATAGCCATCAATTTCAATGCATGTCATATATTCAAAAATCTCCCACTTAGGTGTTATTCACATTTAATAGTTATCAAATCTTAATATAGATCTTCACAACTAAGTCATATTCTCTTTTTATCTCAAGTCATGAATCGTTATATAAACAATATGCCCAACAATCTAGAACTTTAAATTAAAATAGATCTTAATTCAAAATATGCGTTATGTCCAATGTCTCAAGTCACATGTTAACATACAATGGTTCCTCTTCTTCCAATTCACAGAATATGCATAGGTCTAAATTTAGTTTACAACATCAGTCACAGATTAGCCATGTCCAATTATGCCATCATTCATTATTTGTCCCAAAGTTTAGCATTCGTGCGTTAATCTCTTATGAGATGTGGCGCAAGCTCGTGGTAGCCTGGCTATAGAACAGAAAGAAGAAAGAGATACAGAATAAAATAGATCAGAACATAACATAAACAACCTCAAATTCAGATTTACAATCATGTCACAATTATAATTAAAGTTTATATCGGAAAATAACTGTACTTGCCTTTCGTGGTTTTAAGAAAGGATAGTAAAGTTGTTGATGCAGAAATGCTGAATTATTCCTCTTTAATTTTTGTTGTAGCTCAAAACTTTGATTTGAGATTTGATTTAGCTTTTAATTCTATTCAGGTTGGAAGAAGATGCATCAGTCCAAGTTTTGATTCCAGCAGAGTAGCGACGCCATTTTTATTCTTAATTAGAACAGAGGCAGAATATAGACAGAATGAAATTGTGTAGAGAAAATGAGGCTAGGGGGCTGTTTATATAGGATTAGGCAGACGAATCCGGACAGAAAACGAGTCTAAATACATCAGAATGCATCAGGTTCAGAAAGTGGGTTCGGGAGGCAGGTCGACCCCCAGGTCGACACTATGGTCGACCTGGTCTGGCCATGTCGACCCCCAGATCGACACTATGGTCGACCTGGCCCCTGGGAGGTCAACACTATGGTCGACCCCCAGGTCGACCTGGTCCATGGGCGGGAATTTTCCCGCCCAGCCTGTTCTGGGATTTTGAATTCGAATTTTCGAGCTGTTTTCGATTCTGAAATTCTCTGAAACTTCGGAGGGCCATATCTCCCTCATACGGACTCCGTTTCTCGAAAAATCGGACTCGTTTCCAAGTAGAATTTTGAGACGAACGCAATGGTGCGACCCGTTTCCCTTGATTCTTTTTTTATAATTTAATTATTCTCTGATTTGTTACTTATACGTTCACAGAAAATACGGGGTGTTACATTCTCCCCTCCTTAAAGGATTTCGTCCCCGAAATCTTCAAGTTAAGAAGAATGTGTCCTACCATCCAGTCATACATCTACTCAACCACCATCCACAAGCATCCATTTTCCTTAGAAAACTTCTAATGTCCTATGAACATATGCAAAAGTGTGTGTATTTGTTCCTTATCTAATGTAATGATCAGGCGGCCTACTGATTCAGTTGACCTCCTTAATGCGAACTATGTCAGTGTCATGAGTCCAACATGTATGCAATTTTCCTATTTGATACATATTATTTCTAAATGTGTGCGCAATCATTCATCCAAATGCAACATCCATATGATGAGTCAACCATTTTGCATCCACAAAAATTGAAAATGCTCACACATCCGTATGCAGTATGAGAGTGTTTTCGAGCCGATCTAGTGCCTAGTGTGTGTATATGCATCCACGAGCAACCACTTGCATCCACTTGCAACCATCAAACATAACATGTCTCAAACACATGTTTACACCCATTGGTTTCTACCTAAAGTTCGAAGATTCGATCGATGGGATACAGTCGAATGATGGAAGCGGGTACAGATAAAACAAAAACTTGGTTCCCATTAGACATTGGTTGAGAAAATAATTCCCCTAACCCCGAAGACCGAAATCAACATCAGATTGACACCCAAAGGATTACCCTCTTTAGACAATGTCAAAACTGAAAACCTTAACCTTATCAGAAATATTCAGATACTTACAAACTACTGGTACAGATCAGATCACCAAATGATTCTTAGGAAACTAAGCATGATAAAACCCAGAATGTATGCGTCCTACTTGAAGCCTAACACAGATATCTCTCAAACCCCAATCTATCACAAACAGATGAGTCGTAACCCTTATGAGTTTGGGCCTGCAGTGGAATCAGAAACAATACTAGTATTAAAGTGCAGAGTATCGGTTACAGAATCAAAATGCCAGAATCAGAAAGAGTTTCAACTTAACAATCAGATAAAGAAATTAAACCTCCCACAGAAAGTTTTCCTAATTCTATCCTATCCACTAGCCTCGAGAGTGTTCGCCTGCCCTCCAGAAGTTGGTCCTGCCCTCTTCCCTTGCCCTCTTTTTTTCGAGCAGTCCCTACTGAAATGTCCCATCTCACCACAGTTGAAGCAAGTGCCCTTCCTTTTCTGCAATCCTTGTTCAGATGAGTCGAGCTTCCACAGGTAAAGCTCTTTTTCTCCTTCTTATCTTCAGACTTGTCAATCTTCTTTTGTGTTTCCTTTTTGGGCCAGGCTTTCTTATTCTGTGGTTCTTCCTTATTTGCCTCTTTCTTGCCATTGTCTTCCTCGTGCAGTAGTGCCATGTCCACCAATCTCTCATAAGTCGCTCCCATGGGTACATGGGTCATGGCTAGACTGTGCAGTGGCTCGTTCAATCCTTTAACAAAGCGGAGAGCCTTTTTATTTGAGTGTTGACTAAATCCAGTCCGAACCTAGCCAGTTGGTTGAACTGGTTGACGTATTCCTTGATCGTCATACTTCCTAGCTTAAGAGATAAGAACTTTTCCAGTTGTAGACTTCATTCAGCTTGCGAGAGGAATTTCGTCTCAAACCTTGTTCTGAAATCCATCCATGTTTCAACCGGCCTCTCGGTGTTAGCGACTTCCCACTAATAGGAAGCTTCGTCCTTGAGCAACCATACCGCCAATTGTACCTTCTGCCTATCGTCCACCTCGAAGATAACGAACAGATCCTCAGTTTCTTTGAGCCAGTTCCTCGCTTCTACGAATGATTCAGTTCCCTTGAAATCCTTTCCACCGATGGCCCTGAAATCTTTACAGATTTTTGAAAAAGCAATTGCACGAGGAGGGGGCTGGGGAGGAAGAATCGCTGCAGCTGGAGGAGGAATATCTGCTAGGCCTGCATCGTTGGCCCTAGCCGCTAAGTACGTCCTGAACAAGCCAGGTATTGGCACGCCCTCTGGAAAATTAAGTTTCCCATACATGCTGGAATGAAAGAAAAATATTTAAAACGGAGAACTGAAAAGATAGATGTATGGCTTTTTTGGGGATTATGTTTTTCAAAAATAAGCTTTACTTTTGGAAATACTTCCTTTTCAAAACCTTTTTGAAAATAGTTTTCAAAACTATTTATCAAATCTGGTTACCTTCAGCTCTGATACCAAGTGTAACACTCCACCTCCGTTAAGGTCACTCACAAAGGGAATGCCTTAACTTTGGTGGAGCATTTTACTAGACAGAACAGAAATTTACAAGACAGATAAACAATACTTGAGAAATTATAAACTTTATTACAGCGGAAAATAGAAATCAGTTTGGTTACATCTTTACCAGAAACTCAAGTACATAAATATCAGTCTTGTCCAGAAAATCATCAGAGTACAAAACTTTAAAATCATAATCCCCACAGAAGCTGCCATAAAGAGTCAAGCCATACTTTAAGCACTCTGAGTACTTCAAGCAGGAGAAATCCGGATCAAGCTAAAGTATTCCCTCCTTGGAAAACCTGGGGGGGAGGGGGCGGAAACGGAAGAAAAAGGGGCGAAAACAAGCAAGGTCAGACATAAAGTATGGCAAGTCCAGTGACTTTCAGCATATGAAAAGATAATAATAATTATGACATGAAAATAAGCTGGATAAGAGATAACAGTGACAGGAGCAGCAGATGTACTTAGGTTAAACAGAAGAAACAGAATAATATTACTTTTCATTTCTCTGCACTAATACTAGTATAACAGGATTAGGTGTCACCCTAATGTCTAAACTGAAACAGAAACGGGAACAGAATAATTTCCACAGAAGAGAATGCTAGTAATGGGCCTTTACCACCCCAACAGAAGGTACAGAAACAGAATGCTTATAACGGGCCTTTACCACCCGAACAGAAACAGAATACTAATAATGGGCCTTTACCACCCGAACAGAAGGTACAGAAACAGAAACAGATTAATCCCTACGGAAACAGAATGTAGAATTAGGCGTACACTAGTAAATGGGCCTTTACCACCCGAACAGACGGTACCACGCAGAAACAGACAGGTGTTGCCACCCAACAGAAACAGACGGTACCAACAGAAACAAACAGAACTAAGTGTACCCAAAAACCCTACCCCAAGCGATCGACTCCCTAATACATAAATACCCTGTGTCGGCTCCACAGTAGGGTGTATCACTCCCTAAAGTGACAACCAATTGGCACAGACCTACTTACAGATGTCACGGCATCTTACATCCTCAGAGGCAGACCGAGATCCATGCACGCACATGACCCGGTTGGAACGCACCATCAACACCCCTCGCCATTATCAGAATGAACCACTTATAATTAGTTCAGTAAGTGTGCTCGGACCCTACCTACTGTTGGGTCAAAGTTTGATACCAGAAAGGGTTACTGACTAATATGGGTCCCAAACAACAGATGACACAAGTAATTTCCCTCCTAACCTTGTGTCCCCAGACTAACAGATTTCAGATTAACTTATTTAGAAGTTCAGACATACAGAGTTCAGATCAACTAGTTCACAGATCAGACAAGTTTCAGACTAACGGATCAGATATACGGATTTAACAGATTTGTCTAACTTTGCAATTGGGCCTACAGATTCACGAAACGGTTTTTTTAAATTCATAAGTCCAATTAGGTTAACCCTATCCATCCCACACGTTTTAGACATCATATTTATCCCAGATTTGCATTAATTAAATATTAATGCACAGACCTCTCACATTAGGTCGGTAGCTTGTGGCCGCTAGATATGCCGGGCGGTTCCGGGCAGACTTTTGCCACAAGCCAGACCTAACCTCATGTCTAAGCATATTTTTAGTTATGCCTATGACCTCTCACATTAGACTGACAGTTTGCGGTCGCTGGTTAAGCCGGTTGGTTCCGGGCAGGCTTCTACCGCAAACAGAGTCTAACCTCGTGTCATAGCCAATTCATTCTAATACAGCTTTTTCAGATATCAGACTAATTCTGTTTATTAAACAGATTAAACTTCTTTACAGGATACAACAGATTAATCAAATTTCCATGTTTTACTAAATCTTCGGTCGAGCCTACGGATTTCCATACCTAGATTACCATTATCTTGTTTCAACAGATCAGATAATTCAACAGGTAGCAGATCTAGCAGTTTAAGCGATTCAACAAATTTAGCAGAATTGGCAATATAACAGATCTGGCAGATTAGGCAATATAACAGAACTAGCAGATTTGGCAATATAACAGAACTAGCAGATTATACAATATAACAGAACTAGCAGATTTGGCAATATAACATAACTAGCAGATTATGCAATACAACAGAACTAGCAGATTAGGCAATATAACAGAACTAGCAGATTTGGCAATATAACAGAACTAGCAGATTAGGCAATATAACAGAACTAGCAGATTAGGAAATATAATAGATTTAGTCATTCCTTAAAGTTTCATAGACATATCTTGCCTAATTATAAGTTTGGCCTAAGTTTGCATGCCTAAATAGTTGTAATGATTCACAATATGATTATATACCCCACGTTTGCATTGAATTTACATGGCACAGATTAGGGTAATAATTTACCATATAACACGTGCCCAAATTTAGTTAAACTTGCCTAGTACAAAAGATTCACATATAAATTATACCAAATATAGCCATCGATTTCAATGCATGTCATATATTCAAAAATCTCCCACTTAGGTGTTATTCACATTTAATAGTTATCAAATCTTAATATAGATCTTCACACCTAAGTCATATTCTCTTTTTATCTCAAGTCATGAATCGTTATATAAACAATATGCTAAACAATCTAGAACTTTAAATTATAACAGATCTTAATTCAAAATATGCGTTATGTCCAATGTCTCAAGTCACATGTTAACATACAATGGTTCCTCTTCTTCCAATTCACAGAATATGCATAGGTCTAAATTTAGTTTACAACATCAGTCACAGATTAGCCATGTCCAATTATGCCATCATTCATTATTTGTGCCAAAGTTTAGCGTTCGTGCGTTAATCTCTTATGAGATGTGGCGCAGGCTCGTGGTAGCTTGGCTATAGAACAGAAAGAAGAAAGAGATACAGAATAAAATCGATCAGAACAGAACATACACAACCTCAAATTCAGATTTACAATCATGTCACAATTATAATTAAAGCTTATATCGGATAATAACTGTACTTATCTTTCGTGGTTTTAAGAAAGGATAATAAACTGTTGTTGATGCAGAAATGCTGAATTATTCCTCTTTAATTTTTGTTGTAGCTCTAAACTTTGATTTGAGATTTGATTTAGATTTTAATTCTATTCAGGTTGGAAGAAGATGCATCAGTCCAAGTTTTGATTCCAGCAGAGTAGCGACGCCATTTTTATTTTTAATTAGAACAGAGGCAGAATATAGATAGAATGAAATTGTGTAGAGAAAATGAGGCTAGGGGGCTGTTTATATAGGATTAGGTAGACGAATCCGGACAGAAAACGAGTCTAAATACATCAGAATTCAACAGGTTCAGAAAGTGGGTTCGGGAGGCAGGTCGACCCCCAGGTCGACACTATGGTCGACCTGGTCTGGTCAGGTCGACCTCCAGGTCGACACTATGGTCGACCTGGCCCCTGGGAGGTCGACACTTTGGTCGACCTGGCCCCTGGGAGGTCGACACTATGGTCGACCTGGCCCCTGGGAGGTCGACACTATGGTCGACCCCCAGGTCGACCTGGTCCATGGGCGGGAATTTTCCCGCCCAACCTGTTCTGGGATTTTGAATTCGAATTTGAATTTGAATTTTCGAGCTGTTTTCGATTCTGAAATTCTCTGAAACTTCGGAGGACCATATCTCCCTCATACGGACTACTTTTCTCGAAACCTCGGACTCGTTTCCAAGCAGAATTTCGAGACGAACGCAATGGTTCTACCCGTTTCCCTTGATTCTTATTTTATAATTTAATTATTATCTGATTTGTTACTTATATGTTCAAAGGAAATACGGGGTGTTACACCGCCAATAGTATACAACTAAAACCGTAAAATGTCGTATCAGAAGTTTGAATTTCCATCATGATGGCTACTGATCCGAAAGATCGATCACGTAGTGCAATTCACCACGGCTAACGTCCCAGGCATGATAAATCACCGTAATGCACATCCGCACTATATCCAGGATATCGAGTATCTCCGCGACTTACGTCCCATGCATGAGAATACGCCGCTTACTCTATCCTTTTGGGAATCCGGGGTGTGCCCTATCCCTACCAGGTGTGTGGCGACCACACCCAGCCTATCTCGGTCAACCAAATGCATCATCATATTGAAAGTATACTGATCTAATCATCAGTTCACCATCATACCAATGTGTGAGGCTCGCGAATTAACGCTACACAAAACTATTCTAATTAAAGCTATGCTTTGATCATCATCCACCAAGCTTTGCTTTTCAACAAAAGTTTGGATCACTGCAACTCAGCATGTCACACTGTCAATCCGTACCATACCATTGATCTCAACCAATATATAACCTCTAAGTTAGTACATCTCAGAGAAGGGTGTTAAGCAAAAGGATAAATTCTCGGCCACCAAACAAATATATATTTAGCAGAGATCAACAAATACAGTATAAAGGAATACAACGTCAGACATACCATCCATTTACAAGTACGTTCTGGGTCTGAACGAAACCGGAGGTACCTTATTCCTCATCCCATATGTCCAATACAGAAGAGAGGCCCTCGCATATCTGAACAATCAAAAAATATGTCTGGATGACTACCACTGTAGCCCCTTCAATGTGGCTACTCCAATCATGGGTTTCAGTAGCAACCCATCCTTTCGATGTGAAGATCGTCGGTCTTGCACCTTCTTCAATCTCTTCGTCTTTTCGTCGAATCAGTTATACAAAATGGGTTAAACCTAGTCTTTCCAAATAACTCGTGTATCTTATAATCAAATGCTATAACAACACATCATACGCCTCATTCCAATCCAGAATATTCTTTTTATTCGTATTTCTTTATTTTGGAAAGGTTCTCATTTATCTTATCAAAGATTATCACTTTTAAACACACTACTTAATCCATTTCTTTGGAAATCATTTCAAAAGATTTTATAGTATCTTTTCACAATTTAAACCAAATTAAGGTTTATCAAACTAGTCTGGATTAATGCCTTATCGAAGTAATCATTCATTTTATTATCCCATCCCAACCTATTCATCCCATGGAGCAAACTGGTAGTACTCCATATCTAACACCACTGTGTTGTTGGTAAATTCAATTACCATTTCACGTTTAAATCTAATTAATGATTTAACTATCGCATGAAGTAAAACTGGTGATACTCCATTTTCGGACACTTCTCAAATTTGGGAAATTTAATTACCACATTCACATTTCAATCTAATTAAAGATTTCTTAAAACACCATTTAGTTTTAATCTTCAAAAATCATTATTTAATGATTATTCAAATTAAGGAAGTAAATCATATCTTTACTGTGTTAAAGAAAGAATGTCCTTTAAAACACAGTGAACCCAAAATCATATTCCATCAAAATGCAACTTTCACGCAAAACAGATCAATATATAATCGATATAAATTTCTGTATCCGACTAATAATATAAATGGAATAACGGCAAAGCCTTTTAAATTCCATTACTAACGGTCTTCCTTCATAGAAGCTCATCTCGATTATTACCAAATCGAATTCCATTCGATTCCAATTTAATATATTAAATTGGAAATCTTTACTTTGAAAAATCTCATTAATCTTAACAAAAAGATTATACATTCCAAATCGAATTCTTCAATGTTAATTGGGTTAAAGAACAAAAGTTATTTAAAACACCGTTCACTATAAACCCAAAAATCCAATTCTTTTATTCAATTCCAATTAAATATCAATTAATTGGAAAACTTCACTAAATCTTTATTTAAAGATTTATTCTTTTCACTACTGGGTTTAAGAACAATGTTATTTAAGATACCGTTCGCGACAAACCCCAAAATCCAATTTTGATTCCAATTAAGTGTTAATCAATTGGTAAACTTCACAAAATCTTAATTTAAAGATTTATTCTTTTCTCAACTGGGTTTAAGAATAGTGTTGTTTAAGACGCCATTCACGAAAACCCCAAAGTCCAATTTGATATTAAATACAAGGCTCTGAATAGAAATTATATCGGCTTATTCAATATCAAATTCTAAAATCAATGAATATATTATTGGGAATAACTATATATATATATATATATATATATATATCTTCCGAATTCCTCAACAATATCTGTATTATCACGGAATCCCATATCGAAATACTCCGAAGATTATCTCCATTTCGAATCCATCCCAATTTATTCACTGGAAATTTCTGATTATTTTAAAATCATTTTTAAATCCAATTTATTTATTTCTAAAAATAATTGGATTATTAATCTAGTTATTAACTAGTTCTTTTCGATAAAAATGTATTTTTATCTTTACAAAACTGGAATTTATCATCCAAATTATTTATTATGATTTTACATAATTTTTCCATATTTTTGATAATTTTAATATCGCTCGTACAGTCGGTTTCCAATAACGGCCACCGAACTGCATTCATAGCGACCTTTTCTGTAATTGATTTGGACATAATTCCAATTCTAACAGTTAGATTTTAAATCTCTCATATTCATTGGAAAGCTCTTTTCGATAGAACCCAATGGTTCCGATTTTAGGAGAACCCGACGGTCGGATCTCTCGTTACGTCCATTTGAAGTTAATGGTCGAAATTCGCGAACGATCGCTGCGGACACATTCTATTCTGGCCATTAATATATATATATATGTATATATATATATATATAATATTTCATCAATTTCCATTCAAAACGAATTTACAAAATATTTATAAATTCATTTTAAAACGATTCCCACTTTTATTTCAATTTTAAATCAAAATTGAATATTCTATATCATTATAACATTAAAATGATAATATTTTCAAAATAATAGATTTTGAAATCACTTTTCGACATTCATTATAAAATGAATAAAATCGACTTAAAATCCCGTTCGTGTTAAAATGACGTTTAGCTACTTAACATGTCTTTACATTTTAATATTCACTGAATATTATTTTAAAATATTCGTTAGTTTTGAACTGGAATCGGACTCAATCAAGTAACATATAATTTCAGTTATATGGATTTCATACATCGCACGTATACAACAATAATGATAAACAATCAAAAAAAATTCATACAACATCCAAAGTACATTTTACAACTGTATAAGCATTAAAATAAAAAAATAACGCTTATACAGTCTGTCAACCCATCGATTGGCATACAGCTAAATATTGGGATTAGCGTATGTCAAATATCATCCCAATACCCGTGTGGGGTTTTCAAACAACAAATACTGTTTATGTAACACCCCATGAATTCTATAACATTAAGCTTCACAAATTAATGTGTAATTAATTCTAGATGAAAGAATTAAGGGAAATGGGTTACGCCATTGCGTTCGTCTCGGAATTCTGCTTGAGATAGAGTCCGAGTTTGCGTGAATCGGACTCCGTATGAAGGAGTTATGACCTTTGGAAGTTTCAGAATAAAATTTAAAATTCAAACAACTCGGTTTCAAGTTCAAAATTCGAAAAACAGGTTCAAACTGGGCTGGGCGGAAAAATTCCCGCCCTGGGACCAGGTCGACCATAGGGTCGACCATGGTGTCGACCTGGTCACCCAAGATCGACCATAGTGTCGACCTAGGTGTCGACCTAGGTGTCGACCTGCCAGTCGACCTACCTGGTCGACCTGGCTGGCTGGGTCTGGCTCTGGCTCGAATTTCTGTGGCTCGGTGTGTTATTAAGGCTGATTGTAAGCGGTCAAAACGATGGCGGTGGGTGCACAGTGTAGGTTCTAATGCGGTGCGGGCGTGCACACACTCCGGAGCAGACAAACAGGGCACTGGGTCACCAGTAGTATAACCTATGTATTCTAAGGTTTGTGTCGGGGCCGCCACCATGGGTCTTGATACACCCCATGGTGGGACCAACATAGGTATCTACAGTTCGTGGGGGCCGTATGACACATATGTTTATGCGAGTAGGAGCCGATCTTTAGAAAATGGGGATCACTTCACCCTTAGCATGGGGTGCCAATTAGAATAAGCTCAAGTAGGTGCAGAGATATAGTGTGGGTGCGATGGTACATTCGATTCTAAACTACACTTCCTTAGCTTGTGATACTTTCCTGTTTTCAGTTTATATCTTTCATGCCCTTTTTCTTATTCACATACTGAAGAGTCACTAGATTTACTCAGGCTTTATGTATGACTCTATTTTCTTTTCGTCTTCTTTTCTTTCATTCCCCCCAGGCCCACAGGGAGGAAACAACCCAGCTTAGTCAGACTCTTTGCAAGCTTCAAGACCGTAGATGTATGGTTTGGATCTCTTTTGCTCGGACTATGGCTTTGGATATCACTATGGGGATTTTTGTTACTTTATTTATTTTTTATGCTTCTTTAATAATCAAGACAGTAATGAGGTTGTAATGTTGGAAGTATTTTGAGACAATTATGGAAATGTTTTGTTTGAACACGTATTGATGAAATAAAAGCCTGGTTGTTTTCCGCTATTTAAAATATGTGTATTTATATCTGTCTTGTGTTTATCTGTGACTTTTACTTATAAACCTCCACCAAAGTTAAGGCATTCCCTTTGTGAGTGACCTTAATGGAGGTGGGGTGTTTCACTTGGTATCAGAGCATAGGTTTTCCAGATAAGATAAAAGTTTTTAAAATTGTTTTCAAAAGAAAGTTTAAAGAAGCATTTTTCAAAAAAAATGTTATATTTTTAAAAAGGCAAAATCCCCCAAAGCCATGTACACTATCTCCCTCTATCCTTCGTTTTGAATCTTTCCTTTCTGTTTCAGCATGTCCGGAGACCTTAACCTTCTAGAAGGAGTGCAGATACCCGGCTGGTTTAGGAGGTACTTAGAAGCAAGGGCCAATGGCGCGGGCCCAGCAGACATTCCTCCTCCAGTGGCCGCGGTTCCTCCTCCTCCTCCTCCTCGTGGAAATGCCTTCGCAAAAACATGTAGAGACTTCAAGGCTATGGGTGGAAAATATTTTATGGGACAGAGTCCTTTGTAGGAGCAAGAAACTGGCTAAAGGAGACCGAGGATCTGTTTGTCATCTTCGGAGTTGATGACAGGCAAAAGATACAGCTAGCAGTGTGGTTTCTTAAAGATGAAGCTTCCTATTGGTGGGAGATTACCAATGCTCAGAGGGTGGTGGAAACATGGGAAGATTTCAGGACAAGATTTGAGATGAAATTCCACTCCCAAGCTGAAAGAAGCTTGCAAATGGAGAAGTTCCTAACTTTGAAACAGGGAAGTATGACAATCTGAGAGTACGTTAATCAGTTTAATCAGCTGGCCAGATTTGGGCTGGACTTAGTAAACACCCAACACAAGAAGGCGCTCCGCTTTGTCAAAGGTTTGAATGAGCCTCTACACAGCTTGCTATGACCCATGTATCCACGGGAGCGACTTATGAAAGCTTGGTGGACATGGCGTTGCTACACGAGGAAGGCAACGGCAAGAAAGAAACTAAGGTGGAAGAAAAGAAAGAGGGCTTGCAAGCTAACAAAACAGACTTCAACAAAGGAGGGAAGAACAATAAGCCCTGTGAAAAGAGAAAGTGCAATTTCTGTGGCATTGTGGGACATATAGCAAAAAACTGCAGGAAGAAGAAGGCAAAAATGAATGGTGGTTGCTTCAGTTGTGGAGAGACTGGCACTTGGCTAAGGACTGCCCAAAGAAGCGGGGGCAGGGGCAAAGGACTGGATCCACCTCTGGAGGTCAAGTTCATGCACTGGTGGCACCTCCGCAGGAACGAGGTAGTAATATTTCTGTAGAAAGTGTAGTCTATCTTTATGATCATCCAGTTCACACACTTTTTGACTTTGGTGCATCACACTCCTTTATTTCATCTGCCTTAGTAGAATCTCTGCATCTAGACACTAGTATGGTAGAGGATCCCTTAGTAGTTTCAAATCCAATTGGGGGCTCCGCTTACTTGTCAATGGTTTGTTTGGGTTTGAAAATCTCTATTCTCAGCTATGAGTTTAGTTGTAATGCCTTTGTTTTGGGCTTCTTAGGATATGGTATGATCTTAGGCATGGATTTGTTATCCAGTAATGGTGCCATTCTTGATTGTGAGAAAAGAGTAGTTAGACTCTTGACTCGGCTTGGTAACACTCTAGAAATTTCTTGTAATCCCTTGAATGTTGTTATGCTTAGTTATCTAGAGTCGCTTGATGCTTCTGATGAAAATTTGCAGTCAATTAGAGTAGTCCGGGAATATCCAGATGTCTTTGAGGAGGTGAAGGGCTTACCTCCGAGGCGGGAAATAGACTTCCGCATATATCTTGTGAATAACGCAAAGCTTGTAGCTTTACCTATCAGACACATGGCTCCAAAGGAGAGAAAGGAGCTCAGTAAGCAGGTTAAAGAACTTCTCGAAAAGGGGTTAATTAGACGGAGCATTTCGGAATGGGGTGCTCCAGTGGTGTTCGCAACCAAAGCGGACGGTTCGCTTCGCCTTTGCGTCGACTATAGGGAGTTAAACAAATTGACCAAGAAAAATAGGCACCCTCTTCTCCGAATCGACGATTTGTTTGATCAGCTTGTAGATGCGTCGGTCTTCTCCCAACTTGATCTGGCAACTGGGTTCCATCAGCTAAGAGTAGCTGAAGACAGCATTGATAAAACGACGTTCGGAACCCCAGACGGTTTCTTCGAGTGGCTTGTCATGCCTTTCGGCTTGACAAACGCACCCGCTTATTTCGTAGACCTAATGAGCAGAGTGTTCAGAGAATTCCTTAACAAATTTGTGGTTGTCTTCGTAGAGATATCTTGATCTTCTCAAAGAATGAGGAAGAGCATGCTCAGCATCTGAAAGAAATCATGGAAACTCTTCGAGTTTATCAGCTAAAAGCCAAATTCTCCAAGTGCCACTTCTGGAGAGAAGAAGTAAGATTTCTTGGACATATAGTGTCCAAAGAAGGGTTGGCGGTGGACCCCGCAAAAGTGGTGGCAGTGCAAGATTGGAAGACACCAAGAAATGCAACCGAAGTCCGAAGCTTTCTTGGGCTAGCCGGTTTTTACCGAAAATTTATTAGGGATTTCGCGAAAATCTCAGCTCCACTCACAAGGCTAACAAAGAAGAATCTAGTATTTGCTTGGGATTTAGACTGTGACATTGCTTTCCAACGCCTAAAAAGGGCTCTTACAACAGCTCCAGTTCTAACTCTGCCTGACGGAAGCAAATTGTTCACAGTATACACAGATGCATATGGAACGGGACTAGGCGATGTTCTAATGCAAGAAGGAAGGGTAGTAGCTTATGGTGGAAGACAATTGAAAGTTCATGAAAAGAACTACCCAACCCACGATCTTGAGTTGGCCGCCATCGTCTTTACACTCAAGTCTTGGCGCCATTATCTCCTAGGTGAGAAGTTCGAATTATACACTGACCATAAATCATTGAAATATCTCTTCTCGCAGAAGGATCTTAACTTGAGGCAGCAAAGGTGGATGGAGTTTCTTGTCTCGTATGGTTTTGAAATTTCCTATACTCTCGGCAAAGGCAACGTAGTAGCAGACGCGTTGAGCTGAAAGAAACTGACCTTAAGCCCGCTCTTTGTAGAAAGGTAAAGCTTGGAGTATATAGCCAGTTTAAACTTTAGGCCCTTATCTGATTTTGGACCGGGTTTGCTAGCATCTCTCGAAGTACGCCCTACTCTCTTGGACTCAATATGGGTTGCATAACGTGAAGACCCTCAGCTTGTTGATGTGATTGATAAACTTATCAGGGGTGAGACTTCTAGTCACCTCAATAGATACGCCATCGATGATAAGGGTTGGCTGAGGCGAGACGGGAGATTATGCGTCCCACAAGCAAGGGAGTTGGCAAAGATGGTTTTCGAGGAAGCGCATCATTCCAAGATGACTATACACCCTGGCGGTGATAAGATGTACAAGGATATAAAAAGAACATTCTTTTGGAGCGGCATGAAGAAGGACGTGGCAGATTTCGTTTCTAAGTGCATGACCTGCCAACAGGTCAAGGCGGAATAGAAGAAGCCTGGAGGACTACTTCATCCTTTAGAGGTCCCACAGTGGAAGTGGGATAGTATTTCAATGGACTTCGTTGATGGGATGCCTAGGTCGAGAAGGGGCAATACTAGCATTTGGGTAATAGTGGATAGGCTTACAAAAAGCGCCCACTTTTTACCTGTCAAGAGTAGAAGAACTGCCTCATCCCTAGCGTCTCTTTACCTTAAGGAGATAGTTCAACTCCATGGGATACCCTCCAGCATTGTTAGTGACCGAGACCCAATCTTCCCAAGCGAGTTTTGGCGGAGTCTGCAAGAAGCTGTAGGCACACAGTTATATTTGAGCACGGCCTATCACCCCCAAACCGATGGCCAGACGGAAAGGGTGAATAGAGTTTTAGAGGATCTTTTGAGACTTTGCGTTCTTGACTTTGGAGGGACATGGGAGGATCATCTTCCATTGGTAGAATTCGCCTACAACAACAGCTACCAAGCCACCATCGGTATGGCACCCTTCGAAGCTCTGTATGGAAGACCGTGCAGATCACCAACTTGTTGGTGAGAGTCTACAGATAAACTTATACTTGGGCCGAACATGATTCGAGAGACTTCAGAGAATGTGGACTTGATACGGAGAAGGATGAAGACAGCCCAAGACAGACAAAAATCCTACGTCGACAAAAGAAGGACCGACCTTGAGTTTGAGGTTGGGGACAGGGTTTTCCTTAAGGTATCTCCTTTAAGGAACGTCGTTCGCTTTGGATCCAAAGGAAAGTTAGCACCAAGATTTGTAGGGCCGTTTCCTATCATCGAGAAGGTTAGGAAGATGGCCTATAGATTAGAGCTACCCGAGAGACTGGCCGGAGTGCACAACGTCTTTCATGTTTCTCACCTCCGGAAGTGTTTGCATGAGTCTGCGGAAGTGGTGGAACCTAGCATTCTAGAAGAAGCCGAAGTGGAACGTGAAGCAACTGTGAGGAGAGTTCCAACCCGCATCTTAGGAACTGAAGTGAAAAAGCTATGCAACCGCGAAGTCAAACTCGTTAAAGTTCAGTGGAGCGACGCCGAGGAAGACGCGACTTGGGAAACTGAGGACAGAATACGCGCTGCCTACCCTTTTCTTTTTAAGGGTACATCTTTGATCTCTCTTTTTCCTTAAGTTATGCTTTATCTATCTTTTTAGGTATATCTCCTCGGTCCTTTTCCTAACTCCTTAGGTAGAAAACAAATGGATGCAAACATGTATTTGAAAACATGTTATGGATGATGGCTGCAAATGGTTGCTAGTGATTGCTAGTGGATGTATATACACACACACCCTAGGTTAGATCGGCTCAGTCACTTCATATTACATATGAATATATGTATTCTCATTTGTATGTGGTTGAAACTCGATATGTTGTCATATGGTTGTCGCATTTGTATGAATAGTTGTGCACTCATGTAGAATTATGAGTAGGAAAAATTTGCTTACATAATGGATTCATGACAATTACATGATTCGCATTAAGGAGGTCAACTGAATCAGTAGAACACCTGATTTCTGCATTAGATAAGGACATGTACACACACTATGCATATGATCATGAAGCATTAGAAGTCTTTTAAGGACAGTGGACGCCTGTGTTTGTTGGTTGAGTAAATGGATGGTTGGATTGTAGGATATACATTCTTCCTAACTTAAAGATTTCGGGGACGAAATCCTTTTAAGGGGGGAGAATGTAACACCCCGTGAATTATATAACATTAAGCTTCACAAATTAAAGTGTAATTAATTCTAAATGAAAGAACTAAGGGAAATGGGTTACGCCATTGCGTTCGTCTCGGAATTCTTCTTGAGATAGAGTCCGAGTTTGCTTGAATCGGACTCCGTATGAAGGAGTTATGACCTTCGGAAATTTCAGAATAAAATTTAAAATTCAAACAGCTCGGTTTCAAGTTCAAAATTCGAAAAATAGGTTCAAAGTGGGTTGGGCGGGAAAATTCCCACCCAAGGACCAGGTCGACCATAGGGTCGACCATGGTGTCGGCCTGGTCACCCCAGGTCGACCATAGTGTCGACCTGGGTGTCGACCTGCCAGTCGACCTACCTGGTCGACCTGGCTGGCTGGGTCTGGCTCTGGCTCGAATTTCTGTGGCTCAGTGTGTCATTAGGGCTGATTGTAAGCGGTCAAAACGACGGCGGTGGGTGCACAATGAAGGTTCTAACGGGGTGCGGGCGTGCACACACTCCGGAGCAGACAAACAGGGCATTGGGGCACTAGTAGTATAACCTATGTATTCTAAGGTTTGTGTCGGGGCCGCCGCCATGGGTCTTGATATACCCCATGGTGGGACCAGCATAGGTATCTACAGTTCTTGGGGGACGTATGACACATATGTTTATGCGAGTAGGAGCCGATCTTTAGAAAATGGGGATCACTTCACCCTCAGCATGGGGTGCCAGTTAGAATAAGCTCAAGTAGGTGCAGAGATATAGTGTGGGGGCGATGGTACATTCGATTCTAAACTACACTTTCTTAGCTTGTGATACTTTCCTGTTTTCAGTTTATATCTGTCATGCCCTTTTTCTTATTCACATACTAAAGAGTCACTAGATTTACTCAGGCTTTATGTCTGACTCTATTTTCTTTTCGTCTTCTTTTTTTTCGTTCCCCCCCCAGGTCCACAGGGAGGAAACAACCCATCTTAATCAGACTCTTTGCAAGCTTCAAGACCGTATATGTATGGTTTGGATCTCTTTTGCTCGGACTATGGCTTTGGATATCACTATGGGGATTTTTGTTACTTTATTTATGTTTTATGCTTCTTTAATAATCAAGACGGTAATGAGGTTGTAATGTTGGAAGTATTTTGAGACAATTATGGAAATGTTTTGTTTGAACACGTATTAATGAAATAAAAGCCTGGTTGTTTCCCGCTATTTAAAATATGTGTATTTATATCTGTCTTGTGTTTATCTGTGACTTTTACTTATAAACCTCCACCAAAGTTAAGGCATTCCTTTTGTGAGTGACCTTAACGGAGGTGGGGTGTTTTAGTTTATTATTTGTGCAGTTGGGCAACATGTAAAAATTATCGTCCTAATCAATATCAGTTAAATGGATGTACATAAACAAACCGTCCGATTTGTAAATGAATATTTATTTTATTTCTTTTCATGATAATTTTTTATATACACTTTTATATAAATAATTTTATATACAACCATATAAATCAATGACAATGCCAATCAACATCCAAACAAACTATCAACCATGGTTTGTACAAGAAAATAGTGTCAGGAGCTACTAAGCCCCATCTGCAACCTATTATATAATAACTGTAGTATAATTTGAGTGAGAGAGAGAGTTCTCACAGTCGGTTTCCACTCTGTCATTCTTTGTTGGAGGATTTGGATTTAAATCTGCATTATATTCTCGTTTGTTCCATTTCCATTCTGGTCAATTCCATGCTGTAGCATTCGTTGTCACGATCACAACGGATCCAAAATCATCGGATTTGGACCTCGTATGAAGAAGATACAATAATTTATACATTTATTACAAAAATGGAGTAATTAATTAAAATAATTTACACTAATCACTTTATTAATCTCTCTTCCCATCGTTAATTACTGGAGCAAACCCGTGTTTCTGAAACCCATCTCTCGTCTTGAACTTTGCGCTGCCGCTCCGCCTATAGTTGATCGGAGCTTGATCAGCTGGCGCCACTCGATGCGCCTTGTCATGGACTTCCACCGCCTACGAGATGGACGAACTCGAAATCCCCAAGGCATCGAAAATCGAACCCAAACACGGCTTCTTTGAGTAGTGATTTCCCAAAATCCACAACAATATTATCGATCTTAACCGTTAGATTTGTAGAGCTTGAAGAGATAAAGAATTTGGTAGTTTAAGTTTCTTCTATAATTGTATGGATTTTGTGGAATTTGGGAAAGAAAACTAGAGCGATTTGTATTGTTTATGGCTATCGGCGGCGGCTGTTATTATGGAAGAAAGATTAGGGTTTTAAAGCTTTATATATATATATATATTTATATTATTTAGTACGTAAATTATTATTTTTATTGCCGAACTCGAAATCAAACCCAACGACTATTTCCCCTAGCCAAATACCCTCATTTCGATCACAATGGGATATGTTTTGCAAGCCAATTCGACTGTTGTAAAAACCCGTAACTTCCCCGGTGAGGAAAGCCCGGATAGTTCGAGAACAAGCCACAAAATAGAACGCAGACTGAAGAACATTTCATTGTATATTACAACAATTCCATCAGAATACAAGAATATACAGAGTATAAACAAATATTACACAGAAAATATCAGAGATTACAATAAATTACATAGCAGCGGAAAATAATACAATACACAACTGAAGGAGATATACAGATACAAAGCTTTCCGGATATCATTCCAGCTGTAAACCAGGATCCTGTGAATATAAATCTGCAAAACCAAAACTACTACTGCCCGTGTCAAAATAAGGGCATCCAGAGTTTAGGTTAAAACAATAAACTCCACGTCAGTCATGGGACTGGTGTGAGAACTAAAACAGTTATTATTCTTTATTTTAAATCAGATATATCAAGGGACCACGCCGTATGACACGGAACGGGTTTTCTCCCAAGAATACCAGTGCATATAACAAAACAGCGCGATGCTTTTTTGGAAAAAATGAAGCTATTATAAGACCCAGGTCCTATCACATAATGCAACGCAAGCCGGGGGATAGGGTTTTCCCTTATAATAGCCAAACATGCTTAGTACGTTTTAAAACAAATCATTTGATACTATTATAAGTGTATGGTGTATAAAACAACTTCAAATCATAAGTATCAATCATAGACGGCATGGGTATCATATATCATGTCGCCAAACTAGTTCTACAATTAAAACCGCAAATGTCACGTATATGGAAATTGGATTTCCGTCTGTGAACCGAGGCAAGGGATCGTCCTCTACCGAATTCGAGACAATCTAGCCCATGTCTTCGGAACATCCGCAACTGCCCCTTGGAGCGACAGGGCCGGTCCACACGGAGTTGATTATAGTGCCTGAACAATACGTCTCTCCGCCCTATGGGGCGTAAATGAGCCAACAAATGACTCCATCGGACCCGGATCGTCCGATCAAACCGAGGCACCTATCAATAGCAACAACCACATAAGTCAAACTCGTCAGGGCGTGTAAAACCACTGACGCCACTTCTAGCTAGAAAGAAACGCATGTCCTCCCTGAGGTCCTCTCCCGTTTTTGGTTCACCACCGGGTGTGAAACTCGCGAAGTAAACGTTACACAAAGCTACGCCACATAGGCCGTGCTTTGATCATCAACCACAAGACTCTGCTTTTCAACAGAAGCCTTGCTCATTTGCATCTTAGAATGCCACACAGGCAAACCACTCCATGAAACCGATATCAGTCTCATAGAATGAAATCCAATGTCAGACACACAGTCCATTTACAAGTCCGTTCTGGGTCTGAACGAAACCGGAGGCACCTAGTACCCCGCATATCCATCGATCTCCAAGTACGTCTGGACGATCACCAACCGTTTCCATCTTTTTGGGTGTACATCCCAATCAAGATCGTCAGTAATCACCCAAACGACGTGAAGACCTCCGGTCTTCGACCACTGTCTTCATCTTCGACTTATCGTCGTATCAGTTATTCAGAATGGGATAAACCCGGTCTTTCCGAATAACTCGCATATATTATAAACAAGTGTTACACAAACACAACATACGCCTCATTTCAATTCATCAGTCACTAACCGTAAATTAACAAGAGAATAATTCCCCAAATATTAACCCCGAAGGCCGAAACCAACATCAGATCAATATCTAGAAAACCATTCTGCTTAGCTAACCGACAGTTAGTTTCTAAATTTCACATTCATAGGGAAAGGTTCCCATTAATTTTATCAAAGATAAATTCCTTGAATTTATTCTCTAATCTTCTTTTGAATATCAATTCAAACTAGTCGGGATTAACGAACCTTACCGAAGTAATCATTTGTTTTAATTTCCCAATCCCAACCTATCCATCCCATGAAGTAAAACTGGTTATACTTCATATCTAACACCACGGTGTTATCGGTAAATTCAATTACCATTTCACGTTCAAATCTAATTAAAGATTTAACTATCGCCTGGAGCAAAACTGGGGATACTCCATTCTCGATCTTTTCAATCTAATTAAAGATTCATCAAAACTCCACTTAGTTTTAATCTTTAACTGGGTTAAAGAATCAGTGTCCTTTAAACACGGTTCACGATAAACCCCAAAATTACATTTCAATCAGTCCCTAACCGTAAAATAGCAAGTGAGCAATTCCCAAAATATTAACCCCGAAGGCCGAAACCAACATCAGATCAATACCCCAGAAACCATTCAACTTAACTAATCTCCAGTTAGTTTCTGATTTCTTTTAACTCCTTTGGGTCTAAGAATCGTTCACGACAACCCAAAATCACGTTCCATTAATTGTCGGGTTAAAGAACAAGTGTTATTTAAAACACTGTTCACGATAAACCCAAAAATCAATACCAATTCAATTCCAATTAAATATTATTTAATTGGTACACTTCATTAAATCTAAATAAAAAGATTTAATCTTTTCTCAACTGGGTACAAGAACAGTGTTAATAAAGACACCATTCACGACAAACCCAAATCACATTTGATATTAAATACAAGGCTCTGAATAGAAAATATACCGGCTTATATTCAATATCAAATTCTATGACCAACAAATATCGTATTGGAAATAACGATATATATATATCTTCCAAATTTCCATAACAACTTCTGTATAATCACGAAATCCAACATCGAAATATTCCGAAGATAATTTCGATTCAAATCCATTCCAGTGCATTATTGGAAATTCTGGTTATTTTCAAATCCAATTTATTTATTTTAAAAATAAATAAATTACTATTCTAGTTCAAAACTAGTTCATTTCGATAAAAATCTATTTTTATCTTTTCAAATATGGAGTTTTTCATCTCAATTCTTCACAAATCATTTCTTATGATTTTACATTAATTATTAATAATTTTAATAATTTTGTCAAGGCCCGTACAGTTGGTTTCCATCAACGGCCATCGAACTGCACTTACAGCGACCTTTTCCAAATTTGATTTGGACATAATTCCAAATCCAACCGTTAGATTTCTAATTTCTAATATTCATTTAAAAGCTCTTTTCGATACGAACCCAACAGTTCTGTTTTTAGGAGAATCCGATTGTCGGATCTCCCGCAATATCCGTTCGAAGTCAATGGTCGAAATCCACGAACTACCGCAGCGCGGCGCGTTCTATTCAGGCCATTATATTATATATATAATATATATAATATATACTTCGTCGATTTCCTTTTAAAACATATTATATAAATCGTTTTAAATTCGTTTTCAAAACGATTTCAACTTCATTTCTAATTCAAATCAAAATTGAAATTTTCCTTATAAATTTGTTTTAAATTCATTTCAAATTGATTTCAATTCAAATTGATTTGTAATTCAATTTCAGTTCGTTTCCAATTCAATTCAATTTCAATTCGAACTCATTTACATTCAATTTCAATTCGAATTCATTTATATTCAATTTCAATTCGAATTCATTTCTTTTCAATTTTAATTCGAATTCATTTCTATTCAGTTTAATTCGAATTCATTTCTATTCAGTTTAATTCGAATTCATTTCTATTCAGTTTAATTCGAATTTCAATTCTTTTCGGAATATCAGATTTTGAAATCACTTTCAATATTCATTATAAAATGAATAAAATCGATATAAATATCGTTCATGTCAAAATGGCGTCAATCTAATCAACACGGCTTCATATATTCCTATTTTCAAATATTCTATTTCAAATATTTCTATTTCAAATATTTCTTTTTCAAAACTGGAATGAGGCCCAATCAATTACCATATAATGTTAATTATATGGATTTTCCACAACATATGTATACATTAACAACGATGAATAATCAACCATCATCCAAAGTGCATTCTACAATGTATAAGCATCAAATATAAATATTCAACGCTTATAACAGCCTGTCAATCAATCGATCGACATACAACTAAACAATCGGGATTAGTGTACATCAAATATCATCCCAATACCCGTGTGGGGTTTCAAACAATCAAATACAGATTTTATTTGTGCAGTTGGGCGATGTGTAAAATTTATCGTCCCAATCAATATGACTCAAATGTGTGTATATAAACAAATCGTCCGATTTGTTTATTTTTATTTCATTTCATATACACGTTAAAAATACTATTTTTAACTATAAAATATTTTCCACTATAAAATATTTTATTTCAACTATATAAATATTTCATTTTCTATTCACATAACATCACACAATCAACTACACATCAAAATCAAACAAACAAGCATACAAGCCGTTCATGGTCTGTGGACGACGGGTGTCGGGTGCTACTAAACACCGTCAGCATCCTAGTATATATTTATAACCAGAAAAATAAAATTAAAGGTGAGAAGTTCTCACAGAGGGTTCCATTCCGCCATTCTTTATTTCCTGAATTTCTGAACCGTTTGGATTTTCCTGTAATGTCAATTCGATCTGTTTTCACGAAATTTATATTAAAAATCATATTTTTAATATCGTTATATATAATTTTATTTCGCTAAGTAAATAAAGATCATATTTTTCCTTTTCTATTTCATATATAAACCACATTTTTATATTGTTAATTCGCTACAACTCATATAACGATCTTATTTTTATAATCTTTACCCTACAAAAATTGTATTTTTATTTTTCACATATGATAAATATCATATTTTTAATACCTACATTATGTAAAAATCATATTTTTAATATCTATATTATATAAAAATCATATTTTTAATATCTATATTATATAAAAAAATCATATTTTTATGTTACCATCTTTTTATGGTTACTTTCATGTTTCATCCCAATTCTTTCCTTATTTTAAAGTATGAGCTTTCTTTATTTAAAAATATAAACTTTCTTCTGTTAATCTATTTTTTTTCATTAAAAGAATCTACATAAGTAAACAAAAACAATGCTTTCAAATTAAAGAAATTACTCACATGTTTTCAGCAGCGGGGTGCGTGCCACTCGTCAGCGCTGGCGCCTGGGAGGCGGAGGGGAGGCGTGAAGTGGAGGTTGGCCCTCAAGGGCGCGGCGGCGCGTTAATCGACTAGGTGCCTTTGCGGGCGGGGGGGGGGGGGGGGGGTCCTCGATTTAGAAGAGGACGGGGGAAGGACGACGCGGGGCTGGCGGTGTTCGCCGTCGCAAGGAGGAGGGGATGAGGGGATTCCGATCGACGAGGCGGCGGTCTGGTCTGCGCGGTGGAGGTTGGAGGATCGACAGTCAACGCGAGAGCTTTGGGGGGGGTTTATTTTATTTTATTTGGAAATCAATTTGACTGAAGGGAGTGGGTTAGAGGGAGTTTTATATAGTTTATATTTTATTTGTTTAATTAACCCCATAAAGTAACTTTTTATTTCGAACACGAAACGAAACCCACCGCCTGTCGCCCATAGCTAATTACCCCCATTCCTAACACAATGGGATATGTATCGCAAGCTGATTCGATCGTTTCGATCAGTTTTCGTCAAAATCAAAATATAACTCTATATATTGAATTTGAACGCGCATTTCAATTTACTAGGGTCACATACTAACTCGAAAAATTCCAGAAAAATTATTTCTAGCTTCGTATTGACGATACGGTCCTAACAAAACTAGTTTCGTCAAATTCCGAGACCGTTTGAAAAATAGCCAATTTTCCAGTCGATTAAAATCAACTGAAACTGGTCAAACACGTTTTCCTTTGCCACGCTCACATATTGATTCGAAAAATTATGAAAAGTGGAATCTAGTAATAACTAGACATCACGGATCCAACAAAAGTGGTTTCGTCGAAATTCGAGGTCGTTTGCAAAATGGCTATTTTTAAGGGCCAGAATTCCCTAGCGACCATTCTAAAATTTCAACTGGACATATCTTTTGATCCCCGCTATGAAATTTTACTTTTTCAGATTCGTTGGAAAGATATTATCAAATAGATTCGAATATTTTTGGTTTCACTAAAATTCGGTTTATTTTGCACTCGGTACATTCATTTGAATTTTGAAATCGAATTATCGAACTACCGCGCCGTTTTCAATTCCTTTTATATATATAAATAAATATTTATATTCTAACGACGACGTATATAAATATATACGTTCGAATTCTATTCAAAATAAATTTCTCGTCAATATTATTTAAAATAATTCATTTTAAATAATCAAAATTCACTAAAATTGCCAAAATAAAAATTTTAAATTGGCTCGGATTTCCAGGTTATTACAATCCCCCCCACTTAAAACTTTTCGTCCCCGAAAAAGAACGAAGCCGAAAGTTGTTTAACAAACCAACTCAACTTTCATTATTTTGACTACGGCTTA
This sequence comes from Allium sativum, assembly GCA_030737875.1. NCBI lineage: Eukaryota > Viridiplantae > Streptophyta > Magnoliopsida > Asparagales > Amaryllidaceae > Allium > Allium sativum. The sequence goes on from CM060915.1 coordinate 134,676,194, forward strand.
AGTTCTTCAACTTTTCAGTTTCTAAGAACTTTTCAAATTTTTCAAAAATGTGGCTAACACCCTAAATTTTCAAAAAATTTCGCCATAACCTACCCTGCACCGGGAGCACCGGGAAAATCCCGAAATTGCCATACAGGCCCTCAGATCTCAAAAAGAAAAAGAAAAAGCCAAGCGGCTAGCCAATCGGCTCATAAAATCATCATCACCCAAACAAAACAGTAAATTATGGTAAACATGTACCTATTTGTCGGGCAAATAATTTTATTCTCTGCTCTAGCCTCCTTGCTATGACCTGTTCAATGTAAGTACATGTATATGCATGCAAATGCGACAAATTTTCAATACAATTTACTATTTGATTCTATTAGGCGTAATGGTTCAAAATTTCAAACAAATAACCAAACAACACAAACATCAATCAATTAGTTGGTTATCATTTCAAATGCATAACTTTGATATTTAGTCAAAAATCATATTTTTGATGCCAAATCACAACAATAAGCCCTATCTAGTTTCGGTTCTCACACCAGTCAATTGGAAATTTATAGAAATCTCACTTTCAAAACTCGAAAATAAATATTGGCGATGGTGCCCCATCACCAGAATTATCCCCGAGCACTAGAGTGCGATTCTATAACTATCCAATACATTAAAACATCGAATACACGTTTGCAAGACATATATGCAAAATCTCTATATATCGGATTGTCCAAATTCATATAAATTAATAATCAAATACGAATAATTGATTTAAATTTTCAAAACAAACTTGTTTTCAACTAAAAAAATATACTCTTCACACTCGTTCTAGGATACTACTGATCCCATCTCTAACGAGTCATTCTTATTGGATATTACTAATCCAATTACTGATGAATTCTTTCGTATGGTTCTAATGTGTCTTGTTCTCTGAGTTTTGTAAACCAAAGCTCTGATACCAACTGTAAAAACCTATAACTTCCCCGGTGAGGAAAGCCCGGATAGTTCGAGAACAAGCCACAAAATAGAACGCAGACGGAAGAACATTTCATTGTATATTACAACAATTCCATCAGAATACAAGAATATACAGAGTATAAACAAATATTACACAGAAAATATTAGAGATTACAATAAATTACATAGCAGCGGAAAATAATACAATACACAACTGAAGGAGATATACGGATACAAAGCTTTCCGGATATCATTCCAGCTGTAAACCAGGATCCTGTGAATATAAATCTGCAAAACCAAAACTACTAGCTGCCCGTGTCAAAATAAGGGCACCCAGAGTTTAGGTTAAAACAATAAACTCCAGGTCAGTCATGGGACTGGTGTAAGAACTAAAACAGTTATTATTCTTTATTTTAAATCAGATATATCAAGGGACCACGCCGTACGACACGGAACGGGTTTTTTCCCTAGAATACCAGTGCATATAACAAAACAGCGCGATGCTTTTTTGAAAAAAATGAAGCTATTATAAGACCTAGGTCCTATCACACAATGCAACGCAAGCCGGGGGATAGGGTTTTCCCTTATAATAGCCAAACATGCTTAGTACGTTTTAAAACAAATCATTTGATACTATTATAAGTGTATAGTGTATAAAACAACTTCAAATCATAAGTATCAATTATAGACGGCATGGGTGCCATATATCATGTCGCCATACTAGTTCTACAATTAAAACCGCAAATGTCACGTATTTGGTAATTGGATTTCCATCTGTGAACCGAGGCAAGGGATCGTCCTCTACCGAATTCGAGACATTCTAGCCCATGTCTCCGGAACAACCGCAACTGCCCCTTGGAGCGACAGAGCCGGTCCATACGGAGTGGATTATAGTGCCTGAACAATACGTCTCTCCGCCCTATGGGGCATAAATGAGCCAACAAATGACTCCATCGGACCCGGATCGTCCGATCAAACCGAGGCGCCTCGCAATAGCAACAACCACATAAGTCAAACTCGTCAGGGCATGTAAAACCACTGACGCCACTTCTAGCTAGAAAGAAACGCATGTCCTCCCTGAGGTCCTCTCCCGTTTTTGGTTCACCACCGGGTGTGAAACTCACGAAGTAAACGTTACACAAAGCTACGCCACATAGGCCGTGCTTTGATCATCAACCACAAGACTCTGCTTTTCAACAGATGCCTTGCTCATTTGCATCTTAGCATGCCACATAGGCAAACCACTCCATGCAACCGATATCAATCTCATAGAATGAAATCCAATGTCAGACACACAGTCCATTTACAAGTCCGTTCTGGGTCTGAACGAAACCGAAGGCACCTAGTACCCCGCATATCCATCGATCTCCAAGTACGTCTGGACGATCACCAACCGTTTCCATCTTCTTGGGTGTACATCCCAATCAAGATCGTCAGTAATCACCCAAACGACGTGAAGACCTACGGTCTTCGACCACCGTCTTCATCTTCGACTTATCGTCGTATCAGTTATTCAGAATGGGATAAACCCGGTCTTTCCGAATAACTCGCGTATATTATAAACAAGTGTTACACAAACACAACATACGCCTCATTTCAATTCATCAGTCACTAACCGTAAATTAACAAGAGAATAATTCCCCAAATATTAACCCCGAAGGCCGAAACCAACATCAGATCAATATCCAGAAAACCATTCTGCTTAGCTAACCGACAGTTAGTTTCTAAATTTCACATTCATAGGGAAAGGTTCCCATTAATTTTATCAAAGATAAATTCCTTGAATTTATTCTTTAATCTTCTTTTGAATATCAATTCAAACTAGTCGGGATTAACGAACCTTACCGAAGTAATCATTTGTTTTAATTTCCCAATCCCAACCTATCCATCCCATGAAGTAAAACTGGTTATACTTCATATCTAACACCACGATGTTATCGGTAAATTCAATTACCATTTCACGTTCAAATCTAATTAAAGATTTAACTATCGCCTGGAGCAAAACTGGGGATACTCCATTCTCGATCTTTTCAATCTAATTAAAGATTCATCAAAACTCCACTTAGTTTTAATCTTTAACTGGGTTAAAGAATCAGTGTCCTTTAAAACACGGATCACGATAAACCCCAAAATTACATTTCAATCAGTCCCTAACCGTAAAATAGCAAGTAAGCAATTCCCAAAATATTAACCCCGAAGGCCGAAACCAACATCAGATCAATACCCCAGAAACCATTCAACTTAACTAATCTCCAGTTAGTTTCTGATTTCTTTTAACTCGTTTGGGTCTAAGAACAATATTATTGAAGATACCGTTCACGACAACCCAAAATCACGTTCCATTAATTATCGGGTTAAAGAACAAGTGTTATTTAAAACACTGTTCACGATAAACCCAAAAATCAATACCAATTCAATTCCAATTAAATATTATTTAATTGGTACACTTCATTAAATCTAAATAAAAAGATTTAATCTTTTCTCAACTAGGTTCAAGAACAGTGTTAATAAAGACACCATTCACGACAAACCCAAATCACATTTGATATTAAATACAAGGCTCTGAATAGAAAATATACCAGCTTATATTCAATATCAAATTCTACGACCAACAAATATCGTATTGGAAATAACGATATATATATATATCTTTCAGATTTCCATAACAACATCTGTATAATCACGAAATCCAACATCGAAATATTCCGAAGACAATTTCGATTCAAATCCATTCCAATGCAATTATTGGAAATTCTGGTTATTTTCAAATCCAATTTATTTATTTTAAAAATAAATAAATTACTATTCTAGTTCAAAACTAGTTCATTTCGATAAAAATATATTTTTATCTTTTCAAATATGGAGCTTTTCATCTCAATTCTTCACAAATCATTTCTTATGATTTTACATTAATTATTAATATTTTTAATAATTTTGTCAAGGCCCGTACAGTCGATTTCCATCAACGGCCATCGAACTACACTTACAGCGACCTTTTCCAAATTTGATTTGGACATAATTCCAAATCTAACCGTTAGATTTCTAATTTCTAATATTCATTTAAAAGCTCTTTTCGATATGAACCCAACGGTTCCGGTTTTAGGAGAATCCGACGGTCAAATCTCCCGCAATATCCGTTCGAAGTCAATGGTCGAAATCCACGAACTACCGCAGCGCGGCGCGTTCTATTCAGGCCATTATATTATATATATAATATATACTTCGTCGATTTCCTTTTAAAACGTATTATATAAATCGTTTTAAATTCGTTTTCAAAACGATTTCAACTTCATTTCTTATTCAAATCAAAATTGAAATTTTCCTTATAAATTCGTTTTAAATTCATTTCAAATTGATTTCAGTTCAAATTGATTTCTAATTCAATTTCAGTTCGTTTCCAATTCAATTTCAATTCAAATTCATTTACATTCAATTTCAATTCGAATTCATTTATATTCAATTTCAGTTCGAATTCATTTCTATTCAATTTCAATTCGAATTCATTTCTATTCAGTTTAATTCGAATTCATTTCTATTCAGTTTAATTCGAATTTCAATTCTTTTCGGAATATCAGATTTTGAAATCACTTTCGATATTCATTATAAAATGAATAAAATCGATATAAATAACGTTCACGTCAAAATGGCGTCAATCTAATCAACACGGCTTCATATATTCCTATTTTCAAATATTCTATTTCAAATATTTCTATTTCAAATATTTCTTTTTCAAAACTGGAATGAGGCCCAATCAATTACCATATAATGTTAATTATATGGATTTTCCACAATACATGTATACATTAACAACGATGAATAATCAACCATCATCCAAAGTGCATTCTACACTGTATAAGCATCAAATATAAATATTCAACGCTTATAACAGCCTGTCAATCAATCGATCGACATACAACTAAACAATCGGGATTAGTGTACGTCAAATATCATCCCAATACCCGTGTGGGGTTTCAAACAATCAAACACAGATTTTATTTGTGTAGTTGGGCGATGTGTAAAATTTATCGTCCCAATCAATATCAGTCAAATGTGTGTATATAAACAAATCGTCCGATTTGTTTATTTTTATTTCATTTCATATACACGTTAAAAATTCTATTTTTAACTATAAAATATTTTCCACTATAAAATATTTTATTTCAACTATATAAATATTTCATTTTCATTTCACATAACATCACACAATCAACTACACATCAAAATCAAACAAACAAGCATACATGTCGTCCATGGTCAGTGGACGACGGGTGTCGGGTGCTACTAAACACCATCTGCATCCTAGTATATATTTATAAGCAGAAAAATAAAATTAAAGGTGAGAAGTTCTCACAGTGGGTTCCACTCCGCCATTCTTTATTTCCTGAATTTCTGAACTGTTTGGATTTTCCCGTAATGTCAATGCGATCTGTTTTCATGAAATTTATGTTAAAAATCATATTTTTAATATCGTTATATATAATTTTATTTCTCTAAGTAAATAAAGATCATATTTTTCCTTTTCTATTTCATATATAAACCACATTTTTTTATTGTTAATTCGCTACAACTCATATACAGATCTTATTTTTATAATCTTTACCCTACAAAAATTGTATTTTTATTTTTCACATATGATAAAAATCATTTTTTTAATACCTAAATTATGTAAAAATCATATTTTTAATATCTATATTATATAAAAATCATATTTTTAATATCTATATTATATAAAAATCATATTTTTATGTTACCATCTTTTTATGGTTACTTTCATGTTTCATCCCAATTCTTTCCTTATTTAAAAGTATGAGCTTTCTGTATTTAAAAATATAAACTTTCTTCTGTTAATCTATTTTTTTTCATTAAAAGAATCTACATAAGTAAATAAAAACAATGCTTTCAAATTAAAGAAATTACTCACATGTTTTCAGCGGGGGGGGGGGGGGGGGGGTGTGCCACTCGTCAGCGCTGGCGCCTGGGAGGCGGAGGGGAGGCGTGAAGTGGAGGTTGGCCCTCAGGGGCGCGGCGGCATGTTAATCGACTAGGTGCCTTTGCGGGGGGGGGGGGGTCTCGATTTAGAAGAGGACGGGGGAAGGACGACGCGGGGCTAGCGGTGTTCGCCGTCGCGAGGAGGAGGGGAGGAGGGGATTCTGATCGACGTGGCGGCGGTCTGGTCTGCGCGGTGGAGGTTGGAGGATCGACAGTCAACGCGAGAGCTTTGGGGGGGTTTATTTTATTTTATTTGGAAATCGGTTTTGACTGAAGGGAGTGGGTTAGAGGGAGTTTTATATAGTTTATATTTTATTTATTTGTTTAATTAACCCCATAAAGTAACTTTTTATTTCGAACACGAAACGAAACCCACCGCCTGTCGCACATCGCTAATTACCCCCATTCCGAACACAATGGGATATGTATCGCAAGCTGATTCGATCGTTTCGACCAGTTTTCATCAAAATCAAAATATAACTCTATATATTGAATTTAAACGCGCATTTCAATTTACTAGGGTCACATACTAACTCGAAAAATTCCAGAAAAATTATTTCTAGCTTCGTATTGACGATACGGTCCTAGCAAAACTAGTTTCGTCAAATTCCGAGACCGTTAGAAAAATGGCCAATTTCCAGTCGATTAAAATCAACTAAAACTGGTCAAACGCGTTTTCCTTTGCCACGCTCACATATTAATTCGGAAAATTATGAAAAGTGGAATCTAGCAATAACTAGACATCGCGGATCCAACAAAAGTGGTTTCGTCGAAATCCGAGGTCATTTGCAAAATGGCTATTTTTAAGGGCTAGAATTCCCTAGCGACCATTCTGAAATTTCAACTGGACATATATTTTGATCCCCGCTATGAAATTTTGCTTTTTCAGATTCGTTGGAAAGATATTATCAAATAGATTCGAATATTTTTGGTTTCACTAAAATCCGGTTTATTTTGCACCCGGTACATTCATTTGAATTTTGAAATCGAATTATCGAACTACCGCGCCGTTTTCAATTCCTTATATATATATATAAATAAATATTTATATTCTAACGACGACGTATATAAATATATACGTTCGAATTCTGTTCAAAATAAATTTCTCGTCGATATTATTTAAAATAATTCATTTTAAATAATCAAAATTCACTAAAATTGCCAAAATAAATTTTTTAAATTGGCTCGGATTTCCGGGATATTACAACTGTTTCAATCAGTTTTCATCAAAACTAAAATATAAATCAATATATTGAATTTTAAACGTACGTTTTAATTTACCGGGGTCACATACTGACTCCAAAAATTCTAGAAAAATAAATCTAGCTATGTTTTGACGACATGGTCCTAACAAAACTAATTTCGTCGAATTTGGGGATCGTTTGAAAAATGGTCATTTTCTAGTCGATCCAATTCAAATTAAAACTGTCAAAACACGTTTAAATTTACCACCCTCACATGTTAAATCCAAAAATTATGAAATTTGAAACCTAATAATAATTTGACATTTCAGATCCAACAAAAGTGGTTTCGTCGAAAAAGGAGGTCGTTTGCAAAATGGCTATTTGTAAGGGCTATATATTATTAAAAGGGTGCGTTTTTTACAAGTCCCTATTAAGTTTCAAAATTAGACTCACATCCGGTCATAAATTTATTATAAATTTAGTCTCTATTTTTTGAAAATACACTAAAAAAAAATCACGTAAATTCGTAATTAATTAAAATAATTAATCGTGAAAATCAGATCAAAAAACATCTAAAAAACGTCAAAATAAAAAAATTACACAAAAACAACGAAATGCAGTAAAATGCATCAAAAGATGCATAAAACTAGATGCATATATGTATGCATCTATTTCAATCCTATGTCAAAACTGCAATACAAACGCATACATGTTTGCACATATTGCAAATACATGCATCTTCCCATGCATTTATGTGAAAACAGCATACGTACGTGCAACTTTTTCACTTTTGCACATATTTTGTCATATATGCACACATGTATGCTGTTATACAGAAAAACTGCATATATGTGTGCAGTTATTCAAGAGCTGTACATACATATGTGCATGTGTATTCAAAAAGTTGAACGTATGTATGCAATTATAGGCAATAGTTACATACATATATGCAACTATTTTTTTTCTTTGCGTGGACTTTTGGGATTATTTCCAGATTTTAGAATTTTTTTTAATCAATAGCATCAAAAAATTTGTGCAAAAATTGAAATATGCGTAACTCAAATGGAAAGAGATGGAAAAAGTTAAAAAAAAGAAGGCGGGACTCAAAAGCATGGGGCAGATTTGTAATTGAAACTTGAGGAGGATGTGGCGTGTATTAAGTTTGGTTTTAGGGATGTGACCCTAATTTTCACTTATTAAAAATATATAAATTCCATAGCGACTATTCTAAATTTTAAACTGGATATAACTTACAATTTATATTTCAAAATCTGGATTTTTCACATTCGTTAGAAAAATATTATTAAACAGATTGAAATATTTCTAGTTTTACTGAAATCTGATTTATTTTGAATTTTGTACATTCAATTGAAATCTGAAATCGAATTTTCAAACTACCGTGCCATTTCAAGTTCTTTTTATAAATAAAATAAATTTATACATTCTAACTTCATTTAAAATAAATTTTTAGTTGTTATTATTTAAAATAAACCATTTTAAATAATCCAAATCCATTAAAATAGCTAAAACAAAAAATATAAATTGATTTTGAAATTCCGGGTTTTAACAATCTCCCCCACTTAAAATCTTTACGTCCTCGAAAAGGAATGGACTGGAAGTTGTTTAACTAACCAACTCAACTTTCATTCTGGCTTTCATTCTTCAACTTTTCAGTTTCTAAGAATTTTCTAATTTCTCAAAAATTTGGCTAATACCCTAAATTTTCAAAAAAATTCGCCATAACCTCCTTTGTACGGGGTGATCGGTAAAACTGCAACTTACTTCGCAGGGCCCTCATCAATCCAAAAGAAAAAGAAAAAGCCAATCGGCACATAAAATCATCAAACCCAATGAAATACAGTAAACATGTACCTATTTGTCGGGCATACTATTTTATTCCTCTTCTTAACTTCCATGCCATGACCTGTTCATTATATACACATGTACATATATGAAATTTCAATCAATTTTCAATTTAGTTCTACATTTGATTTGATTTGGCTAAAATTTACCTTCCATTTTCATATTGGTTTTGATTTGGTTCTATTTAACTTTTCATCCTCATATTGGATTTATTATTCCAATATTTTTATTAGTTGAACCAATAATCACACAACACATTCAGCAATCAATTATTGAATTAAATTTCCAAAACATATAACTTTTGTATATACATTCAAAGATCATTTTTCTAGTGTCAAATCACAAACGACAAACCATATCTAAGTTTTGGTTCTCACACCAGTCGGTTGGAGATATATAGATATCCCACCTTCAAAATTCGAACATAAATATTGATGATGTAGCTATCATCATTAGAATCATCTCCAGGCGACTAGAGTGTGATTCTATATATACCCAGTATACTTGAGACTTCGTATGCACGTCGACTAGTCAGACTTATATTCAAAATCTTCTCGTACTTGATAGCCCAAATCAATATAAAATAAAATACTCATATACGAATAATAAGATACAATTTTCAATTTTTTTTTTAAATAACACTCTTCCAACTCATTCTATGATACTATTGATCCTATCTCTAACAATTTATTCCTAGAGGATATTACTAATCCTATCTCTGATGAGTTCTTTCATTCGGTTCTAATGTGCCTTGTTCTCGAGCTCTGTAAACCAGAGCTCTGAGACCAAACTAAGACGACCCAAACTTCCCCTTAAAAGAAAGCTTGGATTGAATTGAGAACATGACGCATCAGAACACAAACATAAGAACATTTCATTTCTTATTACAACAATTTACATCAGAGTACAAGAATATATCAGAGTATGAATAAATATTACACAGAAAAATATCAAAGATTTAAAATACATAGCAGCGAAAATAAATTGTATGAATATTATGCATAGCGAAAGCACATCAACTAGCACAATTGAATGAAATACACGGATACAAAGCTTTTCGAATATAGCTCCAGCTGTAATCGAGGATCCTGAGAAAAGAAATATCTGCGAAAACCAAAACTACTAGCTGCTCGTATGGAAAATATGCGCACCCGGAGTATAAGTTAAAACAATAAACTCCGAGACAGTCATGGGACTGGTGTGAGAACTAAAACAGTTATTAAAACTTTACTTTAAAATAAGGTAAATCAAGGGACCATGCCATATAATATGGAACGGGTTTACCCCCAACAATACCAGTGCATAAAGCAAACAACACAATGCTAAATAAAGAACAATGAAGCTATTATAAGACTCAGGTCCCATCACACAGTGCAACGCAAGCCGGAGGATAGAGTTTTACCTTATAATAGCCAAATATGCTTGGTACGTTTTAAAACAAATCTTTTTGATACTATTATAAGCGCATAGTGTTAAAACGACTTCAAATATAAATGTGTCAATCATAGACGACATGAATGTCCCATACCAATATGCCGCCAATAGTATGCAACTAAAACCGTAAAATGTTGTATTGGAAGTTTGGATTTCCATCATGATAGCTACTAATCTGAAAGATCGATCACGTAGTGCAATTCCCTATGGCTTACGTCCCAGGCATGAGAAAACGCGTAATGCACATCCGCACTATATCAGGATATCGAGTATCTCCGCGGGTTACGTCCCATGCATGAGAAAACGCAGCTTACTTTATCCCTCCGGGAATCGGGTTGTGTGCCCTATCCTTACCAGACGTGTAGTGACCACACCCATCCTATCTCGGTCGACCAAATCCATCCTAATATCGAAAGTATACTGATCTAACCATTAGATCACCATCATACCGATGTGTGAGGCTCGCGAATTAACGCTACACAAAGCTATGCTAATTAAAGCTATGCTTTGATCATCATCCACCAAGCTCTGCTTTTAAACAAAAGCTTGGATCAATGCAACTCAGCATATCACACTGTCAATCCATACCATATCATTAATGTCAACCGATATATAACCTCTAAGCTCATACTTCTCAGAGAAGGGTGTTAAGCAAGAGAATAAATTCTCCGCCACTAAATAGATATATATTTAGCAGAGATCAACGAATACAGTATAAAGAAATACAACGTCAGGCATACCATCCATTTACAAGTTCATTCTGGGTCTGAACGAAGCCGGAGGCACCTTATTCTTCGTCCCATATGTCCAATACAGGAGAGAGGCCCTCACATATCCGGAAAATTAACAAATATGTTCGGACGGCAACCACTGTAGCCCCTTCAAGGTAGCTACTCCAATCATGAGCATCAGTAGCAACCCATCCATTCGATGTGAAGATCGTCGATCTTGCACCATCTTTAATCTCTTCGACTTTTTGTCATATCAGTTATTTAGAATGGGTTAAACCCGGTCTTTCCGAAAAACTCGTGTATCTTATAATCAAGTGCTATAACAACAGATCATACACCTCATTCCAATCCACAATATTCTTTTTATTCATATTTATTTATTATGGAAAGGCTCTCATTAGTCTTATCAAAGATTATCACTTTTAAACACACTGTTTGATCCATTTCTTTGGAAATCATTTCAAAATATTTTATAGTATCTTTTCACAGTTTAAACCAAATTATGGTTTATCAAACTAGTCGGGATTAATGCCTTCCCGAAGTAATCATTCATTTTATTATCCCATCCTAACCTATTCATCACATGGAGCAAACTGGTAGTACTCCATATCTAACACCACTGTGTTATTGGTAAATTCAATTACCATTTCACGTTTAAATCTAATTAAAAATTTATTATGTAGCATGAGGTAAAACTGGTGATACTCCATTTTCGGACACTTCTCAAATTTGGAAAATTTAATTACCACATTCACATTTCAATCTAATTAAAGACTTCTTAAAACTCCACTTAGTTTTAATCTTCAAAAATCATTATTTAATGATTATTAAAATTTGGGAAATAAATCATGTCTTTACTGGGTTAAAGAACGAATGTCCTTTAAAACACAGTAAACCCAAAATCATATTCCATTAAAATGGAACTTTCACGGAAAACAGATCAATATATAATCGATACAAATTTCCATATCAGAATAATAATATAAATGGAATAACTGTAAAGCCTTATAAATTCCGTATATAATAACGGTCTTCCTTCACTGAAACTCATTCGATTATTACCAAATCGGGTTCCATTCAATTCCAATTTAATATATTAAATTTGAAATCTTTACTTTGGAAAATCTCATTAATCTTAATTAAAAGTTTATAGATTCCAAATCATATTCTTCACTGTTAATTGGGTTAAAGAACAAATGTTATTTAAAACACCGTTCACTATAAACCCAAAAATCTAATTATTTTATTCAATTCCAATTAAATATCAACTAATTTGAAAACTTCACTAAATCTTTATTTAAAGATTTATTCTTTTCTCAACTGGGTTTAAGAGTAGTGTTATTTGAGACACCGTTCACGACAAACCCCCAAAATCCAATTTTGATTCCAATTAAATATTAATTAATTGGTAAACTTCACTAAATCCTAATTTAAAGATTTATTCTTTTCTCAACCGGGTTTAAGAACAATGTTATTTAAGACACCGTTCACGACAAACCTCAAAATCAAATTTGATATTAAATACAAGGCTCTAAATAGAAATTATATCGGCTTATATCCAGTATCAAACTTTGAAACCAACGAATACCTTATTGGAAATAACGATATATATATATATCTTCCAAATTCCTCAATAATATCCATATAATCATGGAATCCAATATCGAAATATTTTGAAGATTATTTCCATTCCGAATCCATTCCAATTTATTCATTGGAAATTTCTGGTTATTTTAATACCATTTTCAAATCCAATTTATTTATTTCTAAAAATAATTGGATTATTAATCTAGTTATTAACTAGTTCATTTCGTTAAAAATGTATTTTTATCTTTTCAAAACTGGAATTTTTCATCCAAAATCTTTTCAAATCATTTATTATGATTTTACATAATTTTAATATCGCTCGTACAGTCAGTTTCCAATAATGGCCACCGAACTACATCCATTGCTACCTTTTCTGAAATTTATTTGGACATAATTCCAAATCTAACTGTTAGATTTCAAATATCTTATATTCATTGGAAGGCTCTTTTTGATTCGAACCCAACGGTTTCGGTTTTAGGAGAATCTGATAGTCGGATCTCCCGTTACGTCCATTTGAAGTTAATGGTCGAAATTCACGAACGATCGCTGCGCGGTGCATTCTATTCAGGCTATTAATATATATATATATATAATATTTCGTCAATTTCTGTTCAAAACGTATTTATAAAATATTTATAAATTCATTTTAAAACATTTCCCACTTCTATTTCAATTTTAAATCAAAATTGAATATTCTATATCATTATAATATTAAAATGATAATATTTTCAAAATATCATATTTTGAATTCACTTTTCGATATTCATTATAAAATGAATAAAATCGACAGAAAATCCCGTTCGTGTTAAAATGGCGTTTAGCTACTTAACACGTCTTCACATTTCAATATTCACTGAATATTATTTTAAAATATTCGTTAATTCTGAACTGGAATCAGACTCAATAAATTACCATATAATTTCAGTTATATGGATTTCAGGCATCGCATGTATACAACAATAATGATAAACAATTATTAAACATTCATACAACATCCAAAGTGCATTTTACAATTGTATAAGCATTAAAATAAATAAATAAATAATGCTCATAGAGTGTGAAACCCATCGATTGACATACAATTAAATATTGGGACTAGTGTATGTCAAATTTCGTCCCAATACCCGTGTGGGGTTTTCAAACAACAAATACTGTTTATTATTTGTGCAATTGGGCGACGTGTAAAAATTATGGTCCCAATCAATATCAGTTAAATGGGTGTACATAAATAAATCCTCCAATTTGTAAATGAATATTTATTTTATTTCTTTTTGTGATAATTTTTTATATACACTTTTATATAAATAACTATATATACAACCATATCAATCAATGACAATCCCGATCACAATCCAAACAAACAATCAACTGTGGTTTGTACTAGAAAGTAGTGCCAGGAGCAACTAAGCCCCAACTGTAACATATATATATATATATATAATAATTGTAAAATAATTTGAGTGAGAGAGAGTTCTCACAGTCAGTTTCCGCTCCGTCATTCTTTATTTGACGGTTTGGATTTACATCTGCCTTAAATTCTCATTCGCTCCATTTCCGTTTTGGTCAATTTCATGCTGTAGCGTTCGTTGTTACGATTACAACGGGTTTGAAATCGCCAGATTTGGACCTCATATGAAGAAGATACAATAATTTATACATTTATTACAAAAATGAAGTAATTAGTTAAAATAATTTACACTAATCACTTTATTAATCTCTCTTCCCATCGTTAATTACTGGAGCAAACCTGTGTTTCTAAAATCTATCTCTCGTCTTGAACTTTGCGTCGCCGCACCACCAATAGTTGACCGGAGCTTGATCAGTTGGCGCCGCTCGATGCGCCTTGCCGTAAGCTTCCACCGCCGGCGAGATGGACGAACTCGAAATCCCCAAGGCATCGAAAATCGAACTCAAACACGGCTGCTTTGAGCAGCGATTTCCCAAAATCCACAACACTACTATCGATCTTAACCGTTAGATTTGTAGAGCTTGAAGAGATGAAGAATCTGGTAGTTTAAGCTTCTTCTATAATTTTACGGATTTCATGGAATTTGGGAAAGAAAACTAGAGCGATTTGGATCATTTATCGCTATCGTCGGCGGCTGTTATTATGGAAGAAAGATTAGCGTTTTAAAACTTTATTTATACATATTTTTATATTATTTAATTCATAAATTATTTGTTTTAATCGCCGAACTCGAAATCAAACCCAAAGGCTGTCGCCCATAGCCAAATACCCCCATTCCGAACACAATGGGATATTTTTCGTAAGCCAATTCGACTGTTTTGATCAGTTTTCATCAAAATTGAATATAAATCAATATATTGAACTTTAAACGTACATTTTAATTTACTGGGGCCACATACTGATTCCAAAAATTTCAGAAAAATAAATCTAGCTATGTTTTGATGATACGGTCCTAACAAAACTAATTTCTTTGAATTTGGAGACCATTTGAAAAATCGTCATTTTCTGGTCGATCCAATTCAAATTGAAACTGTTAAAACACGTTTAAATTTACCAAGCTCACATATTAAATCCAAAAATTATGAAATTTGAAACCTAAATGTAATTTGTCATTCAGGATCCAACAAAAGTGGTTTCATCTAAAACGAATGTAGTTTGCAAAATTGCTATTATTAAGGGCTATATGCTATAAAAATAAATATAAATTCCATAGCGACTATTCTAAATTTAAAACTGGACATAACTTACAATTTATATTATGAAATATGGATTTTTCACATTCGTTAGAAAGATATTATTAAACAAATTCAATTATTTCTGGTTTTAGTAAAGTCCAATTTCTTTCGAATTCTGTACATTAAATTGAAATTTAAAATTGAATTTTCAAACTACCACGCCATTTCAAGTTCGTTTTATAATTAAAATAGATTTATACATTCTAGCTTCATTTAAAATAAATTTTTAGTCACTATTTTTTAAAATAAACCATTTTAAATAATCCAAATCCATTAAAATAGCTAAAATAAAAATTTTAAATTGGTTCTGAAATTCCGGGTTGTTCCAATACTATTTTTAACAATATTATCATGTGCCGCGCACAGGTTATACACTATATAAGTAATAGATCTATTAAATTAAATAATAGTAAAACGGAATCTTTTAATGTTCTCTGCTTAATTGTCTACGTTATTTCTATTTAGCTTAAAATTCTCAAGATATTTTGTATTGAATTTAAATTAAACACCATATTTTACATAAAAAATGAACCTAATTGTTATCTCTATTTATAGTTATAATACTTTTAATGTCACACTTTTTTGTTGTCAACGTGGACTATCAAAACTACCTCCCTATAATTATTAAAAAAAACAGTATTCCTTAAAAGTAGAATTTAACAGTTAAACTTATTTATAATTTCAAAATAATAATTAGATATTGCAACTTAGAAATAAAATTTAAATTTAATGAATAAGATTTCAACAAAAAAATATGGTTAAAAATTTGTGTAAATTATTCTCTTGAATGTGTTAATCATGCATAATTTATAGAAAAACATTATTTGTATGAAGAATGCGTCACCATTACGCACGAAGCGTGTGCCGTAACACTCATAATGATAAGTGATTTTATTACTCTACCATGTAGTCAAAAGCAGAAGAAATTTCTACTCTCTTATTTATTCAAGAAGTTTTCGTTCTCTCCTTGATTTTTTTTCTAGGTATTTTACTTAATATCTTCAATGTTTCTTTGTTATTGTAATTATGACAATATTTTGTTAGTTCGCACTTTTATTGTTTTATATTTAAATATCAACATTCAATAAATTTTATAGTGTAGATATTTGTTTCAGGCTTGACAATTAAGTACATATTTAAAAATTAATTAGGTGATTTTAAGTTAAAACTATTAAAATAAACAACATATAATAAATATTTGTTAATTGGTCTAATTAATATTAAAAAATAACAATTCAACATGCATACCGCATTTATATTGTCAAAATGGTAAGGCTAGTTTTTATTTTATGTCCACATAGTTTATAGTTTCAGCAATCATATATAAATTATTATAATATTGTTATTTTACCTTTAAATATCAACATTCAAATACTATTATAATTATTTGCCAACTTCTCCTAAGTCTTCTTATTTTGTTTTACATTCATGTGCATATACGAATTTATCAGATGATATTAAATTTAAACATTTTAATGAATCAAATTAGCAAATATCTATTTTGTTGATTAGTAAATCATAAAATGACTATTTATTATGTTTATACCACCTTGGTATGGACAAAAATGATTAAATCAATTTTTCATTCAAGCCCGCATAATTAAAATACATAAAAAGTTGTTTTTAATTATCTTTTATCATTCTAAGTTCAAGTTCATAATTTTTCTTTCTTAAATTAAGGATTTAATATAATGATTTTTTATTCACTTTAAAGTTCAAAATTCATTAAATACATATGTATATGCAATACTTGTTTCTAAAATGATATATCACTAAAAACGTATATAATGTTTTTTCATTCCAAAATTGGTACGTAAAGTGCGCTCTTTGTCATTAACCAAATTTATTCTAAATGAATGATAAGAGTATGTATTTAATATTATTGGAAAATAAATAACCGAATCCATTTATTATGTTTTTATAAAAAAGTGAAACTTTAATTATTTATATTTGTAATTTCTGTTAACCATTCGGCATAAATTATACTATATTTTCATTGAAAATATATTTTTCTTTTGTATTTCGTTATCTTTTTGAGGAAAAGGCTAAATATATTTAAAAGTTTCTACTAAAATTACTAAATTATGAAGAAATAGATTAAGAGTACTTTTATTGCATAATTAAAATGAAAACATGATCCATATTCTTTCATATCTTATTTTCATTAAACTACTTTTTAGTTGTTAAGAAATATTTCATTTGTTGCTTTGATATATCATATAATCATTTTCAACATATATGTTATAAAAAAATATAGTGCATATAAATATATCGATTAATTAATACTGCACTCCAATATCTAGGTATTTTCATTATTATCTCAAGTAACATTTTAAGTTCAGTTTGTACATACTTTCTTTTAGTAAAATATACCAAAACCTAAATGTCGGCTTCAAAATTGAAATTCATGAATATATATGTATAGCTTTATAAAGATATCAATTTCAAAATTAATTAACAATACTAAAATTCATTTATCTCCTTAAAAGAAATCAGATCCTGAAAAATAATAAATCAATATATATAACATATTTTATAAGAAATCCTAAAAAAAAAAACAATATGAAACTCATTTTATCAAAGAATAAATAATATAATTTTTAATCAAATGTAGAAATACTCTATCATAAAAATGAATTTAATTTTTATTCAAGTATAAAAGTTACTTAAAAATATTACACATTCAATGTATCTCATTTATTCTAACAATTCCACCATAAATTGCATAAAAATTATATTCTAAATATATTTATAATATATTTTCATGCAATATATCGTGTGCAACGCACGGGTTACACACTAGTTAATACAAATGTTTCATTCGTAGTTCAATATCAATAAAGTGATTTTGCAATTCAGGTTTAAGGTATTATTTTTATACCAGCATTTATAAGAATTATTATGTAGATTTCCTCGATATGAGATTACGTCTCTAAAATCCCCAATATGAAACGAGACCAATATCTGTGATATAAAACCTTGATCGTAACAGAAGACTTTATATTCGGTCATGACTCTAGGCTCCAACACCATACGAACATCATAAAAGCAACCTACTTCTTAGATCTGTCATCAAGGTTGGAAAAATACCTAATTTTTATAGAAGTTTTAACCGAAACAGTTATTTAAGGTGATTAACATTTTCTAAACCCATCATACATTTTGGGCTCAATTTCTTTAAATTTTGACACGATAATTTTTTAATTCAATTTTCTTTACATTGGATAAAGTTTTTTAAACTTTGTTAATATTTTTTAAACTCAAAATATGATCTTTACCGCTTAAAATGTTTTTTCACTTCACTAAATCAAATAATGATTTTTACACTAAGATAAACCAGATGTTAAAAGTCATTTTTTGAACTAAAAGTATGTTTCCAAACTTGAGTAATGTATTTTGAACCAAACTTTGTTTTTTGAACTTAGATATTGCAATTTAAACTCAAAACATAAATTTTAAACTCAAATTTTTTTCCAAGCTAATACTACATTACATGAACTGATTTTTTTTTAAAAACTTAATAGTATTTTGTGAACTTAAATAAAGTTTTTTATTACAAAATATCTTTTTGAACGTTATAAATTGATTTTTTGCAACTTTGTTTTTCAAAATCTAATAGTGTTTTTTAATTAAAAATATGTTTTTCAAACTTACACAATACCTTTTAAACTAAATAATATTTTTAAACTTGAGTACTTTTTTGAAATTAAATGTTATTTTTTTGAACTTGATAACTGAAGTTTAAACTCAAAAAAAATTCTACTTTTTTTTTGAAATAAACGATCTTCTCAAAAGGCATTGGACAATCTTAAAATAATAAGAAGGTCCATCGAAAGTGCATGTAGTGTCGTCTCAAGGAAATTAAATTCCTTGGATATCATTTTCCAAAGAATGCTTTAGATTTTTGATAGATAATTCTTGTCTTTACTCTTTTATTCGGTGTATAATATGTTAAGCGTTATATTTAAAGATGTAAATTTGATAGTGGGCTCTAGATTTGTAATTTCAGTCGGTTAATGAATTATTTTAAAATTGTAAATTTTGTAATGAATTTTATTTTGACCCAAAATTTTCTTGCATGACCTCCCACAGATTAGGTGTTTATGTTTTCTTCGCAAAATACAAATTGCATAAAACATATAAGAGAGCGTAGATATAAAATAAGTTTTGTAACGAATTCCGCCAAGCATAAACAAATCTTCGATTATCGCCGCATCATGATTATTAGAATTTGTAATAAATTTAACCAACTTAAGATATATAACTTATAAGTTATTTTATTAATACATACCCAGTCATTATAAGTTAT
Organism: Allium sativum; assembly: GCA_030737875.1. NCBI lineage: Eukaryota > Viridiplantae > Streptophyta > Magnoliopsida > Asparagales > Amaryllidaceae > Allium > Allium sativum. The sequence goes on from CM060915.1 coordinate 134,695,930, forward strand.
CGATTTAGATTATGTGGGCCCTAGAAAATGTGAGGGCCTAGTTAGTTTGCTCATTATGCCTGCATGTTGAGCCAACCTTGAGTGTGTGGTATATAATTAATAATTTAAAGAAATAGTTTGAGCTCAATATTTTTAATATACCCACTTATGGAGACATTTAAGAGTAGGAGTGAAGGTTTAGTGTAGTTTAAATTCAATAGATATATTAAAAAATTCCATGACAATGGAAGCCTAGTAGGTTCAATTCAATGAAATGGCTTTGATTTAAGAGTGCTACATCCAAGCGGAAGAAATTAAAGGATAAATAATTGAATCAACAATGTGAAATAAAACAAGGAGAGGCTATTAATGCTTAGTTAGTACACCTATTAGAATGTATTTAAGGCGCCAACATTAAATCTCCTGCGAGAGTCAAGGTTACTCCCTAACTAGATAAGTAGCCATATTAGTAGCAACGCTATCAGTTATAAAATAAAATTTGTTTGATATTCACCAGATAAAATAAGGATAACTAGTAAATAGATACATAAATAAGAGTTTAATTGGTTTATGGTATTATAGTTAAGATAATATGACATGGTTTTGTAATGTGTAAGTGATAAGGAGATGTGATACTTAGTTTGGAAAGGATAGTTGCATGACATGGTTCATAATATAATGTTAAATGAACATTATATGTAACGCTCATAATTTTTAGTGTAATATTATTCAGGAATTCAATTAGATAAATCAAATAGAAAAGAAATATCGATGTTGAGACAAGATTTTGTAATTGAGCATGGTTTGACTTTATTAACTAATTAATTTGAAATAAATAAGTTAAGGATTATGAGAAAGAAAAAGTGGCAAATACAAAATCCTTTATAAACATAACCACCCACCCTTTCGTTTTTTTCGTTCTCTCGTTGTCAACAGTAACCCTAAACTAAATAAGGAAAGGCGACCACAACCTGTAAAAGAAGATGAATAAGTCTTAGGAAAGGCTAGGAGAAAGAAAGCTTAGGATTCATTTATAACAAATCTCAACTTCCATTAATTTTATGGTGAATTATGATTTCTATCCTTATTTGATTCGATTGTGGTTAATATCAAAGTTAGTTGAGTATCTTGATGATGATTTCGATGCTACTTCATTGTCATGGAAGAACGATGTAAGGATTTACATGTTTATGCATATTTTACATAAAGTTGAATAGGTTTTTGATCCTATATTTTCTCGTCTCATGTTTTTGTCAAAGTGTTGAAGTTCCATAATTTTTTAAGCAATTGAGAATTTTCTATGAATTTCCTAATGAAGAAATGTTGTTAATTATGAATTTGATTATTAAAGTAATTAAATAATGATTTTAACTTGAAATTTCTACATCAGATACAAAGGGTTACTCTTGAATTTCTGGGATTTTCCCCATATTTTTGCGAGTTATTATGATCTTTCTAAGTTAATTAAACTTTAGAAATTAGTATATTAACTAGGACTGATCAATGCCCTACAAACGTATTAAAATTAGAAATCTACAAAATCTAAATAGTAGTTCAAAAAAGAATTTTATTAACCAATAACATGTGACGACCCCATTTCCCGTACTGACGGTGGCAAGGGTAATCTTTGGAATATAACACAGAAACAGATAATAACAGAACAGAATTAAATAAATACACCAGATAATGCACAATAGAATATACTGGATAAACGTAATCATCAGAGTTACACAATATACAGGATCTTACTTAGTACAAATACAGTTCAGCTATACATAAATGTCTATAGCGGAAAATAAACATAATGTACAATAGGAGCTGAACAACATAAAAAGAGATAAATAATAGAATCCATCTTCAGCTCCATCTATCCAGAGAAAGCCGGCTAAAACCTGAATACAAGGCTGCCCGTGTAGAAAAAGGGGCACCCGAGTTTGAAAGTGAAACAAACTACGAGTCAGTCATGGGACTGGTATGAGAAATCTACTCAATACATTTAAAATATGGCTAATCACAGGACCACGCCACTTTCGTGGAATGGGTTTACTCCATTGGATCGCCAGTGCTTTAAAAACAAATCTTTCTTTTAAACATCGCAATGTTTTTTATAAAAATGAAGCCATTATAAGACTCGGTTCCCATAACACAATGCAACGCAAACCGGAGGATAGAGTTTTACCTTATAACGGCCAAGATATGCTTGATACGAATAAAACAAAAGAATTTCATATTATTGCTAGTGTTTATATACTTCAAAAGCCATTTCAAATCATAAGTATCAATCATAGACGGCATTAATGCCCCATACCACTATGTCGCCATATATAGGTATACAACAAAACCGCACAGTCACATATCTGGAAATTGGATTTCCGTCATGAACCAAGGCAAAAGACAGTCCTTGCCGACTTCGAGACGCTCTAGCCCGTGTCTTAGGAAAGTACTCAGTCAAGCCTTTGGATCGTCAGGGCCGGTCCATCGATGTGGATTAAAATTCCTGAACAATGCGTTTCCCCGCCCTATGGGGCGTAAATGAGCCAACGAATGACTCCAAAGGACCCGGATCGTCCGATCAAACCGAGGCGCCTCGCAACAGTAACAACCACATAAGTCAAACTCGTCAGTGCGTGTAAAACCACTGACGCCACTTGTAGCTAGAAGGAAACGCATGCCCTCCCTAAGGTCCTTCCTCCCGTTTCTGGTTTATACCGGCTGTGAGGTTCGCGAATTCACGTTATACACAAAGCTACGCCACACAGGCGGTGCTTTGATCATCACCACAAGACTTTGCTTTTCAACAGAAGCCTTGATCACTGCATCTTAGCATGCCACACAGGCAATTCACACCGTGCAACTGATGGCTATCAATCACACAGAATAAATTCCAATGTCAGACACACTATCCATTTGCAAGTCCGTTCTGGGTCTGAACAAAACCGGAGGCACTATATACCTCGCAAACCCATCGATCACTACGTACGTCTGGACGATCACCACTCATTATCCATATTTCGGGATGCCTCCCAATCAGGACCTCGGTTACCATCCAAACGAGGTGAAGATCTCCGGTCTTCGGCCACCGTCTTTATCTTCGATTTCTTATCGTTGATTCAGTTATTCAGAATGGGATAAACCCGGTCTTTCTGAGCAACTCGCGTATATAATAAACAAGTGCAACACTAACATACATACACATCATTTCAATTCATTGGTCACTAACCGTCAATCAGTAAGAGAACGATTTCCCAAATATTAACCCCGAAGGCCGAAACCAACATCAGATCAATACCCAAGAAACCATTCGACTTAGCCAACCTTCAGTTAGTTTCTAAATTTCACATCCATATGTTTATAATATTTTATAACGATTTATCGCTATTTTTATTTATTTTAAAATAGCCAATTTATTCAAAATGACGCTTCGGGCCATAACGCGTCCGTGGCGCTGTTTTTCTTCAGATTTGATTTACACATATCTGAAAATCTAACCGTTGGATCTTCACAAAATTTACATCATTAGAAAGATCTTTTCAAAACGAATCTAACGGTTCCAGTTTCGGGAAAATTCGACGGTCGAATCTCCCGGTATAATCGTTTGAAGTTTCGATCTCAAAATACGAACTGCAGCGTCGTTATTCGATTTAATATAATTATATGTATATATATATATATAAATATAATCGATTCTGGCGCTGTTTTTCTTCAGATTTGAATTAAACATTCCAGACAATCCAACCGCTGGATCTTTACAAAGTTGGTGCCGTTGGAAAGATATTTCCAAAGCGAACCCAACGGTTGCGGTTTCGGGAAAATCCGATGGTCTGATCTCCCGTACTAATTGTTTGAAATCACGGTTTCAAAATACGAACTGCAGCTTTTTTATTCGATATATTTCAATTCTATTTACATATATATATCGATTCTTCGATTTCAAAGCTATATTCTTTTCATACGTTTGATAAAAATTATATTTTTATCTAACTGTCTTATATTTTAACATTTCACTATTTTTAACAATTCATGTATATAATAAAAATGTGATTATTAATGTAAAACAATTTATTTCAAAACTCGACTATTTTACATAGTTATTATAGGTGATAGAAATAGGATTTTTATTATAAAACAATTTATTTCAATTCAAGATTATTTTATATATCTCATATCGATGATAAAAATGGGATTTTTATTATAAAACAATTTCTTTCAAAATATGAATACCATTCAACACATGAATTTCAATTCAACGAATGAATTTCGATTCAACACATGAAGGTTTTCTATAGTTTATATATATCGATAAAAAGGTGATTTTTATATTTAAAACACGAATACCATTCAACACATGAATTTCTATCCAACGAATGAATATCGATTCAACACATGAAGGTTTTCTATAGTTTGTATATATATATAAAGGTGATTTTTATATTTAAAACACGAATACCATTCAACACATGAATTTCTATCCAACGAATTAATATCGATTCAACACATGAAGGTTTTCTATAGTTTGTATATATATATATAAAAAGGTGATTTTTATATTTAAAACACGAATACCATTCAACACATGAATTTCTATTCAACGAATGAGTTTCAATTCAACACATGAAGGTTTTCTATTCAACGAATAAATATAGTTTCAACAAATGAAAATAATTCAAACACATGAATATTATTCAAAATTTCGGCAGCATAACGGCAGGGTAGTTAAAACCGGGACCGTCCCTAGTACGGCTTCTCGCTCTACCTTAAAACCTCGCGGTTTTTGACAATGGGGAATCATGCATCTAGTTCGCATGCAGGCGACATGTATATATTTTTCATTTCCACAAACTAATCCTATGTGGTTTCAACCAAATATTTCTCAACCACACACGGGTATTTTTCAACCACAATCAATCAATATCAACTACAAACATTCCAATCAACCATTCGTTATCAATCAATTTTCACACCAATCACATCCAATAAATATCGTCCATGGTTTGTGGACGAGGGGCGTATATATATATATATATATATATATATATATATATATATATATATTTATATATTTATATATAGCATTTCACTTCTATTTCAACACATATATAATTTTTACAACGCATATATAACTTATACATCGAACGTACAACTTATACAACGCTTATACATGAGATGTACAACGCTTATATAACTCATACATCGACTATATAATTTATACATCGTCGTTTTCCATATCGTTTATAAATTAGAAATCTCACATTGGGTTCCACTCCACCAAAAATAGCAGAAGGCTCAGAAAAATATGCGGTCTCTTCTAGAATGTAGAAGACGTCCATACGAGTCCACTATCTCTTGTTTCACTGGATATCGACAAGAAACGAAAAAGATATGATTTTTCAAAGTTTGCAACGGTTTTAAACTGTTGAAAACAGTTTAAATAAAACAAGCCGTATACCTCTATTCCTCGTTCAAAACTAGGTTTTGAATTTTCGCTCGATCCGCGAAGTGTTGTCTCGATCAGGTGCTGCAGCGTCGAAGAGCTATGAATGGGCTTCTCGCGCGTGGTGGTTGGAGGCGATTCGGTGGTCGGAGGTGGGAGCTGGACGGCGGTGAAGTCGTCGACTTCCCGGGGTTCGTATGCGGTGATGGAGAGGAGAGAGAAGGCGGCGGGGGGTCGGATTAGAAGAGGTGGGTCGGTGATGTCGAGGTGGGGTGGTGGCAGGGGGTGGTTCGACGTGGCGCGGCCGGAAAAGAGGAGAGAATGAAATAAGGGGTAGCCGCCGATCGATATAGGGTTACGGGGGGGGGGGATTTGTTTTTTTTGGACCAATGAGATTTTATTTATTTATTTACAAATTTTAAAAATCCTAAAATACCCCTTGTCACGCACGAACACCAATTCAAACCCAACGACTGTCATCCCTAGTGTTTTACCCCCATTCCGAACACAATGGGATATGTTTCGAAGGCCCATTCGACTGTTTCTGTCAGTTTTCCTTCAAATTAAAATATAGAATATTCATTATTCGATTTGAACGTACATTTCAATTTGCCGGGGCCACAAACTGATTCGAAAAATTCCAGAAAAATAAATCTAGCTATGCTTTGATGATGCGGTCCCAACAAAACTAGTTTCGTCGAATTCTGAGACCGTTTGCAAAAAGGCCCATTTCTGGTCGATCCAATTTAACTGTAATTGACCAAAACACGTTTTCCTTTGCCACGCTCACATACTAGCTTCAAAAATTATGAAATTTGAAACCTAGCAATAACTTCACATCCCGGATCCAACAAAAGTGGTTTCGTTGAATTCCGAGGTCGTATGCAAAATGACCAATTTCACGGGCTATATAAATTCCATAGCGACCTTTCTGAAAATTCATTTGGCCATAACTTTTGCATCCCGCTATGAAACTTCGATTTTTCAGATTCGTTAGAAAGGTATTCACTAACAGATTTAAATATCTTTGGTTTCACTCAAATCCGTTTTGTTTTGCACCGGGTACAGTCAGTCGAAGTTTGAATTCAAATTTTGAAACTACCGCGCCATTTCAGGCCTTGTTTATAATTAGAATTAATTATATTCATTTTCAAACGTCGATTCAAACTTACTTTTCATCGTTATTATTTAAAATATTTATTTTAAATATTTATAAGCCACTATTTTAGCCAATTTAAAAATTTTAAATTGGTTCAGATTTTCCGGGTCGTTACAATCTCCCCCACTTAAAACTTTTCGTCCCCAAAAAGGAACAAAGTCGAAAGTGGTTTGATTAATCAACTCTACGTTCAATCTGGCTTCCATTCTCCAACTTTTCAGTTTCTGAGAATTTTCAAATTCTTCAAAAAATTGGCCAACACCCAGAATTTTCGAAAAATTTCGCCATAACCTCCTTTGTACGGAGAGAGGTTTGGAAATTTATTGGGCCGTATTAGGTACCCAATAAATCCTAATAAGCATACACATATTTATAGTGATATATTCTGGTGTTTACAAGGGAGCGTGTATAGATAATAACTCCAGAGAATAAATTCTCGTCACCCTGTCAAAGCCTGAGGGAGTGTGTATTTTAAATGCTCCAGAGGATAAATCCTCGTCACCTCGTCCCGTGTGGGAAATAAATTGTCCATGTGCCGTATCTAATGACTAGAGAGACGTGATTATTGTCAACTCCAGACCCGTGTGGGGTTTTTATTAATCTGGCAATTTTATCGTTACAATTTAAATAGTCCATATCAGTCATCAGTTCAACCTATAAAATATAGTCATCGCCATACAAGCCTCTCGCTCATATGGTAAATCTTCCACCTCGTCACACAAGCTCCAAATGCTTATGTGGTATATGATGAAGTATGTCTATCTTCATAAGTATGCCATGTAATGTAGTTCAAGATTAATTGTTACTATCCTATGGCGACGTTTATTATTACACACATAACAACCAGCACTCCGCATCCAATGGCATTCACAGGAGTTGATATAATAATATTTCGCATCCAACTCATTAAGGTTTACCTATTTGTCGGGCACGAAAATAAATTCTTTACTCAACAGCTACCCATTACCTGTTCAAACATATATAATGCACATGTATATATTTCTATTTATTTTCTAATCAGTTCAATGTGTGATATAATCGAATAAATTCTACCATTATTCTCTTATTAATTAAATTAACTATTGCTTCAACAATTTTAATTAATCAAATCTAATATCACACAACACAAACAACAATCAAATTGTTTTTAACTTTTCAAAAATATACTAATCAATTTCTATACTCTTTTAAAATCATTCAGACTATTGAATTAAAAGTGCACATCCATGGAAAGAAAATTACAACAGAGTAGAGAACTAATTGGTAGTGCAAAGTATGATAATTGTACCTTGCACCGGAGTCAATCAGAGATATCCACTCAGCATCTAGGATAGGCTTTCTGAATGCTCTCCTCAGTTTCCCAAGTACAATCTCACGGATCTCCACTCCATTGCACTTTGACTAAGTGAACTTTCTTGTTCCTCAGTTCTTTGGTCTCTTTGCCGATGATCTTTAGCGGCTCTCTTCTCACAGCTAATTCTGGAGTAATTTCAATATCCTGTTGAGTTGCTTCTTCCACGATCAAGTCTAGATCATGAACGTTCTTTCGAAGTTGAGATATGTGAAATACATCATGAACTCCAGGAAACCAATCAGGCAATTTAACCCTATAAGCGAGAGTTCCGATCCGTTCCAGAATAGGAAACGGACCAATGAATTTGGGCGCCAACTTCCCAGTTTTTCCGAACCGGATAACTCCTCTCATCAGCGATATTTTCAAATATACATAGTCGCCAACAACAAATGATATTTCTCTTCTTCTTCTTCGGCATAGCTCTTTTGTTGGCTTTGAGCGGCCAGTAATCGTTTCTTAATAAAATCGACTTTGTCGGCAGCTTCTCGGATCATATCGGGTCCCAATACAAGTCTATTACCTGGTTCGACCCAACAAGCAGGAGATCGGCACGGTCTACCATATAATGCTTCGAATGGCGACATTGTCAGGCTCGCCTGGTAGCTGTTATTATATGAGAATTCAGCCAAATGCAGATGGTCTTCCCATGATCCACCGAAATCTAGAACACAAGCCCGCAATAGATCTTCTAGTATACGATTCACCCTCTCAGTCTGACCATCTGTCTGAGGACGATAAGCGGTGCTCAAGTTCAACTTTGTTCCCAGCTCTACTTGAAATGCCTCCCGCAATTTGCTAGTAAATATTGTATCTCTATCACTGACTATACTGAGCGGCACTCCATGTAGTCTAACTATTTCCTTGAAGTATATCTACGCCAGACTCTGAGCAGTTTTGTTTGATCTGACAGGTATGAAATGGGCAGTCTTCGTGAAGCGATCTACGATCACCCAAATACTGTCATTTCCTTTTTTGGTCCTGGGCAAACCATCTATGAAGTCCATGGAAATATGTTCCCACTTCCAACCAGGAACATCTAGCGGTTGCAATAATCCAGCAAGCTTTTGTTGGTCGCTTTTGACTAGCTGGCAAGTAGGGCATCGGCTAACATATATTGAAACGTCTCTTTTCATAGCCTTCCACTAGAATGTTCGCTTGAGATCGTTGTACATTTTGGCCACACCAGGATGGATACTCAGCTTGGACTTGTGACACTCGTCTAACACTTCCCTTTTTAGCTCAGGGATGCCAGGAACACAAATCCTTCCTTTCAATCTCAGGATTCCGTCGTTATCTACTTGAAAACATGAGGGTTCGCCTTTCTGAATCCTTTTGATCATATCCTTAATAAAGTTATCCTCCTTCTGAAGAATAGATATTTTGTCAATCAAGGAAGTCGTAATAATAAAGCTGGCGATCATTACATTCTTTCGACTCAACGCATCGGCCACGACATTGGCTTTCCCTGGAGTGTATAGAATCTCAAAATCATATGCTGCAAGAAACTCCAGCCAACGCTGCTGCCTCAGATTCAGGTCTTTCTAGGTGAACAGATACTTTAACGACTGATGGTCTGTATACAACTCGAATTTCTCACCCAGAAGATAGTGTCTCCAGATTTTCAAAGAGAATACTATAGCCAATAACTCAAGATCATGAGTTACGTAGTTCTTTTCGTGCGGCTTTAAATGACGGCTAGCATACGCAATCACTTGACCTCGTTGCATTAACACTGCTCCAAGGCCTTCTCTAAAAGCGTCAGTCCAGACTTTCAAATCCTCATTGCCATCTATTATTGTTAACACTGGACCAGTTGTCAGTTTCAGCTTCAGCTCTTAAAAAGCTTCCTCACATACCGGAGTCCAATTGAATTTCAAATGTTTCTTCGTCAGTTTCGTTAAAGAACTAGATGTCTTCGCCAAATCCTTAATGAATTTACGATAATAACTGGCTAACCCGAGAAAACTTCTAACTTCTGTTGGCATACGAGGTTGTTTCCAATTCTGAATAGCAGTGATCTTACTGGGATCCACTGCAATTCCTTCTTTTGACACTACGTGGCCAAGAAATTTGACTTCTTCTTGCCAGAATATACATTTGGAAAACTTTGCTTTTAATACATTCCTTCTGAGGATTTCTAACACTTGTTCCAAATGTTTTTCGTGCTCGCTTTCTGACTTGGAGAAGATAAGGATATCATCAATGAAAACCAGAACAAATTTATTCAATACTTCTCTGAATACTCTGTTCATTAGATCGATGAAATAGGCTGGAGCGTTACATAAGCCGAACGGCATTACTAACCACTCGTAGAATAAGTCCGGACCTCTGAATGCTATCAAAGGAACGCTCTCCTCAGCGATACGAAGCTGATGGAAACCTGTAGCTAGGTCCATTCGTGAAAATACTTGTGCGCCATTTAATCGATCAAACAAATCATCGATTCGTGGCAATGGATATTTGTTCTTTATGGTCTGCTTGTTCAAATCACGATAATCCACACATAGCCGTAGAGTACCGTCTGATTTTGGGACAAACACTACCGCTACTCCCCAATCTGAGAAACTAGGCCCGATCAGACCCTTCCATACGAGCTGTCGTGTTTGATTGTCAAGTTCTTCTTTCTCCTTCAAGGACATTCTTCGAATAGCGTGAACTACCGGCCTTGCATTCGGAATTAAAGCAATTTTGAAATCAATCTCTCTTTGCGGAGGTAAGCGAACAACTTCTTCAAACACATCCACATAGTTCTTGACGACAGGAATGTCTTTGATGAGGTCAGGAATATTCTCTGTGACTTCGGGGATATTTTCTATTTGAACAGGGGAAACATTCAAAGCTGCCCAGAAGTCTTTTCTATTAGCATTCTGACCTTCATAGGGAATGGTTATATAATCACCTGATTTAATCTTCGCCTTAACGACTCTGTCGGCGCATTTAACCTCAGCTTCATACTTGGTCAACCTGTCTAACCCTAAGATAAGATCAAACTCTGTAAAATTCATGACGACCGCGATGGTAGGAAACCGATAACGAGAAAAAGAAACCGGCACTCCACAAACTCAACTGAGATCAATGGAACCCCCAACCAGATTCTGGACAGTCATTGGTTCCTTGAGCTTCTTCAAATTCAAATCCAGCTTCTTAGCTGCATTCTTTGCAACAAAGCTTCGCGACGCGCCGGTGTCAAACAGTACTTTAACAGGAATGTCTTTGACAGTAAGCGTGCCTTCTAAAACATCAGCCCTTTCTTGACTAGCTGAGGGCTCGGAAGTCTCTGCTACTTCATTTATATGTACTACTTCAGATTTCTTTGGGAGTTGACACTCTCGTGCAATATGACCTTCTTGGCGGCACTTATGGCATCTCCTTTCCCCATGTGGGTTCTTTTGTTTCTTAGTGGGCTTAGATCCACTCTTGATCCGTTTCTTTAAGGGCCTGCAATTTATCAACAAATGCCCCTTTTGATGGCAGTTATTGCATACGGCGGTCGTTACGGGTTCTTTCTCAGCTCTGACCCTTTTCCTCTTGGCACTGGGCTTCTTATTGACCTCGGACCTCGTACTGGCTTCAGGAACATCAGTTTCCGACTCTTCTTTGTTACTAGAACAGACTTCTTCTTCGTCGCGCAACATTCCTTTCTTACGGAGATCTTCATACTGATAAGCCGTGTATATCATTTCTGAAAAAGGAAGCTTCACATTCCTCATTACACTATTCTGATATCTCCTTTGCAGGCCATGTATAAATCTCAGATTTTTCCTCTTTGGATCTTGAATCAGATAAGGAGCAAAGTGAGAAAGTTCGTTGAATTTCTTATGATATTCTGGGATGGTCATGTCTCCTTGTATCAGATAAGAGAATTCATCACATAATCGCTCAGTCACTTCAGGAGGAGTAAATCTTCCTAGGAAAATCTCTTTGAATCTATCCCAGGTAATATCACCTTCTGGATTATCTTTGATGATTGTTTCCCACCAGATTAAAGCTTCTCCATTGAGCGCCCAAGATGCTACTAATCTTTTCTGGTCATCTCTCAGCTAGAAACGCTCAAATATTCTTTCTGCAGAGCTCACTCAAGCTTGAGTTTGAATAATAGATTCATTGCCCGAGAATTGTGCTCCACCCAGATTTCGATATCTCTTAAATAGAGCCTCTAGATCTGGTTCTGCATTCCTTCTGTTTCTGACACTCATTTTTCTAGTACTTCTGCAAACAGCAGATCAAGTGTCAGGTCACAGAAAAGATAATTTAAAACATAGAAACACATACTTCAAATATAAATGTGTCTATCGAGGTGTAATTTCATTCTGCTTTACTCATACTAGGATATTACTGATCCTATCTGTAATGAGTTACCCGTCTTAGAACACTACTGGTTCTATTTCTGACGAGTTCGTTAATATGTTATATTCCAGAACTAAGCTTAACCAAAGCTCCGATACCACGATGTGACGACCCCATTTCCCGTATTGACGGTGGCAAGGGTAATCTTTGGAATATAACATAGAAATAGATAATTGCAGAACAAAATTAAAAAATACACCAGATAATGCACAATAGAATATACTGGATAAACGTAATCATCAGAGTTACATAGTATACAGGATCTTACTTAGTACAAATACAGTTCAGCTATACATAAATGTCTACAGCGGAAAATAAACATAATGTACAATAGGAGCTGAACAACATAAAAAGAGATAAATAATAGAATCCATCTTCAGCTCCAGCTATCCAGAGAAAGCCAGCTAAAACCTGAATACAAGGCTGCCCGTGTAGAAAAAGGGGCACCCGAGTTTGAAGGTGAAACAAACTATGAGTCAGTCATGGGACTGGTATGAGAAATCTACTCAACACATTTAAAATATGGCTAATCACAGGGCCACGCCACTTTCGTGGAATGGGTTTACTCCATTGGATCGCCAGCGCTTTAAAAACAAATCTTTCTTTTAAACATCGCAATGCTTTTTATAAAAATGAAGCCATTATAAGACTCAGTTCCCATCACACAATGCAACGCAAACCGAAGGATAGATTTTTACCTTATAACGGCCAAGATATGCTTGATACGAATAAAACAAAAGAATTTCATATTATTGCTAGTGTTTAAATACTTCAAAAGCCATTTCAAATCATAAGTATCAATCATAGACGGCATTGATGCCCCATACCACTATGTCGCCATATATAGGTATACAATCAAAACCGCACAGTCACGTATTTGGAAATTGGATTTCCGTCATGAACCAAGGCAAAAGATAGTCCTTACCGACTTCAAGACTCTCTAGCCCGTGTCTCAGGCAAGTACTCAGTCAAGCCTTTGGATCGTCAGGGCCGGTCCACCGATGTGGATTAAAATTCCTTTACAATGCGTTTCCCCGCCCTATGCGGCGTAAGTGAGCCAACGAATGACTCCATCGGTGTAACACCCCACGTCCATTAATGTCACTCACAAAGGGAATGCATTAACTTCCATGGAGGTTATAAGTGAATATAGAACATAAAAATTACAACAAGACAGATAATAAATAGTACTTGGAAATCTAAAACATCATTTTATTGCAGCGGAAATTAAACATGTTTGTTTCATCATAAAACCAAGTACAATATCCATCTTCATAAAACAAAATACAAAATCCCATTACATAAATAGCCATTAAAAATATAACAAGCTGGACTTTACTTCAACGGTCCAAGCTTTCCAAGAGAGATGAAGCAATCCAATCAAACTCCACTAGAGCTGGGCCCAACCTGAGGACCTGGAGGGGGAAAAGGATAGAAATGGAGGGGGTCAGACATAAAGTCTGGCAAGTATGATAATTCTAACAATACTATTATCAAAATAACTAGACTAAGGCATAAGCTGGAAGACAAGTAAACGTCTATAAACTATTAGGTATGGGATGAGCAGTGAAAGATAACGTCAAAGGCACACCTAATTACTAACGAATGATTGCTACACTGCACCGCACATTACTACACTGCACCGCACATTACTACACTGCACCGCACATTACTACACTGCACCGCACCAGTCACCCTAAAGGTTGATCCCACTTGCTTCACACAGAAACTTTATAAATAGCCTTGCGTATCCCTAGCTGACTACATAGGTGTCGTCTGGCCCTATCTCCACTAGGTGTACCCCACTACACACTTTCGATCGGCTCCCTACTCGTAGATACCCGTGCTGGCCCCACAGTGGGGTGTATCACTCCCCTAAAGTGGCAACCCGATACAACTTGAGAATGCACGGCTTATACCTACACGATGCAACAACGTCTTATCTACCAGCCCGGGTCCACACACGCATATGAAACCAGTTGGACTTGCGTTGCCACCGCTCCCCGTTTTGGCCTCTTACAGTCAAACCCAGCATGCGTGTCCCGTCCTCGACTTGGGTCGAGCCCACAAAGATACGTTTGGGATACTGGTCGAAATGGCCCCCCACAAGCTACCCACCTAAGCTTGTCACTAGTATATCCCACTTAACCCTCTTAGTCATGTTCATTTACATGTGTGTTTGGTTAGGTCTTACTAATCGTATTTCACATGCCACTAAGGGCACCCCCTAGATTCCTCATGCCACCCAAGGCACCTACTTAACCCCCATGTCCCACCTTACATGTTTATCTAGTTAAGTATTTCTTAATTCATTCAGGCCATAACCTCATAAAGACCTCTCACATTAGACTGGCATTTATGGCAGCTGGATTTGCCGGGCGGGTCCGGGTAGTCTTACACCATAAAAGAGTCTAACCTCGTGTCTTTACAACCGTTATGCTTTAGTTTAGGCCTAGGACCTCTCACATTGGGCTGACATTTGTGACCACTGGATTTGCCGGGCGGGTCCGGGCGGGTTTACGTCACAAACGAGTCGAACCTCGTGTCCTAAGCATTGATTAACACTTAAAATCTTTTACCCCAGTTTTAATAATTTCCTATTCAAATTATTAATTAAGTCAACTTTTAATGATGTCCATAATTCGCTCAATTATGGCCATCCTCTTATGGCATGCAAAATCATATCAATTGCACCCCAACTTTTTAATATTAAATCCTTAATATTACCCCTACCCCACGCTTATACGTTTGCTTATTCAACGCATAATATAGGCTAGACTTGTATAGTCTAACACCTAGCACAAAGATAAATTATCACAACATATGGACAATTAAAATAAATCTAATCATAATAGGGGTGAAACTTGCATAAACTACACATGTTAAGGATCAAAAGGTGTCAACTTGTTAAATGTCTCAATTTATATGATATGATCATAGACCAAATCTATACATAAACTTGCATATGGGGTTTTTAGGCAACATAATGATGGTGTGAACTAGCATAGGATATCACATATGTCATAGCATAATTCTAGATGTCATAATAGATGTCTTGGCATATGTTCATAACTTTTCTAATCAATCTAACTTGCATATGTGACTTGTCATATAGATCAACATAACCCAAACATGATGATTTAATTAATATGAACTAACTAGCATAGATGGTAACATCATGGCCTTTTTAACATGTATGATTCATCACAACTTAGCATAGAAACTTTCAACATACATAACATCATCATAGCATGATTTACAACATATAAGATATCATCATCACATAACATTGGATTTACAATATACATGATAGCAAAAGGGGTTTACAACAACATATATGATAATTCACATCATCTACTCATAATCCATTCATAACTCAATCTAATTAAAATAATAATAATCTTGTTAAGATCATCATACTCACAATTTAGAGAAGAAAAGAGAGAGTTTTGCTTTGCTTTAGGGTTGAGAGAATTAGAATTGAATTAGCTTTTCTTCCTTCTTAGTTGGCGGCGGCTCCATTGATTTCCATGGCGACGGTAACTATTCTATTTTAATTAGGTTTAGGGTAAGCATTAGGATGTATTTATAGGTGTAGGAAGTTATTTAGGACCATTAGATTAACCCTGAACCATGAGAACCAATCAAATGCAAAATCTGCATTTGAGCGAATCGGCCCACGGGTTGACAGCCAAACACCCTGGATTAACCCCTAGTCGACCCAGCGAGGCTCGGATCGACCTCAAAAATGGGCCGGTTCGGTTATTTCCCCTCCCAATTCGCTATTTTGAAATTTTTCGCATATTTATTTTAATTTTTTTTATATATATATCAATATATATATATTTCTCTGCGCAACCCATTTCACTTAATTCTTTTCTAAAAATTAAGTATACTTTAATTTGTGAATTTTAATGTTATAAAATTACGGGGTGTTACATTCTCCCCTCCTTAAAGGATTTCGTCCCCGAAATCTCCAAGTCAAGAAGAATGTATATCCTACCATCTAATCGTCCATCTACTCAACCATCAAACACCAGCATCCATTGTCCTTAAAAGACTTCTAATGCTTTAATGTTTATATGCACAGTGTGTATATGTCCATATCTAATGCAAAATTAGGCGGTCTACTGATTCAGTCGACCTCCTTAGTGCAATTCATGATAGTGCCATGCGTCCAATATGTATGCAAAAGATTCCTAATGATGCATATTAATTCTATATGCGTGCACAACCATCCACCTGAATGCAACAACTATATGATAATACAACCATTATACATCCATTTTACTAAATACATCCATATATATGCAATATGCAATATGAAGTGACTGAGCCGATCTGGTGCCTAATAGTGTGTGTATATGCATCCACGAGCAACCACTAGCAAACACTTGCATCCACTTTGCATCCACCATACATAACATGTCTCAAACACATGTTTCAACCATAGGATTATCCTAACTAAAGGTCAAAGATACTAGCGAGAGGATATATTAAAGATAAGATAAGTACAAGCTAAGCGATAAAGGAGAAATTAAAGGACATACCCTCAAAAAGAAAAGGGTATCGTGAACGCATCTTCTCTTCCGTCTCCCAAGTAGCGTTGCTCTCATCATCTCCCCATTGCACTTTGACTAGTCTGACCTCTCGATTCCTCAACCTCTTGATGTCCGACCCAAGAATGCGCGTAGGAGCTCGTTGAATTGTCGCATCACGCTCTATCTCCACCTCTCTAAGCAAACTCGGCTCTACCACTTCCGCGGTCTCGTGCAAGCACTTCCTCAAATGTGACACATGGAATACGTCATGTACACCACTAAGTCTCTCGGGCAACTCCACTCTATGCGCCATCCGTCCAATCCTCTCCTTAATAGGAAACGACCCTACAAACCTTGGTGCTAATTTCCCAACGGACCCAAAGCGAACAACGTTTCGTAATGGAGACACTTTGACAAAGACCATGTCCCCAACTTCAAACTCGAGATCTGTCCTCCTCTTATCCACATAAGATTTCTGCCTATCTTGCGCTGCTTTCATCCTCCTTCGAATCAAGTCGATCTTCTCCGAAGTCTCCCTAATCATATCGGGCCCAAGTAAGATCTTATCCGTAGATTCCCACCAACATGTAGGTGAACGACAAGGTCGTCCATATAGAGCTTCGAATGGTGCCATACCAATGCTGGACTGAAAGCTATTATTATATGCGAACTCAACCAATGGAAGATGCTCTTCCCATGTACCCCCAAAGTCTAGGATACATAGCCTCAACAGATCCTCTAGAATGTGATTCACCCTCTCAGTCTAGCCGTCCGTCTGAGGATGATATGCGGTGCTTAAACATAACTGAGTCCCTACCGCCTCTTGTAAGCTTCTCCAAAATTCGCTAGTGAAAATAGGATCGCGGTCGCTCACTATGCTAGAAGGAACACCGTGCAAACGAACTATCTCTCGAACGTATACAGAAGCTAACCATGGAGCAGTCCTCTTACTCTTCACGGGAATAAAATGGGCGCTCTTAGTAAGTCTATCTACTATAACCCAAATTCCCGTATTACCCTTCCTCGATCGCGGTAATCCATCCACAAAATCCATCGAGATGCTTTCCCATTTCCATAGTGGAACCTCCAATGGGTGAAGCAACACACCGGGTTTCTTTTGCTCCGCTTTTACTTGTTGGCACACCAAGCATCTAGCGACATACTCGGCCACGTCTTTCTTCATGCTGGCCTAAAAGTAAACTCTCTTCATGTCTTTGTACATCTTGTCCCCGCCGGGATGAATGGTCATCTTCGAATGATGTGCTTCGTCAAGAATAGTCTTCCTTAGGTCATCGTCTTTTGGTACACAAAGTCTACCATCCCTACGTAACCAACCCTTATCATCTAGGGTATACCTACGGAGATAACTTGATGACTCCCCTCCTTTGAGCTTTTCTACTAACTCAACTAACTGTGGGTCGTCTCGCTGTGCCTCGCCAATCCATCCCAAAAGCGTAGGTCTGACCTCCAAGGATGCTAGCAAACCGGGTACGAAGTCAACGGAAGGTCTAAAGTCAAACATCGAAATGAATTCTAAACTTTGCCGCTCAACAAACAAAGGACTTAAGGATAATCTTTTTCTACTTAAGGCGTCTGCAACCACGTTACCCTTGCCAGGGGTATAGGCTATTTCGAAGTCGTAGGACGCTAAGAACTCCATCCACCTTTGCTGCCTTAAGTTCAAGTCCTTTTGAGAGAATAGGTATTTTAAAGATTTGTGGCCAGTGAATAGTTCGAATTTCTCGCCAAGAAGATAATGATGCCAAGACTTAAGCGCGAAAACAATAGCGGCCAACTCTAGGTCATGTGTGGGGTAATTCTTCCCATGCGCTCTCAACTGCCTTCCACCATAGGCTATTACCCTGCCCTCTTGCATTAAGACTGCGCCTAGTCCTGTCCCACAAGCGTCAGTATAAACGGTAAACGGCTTACTCCCGTCTGGCAATACTAAGACTGCGGCTGAAGTCAAAGCTCTCTTCAAACGTTGGAACGCATCATCACAATCTACGTCCCATGTGAAAACTAGGTTCTTCTTCGTCAAGCGTGTCAATGGAGCTGATATCTTTGCGAAGTCTTTGATAAACTTCCTATAGTAGCCAGCCAACCCCAAGAAACTTCTCACTTCGGTAGCATTTTTAGGAACCTTCCAATCTTGGATGGCCACTACCTTCGCGGGATCTACAGCTATCCCTTCTTTGGAAACCACGTGTCCTAAGAACCGTACTTCCTTCCTCCAAAAGTGACACTTAGAAAATTTAGCTTTAAGCTTATGCGCTCGAAGAGTCTCCAACACTTCCCTAAGATGTAGGGCATGCTCTTCTTCATCCTTAGAAAAGGTCAAGATGTCATCTACAAAGACTACCACAAATTTGTTAAGGTACTCCCTAAACACCCTACTCATCAAATCAACAAAATATGCGGGGGCGTTTGTCAAACCGAAGGGCATCACTAGCCATTCATAGAAACCGTCCGGAGTCCTAAAGGCAGTCTTGTCAATGCTATCCTCAGCCACTCTCAACTGATGGAAACCAGTGGCTAAGTCCAACTGCGAAAACACTGAGGCGCCAACTAACTGATCGAAGAGATCGTCAATCCTCGGCAGTGGGTGTCTGTTCTTCTTAGTAAGCTTATTAAGTTCTCTATAGTCCACACACAGTCTAAGGGACCCATCCGCCTTCGTGGCAAATACTACTGGAGCACCCCACTCCGATATACTTCGTCTTATGAACCCCTTCTCAAGCAACTCCTTCACTTGCTTATCGAGTTCCCTCCTTTCACGTGGAGCCATGTGGCGTACTGGCAAAGATACTGGTTTTGCATTATCCACAAGATATATTCGAAAATCTATCTCCCGCTTCGGAGGCAAGCCCTTCACCTCCTCAAACACATCCGAATATTCTCGGACCACTCTAACAGATCATAGATTTTCCTCAGACGCGTCAAGCGATTCTAGATAACTTAGCATAACCGAATTTATGGGATTACAAAAGATTTCGAGATTGTTGCCAAGGCGAGTCACGAGCCTAACTACTCTCCTTTCACAATCAAGAACGGCCCCATTTCTGGATAACCAATCCATTCCTAAAATTAGCCCATAGCCCGTGAAGCCCAACACATAAGCATCACATCTAAATTCAACGCTAAGTATGGAAATTTTCAAATCCAAACACATCATAGACAAATAAGCTGAGCCCCCAATTGGATTCGAAACAACTAAGGGATCCTCTACTAAACTGGTGTTTAAGTGCAGTGATTCAACTAATGATGTAGAGATAAACGAATGTGATGCACCCGAATCGAATAAGGTACGGACAGGATGATCAAACAGAAAAACTAAGCTTTCAACAGAAATGGTTCTACCTCGTTCTTGCAGCGGTGGGACCGCGAGAGCCTGAACTTGTCCCCTTGCCTGCCCTGGTGCCATAAGAGCCTGCACCTGTCCTCCCGAGGTAGCTCCTGCCCTCTGCCCCTTCTTTGGGCAGTCCTTCACTAAATGTCCCGCATCGCCACAATGAAAACAGCCTATCTTCTTTTTCTTTCAGCAATCCTTGCTGAGATGGCCTGGGGTTCCACAGTTAAAGCACTTCTTCTTTCCCTTGCCATTATTGTCTTTTCCACCCTTCTTGTTTTGCTGTTGTGGTTTCTTCTGATCCCCCTTCTTCTCGGGTGCCTTATCAGCTTTAGCGCTTTTCTCCTCATGCATGAGCGCCATTTCTACTAACTTCTCAAAGGTGCCCCCCATCGGGATGTGGGTCATAGCCAACCCTTGTAATGGTTCATTCAAGCCATTCACGAACCTTAGAGCCTTCTTCTCCGGCGTGTTTACTAAGTCCAAACCAAACCTTGCTAACTGATTAAATTTATTGACATATTCTTTCACTGATGAGCTTCCTTGCTTCAATGTCAAGAACCTTTCCATATATAGATTTTCTTCCGCCCTTGAGAGAAACTTCACCTCGAACCTACGTCTGAAATCCGCCCAAGAGTCAACAGGACGCTCCCCATTAGTGACCCCCCACCAAAACGAGGCCTCTCCCTTCATCAACCAAGCTGCTAAATGAACTCTCCTCCCTTCTTCTACTTCAAAGATTTCTAGCAATTCTTCCACCTCCTTAAGCCAATCTCTAGCTTCCACAAACGTTTCTGACCCTTGAAATGGTTTTCCACCCATAGCCTTGAATTCCTTGCACGTCTTTGCAAAAGTATCTACGCGAGGAGGAGGAACGGGTGCAACTGGTGGTGGAGGAACATTGGCTGGACCTGCAGCGGCCCTAGCCTCTAATAACCTCCTATACCATCCTGGTATCGTTACACCGTCGGGTAGATTAAAATCTTCAGCCATGCTGAAACGAAAAAGGAAAGATTCAAAATGGAGAATTCGAAAGATAAAGATATGGGCTATTGGGGATTATGTTTTTTTTTTCTTAAAAACTTTTCTCTTTAAATTTCTCATTAAAACATGTTTTTGAAAGCACTTCTTCCAAAAATAACTATTTTTCTAAAGTATTTTTATCTGTTCTGGTAACCTTAAGCTCTGATACCACGTGTAACACCCCACGTCCATTAATGTCACTCACAAAGGGAATGCATTAACTTCCATGGAGGTTATAAGTGAATATAGAACAGAAAAATTACAACAAGACAGAAAATAAACAGTACTTGGAAATCTAAAACTTCATTTTATTGTAGCGGAAATTAAACATGTTTGTTTCATCATAAAACCAAGTACAATATCCATCTTCATAAAACAAAATACATAATCCCATTACATAAATAGCCATTAAAAAGATAACAAGCTGGACTTTACTTCAACGGTCCAAGCTTTCCAAGAGAGATGAAGCAATCCAATCAAACTCCACTAGAGCTGGGCCCAACCTGAGGACCAGGAGGGGGAAAAGGATAGAAATGGAGGGGGTCAGACATAAAGTCTGGCAAGTATGATAATTCTAACAATACTATTATCAAAATAACTAGACTAAGGCATAAGATGGAAGACAAGTAAACGTCTATGAACTATTAGGTATGGGATGAGTAGTGAAAGATAACGTCAAAGGCACACCTAATTACTAACGAATGATTGCTACACTGCACCGCACATTACTACACTACACCGCACATTACTACACTGCACCGCACCAGTCACCCTAAAGGTTGATCCCACTTGCTTCACACAGAAACTTTATAAATAGCCTTGCGTACCCCTAGCTGACTACATAGGTGATGTCTGCCCCTATCTCCACTAGGTGTACCCCCACTACCCACTTTCGATCGGCTCCCTACTCGTAGATACCCGTGCTGGCCCCACAGTGGGGTGTATCACTCCCCTAAAGTGGAAACCCGATACAACTTAAGAATGCACGGCTTATACCTACACGATGCAACAACGTCTTATCTACCAGCCCGGGTCCACACACGCATATGAAACCCGTTGGACTTGCGTTGCCACCGCTCCCCGTTTTGGCCTCTTACAGTCAAACCCAGCATGCGTGTCCCGTCCTCGACTTGGGTCGAGCCCACAAAGATACGTTTGGGATACTGGTCGAAATGGGCCCCCACAAGCTACCCACCTAAGCTTGTCACTAGTATATCCCACTTAACCCTCTTAGTCATGTTCATTTACATGTGTGTTTGGTTAGGTCTTACTAATCGTATTTCACATGCCACTAAGGGCACCCCCTAGATTCCTCATGCCACCCAAGGCACCTACTTAACCCCCATGTCCCACCTTACATGTTTATCTGGTTAAGTATTTCTTAATTCATTCAGGCCATAACCTCATAAAGACCTCTCACATTAGACTGGCATTTATGGCAGCTGGATTTGCCGGGCGGGTCCGGGTAGTCTTACACCATAAAAGAGTCTAACCTCGTGTCTTTACAACCGTTATGCTTTAGTTTAGGCCTAGGGCCTCTCACATTGGGCTGACATTTGTGACCACTGGATTTGCCGGGCGGGTCCGGGCGGGTTTACGTCACAAACGAGTCGAACCTCGTGTCCTAAGCATTGATTAACACTTAAAATCTTTTACCCCAGTTTTAATAATTCCCTATTCAAATTATTAATTAAGTCAACTTTTAATGATGTCCATAGTTGACTCAATTATGGCCATCCTCTTATGGCATGCAAAATCATATCAATTGCACCCCAACTTTTTAATATTAAATCCTTAATATTACCCCTACCCCACGTTTATACGTTTGCTTATTCAACGCATAATATAGGCTAGACTTGTATAGTCTAACACCTAGCACAAAGATAAATTATCACAACATATGGACAATTAAAATAAATCTAATCATAATAGGGGTGAAACTTGCATAAACTACACATGTTAAGGATCAAAAGGTGTCAACTTGTTAAATGTCTCAATTTATATGATATGATCATAGCCCAAATCTATACATAAACTTGCATATGGGGTTTTTAGGCAACATAATGATGGTGTGAACTAGCATAGGATATCACATATGTCATAGCATAATTCTAGATGTCATAATAGATGTCTTGGCATATGTTCATAACTTTTCTAATCAATCTAACTTGCATATGTGACTTGTCATATAGATCAACATAACCCAAACATGATGATTTAATTAATATGAACTAACTAGCATAGATGGTAACATCATGGCCTTTTTAACATGTATGATTCATCACAACTTAGCATAGAAACTTTCAACATACATAACATCATCATAGCATGATTTACAACATATAAGATATCATCATCACATAACATTGGATTTACAATATACATGATAGCAAAAGGGGTTTACAACAACATATATGATAATTCACATCATCTACTCATAATCCATTCATAACTCAATCTAATTACAATAATAATAATCTTGTTAAGATCATCATACTCACAATTTAGAGAAGAAAAGAGAGAGTTTTGCTTTGCTTTAGGGTTGAGAGAATTAGAATTGAATTAGCTTTTCTTCCTTCTTAGTTGGCGGCGGCTCCATTGATTTCCATGACGACGGTAACTATTCTATTTTAATTAGGTTTAGGGTAAGCATTAGGATGTATTTATAGGTGTAGGAAGTTATTTAGGACCATTAGATTAACCCTGAACCATGAGAACCAATCAAATGCAAAATCTGCATTTGAGCGAATCGACCCACGGGTTGACAGCCAAACACCCTGGATTAACCCCTAGTCGACCCAGCGAGGCTCGGATCGACCTCAAAAATGGGCCGGTTCGGTTATTTCCCCTCCCAATTCGCTAATTTGAAATTTTTCGCATATTTATTTATTTATTTATTTTAATTTATATATATATATATATATATCAATATATATATATATTTCTCTGCGCAACCCATTTCACTTAATTCTTTTCTAAAAATTAAGTATACTTTAATTTGTGAATTTTAATGTTATAAAATTACGGGGTGTTACAATCGGACCTTGATCGTCCGATCAAACCGAGGCGCCTCGCAACAGTAACAACCACATAAGTCAAACTCTTCAGGGCGTGTAAAACCACTGACGCCACTTCTAGCTAGAAGGAAACGCATGCCCTCCCTGAGGTCCTTCCTCCCGTTTCTGGTTCATACCGGGTGTGAGGTTCGCGAATTCACGTTATACACAAAGCTACGCCACACAGGCGGTGCTTTGATCATCACCACAAGACTTTGCTTTTCAACAGAAGCCCTGATCACTGCATCTTAGCATGCCACACAGGCAATTCACACCGTGCAACTGATGGCTATCAATCACACAGAATAAATTCCAATGTCAGACACATTGTCCATTTGCAAGTCCGTTCTGGGTCTGAACGAAACCAGAGGCACTATATACCTCGCAAACCCATCGATCACCACGTACGTCTGGACGATCACCACTCATTATCCATATATCAGGATGCCTCCCAATCAGGACCTCGGTTACCATCCAAACGAGGTGAAGATCTCCGGTCTTCGGCCACCGTCTTTATCTTCGATTTCTTATCGTCGATTCAGTTATTCAGAATGGGATAAACCCGGTCTTTCTGAACAACTCGCGTATATAATAAACAAGTGCAACACTAACATACGTACGCATCATTTCAATTCATTAGTCACTAACCGTCAATCAGTACGAGAACGATTTCCCAAATATTAACCCCGAAGGCCGAAACCAACATCAGATCAATACCCAAGAAACCATTCGACTTAGCCAACCTTCAGTTAGTTTCTAAATTTCACATCCATATCGTTTATAATATTTTATAACGATTTATCGCTATTTTAATTTATTTTAAAATAGCCAATTTATTCAAAACGACGCTTCGGGCCATAATGCGACCGTGGCGCTGTTTTTCTTTAGATTTGATTTACACATATCTGAAAATCTAACCGTTGGATCTTCACAAAATTTACATCATTAGAAAGATCTTTTCAAAATGAATCCAACGGTTCCAGTTTAGGGAAAATCCGACGGTCGAATCTCCCGGTATAATCGTTTGAAGTTTCGATCTCAAAATACGAACAACAGCGTCGTTATTCGATTTAATATAATTATATTTATATATATATATATATATAAATACAATCAATTCTGGCGCTGTTTTTCTTCAGATTTCAATTAAACATTCCAGACAATCCAACCGTTGGACCTTTACAAAGTTGGTGCCGTTGGAAAGATATTTCCAAAGCGAACCCAACAGTTGCGGTTTCGGGAAAATCCGATGGTCGGATCTCCCGTACTAATCGTTTGAAATCACGGTTTCAAAATACGAACTGCAGCTTCGTTATTCGATATATTTCAATTCTATTTACATATATATATATATATATATATATATATATATATATCGATTCTTCGATTTCAAAGCTATATTCTTTTCATACGTTTGATAAAAAATATATTTTTATCTAACTGTCTTCTATTTCAACACTTCACTATTTTTAACAATTCATGTAGATAATAAAAATGTGTTTTTTAATGTAAAACAATTTATTTCAAAACTCGACTATTTTACATAGTTATTATAGATGATAGAAATAGGATTTTTATTATAAAACAATTTATTTCAATTCAATATTATTTTATATATCTCATATCGATGATAAAAATGGGATTTTTATTATAAAACAATTTCTTTCAAAATATGAATACCATTCAACACATGAATTTCAATTCAACGAATGAATTTCGATTCAACACATGAAGGTTTTCTATAGTTTATATATATCGATAAAAAGGTGATTTTTATATTTAAAACACGAATACCATTCAACGCATGAATTTCTATCCAACGAATGAATATCGATTCAACACATGAAGGTTTTCTATAGTTTGTATATATATATAAAAAAAGGTGATTTTTATATTTAAAACACGAATACCATTCAACACATGAATTTCTATCCAACGAATGAATATCGATTCAACACATGAAGGTTTTCTATAGTTTGTATATATATATGTATATATATATATAAAGGTGATTTTTATATTTAAAACACGAATACCATTCAACACATGAATTTCTATTCAACGAATGAGTTTCAATTCAACACATGAAGGTTTTCTATTCAACGAATAAATATAGTTTCAACAAATGAAAATAATTCAAACACATGAATATTATTCAAAATTTCGGCAGCATAACGGCAGGGTAGTTAAAACCGGGACCGTCCCTAATACGGCTCCTCGCTCTACCTTAAAACCTCGCGGTTTTTGACAATGGGGAATCATGCATCTAGTTCGCACGCAGTCGGCATGTATATATTTTTCATTTCCACAAACTAATCCTATGTGGTTTCAACCAAATATTTCTCAACCACAAATGGGTATTTTTCAACCACAATCAATCAATATCAACCACAAACAATTCCAATCAACCATTCGTTATCAATCAATTTTCACACCAATCACAACCAATAAATATCGTCCATGGCTTGTGGACGAGGGGCGTATACATATATATATATAGCATTTCACTTCTATTTCAACACATATATAATTTTTACAACTCATATATAACTTATACATCGAACGTACAACTTATACAACGCTTGTACATGAGGTGTACAATGCTTATATAACTCATACATCGACTATATAATTTATACATCGTCGTTTTCCATATCGTTTATAAATTAGAAATCTCACATTGGGTTCCACTCCACCAAAAATAGCAGAAGGCTCAGAAAAATATGCGGTCTCTTCTAGAATGTAGAAGACGTCCACATGAGTCCACTATCTCTTGTTTCACTGGATTTCGACAAGAAACGAAAAAGATATGATTTTTCAAACTTTGCAACGTATTTAAACTGTTGAAAACAGTTTAAATAAAACAAGTCGTATACCTCTATTCCTCGTTCAAAACTAGGTTTTGAATTTTCGCTCGATCTGCGAAGTGTTGTCTCGATCAGGTGCTGCAGCGTCGAAGAGCTACGAATGGGCTTCTCGCGCGTGGTGGTTTGAGGCGATTCGGTGGTCGGAGGTGGGAGCTGGACGGCGGTGAAGTCGTCGACTTCCCGGGGTTCGTATGCGGTGATGGAGAGGAGAGAGAAGGCGGCGGGGGGTCGGAATTGAAGAGGAGGGTCGGCGCTGTCGAGGTGGAGTGGTGGCAGGCGGTGGTTCGACGTGGCGCGACCGGAAAAGAGAAGAGAAGGAAAGAAGGGGGTAGCCGTCGATCGATATAGGGTCACGGGGGGATTTGTTTTTTTTTGGACCAATGAGATTTTATTTATTTATTTATAAATTTTAAAAATCCTAAAATACCCCTTGTCATGCACGAACACCAATTCAAACCCAACGAGTGTCGTCCCTAGCGTTTTACCCCCATTCCGAACACAATGGGATATGTTTCAAAGGCCCATTCGACTGTTTCTGTCAGTTTTCCTTCAAATTAAAATATAGAATATTCAATATTCGATTTGAACGTACATTTCAATTTGCCGGGGCCACAAACTGATTCGAAAAATTCCAGAAAAATAAATCTAGCTATGCTTTGATGATGCGGTCCCAACAAAACTAGTTTGGTCGAATTCTGAGACCGTTTGCAAAAAGGCCCATTTCTGGTCGATCCAATTTAACTGTAATTGACCAAAACACGTTTTCCTTTGCCACGCTCACATACTAGCTTCAAAAATTATGAAATTTGAAACCTAGCAAAAACTTCACATCCCGGATCCAACAAAAGTGGTTTCGTCGAATTCCGAGGTCGTATGCAAAATGTCCAATTTCACGGGCTATATAAATTCCAAAGCGACCTTTCTGAAAATTCATTTGGCCATAACTTTTGCATCCCGCTATGAAACTTCGATTTTTCAGATTCGTTAGAAAGGTATTCACTAACAGATTTAAATATCTTTGGTTTCATTCAAATCCGTTTTGTTTTGCACCCAGTACAGTCAGTCAAAGTTTGAATTCAAATTTTGAAACTACCGCGCCATTTCAGGCCTTGTTTATAATTAGAATTAATTATATTCGTTTTCAAACGTCGATTCAAACTTACTTTTCATCGTTATTATTTAAAATATTTATTTTAAATATTTATAAGCCACTATTTTAGCCAATTAAATTTTTTTAAATTGGTTCAGATTTTCCGGGTCGTTACATAACATTTTTCCAAATCACAAAAAGTAGGTGAAAAGAACTACTTTAGATAGAAGCAAATTAGTTCTCAAGTTATTTATTGTCAGGCCATCGACCCAATTGATAAGATTTATGGCATCGACTTAGTCGAAACGATTTTTAATGCATGGAATATCATCTAATATGGTATATGATGTATCCCGACCTTGTCACTATCATTTCCATTATTGATCATCAGCTTGGTCTTTGTCTCCTTCATTTTTACTTATGTTTTAAGAAGTTAACCCCTTAATAAAAGATCATTGCTTTCGTATGTACGCGATAACTTATCGCTTTCGTACGTACAAGATATGCCTATTTTCAATTATAAAGTATGGAGATTGTGACGGCCCGTCCCGCACCAGCCAACATTTCCAATGAAAGTGCGTTGTGCCAAGGCCCGACTAGCACGGGACGGTCGCCAAAGAAAGGAAATGAAAGGAGAAGAAAGGAATTTGAAGTTATGAACTAACAAGGAACCTGTAGTATCTCTCACAGCACATGGAATAAAATGTAATAATAACATAACTTTGATATAAAACAGGCGAGACGGTGCATAAGTTGAAAACTAAACCATAACCATCATAGCAGTGGAATCCAAAATACATCTTATGATCCAAACCATTATTACAACTTTAAAAATACTGTCTCTAAAGAAAGAAAAGAAAGGTACACTACTAATGCCCAAAGTAGTGACCAACAACAACACAGGGAGTTATATGTAAATAATACGTAAAAGCCTCCTGCTCGTCTCCAGACAGCTACTTGTGCATACCACCTAACCTGTCTCTATTCTTCTCGTTTAGGAGCACCCAGAGTAATAAGAAGAGACATAAAACTCTGCGTCAGACAAAATTTTGGTATGAGCGGTAAGCAACAAAACATAACAATAACAGGTATAATCCAATCATACCTGAACCTGGACCTGCAACTAAAGAGTTAGCGCAACAAGATGTACAGTACTTTAAGGTAATACTAACATAAAGTGTAAAAGTAACATGGGGGTGTGCATGTCATGGTGATAACAAACATCAAACATAACAATCATCCTCACATCTCCCACTCAATGCGTAAAGCATACGATATCCACCACCCGATCAGCCAATCCTTTGCTACGATCACTTTGCTCCATGGAGTCACAATGACTCCATTGCACTGATCTATAGCCACTAATCCATCTATCAGCGGTGAACTAAAGTTAAAGATATCGATAACCCCTTTGCACACGTCCCGCAGCAAAGTCCAACTCATGAAGTTAACTCTTTGGTCCCTTTTAGGATCCTGAGTAATAACCTCTCATTTGAACTACCTTTGCATCTTTGATTTTGGTCATCATACCTGTACGTCCTTCAGTTCAGTTCGTGATCCTCGAAATCAACTCCTGGTGCTTCGAAGCTCCGGTTCGTGATCAGCTTCCTCGGCTCGTGGTTCGCCCCAAGTACAGCTCGTGGTTCCTCCTTCCTCTCGTGACTCATGAAACCAAGGCTCAGTTCGTGGTCTGCTCCAGTTCGTGACACGTGGTCAGATCGTGGACCACCTTCGGGTTGTGGGACCCACTCGTGATCCTTATCTTTGTCGTGGTCTTCTGGCTCACCATCCTAGGGGTCGCCCTCTTAGGGTTCTCCCTATTCCTCATGGTCGAGGTGTGAGGTTTTGCCATCTTCCTCACGGTCGGGGTGTGAGGGTTCGCCATCTTCCTCACAGCCGCGATGTGAGGGTGCTTCATGATCCAAGGGGTTGGGTCGTGTGGGTGCTTCAGGATCCAAGGGGTAAAGTCGTGAGGGTGCTTCACGTTTCTAGGGGTAAGGTTGTAAGGATACTTCACCATCCTAGGAGTCGGGTCGTAAGGATACTTCACTATCCTAGGGGTCAGGTCATGAGGATACTTCGCCGTCTTAGGAGTCTGGGTATAAGGATACTTTGCCATCCTAGGAGTCGGGGTGTGAGGGTGCGGCACGATCCTAGGGGTCGGGTCGTGAGGGACAGGTGCTTCATGAACGGGAGTGACCAATTTCCTGTAACTTTTTCCAACAAGTAATCTATGCCTTACGACGGCGTTTTCGACCAATCTAACTTTCCTATGCAATCACAAATCATTCCAAACAGTAATAGTAACATATATAATCAACCATAAACACCAAAACAACAATTTAACATGCAAATATGGATTAGAAATACGCAAAACTATGATTTTCCCTTAATCCCCTTAATCATGATTTAACCTTACGATTAGCAAAACAAGTCCAAATTAACCCAAATTTCTAAAAAAGGCATAAAATAATATTTCAGAATTTCTAAATATTTTTTCCAATTTTTTCTGAGTTATCATTTAGCTAATTAACACTAATCACCCCTAATTAGCCGTAATTAGTGAAAAACAATCCAAATCACTCACCTTAGGCACAAATTAATCTTAGATCTGAAAATATCTCTGATTTGGGTGGAATCTCTATGCAACAAAGCAGCTCCAACTCTGATTTGATGCTATTTTAACTTGATTTGATGTTGACTAGCTTGATCCTTGATTAGAAGGTGATTAGAGGAGTTTTTAGAAGGTAGAAGCCATTACTAGGGTTGAAGGAATGAAAGTGGCGGTAGCAAAAATGACAAAGAAGGCTTCCCTAGTGCCTTTCAGTCCTTAAATACCCCTAATCCCGAAATCCCCCAATGGGCCTAGCTGCTAATCACCCTATTTGTCCAGGTTAAGCTGTTTTTCACCTTCTAAACCTTAATTCAGCCATATCTCCCAAACCGTAAGTCCGTTTGATTATTGTAACCACTCTTCGGAAAGGTAAACCATCATTCAAATCTAATGGAAGTGGTTTAAGGTCAAAACTCTTTACCAATCAAAAGTTATAGGAAAAACAAGATTCGCCAGAGGCAAAATAGTCATTTAAAAATTGGCAAAAAACGTGAATATGGGAAATGACCCCGATAGTCTTTCCCCAAAGTTACACGACCATACGACTTATATGAATGAAATAAATATTCTACGATCGTCCGATGTGTAGAATGCGGGTCGTTACATTCTCTCCCCCACCCCCCTAAAGAAATTTCGCCCTCGAAATTCCTTAACCAAAACAAACAAAGGATCAAGCATGCCTATCAATCAGTTGCAATAATAAAACATACATAACAATACAACGAGCCTATCCTAGCATGCGGTTTACTAACAATGGAGTAACTATTGCTATTAAAATCTTACATGACAAAGAGTTCTGGATACAACTTCCTTATGTCCTCCTCTGTTCCCCAAGTACAGTATTTCTCATTCTCACCCCAATGGACTTTGACTAGTTTCACCATCTTCCTCCAAAGCTGCTTCATATCGTTCTCAACAATACGCATTGGTTGGCTGTTCCCAATCACCTCGGGTTCTACCTCGATATCTAACTGGTCTAGTGAAATAGTCACATTAGGGTTGTGCACAAACTTCCTTAACTGGGAAACATGAAATACATTGTGAACTCCAGCCATCTTGTCAGGCAACTCAACTTTATATGCCAAATTCCCAACTTGTTCGAGAACTGGGAATGGACTAACAAATCCTGGGGCTAACTTGCCTTTCCTGTAACACCCTGCATTTTTAATATAATTAAAAATGAGATATATGTATATATGCATGAATATATTTAAAGGAAAGATTAATAATATTAATGTAATTGCATGTAACAAGTTTATGCAGTGAAATAAAGAAAAAAATTAATAAAGAAATTACATGCAATATTTGAAATAAGAATAAATACAATGAAATGCGAAGAAATACATGCGAACATTTAAAAAGAAATAAAAAGGAGAATTTGAAGAGACTCTAGAATTTGGTCATAAATTAGCATCATTGCGTTCGTGGCGATTTTCTGGTCAATTTAGACATATAGTTTGTAGAAAACTGATTTAAAACGAAGAAGTTATCTTTAGTTTAAGAAATGCAACAAAACATGAAAAAGAGCAATGGGAAAAGAATAATATGTAGCTTGGTCCTAAGTCTTGTTAACAAAAGACTTAGTAGCTCATTTGGTTAATACATGAGACTTGTACATAAGAGGTTATGAGTTCAATCCCCACCAATGCCATATATTTCTTGTTTTGTTTTAAGGAGCGGCTAAATAGTGGCTTAGCAAATTGGTTCAGTGCGAAAGGGGACAAGTTAATTGGAGGTTTAATTGAAAGAATGGAAATAGACCATTAATTGATTAAGGAAGATAATTTCCAAATAAAATAGACAATTGTTCGCATATAAAAATTAGTATACGCATAAGAGATGGATGCGTATGAACATGATTCAAATTTGAAGTTGCGCGCGAACATAGAGACAAACAAAAAGGGGGCATATATATATACATGTTATTTGAAATTAATGCAATAAGGGAAAGAGGATATGTGAAATTATTGCATTAAATAAATGGATGATGCATGAACCTGAATAAAAATAAATTAATGTGATGCAAATAAAAGAAAGAGAATATGGAATGCAAAACATGTCAAATGTGCAATTAAAGCATGCATAGAAAAAGGTTGTAAACATTAAAATGGAGCAATTAAATTTGAAGGGGATCAACTTTTGAAATTTAAACGTTTAAAAAGTAAACTAATAAGGCCATAAGCAAGCCACAATTGGAGGAAGGTTAATGTTATTAAATAACATTCAAATTAGAGACGCATGCACATTTGATTAGATGTAAATAAATAAAAGAAAATGGTTTAAGGACATGCGGTTTCTTTTCAAAAAGAGTAGACAAAAAGAGAAAGAAATCAATTAATTGATTAGGAGAAGAATATAGCAAATAAAGGTTTATGTATAAGTGCAAATAAATAAAAAAATAAAAAAATAATTGAATGCATGAAGGAAAGAAGTTGCTATACGTTAAAAATAGTATGTAATGCATTAATTAGAAAGAAATAAAGCGGGTTTTTTTTTTATTTAAAGGAGCACCAAGTGTGAAAAGGTTTGTTCTGGATGGTTCTTTTCTAGGGTGAGGTGGACGGTTTAGATGAGTTTTTATTTAATCCTAAGGTCCTAGTTGCTCAAACCCGCCTATAAAAGAATACCTAACCTAACCCTAAAATCATTCTATCTCTTATAAGACGCCTCCATGCCACCAAACTTCAACCCAACATAGCCGCCGCCTCTAACTCTAAATTAAACTGCAAGTTCTTCATCAATTTTGGAGTTTAATCAAATCAAGAAGCAAGTTTCTTCAATAACAATTCACGTTCTGCGTTAATAATCAAATAAGAAGCCTAAACCAACGTTCTACCTCAACAATCAATTGTTTATTTCTCCAATCCAATCAAGGTTAGTGGTTTAAAATACAGTTGTTGTATAATTGTACTTCTGTTGTTTGCCATTCCCCATAATGAATATGATGATAATTTAATAAGATCAGTTATTTTATTTATGCTTACGATTGAGTTCTCTCCTTTTTGTTCTTTCCCCTTTTTATTTTTATAGCTAGGCTATCTCGAGCCTATATCTATCATGAATTTATGCGTTGTAAACGAGAACGAGAAAGTAAAAGGGGAAAAAGGGGTTGTTTGGGCATAATATGGATTGGTAGGATTTATGTATGATTTGAATAGAATTATGGACATAATTGTACGGTAATTTTAAATTTATGTAGTTTGGCATGATTGAAATTGGATATGGAATTAGTACAATTTAATATTAACAACATGTAATTTGATAACATAGATTGGTGAAATTTATTTATAAGATAAGCCTAAAAGGTGAATTAGCTTATATGTATGAACATGGGAACGTTGGGAAATATATTGGAAAAATATTGATTTTATGAACTTGAGTATTATTGGATATTTTGGATAATTGGAATATAAAAGAAATTGGAATATTTGGGTATGGATTACATGGAATTGATCAAATTGCCTATAATTATAAATTTGTAATTAGGCTAACTAATATGTAATTAGTGACAAGTTGGAATAGGCAAAATTGTAAACATGACTATATGTTGAATTGGAAACACATAACATGAAAATTGTGATTTGGGTGAAATACGATGTTAATGAACCTTTGACATGAGGTTAGGCGCAATTATGGTGTAAGACTGCCCGGAACCGCCGGCAAATCCAGCTGCCATAATTGGACGTCTAATGTGAGAGGTCAAAGGCATGAATTGTAGGCGTAACGGTTGGTGACACGAGGTTAGACCCGCTTTGTGGTGTAAGACTGCCCGGAACTGCCCGGCAAATCCAGCAGCCATAAAGTGTTCGGTTTAATGTGGGAGGTCATGCACCATTCGTCATAATGAATGAATTAAGAAATACTAACCATAATAAGACATGTGGGTGACATGGATATGGTTAAAGGGTTAAGTGGGTGACATGTAAAATATGACATGTAAATATGGACTTAACCGTAGTATGACAAGACATGTAAAACATGTAAATATGGACTTAACCGTAGTAAGACAGGATATGTAAAACATGTAAATGTGGACTTAACTATAGTAAGATACGTGAAGTAAAACATGACTAAGGAGGATTTAACCGTAGTAAAGCTTGTGTAAGACATGGAAACAATAATAAAAGAGGTTAAGTTGGACATGGGCGACATGTAAGACATAAATAAATAATGCTTAACCAAAGGGGACCCGTTATGGCATCACAAACTAATTGAATTGGGTAAAGTTTAGGTAACGGGTTAAATAAATGGAAAGGGTTAAGTAAATCTAAATTAATGACAAAAGTGGGGAGTGGTAAATAACCTATTATGAATGAATTTGAATAGGAAAAGGAAGGATAATGGACTTGTCCCAGGGACAAGTGGAAAGTATAACTTATGGGATAAGGTAAGTTATAAGAAATGATAGAGGAAAATAAGGTAACTTATATGTGAAGATGTAACAACCCGAAAATCTGGGCCAGTTTAAAATTTTTATTTTGGCAATTTTAGCGAATTTTGATTATTTAAAATGAATTATTTTAAAATAATATCGACGAGAAAATTTATTTTGAATATAATTCGAAATTATATATTATATATGCCGTCGTTAAAATATATAATAATTATATATAATTATAAATAGAATTGAAAATGGCGCGGTAGCTCGATAATTCGGTTTCAAACTTCAATTGAATGTACCGGGTGCAAAACAATCCGGATTTTAGTGAAACCAAAAACATTAGGATCTAATTGTGAATATCTTTCCAACGAATCCGAATAATCGAAATTTCATAGCGGGGATCAAAAGATATGTCCAGATGAAAATTCTGAATAGTCGCTATGGAATTCAGGCCCTTAAAAATGGAAATTTTGCAAGCGACCTCGGATTTCGACGAAACCAGTTTTGTTGGGTCCGTGATGTCAAATTATTGCTAGATTCCAAATTTCATAATTTTTCGAATCAATATGTGAGCGTGGCAAAGGAAAACGCGTTTGACCGGTTTAAGTTGATTTTAATCGACTGGAAAATGACCATTTTTCAAACGGTCTCAGAATTCGACGAAACTAGTTTTGTTAGGACTGTATCTTCAATACGAAGCTAGAAAATATTTTTCTAGAATTTTTAAAGTTCGTATGTGACCCCGGTAAAATGAAATGCGCGTTCAAAATCAATATATAGAGTTATATGTTGATTTTGACGGAAACTGATTGTAACGATCAAATCAGCCTACGATACATATCCCATTGTGTTCAGAATGGGGGTGAAACGCTATGGACGACAGGCGGTGGGCCTCGTTTCGAGGTCGTATATGGAAGTCAACTTTTTGCAAAATAAAATAATTAAATTAATTAAAAAAAATTAATTAAATCTCCCCCTTTAACTCTGCCCCCCCTCCCCCGTTCAAACCAGAAATCGATTTATAAAAAAAAAAAAAAGAAGAAGCAGCGACAGCTGCCGACGCGCCGCCGCCAGAGGTGCCGAGCCCCCTGCTCCGCCCGTCTTCTTCTTCCTGCTCCCCTCTTCCTCCCACGACCGATTCGATGGCGCACCCCCCCCCCCAGTTCAATCGACGCACGAGAGCCCCCTTCTTTTTCCTCCACCGCCGAGCACCCCCAAGCGCCGCCATCCTCCTCTTCTTCCCCTTCCTTCGCCTGAGCGATGGCGCACCCCCACCCCCCCTCTGTAAGTTCTCTGTTGATTTTTACTTTGTTTTATTTTTAATTTCTTTTAGATAAATAGTTTAGAAATTAAACTGGTATGGTTTTAAAAACTGAAATATATTTATATATGTAATTGTAAAGCAAAAAGAATTGATTTTTATACGATCTTTATATTGTTAGAATAATAAAACAATGATTTTTATTATATATAAAAGATAAATATATAATATTTACATTATAGGAAGGTTCAAAATATAATTTTTCTAAGATAGATAGGATAAAAATACGATTTTTATATGATATAGATAGTAAAAATATCATCTTTATATATGTAACGAAATAAAAATTTGATTTTTATTGTATATATATAACGAAGGAGAAAAATATGATGTTTATATTTTTAAAGTATTAAAAATATAATCTCTACCATATAGAAGATGTAGAAATATGATTTTTATGTATATTGAACTTCGAAGTAAAAATATGATTTTTATGTATATTGAACTTCGAAGTAAAAATTCGATTTTTATATATTGAATAGCAAAATAAAAATTCGATTTTTATATATGGAATAGCATAGTAAAAATTCGATTTTTATATACTGGATAGCGAAGTAAAAATGTGATTTTTACATATGTAGTGGCTACGGGAGAAGAAAGTGATAAGAGACGAGAACAGTGAAGATTTCCTGCATTAGAAGTGCCGTGGGGTTAGGATAGCTATCGGTGAGAATTTCTCACTCTTCAATTTCTTTTCTAGTTATATATATATACTAGGATGCAGACGGTGCTTAGTAGCACCCGACACAATCGTCCACAGACCATGGACTTGTTTGTTTGGTTGCATAAATTAGTAAGATGATTTGATTTGAATTTGGTTGTTTGGTGAATTTGATTGATGTGTGAATGGCGTGGGCCTTCACTAGACCGGGGATAAGGCTAGGCCTCGTCCCGTTTCTAGTATCGTGCCGTTATGCCGCCGAAATTTTCTAAAATATGTTAGAAAAATAAAAATATCATTTTATTTAAAGAATGAACTGAATAGAAATTCATATGTTAAGATAAAATGCTTTATCGTTAAAAATATAATTTTTAACGTGAAATGAATAAAACAAAATATTCATTTACAAACCGGACGGTTTGTTCATGTACACCTATTTGAAGGACATTGATTGGGACGATAAAATTTTACACATCGCCCAACTGCACAACAAAAATCTGTGTTTGATTGTTTGAAACCCCACACGGGTGTTGGGATGAAATTTGAAGTTCACTCATCCTGATTGATTAAATATGTCGATCGATTGATTGACAGGCTGTTATAAGCGTTAGATATCTATATTTGATGCTTATACAGTGTAGTGCACTTTGGCTGATGGTTGATTATTTTTCAATGCAATTATATACGTGTGATGTATGAAAATCCATATAATTAATATTATATGGTGATTGATTGGGCCTCATTCCAATTTAGAAAATAAAGAATAATATAAAATAAAGGTTCATGTGTTGACAGTACTCATCCGTTGAGATTGGTCATGTGTTGAACGAAATATTTTGATAATAACAACTATTTTGAAAAAGAAATATTTGAAATAGGAAATATTTGAAATAGAAATACATTAAGCCGTGTTGATTAGATTGACGCCATTTTGACGTGAACGATATTTATATCGATTTTACTCGTTTCGAAATGAATTGAATTGAAAACGATTTCGAATTGAATTGAATTGAAAACGATTTCGAAATGAAATGAATTGAAAACGATTTCGAAATGAATTGAAAACGATTTCGAAATGAAATGAATTGAAAACGATTTCGAAATGAAATGAATTGAAAACGATTTCGAAATGAAATGAATTGAAAACGATTTCGAAATGAAATGAGTTGAAAACGATTTCGAAATGAATTGAATATAAAACGAATTCAAATTGAATTGAAAGCAAATTGAAATGAATTCAAATTGAATTGAAATTTGAATTGAATAGAAATGAATTTTAAAACGAATTTATAAAGAAGAATTCAATTTTGATTTGAATTGAAATGGAAGTTGAAATTGCTTTTGAAACGAATTTAAAACTATTTATAAAATTCATTTTAAATAGAAATCGACGATATATATATTATATATATAATATAATGGCCTGAATAGAACGCGCCGCGCCGCGGCAATTCGTGAATTTCGACCATTTATTTCAAACGGACATTACGGGAGATCCGACCGTCGGATTCTCCTAAAACCAGAACCGTTGGGTTCGTATCAAACAGAGCTTTCTAACGAATGTTAGAAATTTGAAATCTAACGGTTGGATTTGGAGATATGTCCAAATCAAATTCGAAAAAGGTCGTTGTAAGTGCAGTTCGATGGCCATTGGTGGAAATCGACTGTACGGGCCTTGATAAAATTATTAAAAATAGTAATAATTTGTGTAAAATCATAAGAAATGATTTAGAAAGAATTGGGATGAAAAACTCCATATTTGAAAAGATAAAAATAGATTTTTATCGAAATAAACTAGTTTTGAACTAGAATTATAATTCTATTTATTTTTAAGTAAATAAATTGAATTTGAAAAGGGTTTTAAAAATAACCAGAATTTCCAATGATTGCATTGGAATGGATTTGAATCGAAATTGTCTTCGGAATATTTCGATGTTGGATTTCGTGATTATATGGATGTTGTTATGGAAATTTGAAAGATATATACCTATATCGTTATTTCCAACACGCCACTTGTTAATCGTAGAATTTGATATTGAATATAAGCTGATATATTTTCTATTCAGAGCCTTGTATTGAATATCAAATGTGATTTGGGTTTGTCGTGAATGGTGTCTTCACTAACACTGTTCTTGAACCCAGTTGAGAAAAGATTAAATCTTTTTATTTTAGATTTAATGAAGTGTACCAATTAAATAATATTTAATTGGGATTGAATTGATATTGATTTTTGGGTTTATCGTGGACAGTGTTTTAAATAACACTCGTTCTTTAACCCGATAATTAATGGATGTGATTTTGGGTTTATCGTGAACTGTGTTTTAAATGACACTGATTCTTTAACCCAGTCAAAGGTTAAAACTAAGTGGAGTTTTAATGAATCTTTAATTAGATTGAAAAGATCGAGAATGGAGTATCACCAGTTTTGCTCCAGGCGATAGTTAAATCTTTAATTAGATTTGAACGTGAAATGGTAATTGAATTTACCGATAACACCGTGGTGTTAGATATGAAGTATTACCAGTTTTACTTCATGGGATGAATAGGTTGGGATTGGGAAATTAAAACAAATGATTATTTCGGTAAGGTTCGCTAATCCCGACTAGTTTGAATTGATATTCAAAAATAGATTTAAGAATAAATTCAAGGAATTTATCTTGGATAAAATTAATGGGAACCTTTCCCTATGAATGTGAAATTTAGAAACTAACTGTCGGTTAGCCAAGCAGAATGGTTTTCTGGATATTGATCTGATGTTGGTTTCGGCCTTCGGGGTTAATATTTGGGGAATTATTCTCTTGATTAATTTACGGTTAGTGACTGATGAATTGGAATGAGGCGTATGTTGTGTTTGTGTAACACTTATTTAAAATATACGCGAGTTATTCGGAAAGACCGGGTTTATCCCATTCTGAATAATTGATACGACGATAAGTCGAAGATGAAGACGGCGGTCGAAGACCGGAAGTCTTCACGTCGTTTGGGTGATTACTGATGATCTTGATTGGGATGTACACCCAAGAAGATGGAAACAGTTGGTGATCGTCCAGACGTACTTGGAGATCGATGGATATGCGGGGTACTAGGTGCCTCCGGTTTCGTTCAGACCCAGAGCGGACTTGTAAATGGACTGTGTGTCTGACATTGGATTTTAGTCCGTGTGATTGATCTCTATTAAATATATCTCTGTTTGGCGGCGGAGAATTTATTCTCTTGCTTAACGCCCTTCTCTGAGACGTACGAGCTCAGGGGTTATATATTGATGGATATCAAACGCATGGAGTGAATTGCCTGTGTGGCATGCCTAAGTGACAATTGATCGAGGTTTCTGTTGAAAAGGAAAGTCTTGTGGTGATGATCAAAGCAAGGCCTTTGTGGCGTAGCTTTGTGTAACGTTTACTTCGCGTGTTTCACACCCGGTATGAACCAAAAACGGGAGAGGACGTCAGGGAGGGCATGCGTTTCTTTCTAGCTAGAAGTGGCATCAGTGGTTTTACACGCCCTGACGAGTTTGACTTATGTGGTTGTTGCTGTTGTGAGGCGCCTCGGTTTGATCGGACGATCCGGGTCCGATGGAGTCATTCGTTGGCTCATTTACGCCCCAAAGGGCGGGGAAACGCATGTTCAGGCATTTTAATCCACATCGGTGGACCGGCCCTGAGGATCCAAGGGTCACTCGAGCTCTGATCCTGAGACTCGGGCTAGACAGTCTCGAATCGGTTGAGGACTATCTTTTGCCTCGGTTCATAGATGGAAATCCAATTTCCAAATACGTGACTTTGCGATTTTGATTGTATAACCTATATATGGCGACATAGTGGTATGGGGCATTCATGCCGCCTATGACTGATACTTATGATTTGAAGTTGTTTTATACACTATACACTTATAATAGTATCAAATGATTTGTTTTCAACGTATCAAGCATCCTTGGCTATTATAAGGTAAAAACCCTCTCCCCCGGCTTGCGTTGCATTGTGTGATAGGACCTGGGTCTTATAATAGCTTCATTTTCCTTTATTTAGCATTGCGCTGTTTGTTTTATGCACTGGTATTCTTGGGAGGAAACCCGTTCCGTGTTGTACGGCGTGGTCCCTTGATTTACCTAACTTTAAAAATAAAGATTAGCTGTTTTAGTTCTCACACCAGTCCCATGACTGACCTGGAGTTTATTGTTTTAACCTAAACTCTGGGTGCCCCTATTTTGACACGGGCAGCTAGTAGTTTTGGTTTTGCAGATTTATATTCACAGGATCCTGGTTTACAGCTGGAACGATATCCGGAAAGCTTTGTATCCGTATATCTCCTTCAGTTGTGTATTGTATTATTTTCCGCTGCTATGTATTTAAATGTAATTTAAATCTCTGATATTTCTGTGTAATATTTATTCTTTTATACTCTGTATATTCTTGTAATCTGATGCATTGTTGTAATATACAATGAAAGGTTCTTTTGTATGCGTTCTGTTTTGTCCTGTTCTCAAACGATAGGGCGTTTCGAACGGCCTGGATCGGTTTAGCGA
This sequence comes from Allium sativum, assembly GCA_030737875.1. Lineage (NCBI taxonomy): Eukaryota > Viridiplantae > Streptophyta > Magnoliopsida > Asparagales > Amaryllidaceae > Allium > Allium sativum. The sequence goes on from CM060915.1 coordinate 134,737,625, forward strand.
CTGGTTCGGACCGAGCGAAATTCTTTCCCGTCACAGTTGGTATCAGAGCTTTGGTTTACAAAGCTCAGAGAACAAGACATATTAGAACCATACGAAAGAATTCATCAGATATTGGATTAGCAATATCCAATGAGAGTGACTCGTTAGAGATGGGATCAGTAGTATCCTAGAACGAGTGTGAAGAGTATATTTTTGGAAACAATTTGTTTTGAAAATTTAAATCAACTATTCGTATTTTATTATTCATTTTATATTGATTTTGGACAGTCCAGTATATAAAGAATTTGCATATACGCCTTGCAAACGTATATTCAAAGTTTTAATATATTGGATAGATATAGCATCACACTCTAGTCGCCCGAAGATGATATTGATGATAGCGATCGCATCATCAACATTTATGTTCGAGTTTCGAAGGTGTGATTTTCTATATATTTCCATTAGACTGGTGTGAGAACCAAAACTAATATAGCTAGAATACATTGTTGTGATTTGGCATCAAAACATGATTTTCTTTATATATATCAAAATTATGAATTTGAAACGTTAATCCACTAATTGATTGATGTTTGTGTTGTTTGTTTAGTTGTTTGATAATTTTGAACCATTATGCCTAATTTGATCGAATATTGAATTGTATTGAAAATTGGTCGCATTTGCTTGCATATATATATATATCATTGAACAGGTCATAGCAAGGAGGCTAGAGCAGAGAACAAAATTTGTTTGCCCGACAAATAGGTACATGTTTACTACATAATTTACTGTTTTGTTTGGGTGATGATGATTTTATGAGCCTATTGGCTAGCCGCTTGGCTTTTTCTTTTTCTTTTTGAGATCTGAAGGACGGGGGAAGCTATTTGAGATTTCCCGATGCTCCCGGTGCAGGGGAGGTTATGGCGAAATTTTTCGAAAATTTAGGGTGTTAGCCAAATTTTTGAAATTTTGAAAATTCTCAGAAACTGAAAAGTTGGAGAATGGAAGCCAGATCGAACGTAGAGCTGATTAATCAAACCACTTTCGACTTTGTTCCTTTTTGGGGACGAAAAGTTTTAAGTGGGGGAGATTGTAACAACCCGAAAATCTGGGCCAGTTTAAAATTTTTATTTTGGCAATTTTAGCGAATTTTGATTATTTAAAATGAATTATTTTAAAATAATATCGACGAGAAAATTTATTTTGAATATAATTCGAAATTATATATTATATACGCCGTCGTTAAAATATATAATAATTATATATAATTATAAATAGAATTGAAAATGGCGCGGTAGTTCGATAATTCGGTTTCAAACTTCAATTGAATGTACCGGGTGCAAAACAATCCGGATTTTAGTGAAACCAAAAACATTAGGATCTAATTGTGAATTTCTTTCCAACGAATCCAAATAATTGAAATTTCATAGCGGGGATCAAAAGATATGTCCAGATGAAAATTCTGAATAGTCGCTATGGAATTCAGGCCCTTAAAAATGGAAATTTTGCAAGCGACCTCGGATTTCGACGAAACCAGTTTTGTTGGGTCCGTGATGTCAAATTATTGCTAGATTCCAAATTTCATAATTTTTCGAATCAATATGTGAGCGTGGCAAAGGAAAACGCGTTTGACCGGTTTAAGTTGATTTTAATCGACTGGAAAATGGCCATTTTTCAAACGGTCTCAGAATTCGACGAAACTAGTTTTGTTAGGACCGTATCGTCAATACGAAGCTAGAAAATATTTTTCTGGAATTTTTAAAGTTCGTATGTGACCCCGGTAAAATGAAATGCGCGTTCAAAATCAATATATAGAGTTATATGTTGATTTTGACGGAAACTGATTGTAACGATCAAATCAGCCTACGATACATATCCCATTGTGTTCAGAATGGGGGTGAAATGCTATGGACGACAGGCGGTGGGCCTCATTTCGAGGTCGTATATGGAAGTCAACTTTTTGCAAAATAAAATAATTAAATTAATTAAAAAAAAATTAATTAAATCTCCCCCTTTAACTCTGGCCCCGCCCGTTCAAACCAGAAATCGATTTATAAAAAAAAAGAAGAAGAAGCAGCGACAGCTGCCGACGCGCCGCCGCCTGAGGTGCCGAGCCCCCTGCTCTGCCCGTCTTCTTCTTCCTGCTCCCCTCTTCCTCCCACGACCGATTCGATGGCGCACCCCCCCCAGTTCGATCGACGCACGAGAGCCCCCTTCTTTTTCCTCCACCCCCAAGCACCCCCAAGCGCCGCCATCCTCCTCTTCTTCCCCTTCCTTCGCCTGAGCGATGGCGCACCCCCACCCCCCCTCTGTAAGTTCTCTGTTTATTTTTACTTTGTTTTATTTTTAATTTCTTTTAGATAAATAGTTTAGAAATTAAACTGGTATGGTTTTAAAAACTGAAATATATTTATATATGTAATTGTAAAGCAAAAAGAATTGATTTTTATACGATCTTTATATTGTTAGAATAATAAAACTATGATTTTTATTATATATAAAAGAGAAATATATAATATTTACAATATAGGAAGGTTCAAAATATATTTTTTCTAAGATAGATAGGATAAAAATACGATTTTTATATGATATAGATAGTAAAAATATCATCTTTATATATGTAACGAAATAAAAATTTGATTTTTATTGTATATATATAACGAAGGAGAAAAATATGATGTTTATATTTTTAAAGTATTAAAAATATAATCTCTACCATATAGAAGATGTAGAAATATGATTTTTATGTATATTGAACTTCGAAGTAAAAATATGATTTTTATGTATATTGAACTTCGAAGTAAAAATTCGATTTTTATATATTGAATAGCAAAATAAAAATTCGATTTTTATATATGGAATAGCATAGTAAAAATTCAATTTTTATATACTGAATAGCGAAGTAAAAATGTGATTTTTACATATGTAGTGGCTACGGGCGAAGAAAGTGATAAGAGACGAGAACAGTGAAGATTTCCTGCATTAGAAGTGCCGTGGGGTTAGGATAGCTATCGGTGAGAATTTCTCACTCTTCAATTTCTTTTCTAGTTATATATATATACTAGGATGCAGACGGTGCTTAGTAGCACCCGACACAATCGTCCACAGACCATGGACTTGTTTGTTTGGTTGCATAAATTAGTAAGATGATTTGATTTGAATTTGGTTGTTTGGTGAATTTGATTGATGTGTGAATGGCGTGGGCCTTCACTAGACCGGGGATAAGGCTAGGCCTCGTCCCGTTTCTAGTATCGTGCCGTTATGCCGCCGAAATTTTCTAAAATATGTTAGAAAAATAAAAATATCATTTTATTTAAAGAATGAACTGAATAGAAATTCATATGTTAAGATAAAATGCTTTATCGTTAAAAATATAATTTTTAACGTGAAATGAATAAAACAAAATATTCATTTACAAACCGGACGGTTTGTTCATGTACACCTATTTGAAGGACATTGATTGGGACGATAAAATTTTACACATCGCCCAACTGCACAACAAAAATCTGTGTTTGATTGTTTGAAACCCCACACGGGTGTTGGGATGAAATTTGAAGTTCACTCATCCTGATTGATTAAATATGTCGATCGATCGATTGACAGGCTGTTATAAGCGTTAGATATCTATATTTGATGCTTATACAGTGTAGTGCACTTTGGTTGATGGTTGATTATTTTTCAATGCAATTATATACGTGTGATGTATGAAAATCCATATAATTAATATTATTTGGTGATTGATTGGGCCTCATTCCAATTTAGAAAATAAAGAATAATATAAAATAAAGGTTCATGTGTTGACAGTACTCATCCGTTGAGATTGGTCATGTGTTGAACGAAATATTTTAGTAATAAAATTTACATCTTTATCAATATAAAATAAAGGTTCATGTGTTGACAGTACTCATCCATTGAGATTGGTCATGTGTTGAACGAAATATTTTGATAATAACAACTATTTTGAAAAAGAAATATTTGAAATAGGAAATATTTGAAATAGAAATACATTAAGCCGTGTTGATTAGATTGACGCCATTTTGACGTGAACGATATTTATATCGATTTTACTCGTTTCGAAATGAATTGAATTGAAAACGATTTCGAATTGAATTGAATTGAAAACGATTTCGAAATGAAATGAATTGAAAACGATTTCGAAATGAAATGAATTGAAAACGATTTCGAAATGAAATGAATTGAAAACGATTTCGAAATGAAATGAATTGAAAACGATTTCGAAATGAAATGAGTTGAAAACGATTTCGAAATGAATTGAATATAAAACGAATTCAAATTGAATTGAAAGAAAATTGAAATGAATTCAAATTGAATTGAATAGAAATGAATTTTAAAACGAATTTATAAAGAAGAATTCAATTTTGATTTGAATTGAAATGGAAGTTGAAATTGCTTTTGAAACGAATTTAAAACTATTTATAAAAATCGTTTTAAATAGAAATCGACGATATATATATTATATATATAATATAATTGCCTGAATAGAACGCGCCGCGCCGCGGCAGTTCGTGAATTTCGACCATTTATTTCAGACGGACATTACGGGAGATCCGACCGTCGGATTCTCCTAAAACCGGAACCGTTGGGTTCGTATCGAACAGAGCTTTCTAACGAACGTTAGAAATTTGAAATCTAACGGTTGGATTTGGAGATACGTCCAAATCAAATTCGAAAAAGGTCGCTGTAAGTGCAGTTCGATGGCCATTGGTGGAAATCGACTGTACGGGCCTTGATAAAATTATTAAAAATAGTAATAATTTGTGTAAAATCATAAGAAATGATTTAGAAAGAATTGGGATGAAAAACTCCATATTTGAAAAGATAAAAATAGATTTTTATCGAAATAAACTAGTTTTGAACTAGAATTATAATTCTATTTATTTTTAAGTAAATAAATTGAATTTGAAAAGGGTTTTAAAAATAACCAGAATTTCCAATGATTGCATTGGAATGGATTTGAATCGAAATTGTCTTCGGAATATTTCGATGTTGGATTTCTTGATTATACGGATGTTGTTATGGAAATTTGAAAGATATATACCTATATCGTTATTTCCAACACGCCATTTGTTAATCGTAGAATTTGATATTGAATATAAGCCGATATATTTTCTATTCAGAGCCTTGTATTGAATATCAAATGTGATTTGGGTTTGTCGTGAATGGTGTCTTCACTAACACTGTTCTTGAACCCAGTTGAGAAAAGATTAAATCTTTTTATTTTAGATTTAATGAAGTGTACCAATTAAATAATATTTAATTGGGATTGAATTGATATTGATTTTTGGGTTTATCGTGGACAGTGTTTTAAATAACACTCGTTCTTTAACCCGATAATTAATGGATGTGATTTTGGGTTTATCGTGAACTGTGTTTTAAATGACACTGATTCTTTAACCCAGTCAAAGGTTAAAACTAAGTGGAGTTTTAATGAATCTTTAATTAGATTGAAAAGATTGAGAATGGAGTATCACCAGTTTCCTCCAGGCGATAGTTAAATCTTTAATTAGATTTGAACGTGAAATGGTAATTGAATTTACTGATAACACCGTGGTGTTAGATATGAAGTATTACCAGTTTTACTTCATGGGATGAATAGGTTGGGATTGGGAAATTAAAACAAATGATTATTTCGGTAAGGTTCGCTAATCCCGACTAGTTTGAATTGATATTCAAAAATAGATTTAAGAATAAATTCAAGGAATTTATCTTGGATAAAATTAATGGGAACCTTTCCCTATGAATGTGAAATTTAGAAACTAACTGTCGGTTAGCCAAGCAGAATGGTTTTCTGGATATTGATCTGATGTTGGTTTCGGCCTTCGGGGTTAATATTTGGGGAATTATTCTCTTGATTAATTTACGGTTAGTGACTGATGAATTGGAATGAGGCGTATGTTGTGTTTGTGTAACACTTATTTAAAATATACGCGAGTTATTCGGAAAGACCGGGTTTATCCCATTCTGAATAATTGATACGACGATAAGTCGAAGATGAAGACGGTGGTCGAAGACCGGAAGTCTTCACGTCGTTTGGGTGATTACTGATGATCTTGATTGGGATGTACACCCAAGAAGATGGAAACAGTTGGTGATCGTCCAGACGTACTTGGAGATCGATGGATATGCGGGGTACTAGGTGCCTCCGGTTTCGTTCAGACCCAGAGCGGACTTGTAAATGGACTGTGTGTCTGACATTGGATTTTAGTCCGTGTGATTGATCTCTATTAAATATATCTCTGTTTGGCGGCGGAGAATTTATTCTCTTGCTTAACGCCCTTCTCTGAGACGTACGAGCTCAGGGGTTATATATTGATGGATATCAAACGCATGGAGTGAATTGCCTGTGTGGCATGCCTAAGTGGCAATTGATCGAGGCTTCTGTTGAAAAGCAAAGTCTTGTGGTGATGATCAAAGCAAGGCCTTTGTGGCGTAGCTTTGTGTAACGTTTACTTCGCGTGTTTCACACCCGGTATGAACCAAAAACGGGAGAGGACGCCAGGGAGGGCATGCGTTTCTTTCTAGCTAGAAGTGGCGTCAGTGGTTTTACACGCCCTGACGAGTTTGACTTATGTGGTTGTTGCTGTTGCGAGGCGCCTCGGTTTGATCGGATGATCCGGGTCCGATGGAGTCATTCGTTGGCTCATTTACGCCCCAAAGGGCGGGGAAACGCATGTTCAGGCATTTTAATCCACATCGGTGGACCGGCCCTGAGGATCCAAGGGTCACTCGAGCTCTGATCCTGAGACTCGGGCTAGACAGTCTCGAATCGGTTGAGGACTATCTTTTGCCTCGGTTCATAGATGGAAATCCAATTTCCAAATACGTGACTTTGCGATTTTGATTGTATAACCTATATATGGCGACATAGTGGTATGGGGCATTCATGCCGCCTATGATTGATACTTATGATTTGAAGTTGTTTTATACACTATACACTTATAATAGTATCAAATGATTTGTTTTCAACGTATCAAGCATCCTTGGCTATTATAAGGTAAAAACCCTCTCCCCCGGCTTGCGTTGCATTGTGTGATAGGACCTGGGTCTTATAATAGCTTCATTTTCCTTTATTTAGCATTGCGCTGTTTGTTTTATGCACTGGTATTCTTGGGAGGAAACCCGTTCCGTGTTGTACGGCGTGGTCCCTTGATTTACCTAACTTTAAAAATAAAGATTAGCTGTTTTAGTTCTCACACCAGTCCCATGACTGACCTGGAGTTTATTGTTTTAACCTAAACTCTGGGTGCCCCTATTTTGACATGGGCAGCTAGTAGTTTTGGTTTTGCAGAATTATATTCACAGGATCCTGGTTTACAGCTGGAACGATATCCGGAAAGCTTTATATCCGTATATCTCCTTCAGTTGTGTATTGTATTATTTTCCGCTGCTATGTATTTAAATGTAATTTAAATCTCTGATATTTCTGTGTAATATTTATTCTTTTATACTCTGTATATTCTTGTAATCTGATGCATTGTTGTAATATACAATGAAAGGTTCTTTTGTATGCGTTCTGTTTTGTCCTGTTCTCAAACGATAGGGCGTTTCGAACGGCCTGGATCGGTTTAGCGACTGGTTCGGACCGAGCGAAATTCTTTCCCGTCACAGAAGATATACTTAATTATAAATTAAGTAGTTTGGGAAGGAGAAGTGTGAAATTTAAGATGATATAAGTTATATGAATGGAAAAGAAGTAAATTAGAATCATATATGTTGGTTGGGTTGAGTAATTCTCTGGGTGCCAGTCTGATGTTGATTCCGGTCTTCGGGGCTGGTGTTTAGGGGATTATTCTCCTAATCAGTATATATGTGGATAAGACATACTTAACTATGAATTATGTATAACATGTTGTTGTAACCCTAAAAGGGAATAATTTATGAAGTTGGAAAACAACATGTTGTGGTCTTATTAATGGACTTAACTGGGTTAAGTATAAATTGAATTAATAAGCGAGGTTAAATTGGTGAACTTGAAAAGGAAGTCAATATGAATAAGAATAACCAAGTTAAATAAGAAAAACCGACGAGGTAACAAAAGCGCGTAAGGATTGATTAGACGTAGGGTCTAATGACATATAAAGTCAAGGCGCTTGGGGCAATTCGTACGTTGTAGGATGAATAACTCAACAAAGTAAATCATCACGGTGTCATAAGACACGAGGGGAGTGCACATTCGTTATTTTGGCGGCTCCAATGGACTAGAAGGGGAAGCACGCTGCTTCCTGAGACGTTAAAGGTGCCCCTAGTAGTCCTCTGTGTGGTGGCAGATGTTTCAGGCTGTGGCCGCAGAGGTTAGGTCTGCGCGTAACTACTAGGTGGGTGGGCCTTGACTGCAAGAATAGCTGGGCAGTCAGAATGCTGTTCGCGATGACGGAAAAGGTGGTTCGACGGCTGCCTCAACGGAGGTGGAGGGTCAGGACCAACAAGGATAGTAGGTCATCGAGTGCCTGTTACCACAGCCAGTAGGATGCAGAAAGACTAGAGCTAGACCCAATATACCGTTAACCATTCACTATTGTGGGACGGTGGTTGAGGGGAGATGCCACATGGATGTTTAGATTGGTTGCTTAGGGGCTTGTCGCTTAGCTCTCGTAGTCTTTATTAGTAATGGGAGGATCCGAGGTGGGTCCATAGCCACCATAGAAAACATACCCTAGGGATATTTGTGTGGGAGGCTCTTAAAGGCGGGCCTTGCACAAATATAAGGAAAGCTCCCGACTGAGTTCCATCTTTCTTGTGTAGCCCTCCACGGAACTCGGGCACGCACACACGATGGGTGTGCGGGTTAGATATCGAATACGATAGAGAATACGTACGTGGAAGAGTCTAGATATAACCATGTCTGCTCTGGGTGGTGTATCGTTGACTGGTGGGCATTATTCGATAACGACAGTCAAATTAGAATGATCCTATGTGGGCATAGTGTTGTATTACATATATAAGAGGAATATACATTACTATGACATAGGACGGGGGACTGCGTATATTACTGCGAGGATACAGTGGGGACCATACGAGTGGGGTACCACGGGGTGTACCTCAATTTGGGGGTAGCTACATATACATTATATTAGGTTAATCTACTGGAAGTAGATGGGTGCGACGTGTGTGTAAGCCTTGGGCGCTAACGACACAAATAACCTAATAAACAATAAAATGTAATTGAACGCTATACGTAGGATTATTCAAGAAGTGTAGTTTAAACTCATTCACACAGAACTTATGTTCTGACCCCGTCCTCATAACATTCGCAGGTTAGATTCATGACAGAGACTTATAGCTTTGGAGATACTGATTTAGCAGTATTGTAATTAAGGTAAAGCTATGTTTATATATATTATATTTTATTCCTTCCGCTGTGAGTGTTTTCCGAACTCTGACATATTTCTTGTAACGACCCGGAAAATCTGAACCAATTTAAAATTTTTAAATTGGCTAAAATTGTGGATTTTAAATATTTAAAATAATTTTTTTAAATAATAGCAATGAAAAGTGAGTTTGAATCGACGTTTGAAAATGAATATAATTAATTCTAATTATAAACAAGGCCTGAAATGGCGCGGTAGTTTCAAAATTTGAATTCAAACTTTGACTGACTGTACCGGGTGCAAAACAAAACGGATTTGAGTGAAACCAAAAATATTTAAATCTGTTAGTGAATACCTTTCTAACGAATCTAAAAAATCGAAGTTTCCTAGAGGAAAGCAAAAGTTATGGCCAAATGAATTTTCAGAAAGGTCGCTATGGAATTTATATAGCCCGTGAAAATGGCCATTTTGCAAACGACCTCGGAATTCGACGAAACCACTTTTGTTGGATCCGGGATGTTAAACTATAGCTAAGTTTCAAATTTCATAATTTTTGAAGTTAGTATGTGAGCGTGGCAAAGGAAAATGTGTTTGGACGATTTTATTAAATTGGATCGACCAGAAATGGGCCATTTTTCAAACGGTCTCAGAATTCGACGAAACTAGTTTTGTTGGGACCGTATCGTCAAAACATAGCTAGATTTATTTTTATGGAATTTTTCGAATCAGTTTATGGCCCTGGCAAATTGAAAGGTACGTTCAAATTTAATATTGAATGTTTTATATTTTAATTTGAAGAAAAACTGACTGAAACATTCGAATGGGCCTTCGAAACATATCCCATTGTGTTCGGAATGGGTGTAAAACGCTAGGGACGACAGTCGTTGGGTTTGGATTGGAGTTCGTATGAGATAAGGGGTATTTTTGGATTTTAAAAAATTATGAATATAAAAAAAAATCTGATTGGGCCATCGTTTCTCTCTCTCTCCTTTCTCTCTCCCCGTAACACGATCGAAGGCGGAAAACCCTCCAAATCTTCCCGCCCATTTTCTGATCGATCCACACACCAAAATCAAACACTCCAGTTGGGAAATTTGTAGAGCTCGAGAAGATCTTCAAATCCGTATATAATTTGGATTTTTTTTCATTGAGTGGTTTGGGAGAATCGAGCTCGGGAAGTTCAGATGTTTTCGCCGCCGCCCCGCCTTCCTCAGGCGATCGAACGCCTCCCCCCTTCAGGCGCAGGCACGCCTCTCCTCCCCCTTCGACGCTGCGAAGGCTGATCGACGAATAGCTACACGGATTCGAAGAAAAATCCAAACCTAGTTTTGAACGAAACAGCTGAGGTACGACCTTGTTTATTTTCAACTGTTTTAACACCTTTAAACCGTTGCAAACTTTGAAAAATCATATCTTTTTCGTGTGTTGACGAAATTCAGTGAAACAAGAGACAGTGGATTCGTGTGGACGTCTTCTACCTTTTAGAAGAGACCGCATATTTTTCTGAGCCTTCTGCTATTTTTGGTGGAGTGGAACCCAATGTGAGATTTCTAATTTATAAACGATATGGAAAACGACGACGTATAAATTATATAGTCGATGTATGAATTATATAAGCGTTGTACACCTCTTGTATAAGCGTTGTATAAGTTGTACGTTCGATGTATAAGTTGTATATGCGTTGTAAAAATTATATATGTGTTGAAATAGAAGTGAAATGCTATATATATATATATATATATATATACGCCCCTCGTCCACAAACCATGGACGATATTTATTGGTTGTGATTGGTGTGAAAATTGATTGATAGCGAATGGTTGATTGAAATTGTTTGTGGTTGAAATTGATTTATTGTGGTTGAAAAATACCCGTTTGTGGTTGAGAAATATTTGGTTGAAACCACATAGGATTAGTTTGTGGAAATGAATAAAATATACATGCCGCCTGCGTGCGAACTAGATGCATGAATCCCCATTGTCAAAAACCGCGAGGTTTTAAGGTAGAGCGAGGAGCCGTACTAGGGACGGTCCCGGTTTTAACTACCCTGCCGTTATGCTGCCGAAATTTTGAATAATATTCATGTGTTAGAATTATTTTCCTATGTTGAAATTATATTCGTCTGTTGAATAGAAAACCTTCATGTGTTGAATAGAAATTCATTCGTTGAATTGAAATTCATGTGTTGAATGGTATTCGTGTTTTAAATATTAAAAATCACATTTTTATCTATATATACAAACTATAGAAAACCTTCATGTGTTGAATCGATATTCATTCGTTGAATTGAAATTCATGTGTTGAATGGTATTCGTATTTTAAATATAAAAATCACCTTTTTATCTATTTATATAAACTATAGAAAACCTTCATGTGTTGAATCGAAATTCATTCATTGAATTGAAATTCATGTGTTGAATGGTATTCATATTTTGAAAGAAATTGTTTTATAATAAAAAACCCATTTTTAACATCAATATGAAATGTATAAAATAATCTTATTTTGAAATAAATTGTTTTATAATAAAAATCCTATTTTTATCACCTATATTAACTGTATAAAATAATCTTGTTTTGAAATAAATTGTTTTACAATAAAAATCACATTTTTATTATATACATGAATTGTTAAAAATAGTGAAGTGTTGAAATAGAAGATAGTTAGATAAAAATATCATTTTTATCAAATGTATGAAAATCATATAGTTTTGAAATCGAAGAATCGATATATATATAAATAGAATTGAAATATATCGAATAACGAAGCTGCAGTTCGTATTTTGAAACCGTGATTTCAAACGATTAGTGCGGGAGATCCGACCATCGGATTTTCCCGAAACCACAACCGTTGGGTTCGCTTTGGAAATATCTTTCCAACGGCACCAACTTTGTAAAATTCCAACGGTTGGATTGTCTGGAATGTTCAATTCAAATCTGAAGAAAAACAGCGCCAGAATCGATTATATATATATATATATATATATAAATAATTATATTTAATCGAATAACGACGCTGCAGTTCGTATTTTGAAATCGAAACTTCAAACGATTATACCGGGAGATCCGACCGTCGGATTTTCCCGAAACTGGAACCATTGGATTCGTTTTAAAAAGATCTTTCTAATGATGTAAATTTTATGAAGATCCAATGGTTAGATTTTCAGATATGTATAAAAAAAATCTGAAGAAAAACAACGCCACGGCCGCGTTATGGCCCGAAGCGTCATTTGAATAAATTGGCTATTTTAAAATAAATAAAAATGGCGATAAATCGTTATAAAATATTATAAACGATATGGATGTGAAATTTAGAAATTAACTGAAGGTTAGCTAAGTCGAATGGTTTCCTGGATTTTGATCTGATGTTGGTTTCGGCCTTCGAGGTTAATATTTGGGTAATCGCTCTCTTACTGATTGACGGTTAGTGACTAATGAATTAAAATGATGTGTATGTAGTGTTTGTGTAGCACGTGTTTATTATATACGCGAGTTGCTCAGAAAGACCGGGTTTATCCCATTCTGAATAACTGAATCGACGAAAAGAAATCGAAGATGAAGACGGTGGTCGAAGACCGGAGATCTTCACCTCGTTTGGATGGTAACCGAGGTCCTGATTGGGAGGCATCCCGAAATATGGATAATGAGTGGTGATCGTCCAGACGTACGTGGTGATCGATGGGTTTGCGAGGTATATAGTGCCTCCGGTTTCGTTCAGACCCAGAACGGACTTGCAAATGGACAGTGTGTCTGACATTGGAATTTATTCTGTGTGATTGATAGCCATCAGTTGCACGGTGTGAATTTCCTGTGTGACATGCTAAGATGCAGTGATCAGGGCTTCTGTTGAAAAGCAAAGTCTTGTGGTGATGATCAAAGCACCGCCTGTGTGGCGTAGCTTTGTGTATAACGTGAATTCGCGAGCCTCACACCCCGGTACGAACCAGAAACGGGAGAGGACCTCAGGGGGGACATGCGTTTCTTCCTAGCTAGAAGTGGTGTCAGTGGTTTTACATGCCCTGACGAGTTTGACTTATGTGGTTGTCACTGTTGCGAGGCGCCTCGGTTAGATCGGACGATCCGGGTCCGATGGAGTCATTCGTTTGCTCATTTACGCCCCATAGGGCGGGGAAACACATTGTTCAGGCATTTTAATCCACATTGGTGGACCGGCCCTAACGATCCAAGGGGCAGTTGCGGCTGTTCCTGAGGCTCGGGCTAGGCAGTCTCGAATTCGGTAAGGACTATCTTTTGCCTTGGTTCATGACGGAAATCCAATTTCCAAATACATGACTATGCGGTTTTGATTGTATACCTATATATGGCGACATAGTGGTATGGTGTAACAACCCGCATTCTACGCATCGAAGGATTGTAGAATATTTATTTCTTTCCCATACAAAGTCGTATGGTCATGTAACTTTGGGAAACAACCATTAGACTCATTTCCCATGTTCATGATTTTTGTCGATTTTTAAATGACCGTTTTGCCCCTAGCTGATCTTGTTTCGGCCATAACTTTTGGTTGGAAATGAATTTTGACCTGAAACCACTTCCATTGGATTTGTTTGATGGTTTACCTTTCCGTAGAGTGGTCATAATCGCCAAACGGACTTACCGTTTGGGAGATATGGCTAAATTAAGGTTTGGAAGGTGAAAAACTGCTTAACCGGGCAAAATAGGGTGATTAGTGAATAGGCCCATAACCCATTTCGGGATTAGGGTTATGGGGAGGCTGAAAAGGGGTAGAGAACCATTCCATTTCAGTTTTCTAGCCTCCACTTATCTCCAAGAAAACATAAAAATGGCCTCCAACCTCTAAATCACCTCCTCATCATCTTTTGATCAAGGATTAAGTTTAGCAACATCAAATCAAGGGAGATCTACACCAAATCAACATTGAAGCTACTGGTTGGCATTGGGATTCGCATCAAATCAGAGATTTACTTCAGATCTAGAGTTTATTTGTGGCTTAGGTGAGTGATTTGCATAGTTCCTCACTAATTATGGCTAATTAAGGGTAATTAGTGTTAATTAGCGAATTTAAACATGATAAAATTCTGGAAAAATGTTTATAAAATTCGAATGATGTTTTAGACCTCTGATATGAATTTGGGTTAATTTGGTTAAGTTTTGCTAATCATATCATAAGTTTCACCTAAACATGCTTAAGGGAAAATATGGGGTTTTGGCTATGTTTGATCCATTTTACATGCTATGATTTATGTTTTGGTGTTTGGGGTCGATACTACATGTTGCTATGACTGTATGGTATGCTTTGTGATTGTTTAGAAGTGTTAGATTGGTCGAAAACGCCGTCGAATGGCGTAAAACAAGTCGCAGGGAAGCTGTGCAGGGACCGGATCGCGAATCGCCCCTATGTGCCACGACCCGGACTGGAGACCACGATCCAATGGTGGGAGGAGCTCGAACTCGAACTGCGTCATGCGCTAGAGCACCCGATCGTATGCCATCTCCGATCCGACCCGATCCACTTCAGAAGCTCACGATCTGAACCGATGTGCATCCACGATCTGAAGGGGGAGGAGCATCACGACCGAAGCGAAGCGCCTCGAGCTATGGAGCACAACCCGAACCAGTGGGAGTGCCTCGACCGATCCGATCCGGAGCAGAAAGGGGAGTCGCGAACCGACCCATTGACACATCACGATCCGAACGACTGCGAGCTTTAGAGACATGGATTACGAACCAAATGAAGACCGGTCCGGTGACGACCAATAACCCAAAATGCAAAGGTAGTCCAAATGGAAGTTAGAGCTCAGGATCCAGTTGGGGATCAATGAGTTCACTTCATGGTTGGGCTTTGCTGCGGGACGTGTGCTAAGGAGTTGTCGACGTTCATAACTTCGATTCACCACTGAAAATGGATGATGGGCTACTTATCAGTGCAGTAGAGTCATTACGACTCGAGGGGCAAGGTGATGGTAGCAAGACTACGTTATCAGTGCAGTAGAGTCATTGTGACTTAAGGGGCAAAGTGATGCGTAGTAAGACTGTGAGCCAGTGCAGTGGGGTCATTGTGACTCCATGGGGCAGAGTGGACATAGTACAGGATTGGTAAGGCTATGAGCCAGCGCAGATGGGGTGAACAACTCCATGGGGCAAGTGGACATAGCGAAGGATTAGTGGCTACGTTATCAGTGCAGTGAAGCCATTTATGAATTCATGGGGCAAAGTGATCGTAGCAAGGAATGTTGGGTGATCGAAGTGGTGAATATCGTATGCTTTACGCACTGAGTGAGAGATGTGAGGATGGATGCTATGTTTGATTGTTTGCCATCACTATGACATGCACATCCCCACCTCCGTATCTTTACACCGTTTGATATGGCACCTTATAGTGTTGTAAAATATGTAGTGCTAACTCTTTGGTTGTAAGTCCAGGTTCAGGTATGTTTTAGTCTACCTGTTATTGTTTTGTTTAGATGCTTATCGCTCATACCAGGCTTTATGTCTGACCCAGAGTTTTATGTCTCCTCTTATTACTCTGGGTGCTCACACGAGCAGACTAGAGACAGGTTAGCTGGTGATGCGCGAGTAGCTGATTCGGAGGCGGGCAGGAGGCTTCCACGTATGATATATAGATATTCTCCCTGTGTCGTTGGTGGTCGCTACTTGGGCATTAGTAGTGTACCTCCTTTATCTTGCTTTTGCTTTGAGACAGTTTGAAAAGTTGTAATAATGTTTAACTTTGGATCATAAGCTGTACTTACATTTTCCGCTGCTATGTTAGTTGTTTCAGCTTATGCACTGTCTCACCTGTTTTATGTCAAGTATATTATTATATTTTATCCTATGCGTTGTGAGACATTTTACAGGTTCCTTGTTAGTTCATTTCCTTCTTCCCTTTCCTTCTGACGACCCGTTCCGTGCTAACTGGACATGTGTACAGCGCACCTTCGGAGTAAACGTCGGTTGGTGCGGGGCGGGCCGTCACATTTGGTATCAGAGCTCTAGGTTGCGTAGTTGACCTAGGGAAAGACACTAGGGAGAGATAGTACGTATATGAGAGCGCGTATTTGTGATTACTTTGGTTTTCAAAAGCTATATATGAATATACTATTAGTAGTATAAGAATGAAGTCGCACTGCACTAGCACCACTATGGGGTCGTTAATCGTTTCCCTTTTACAGATTGACGATGAGCCGATATGCTAGAGGTGCTGGTAGGGGAGCCATTAATGGGAATGTCGCTGACATGAGGGCGATGTTTACTAACCTCATGAGAGACATGCTTAGAGAAGTGCAAGGGACAGTTCCCAATCCCGGAGTTGGTGTTGGTCCGGTAGTGCAGGCGCCTAGGGACGATTTCGCCAAGTTGTGCAAGGATTACACTAACCTTGGTGGAAAGCCGTTCCATGGACAGAGTCGGCCACAGATGTTCAAGACTGGATGGATAGCTGTGATCGTATCTTCGATGACTTGGGTCTTGAGGATGCAATGAAAAGAAGGCTAGCGTCTCGTCAGCTGCAAGGGCGAGCGATGAATTGGTGGGATGCCATTAGAACAGCTACTCCAGAAGATCAGGTTACTTGGGATCAGTTCAAGGCTCGCTTTAGCGAGAAGTTAATTCCAGCTGCCCAAAAGTCAGTGTTGTTTAAGAGGTTCTTGGAACTCAAGCAGAGTGGTAGGGCAGTTTCTGACTATATTGCTGAGTTCGACACTTTTTCGAAGTATGGGCTATCTCTTATTGATACTCTTGAGAAGAAGAATGAGAAGTTCATTACTGGTTTGGATGGATACTTGGGGGAAAGGCTTATCAACCATATCGATGAGACTTTTGAATCGATTGTGGGGAAAGCTTTGAGATCAGAGAGTCTTTACCCTAAGTCAAAGACTGAGGATGCATCTGCAGAAGGGCCAAAGCCGCAAGCAGGCGGTGGAGGCAAGAATAACTCTCAGAATAAGAGGAAGTAGGACCAATCTAAAGGTGGCCAGAAAAAGAGCAAAAAAGATGTTGAGTGCTTCAGCTGTGGTAAGAAGGGCCATTATGCTAAAGAATGTCGGGCCAAGCCAGCGGAAAGGAAGTGCTACAACTGTGGTAAAGTAGGACATCATAAGGATAAGTGTCCGCAATCTCTTAAGGAGAAGCAAATTGTGAAAGCATATGCTATTGATGCTGTTCCTTCTTCATCGAATGCCCCAACTGCGGCGGAGAAAGGAAAGAATGTTGTTATTCAAGGTATGCTTTCTATTTATGATGTACCAGTTCGAGTTTTGTTTGATATTAGGGCTTCCCGTTCCTTCATATCTAGTGACCTGGTAGATAGGTTGGGACTGGAACCCGAGATAGTCGATAGACCATTGGTTGTGACGAACCCGATTGGTGGTTCGACTAGCCTTAGTATGATTTGCAGAGATTTGGTCTTATCGAGTCATGGATGTATATTTGTATGTGATTGCTTTGTTTTGGGCTTTACTGGGTATGGCATTATATTGGGAGTCGATTGGCTCCAAAGATACGGGGTGGTGGTAGACTGTGAGGGCTTTTTGGTGACAGTAAGGGCGGATGATGGGCGGAGGGTAGTGTTTGGTAGTCTACCTAGTGATGGGGTTATGGCTAGTTTTGTAAATTCCCTCGATATCCCGCAGGATGAGTTGTCAGATGTGCCCGTGGTTGGCCAGTATCCGGACGTCTTCGAGGAGGTGACCGGGCTTCCACCACACCGAGAGATTGAGTTCCGTATTGATTTAGTGAAAGATGCCAGACCTATAGTGATGCCACTTCGTCGTATGGCACCAAGGGAGCAGGGAGAGCTCGGGGTGCAAGTCAACAATCTTTTGAAGAAGGGATTTATTAGAAGGAGTGTCTCCGAGTGGGGAGCACCAGTTGTGTTTGCCACTAAGGCAGATGGTTCCCTTCGTTTGTGTGTGGACTATCGCGAGTTGAATAAGGTAACGAGGAAGAATAAGTATCCTCTACCGCGGATAGATGATTTGTTTGATCAACTGGAAGGAGCAAGAGTGTTCTTCCAGTTGGACCTCGCGACAGGATTTCATCAGCTTCGAGTAGCAGATGAGAGTGTTCCGAAAACGGCATTTAGGACGCCGTCTGGATTTTATGAGTGGTTGGTCATGCCATTTGGGTTGACCAATGCACCAGCCTACTTTGTGAATCTTATGAATCGAGTATTCAGAGATCAATTAAATAAGTTTGTTCTTGTGTTCGTAGATGATATCCTTGTTTACTCAAGGACAGAGGAGGAACACAAGGGACACTTGAGGATAGTGATGGAGGTGTTGAGGAAACACCAATTGAAAGCGAAATTCTCTAAGTGTCATTTTTGGAGAAGGGAAGTGAGATTCTTGGGCCATGTTGTTTCAGAAAGTGGTATTGCCGTGGACCCTGCGAAGGTGGCTATGGTACAGGATTGGCCTACGCCCAAGAGTGCAACAGATGTAAGAAGTTTCTTGGGATTAGCTAGATATTATCGTAAGTTTATCCAGGACTTCTCCAAGATAGCAGCACCGTTGACTCAGTTGACTAAGAAGAATCAGTCCTTCGTCTGGGACGGAGTGTGTGAGAATGCATTCAAGAGTCTAAAAGAGAAGTTGACGCATGCGCCAGTGTTAGTCATTCCTAAAGGGAATGAAGAGATGACGGTATACATGGATGCTTGTGGTACCGGACTAGGTGCTGTATTGATGCAAGGAGGTAGGGTTGTGGCTTATGCTAGTCGACAGCTAAAGCCGCATGAGAAGAAGTATCCTACCCATGATTTGGAATTAGCAGCGATTGTGTTCGCATTGAAGATGTGGAGACACTATCTCTTGGGAGAAAGATTTGAATTGTTTACCGACCATAAATCGTTAAAGTATCTCTTTTCTCAGAAAGATTTGAATCTCCGTCAGCAGAGACGGTTAGAGTTCTTGTCTTCGTATGATTTTGATATCGCATATACACCCGGGAAAGGTAATGCGGTAGCCGATGCCTTGAGTAGGAGACATGCCAGTTTAGGGGCAATGTTTCTTGAATGGAAGCAACTGGAGTATATCGCGGGGTTTGATTTCAGACCAAAGTGCGAATTGGATCCAGTCATGCTAGCTAGTTTGGTGATCAGACCCACTTTGATAGAGCGGATTGGTTCCAGCCAGAGGGACGATCCTAATCTATTGGAAATCATCTCCAAGTTAGAGATGGACATCGATGGTGAGGAGATGAATTTGTATGGGCTTGATCAAGATGGATGGCTTAGAAAGAATGGAAAATTAGTTGTACCCGACGTGAATGGCTTGAGAGATGAAGTGCTTAGAGAATGTCATCACTCAAGACTAACTATACATCCCAGTGGTAATAAGATGTATCGAGACATGAGACAGACTTACTACTGGGAAGGGATGAAAAGAGACGTTGGAAAGTTTATATCCAAATGCATGAATTGCCAGCTAGTTAAGGCCGAGCAAAAGAAGCCTAGTGGGTTGTTGCAACCATTAGAAATTCCCGAATGGAAATGGGAGCAAGTCTCGATGGATTTCATCGATGGTTTACCAAGGATTAGATCGGAACATGATAGCATTTGGGTAATTGTGGATCGATTGACTAAGAGCGCAAGATTTATACCAGTCAAATCGACCAAAACGGTAGCCAAGTTGGCAGAATTGTATATGAAGTGGGTAGTGAGATTTCATGGAGTACCCAAAAGCATTATGAGTGACCGAGACCCGTTGTTCACTAGTGGGTTTTTGAAGAGCTTACAAGAGGCTCTAGGGTCAGGATTACATCTCAGTACCGCATATCATCCTCAGACCGACGGTCAGACGGAGAGGGTGAATCGTATATTGGAAGATTTCTTGAGAGCTTGTATATTGGATTTTGGCGGATCATGGGATGACCATTTGCATCTAGTAGAGTTTGCATATAATAATAGCTACCAATCCAGTATCGGGATGGCTCCGTTTGAAGCTTTGTACGGGAGACCGTGCAACTCACCATCATGTTGGATAGAGACTGGCGAGAAGTTTGTGCTTGGACCAGATGTGGTGAGGGAAACTTCAGATAAGATTAAGACCATTCAACAACGAATGAAGGCTGCCCAAGATAGGCAGAAGAGTTATGCTGATAAGAGGAGAAGAGATTTAAAGTTCTTCGTTGGTGACTTGGTGTTTGTCAAGATTTCTCCGTTGAAAAGCGTGATACGATTTGGCAGGAGAGGCAAGTTAGCACCAGGATTTGTTGGACCGTTCCCTGTTCTTGAACTAGTCGGGAATTTGGCATATAGAGTTGGCTTACCAGAGAAGATAGCGGGAGTTCAAAATGTATTTCATGTTTCCCAACTAAGGAAGTTCGTTCACGACTCAGATATGACTATTTCACCTGATCAGTTAGAGGACTTCGAAGTAGAACCAGAGGCGGTTGGGAACCGAAAGCCGATTCGTATTGTGGGGCACGATACGAAGCAACTTGGAAGGAAGGCGGTGAAGCTAGTCAAGGTTCAGTGGGGTGAGGACGAGAATGATTGTACTTGGGAGACAGAGGAGAGCATGAGAAAGACGTATCCAGAACTCTTTGCCTGGTAAGATTTACTTCGTAATTTAGTTATTCCGCATGCTAGGATAGACTTGTTTTGCATGTTTGATTGTTGTTTTATGATTGATAGGCATGCGGGACCCTTTTTGTGTGTTTTGGTTAGGGAATTTCGGGGGCGAAATTTCTTAAGGGGGGAGAATGTAACAACCCGCATTCTACGCATCGAAGGATTATAGAATATTTATTTCTTTCCCATACAAAGTCGTATGGTCATGTAACTTTGGGAAACAACCATTAGACTCATTTCCCATGTTCGTGATTTTTGTCGATTTTTAAATGACCGTTTTGCCCCTATCTGATCTTGTTTCGGCCATAACTTTTGATTGGAAAGGAATTTTGACCTGAAACCACTTCCATTGGATTCGTTTGATGATTTACCTTTCCGTAGAGTGGTCATAATAACCAAACGGACTTACCATTTGGGAGATATGACTGAATTAAGGTTTGGAAGGTGAAAAACTGCTTAACCGGGCCAAATAGGGTGATTAGTGAATAGGCCCATAACCGATTTCGGGATTAGGGTTATGGGGAGGCTGAAAAGGGGTAGAGAACCATTCCATTTCAGTTTTCTAGCCTCCACTTATCTCCAAGAAACCCTAAAAATGGCCTCCAACCTCTAAATCACCTCCTCATCATCTTTTGATCAAGGATTACGTTTAGCAACATCAAATCAAGGGAGATCTACACCAAATCAACATTGAAGCTGCTGTTTAGCATTGGGATTCGCATCAAATCAGAGATTTACTTCAGATCTAGAGTTTATTTGTGGCTTAGGTGAGTGATTTGCATAGTTCCTCACTAATTATGGCTAATTAAGGGTAATTAGTGTTAATTAGCGAATTTAAACATGATAAAATTCTGGAAAAATGTTTATAAAATTCGGAATGATGTTTTAGACCTCTGATATGAATTTGGGTTAATTTGGTTAAGTTTTGCTAATCATATCATAAGTTTCACCTAAACATGCTTAAGGGAAAATATTGGGTTTTGGCTATGTTTGATCCATTTTACATGCTATGATTTATGTTTTGGTGTTTGGGGTCGATACTACATGTTGCTATGACTGTATGGTATGCTTTGTGATTGTTTAGAAGTGTTAGATTGGTCGAAAACGCCGTCGAATGGCGTAAAACAAGTCGCAGGGAAGCTGTGCAGGGACCGGATCGAGAATCGCCCCTATGTGCCACGACCCGGACTGGAGACCACGATCCGATGGTGGGAGGAGCTCGAACTCGAACCGCGTCACGCGCTAGAGCACCCGATCGTATGCCATCTCCGATCCGACCCGATCCACTTCAGAAGCTCACGATCTGAACCGATGTGCATCCACGATCTGAAGGGGGAGGAGCATCACGACCGAAGGGAAGCTCCCCGAGCTATGGAGCACGACCCGAACCAGTGGGAGTGCCTCGACCGATCCGATCCGGAGCAGAAAGGGGAGTCGCGAACCGACCCATTGACACATCACGATCCGAACGACTGCGAGCTGTAGAGACATGGATTACGAACCAAATGAAGACCGATCCGGTGACGACCAATAACCCAAAATGCAAAGGTAGTCCAAATGGAAGTTAGAGCTCAAGATCTAGTTGGGGATCAATGAGTTCACTTCATGGTTGGGCTTTGCTGCGGGACGTGTTCTAAGGAGTTGTCGACGTTCATAACTTCGATTCACCACTGAAAATGGATGATGGGCTACTTATCAGTGCAGTAGAGTCATTACGACTCGAGGGGCAAGGTGATGGTAGCAAGACTACGTTATCAGTGTAGTAGAGTCATTGTGACTTGAGGGGCAAAGTGATGCGTAGTAAGACTATGAGCCAGTGCAGTGGGTTCATTGTGACTCCATGGGGCAGAGTGGACATAGTACAGGATTGGTAAGGCTATGAGCCAGCGCAGATGGGATGAACAACTCCATGGGGCAAGTGGACATAGCGAAGGATTAGTGGCTACGTTATCAGTGCAGTGAAGCCATTTATGACTTCATGGGGCAAAGTGATCGTAGCAAGGCATGTTGGGTGATCGAAGTGGTGAATATCGTATGCTTTACGCACTGAGTGAGAGATGTGAGGATGGATGCTATGTTTGATTGTTTGCCATCACTATGACATGCACATCCCCACCTCCGTATCTTTACACCGTTTGATATGGCACCTTAGAGTGTTGTACAGTATATAATGCTAACTCTTTGGTTGCAGGTCCAGGTTCAGGTATGTTTTAGTCTACCTGTTATTGTTCTATTTAGATGCTTATCGCTCATACCAGGCTTTATGTCTGACCCAGAGTTTTATGTCTCCTCTTATTACTCTGGGTGCTCACACGAGCAGACTAGAGACAGGTTAGCTGGTGATGCGCGAGTAGCTGATTCGAAGGCGGGCAAGAGGCTTCCACGTATGATATATAGATATTCATTCTCCCTGTGTCGTTGGTGGTCGCTACTTGGGCATTAGTAGTGTACCTCCTTTATCTTGCTTTTGCTTTGAGACAGTTTGAAAAGTTGTAATAATGTTTAACTTTGGATCATAAGCTGTACTTACCTTTTCCGCTGCTATGTTAGTTGTTTCAGCTTATGCACTGTCTCACCTGTTTTATGTCAAGTATATTATTATATTTTATCCTATGCGCTGTGAGACATTTTACAGGTTCCTTGTTAGTTCATTTCCTTCTTCCCTGTCCTTCTGACGACCCGTTCCGTGCTAACTGGACATGCGTACAGCGCACCTTCGGTGTAAATGTCGGTTGGTGCGGGGCGGGCCGTCACATATGGGGCATTAATGTCGTCTATGATTGATACTTATGATTAGAAATTGCTTTTGAAACATATAAACACTAGTAATAATATCAAATGCTTTTGTTTTATTCGTATCAAGCATATCTTGGCCATTATAAGGTAAAAACTCTATCCTCCGGTTTGCGTTGCATTGTGTGATGGGAACTGAGTCTTATAATGGCTTCATTTTTATAAAAAGCATTGCGATGTTTAAAAGAATTATTTGTTTTAAAGCACTGGCGATCCGATGGAGTAAACCCGTTCCACGAAAGTGGCGTGGTCCTGTGATTTGCCATATTATAAATGTGTTGAGTAGATTTCTCATACCAGTCCCATGACTGACTCGTAGTTTGTTTCACTTTCAAACTCGGGTGCCCCTTTTTCTACACGGGCAGCCTTGTATTTAGGTCTTAGCCGGCTTTATCCGGATAGCTGGAGCTGAAGATGGATTCTATTATTTATCTCCTTTTATGTTGTTCAGCTCCTATTGTACATTATGTTTGTTTTCCACTGTAGACATTTATGTATAGCTGAACTGTATTTATACTAAGTATGATCCTGCATACTGTGTAACTCTGATGATTACGTTTATCCAGTATTCTATTGTGCATTATCTGGGGTATTTATTTAATTCTGTTCTGCTGTTATCTGTTTTTGTGTTATATTTCAAGGATTACCCTTGCCACCGTCAGTACGGGGTTTGGGGTCGTATCATTTGGTATCAGAGCTTTGGTTAAGCTTAGTTCTGGAATATAACATATCAACGAACTCGTCAGAAATAGAACCAGTAGTGTTCGAGGACGGGTAACTCTATACAGATAGGATCAGTAATATCCTAGTATAAGTAAAGCAGAATGAAATACACCCCAGTAGACACATTTACATTGAAGTATTTGTCTCTATGTTTTGAAATATCTTTTCTGTTGACCTGACACTTTGTCTGCTAATTGCAGAAGCACTAGAAAATGAGTGACAGGAACAGAAGAAATAATCGTATGGCTCGACCAACTAATGCGCCAGTTGTGCCCCCACAGCTAGAATCAAATATAGAAGTTCTATTCAAGAGATTTCGAAATCTAGGTGGATCGCCATTCTTAGGCAAAGAGTCCATTATGGAAACACAAGCTTGGATTCGTTCAGCAGAGAAAATCTTTGAGGGTTTAACACTGAGAGATGATCAGAAAAGATTACTGGCGTCTTGGGCACTCAAAGAGGAAGCTTTGTTTTGGTGGGATTCAGTTATTAAAGATAATCCAGAAGGTGATATCACCTGGGACAGATTCAACGTGATTTTCCTAGAAAGATTTACTCCTCCCGAAGCAACCGAGCGATTATGTGATGAATTTTCTTATCTGATACAAGGTGATATGACCATCCCAGAATATCATAAGAAATTCAACGAACTTTCTCACTTTGCTCCTCATCTGATTCAAGATCCAAAGAGGAAAAATCTGAGATTTATTCATGGCCTTCAAAGAAAATATCAGAACAGTGTAATGAGGAATGTGAAGCTCCCTTTCTCTGAAATGATATACATGGCTTACCAGTATGAGGATCTCGACAAGAAAGGTATGTTGCCTTACGAAGAAAAGGTCAGTACTAGTATTAAAGGTGAGTCTGAAACGGGTAATCCTGAGGCCAGTACGATGTCTGAGGTCAGTAAGAAGCCCAAAGTGAATCGGAAAAGGGCCAGATCTGAGAAAGAATCAGTAATGACCGCCATGTGCCTTAACTGCAATCAAAAGGGTCATCTGTCCAGGAAGTGTAAGTCCTTGAAAATGCAGAAGAAGGAGGGATCTAAATCAAAGAACATGGTTAAAGAAAATAGAAAATGAAATCTTTGCCATCAGGTGGGTCACGTAAAGCAAGATTGCCAGCTATCAAAGGAATCTGAAATAGTACATATAAATGAAGTGGCAGAAGTTCCTGCATCTTCGTCTATTCAGGAAAGGCCAGATGTTTTAGAAGGCACACTTACTGTCAAAGACATTCCTATTAAAGTACTGTTTGACACCGGCGCGTCGCGAAGCTTTGTTGCAAAGAATGCAGCTAAGAAGCTGGATTTGAATTTGAAGAAGCTCAAGGAACCAATGACTGTCCAGAATCCGATTGGGGGTTCCATTGATCTCAGTTGTCTTTGTGGAGTGCCGGTTTCTTTTTCTCGTTATCGGTTTCCTACCATCGCGGTCATCATGAATTTTACAGAGTTTGATCTTATCTTGGCGTTAGACTGGTTGACCAAGTATGAAGCTGAGGTTAAATGCGCCGACAGAGTCGTTAAGGCAAAGATTAAATCAGGTGATTATATAACCATTCCCTGTGAAGGTCAGAATGCTAATAGAAAAGACTTCTGGGCAGCTTTGGATGTTTCTCCTGTTCAAATAGAAAATATCCCTGAAGTCACAGAGAATATTCCTGACCTCATCAAAGACATTCCTGTCGTCAAGAACTATGCGGATGTGTTCGAAGAAGTGGTTCGCTTACCTCCGCAGAGAGAAATAGATTTCAAGATTGCTTTGATTCCGAATGCAAGGCCGGTAGTTCACGCTATTCGAAGAATGTCCTTAAAAGAGAAAGAGGAATTAGACAATCAAACAAGAAAGCTTGTATGCAAGGGTCTAATCAGGCCTAGTTTCTCTGATTGGGGTGCAGCAATGGTGTTTGTCTCAAAATCTGACGGTACTCTACGGCTATGTGTGGATTATCGTGATTTGAACAAGCAGACAGTAAAGAATAAATATCCATTGCCGCGGATTGATGATTTGTTGGATCGATTAAATGGCGCACAAGTATTTTCACGAATGGACCTAGCTACAGGTTTCCATCAGCTTCGTATCGCCGAGGAGTGTGTTCCTTTGACAACATTCAGAGGTCCAGACTTATTCTACGAGTGGTTAGTAATGCCCTTCAGCTTATGTAACGCTCCAGCCTATTTCGTCGATCTAATGAACAAAGTATTCAGAGGAGTATTGAATAAGTTTGTTCTGGTTTTCATTGATGATATCCTTATCTTCTCTAAGTCAGAAAGCGAGCACGAAAAACATTTGGAACAAGTGTTAGAAATTCTCAGAAAGAATGTGTTGAAAGCAAAGTTTTCCAAATGTATATTCTGGCAAGAAGAAGTCAAATTTCTTGGCCATGTAGTGTCAAAAGAAGGAATTGCAGTGGATCCCAGTAAGATCACTGCTATTCAGAATTGGAAACAGCCTCGTACGCCAACAGAAGTTAGAATTTTTCTCGGGTTAGCCAGTTATTATCGGAAATTCATTAAGGATTTCGCGAAGACATCTAGTTCCTTAACAAAACTGACTAAGAAACATTCGAGATTCAATTGGAATCCGGTATGTGAGGAAGCTTTCCAGGAGCTGAAATTAAAACTAACAACTGCTCCAGTGTTAACAATAATAGATGGCAATGAGGACTTGAAAGTCTGGACTGACGCTTCTAGAGAAGGCCTTGGCGCAGTGTTAATGCAAAGAGGTCAAGTGATTGCGTATGCTAGCCGTCAATTGAAACCACACGAGAAGAACTACGTAACTCATGATCTTGAGTTATTGGCTATAGTATTCTCTTTGAAAATCTGGAGACACTATCTTCTGGGTGAGAAATTCGAACTGTATACAGACCATCAGTCGTTAAAGTATCTGTTCACCCAGAAAGACCTGAATCTGAGGCAACAACATTGGCTGGAGTTTCTTGCAGCATATGACTTTGAGATTATATACACTCCAGGGAAAGCCAATGTCGTGGCCAATGCGCTGAGTCGAAAGAATGTAATGATCGCCAGCTTTGTTATTACGACTTCCCTGATTGACAAAATATCTGTTCTTCAGAAGGAGGATAACTTTATTAAGGATATGATCAAAAGGATTCAGAAAGGCGAACCCTCGTGTTTTCAAATAGATAACGATGGGACCCTGAGATTGAAAGGAAGGATTTGTGTTCCCGACATCCCAGAGTTAAAAAGGGAAGTGTTAGACGAGTGTCACAAGTCCAAGCTGAGTATCCACCCTGGTGTAGCCAAAATGTATAACGATCTCAAGCGAACATTCTAGTGGAAGGCTATGAAAAGGGACGTCTCAATATATGTTAGCCGATGCCCTACTTGCCAGCTAGTCAAAAGCGACCAACAGAAACTGGCTGGATTATTGCAACCGCTAGACGTTCCTGGCTGGAAGTGGGAACATATTTCCATGGACTTCATAGATGGTTTGCCCAGAACCAGAAAAGGAAATGACAGTATTTGGGTGATCGTAGATCGCTTCACGAAGACCGCCCATTTCATACCTGTCAGATCAAATAGAACTGCTCAAAGTCTGGCGCAGATATACTTCAAGGAAATTGTAAGGCTACATGGAGTGCCGCTCAGTATAGTCAGTGATAGAGATCCAATATTTACTAGCAAATTCTGGGAGGCATTTCAAGTCGAACTGGGAACGAAGTTGAACTTAAGCACCGCTTATCATCCTTAGACAGACGGGCAGACTGAGAGGGTGAATCGTATTTTAGAAGATCTATTGCGGGCTTGTGTTCTAGATTTCGGTGGATCATAGGAAGACCATCTGCATTTGGTTGAATTCTCATATAATAACAGCTACCAGGCGAGCCTGACAATGTCGCCATTCGAAGCATTATATGGTAGACCGTGCCGATCTCCTGCTTGTTGGGTCGAACCCGGTAATAGACTCGTGTTAGGGCCTGATATGATCCGAGAAGCTGCCGACAAAGTCGACTTTATTAAGAAGCGACTACTCGCCGCTCAAAGCCGACAGAAGAGCTATGCCGACAAGAGAAGAAGAGATATATCATTTTCTGTTGGCGAATATGTATATCTTAAAGTATCGCCGATAAGAGGAGTTATCCGGTTCGGTAAAACTGGGAAGTTGGCGCCCAAATTCATTGGTCCGTTTCCTATTCTTGAACGGATCGGAACGCTTGCTTATAGAGTTAAATTGCCTGATTGGTTGCCTGGAGTTCATGATGTATTTCGCATATCTCAACTTCGAAAGCACGTTCATAATCCAGACTTGATCGTGGAAGAAGCAGCTCAACAGGATATTGAAATTACTCCAGAATCAGCTGTGAGAAGAGAGCCCCTCAAGATCATCGACAAAGAAACCAAAGAGCTGAGGAACAAGAAAGTTCACTTAGTCAAAGTGCAATGGAGTGGAGACCCGCGAGATTGTACTTGGGAAACTGAGGAGAGCATTCATAAAGCCTATCCTAGATGCCGAGTGGATATATCTGATTGACTCCGGTGCAAGGTACATTTACCATACTTTGCATTACCAATTAGTTCTCTACTCTGTTGTTATTTTCTTTCCATGGATGTGCACTTTTAATTCTATAGTCTGGATGATTTTAAAAGAGTATAGAAATTGATTAGTATATTTTTGAAAAGTTAAAAACAATTTGATTATTGTTTGTGTTGTGTGATAGTAGATTTGATTAATTAAATTATTAAAACGATAGTTAATTTAATCAATAATAGAATAATGGTAGAATTTATTCATTTAAATCACACATTGAACTGATTAGAAAATAGATAGAAATATATACTTGGGCATTATATATGTTTGAACAGGTAATTGGATAGCTGTTGAGTAAAGAATTTATTTGTGTGCCCGACAAATAGGTAAACCTTAATGAGTTGGATGCGGAATATTATTATATCAATTCCTGTGAATGCCATTGGATGCGGAGTGCTGGTTATTCTGTGTGTAAAAATAAATATCGTTGTTAGCCTGCTTTGTGACCAGGCTACCCAAAGCAAAGATCATGTTGACACACCTCTCGGTAAATGCTGTCTGATATGGAATCTCTGGATAACATCGCTCTCTGGCATTGGAAGCATCGTCAGAAGACACAAGGCAGTTTGGTCACAATCACAACATCAGTATAAACTGGCCCGAAACCCCTATCAAATGACCTCATTTGGATCTATTCACCTTATATACTCGTAGCCCTTTGAATTAGCTTCAGTTTGAGCTTTGGTTTGGCTCAATCGGACTTACGGTTTGAAAGTTACGCCCATTTCCGTGAACGAGTGTAAGCTGGCATATGACCGCGATCCGATCCGCCCCTGCCTACGCGATCCGATCCGCCCTTGCCTACGCGATCCGACTTATGACCGCGATCCGACCCATGACCGCGATCCTACCCATGACCGCAATCCGACCCATGACCGCGATCCGAACTTCGGACCTGTTCACACGCAGCTTGTTTTGACCTATTCTCAAGGCTACTGGCTCTCCTATTTTTCTGGATCGCCTGCCACGTACCCCATCACGAACCAGTCCTCCCAGGAGCTTTCCTACAGCTATAAATACACCTTCAGAGGGCATTTTCAAGGGACTTTTGGCATCTCAACTTCCATGGCTGCCATGGCCAACACTTCTCCATGAATAACCACCACCTTCCTCAATAAATTCAATGGATTCGGAGAGAATTATTCATTGAATTCAAGTGATTGAAAGACAATATTCATTGTAATTGTAATCTATGAGTGAAATGAGAAAATATGAAGTGGACATAGGCTCGTTAACGCCGAACCACTATAAAAATCCTGTTGTCTCACTTTTTCTATATTTTTTCAGTTATTTCTTCATATCCTATGCTCAAAATACGACAATTTGGGTGTTAGAGCCATTTTTTGATCTAACAATCGCCATATGATAGTAACAATTAATTTTGAACTACACTGCATGGCATACTTAAGAAGATAGGCATACTTCATCATATACCACATAAGCATTTGGAGCTTGTGTGACGAGGTGGAAGATTTACCATACGAGCGAGAGGCTTTTATGGCGATGACTATATTTTACAGGTTGAACTGATGACTGATATGGACTATTTAAATTGTAACGATAAAATTGCCAGATTAATAAAAACCCCACACGGGTCTGGAGTTGACAATAATCACGTCTCTCTAGTTATTGGATACCGCACATGGACTATTTATTTCCCACACGGGACGAGGTGACGAGGATTTATCCTCTGGAGCAATTAAAATACACACTCCCTCAGGCTTTGACAAGGTGACGAGAATTTATTCTCTGGAGTTATTATCTATACACGCTCCCCTGTAAACACCATTATATATCACTATAAATATGTGTATGCTTATTAGGATTTATTGGGTACCTAATACGGCCCAATAAATTTCCAAACCTCTCCCCGTACAAAGGAGGTTATGGCGAAATTTTTCGAAAATTCCGGGTGTTAGCCAAATTTTTGAAGAATTTGAAAATTCTCTGAAACTGAAAAGTTGGAGAACGGAAGCCAGATTGAACGTAGAGTTGATTAATCAAACCACTTTCGACTTTGTTCCTTTTCGGGGACGAAAAGTTTTAAGTGGGGGAGATTGTAACGACCTGGAAAATTTGAACCAATTTAAAAATTTTAAATTGGCTAAAATAGTGGATTTTAAATATTTAAAATAATAGCAATGAAAAGTGAGTTTGAATCGACGTTTGAAAACGAATATAATTAATTCTAATTATAAACAAGGCCTGAAATGGCGCGGTAGTTTCAAAATTTGAATTCAAACTTTGACTGACTGTACCGGGTGCAAAACAAAACGGATTTGAGTGAAACCAAAAATATTTAAATTTGTTAGTGAATACCTTTCTAACGAATCTGAAAAATCGAAGTTTCTAGAGGAAAGCAAAAGTTATGGCCCAATGAATTTTTAGAAAGGTCGCTATGGAATTTATATAGCCGTGAAAATGGCCATTTTGCAAATGACCTCGGAATTCAATGAAACCACTTTTGTTGGATCCGGGATGTTAAACTATTGCTAAGTTTCAAATTTCATAATTTTTGAAGTTAGTATGTGAGCATGGCAAAGGAAAATGTGTTTGGACGATTTCTATTAAATTGGATCGACCAGAAATGCCATTTTTCAAACGGTCTCAGAATTCGATGAAACTAGTTTTGTTGGGACCGTATCGTCAAAACATAGCTAGATTTATTTTTCTGGAATTTTTCGAATCAGTTTATGGCCCTGGAAAATTGAAATGTACGTTCAAATTTAATATTGAATGTTTTATATTTTAATTTGAAGAAAAACTGACTGAAACATTCGAATGGGCCTTCGAAACATATCCCATTGTGTTCGGAATGGGGGTAAAATGCTAGGGACGACAGTCGTTGGGTTTGGATTGGAGTTCGTATGAGATAAGGGGTATTTTTGGATTTTAAAAAATTATAAATATAAAAAAAATCTGATTGGGCCATCGTTTCTCTCTCTCTCCTTTCTCTCTCCCCGTAACATGATCGAAGGCAGAAAACCCTCCAAATCTTCCCGTCCATTTTCTGATTGATCCACACCCAAAAATCAAACACTCCAGTTGGGAAATTTGTAGAGCTCGAGAAGATCTTCAAATCCATATATAGTTTGGATTTTTTCATTGAGTGGTTTGGGAGAATCGAGCTCGGGAAGTTCAGATGTTTTCACCGTCGCCCCGCCTGCCTCAGGCGATCGAACGCCTCCCCCTTCAGGCGCAGGCGCGCCTCTCCTCCCCCTTCGACGCTGTGAAGGCTGATCGACGAATAGCTACACGGATTCGAAGAAAAATCCAAACCTAGTTTTGAACGAAACAGCCGAGGTACGACCTTGTTTATTTTCAACTGTTTTAACACCTTTAAACCGTTGCAAACTTTGAAAAATCATATCTTTTTCTTGTGTTGATGAAATTCAGTGAAACAAGAGACAGTGGACTCGTGTGGACGTCTTCTACCTTCTAGAAGAGACCCATATTTTTCTGAGCCTTCTGCTAATTTTGGTGGAGTGGAACCCAATGTGAGATTTCTAATTTATAAACGATATGGAAAACGACGATGTATAAATTATATAGTCGATGTATGAGTTATATAAGCGTTGTACACCTCTTGTATAAGCATTGTATAAGTTGTACGTTCGATGTAAAAGTTGTATATGCGTTGTAAAAATTATATATGTGTTGAAATAGAAGTGAAATGCTATATATATATATATATATATATACGCCCCTCGTCCACAAGCCATGGACGATATTTATTGGTTGTGATTGGTGTGAAAATTGATTGATAGCGAATGGTTGATTGAAATTGTTTGTGGTTGAAATTGATTGATTGTGGTTGAAAAATACCCGTTTGTGGTTGAGAAATATTTGGTTGAAACCACATAGGATTAGTTTGTGGAAATGAAAAAAATATACATGCCGCCTGCGTGCGAACTAGATGCATGAATCCCCATTGTCAAAAACCGCGAGTTTTTAAGGTAGAGCGAGGAGCCGTACTAGGGACGGTCCCGGTTTTAACTACCCTGCCGTTATGCTGCCGAAATTTTGAATAATATTCATGTGTTAGAATTATTTTCCTGTGTTGAAATTATATTCGTCTATTGAATAGAAAACCTTCATGTGTTGAATAGAAATTCATTCGTTGAATTGAAATTAATGTGTTGAATGGTATTCGTGTTTTAAATATTAAAAATCACATTTTTATCTGTATATACAAACTATAGAAAACCTTCATGTGTTGAATCGATATTCATTCGTTGAATAGAAATTCATGTGTTGAATGGTATTCGTGTTTTAAATATAAAAATCACCTTTTTATCTATTTATATAAACTATAGAAAACCTTCATGTGTTGAATCGAAATTCATTCGTTGAATTGAAATTCATGTGTTGAATGGTATTCATATTTTGAAAGAAATTGTTTTATAATAAAAATCCCATTTTAAACATCAATATGAAATGTATAAAATAATCTTGTTTTGAAATAAATTGTTTTATAATAAAAATCCTATTTTTATCACCTATATTAACTGTATAAAATAATCTTGTTTTAAAATAAATTGTTTTACAATAAAAATCACATTTTTATTATATACATGAATTGTTAAAAATAGTGAAGTGTTGAAATAGAAGACAGTTAGATAAAAATATCATTTTTATCAAATGTATGAAAATCATATAGTTTTGAAATCGAAGAATCGATATATATATATATAAATAGAATTGAAATATATCGAATAACGAAGCTGCAGTTCGTATTTTGAAACCGTGATTTCAAACGATTAGTGCGGGAGATCCGACAATCGGATTTTCCCGAAACCGCAACCGTTGGGTTCGCTTTGGAAGTATCTTTCCAACGGCACCAACTTTGTAAAAATCCAACGGTTGGATTGTCTGGAATGTTCAATTCAAATCTGAAGAAAAACAGCGCCAGAATCGATTATATTTATATATATATAAAAATATAATTATATTTAATCGAATAACGACGCTGCAGTTCGTATTTTGAAATTGAAACTTCGAACGATTATACCGGGAGATCCGATCGTCGAATTTTCCCGAAACTGGAACGGTTGGATTCGTTTTAAAAAGATCTTTCTAATGATGTAAATTTTATGAAGATCCAACGGTTAGATTTTCAGATATGTGTAAAACAAATCTGAAGAAAAACAGCGCCACGGCCGCGTTATGGCCCGAAGCGTCGTTTGAATAAATTGGCTATTTTAAAATAAATAAAAATGGCGATAAATCATTATAAAATATTATAAACGATATGGATGTGAAATTTAGAAATTAACTTAATGTTAGCTAAGTCGAATGGTTTCCTGGATTTTGATCTGATGTTGGTTTCGGCCTTCGGGGTTAGTATTTCGGAAATCGTTCTCTTACTGATTGACGGTTAGTGACTAATGAATAAAAATGATGCGTATGTAGTGTTTGTGTAGCACGTGTTTATTATATACGCGAGTTGCTCAGAAAGACCGGGTTTATCCCATTCTGAATAACTGAATCGACGATAAGAAATCAAAGATGAAGACGGTGGTCGAAGACCGGAGATCTTCACCTCGTTTGGATGGTAACCGAGGTCCTGATTGGGAGGCATCCCAAAATATGGATAATGAGTGGTGATTGTCCAGACGTACGTGGTGATCGATGGGTTTGCGAGGTATATAGTGCCTCCAGTTTCGTTCATACCCAGAACGGACTTGCAAATGGACAGTGTGTCTGACATTGGAATTTATTCTATGTGATTGATAGCCATCAGTTGCATGGTGTGAATTGCCTGTGTGACATGCTAAGATGCAGTGATCAAGGCTTCTGTTGAAAAGCAAAGTCTTGTGGTGATGATCAAAGCACCGCCTGTGTGGCGTAGCTTTGTGTATAACGTGAATTCGCGAGCCTCACACCCCGGTATGAACCAGAAACGGGAGAGGACTTCAGGGGGGACATGCGTTTCTTCCTAACTAGAAGTGGCGTCAGTGGTTTTACACGCCCTGACGAGTTTGACTTATGTGGTTGTTACTGTTGCGAGGCGCCTCGGTTAGATCGGACGATCCGGGTCTGATGGAGTCATTCGTTGGCTCATTTACGTCCCATAGGGCGGGGAAACGCATTGTTCAGGCATTTTAATCCACATCGGTGGACCGGCCCTGAAGATCCAAGGGACAGTTGCAGCTGTTCCTGAGGCTCGGGCTAGGCAGTCAAGAATTCGGTAAGGACTATCTTTTGCCTTGGTTCATGACGGAAATCCAATTTCCAAATATGTGACTGTGCGGTTTTGATTGTATACCTATATATGGCGACATAGTGGTATGGGGCATTAATGCCGTCTATGATTATATGATTAGAAATTGCTTTTGAAACATATAAACACTAGTAATAATATCAAATGCTTTTGTTTTATTCGTATCAAGCATATCTTGGCCATTATAAGGTAAAAACTCTATCCTCCGGTTTGCGTTGCATTGTGTGATGGGAACTGAGTCTTATAATTGCTTCATTTTTATAAAAAGCATTGCGATGTTTAAAAGAATTATTTGTTTTAAAGCACTGGCGATCCGATGGAGTAAACCCGTTCCACGAAAGTGGCGTGGTCCTGTGATTAGCCATATTATAAATGTGTTGAGTAGATTTCTCATACCAGTCCCATGACTGACTCGTAGTTTGTTTCACTTTCAAACTCGGGTGCCCTTTTTTCTACACGGGCAGCCTTGTATTCAGGTTTTAGCTGGCTTTATCCGGATAGCTGGAGCTGAAGATGGATTCTATTATTTTTCTCCTTTTATGCTGTTCAGCTCCTATTGTACATTATGTTTGTTTTCCGCTGTAGACATTTATGTATAGCTGAACTGTATTTATACTAAGTATGATCCTGTATACTGTGTAACTCTGATGATTACGTTTATCCAGTATTCTATTGTGCGTTATCTAGGGTATTTATTTAATTTTGTTCTTCTATTATCTGTTTCTGTGTTATATTTCAAGGATTACCCTTGCCACCGTCAGTACGGGGTTTGGGGTCGTCTCATTTCTTGTCTCTGTCTTTTCTGCAGGATACCAGAGTAACCAACTCGGGTTTTGATGGATTGGGTTTTTGAAAAAAATTCGGTTCGTCAGAATTCGGGTTGTTACATTTGGTATCAGAGCATAGGTTTACGATTCCTATCTAGATAATGAGAGAGCGTATTTGTATTTTCAGAAATATAAATATATTATATATAAACCTAGATCTATAAAGAAGCCCACTAAATAGAAAGAGTAAAATATGGAAAGAATTGGGATAACTGTTTTGTACGCTAAAAGAATAAGCAAGGAAATCTGAGACCCTTAGGTATGTTGGGTGGAAAGTGTACAAAATGATTGGTGTTAAGAAAGATGTATCCCATACAATAGTAACTGAGATTAGTGGGTTTAGTAGGGAAACCTTATAAAGTGGAAAATGGATTAGAAATATATATAGTTGGAAGAAATGATTTCATGGATGTGTCTAGGAAAGCCTAATTAATTTGGAAACCATATTAAGAAATAGTTGTCCTTGTCTACTCCAGTTTTTAATGATTGGAAAAAATGTTTTGCATTTTTGTTACGTCGTGTTTTTATGGTTTGGCAAAAGCAAGTCTTGGTAAAGAAAATAAAGTTTTACCATTTTTAATTTTAGGGAGAAAATTTCAGAAAAAAGAAAGAAAGACCAAACCATGTTTTAAAACGAATGGAGTAGGTAAGGATTAGTGTCTAGAAAGAACGAGTTTGAGGCTATGAAGTAAATAATAAGGACTATCCTAGAATAATAAAAATAAATTCCCGTAGAATGCATAAGCATTATAAAGACTAGAATTGTTGCTCGAAAAAGATAAGTTGAAAAAAAAAGCTTCTTATGTAATTGTGCTTGGATAGGAAAATAGGAACTTTTTATAGAATAACTATGTAAAAATCCAAGTGCAACCAGAAAAGGTACATAAAAGAAAAACGGAAAATGTAAATTCTTCCGTTTTATACCTTTTTGTAACATAAGAAATCGAATTTGGAAAATTAGATTTTTCTAAATTTTGAGTTTAATAATGGTTGGTAGGATTTTGGATGCAACAATTGGGTGAACTATGCTCTTATTCTATAAGAGTATGGGAAAATTTGGATGAAAAATGTTTTGGTTTTTCAAAAATATTGCATTCATATAAAACTGCAAGTATATTTAGGATGTGAGCATCATGTTTTGGAAAAAAAAAATTGCATACGTATAGGTGGTACCAAATTAGGCATACATGCATTACTATGACGTATTTCACTTTGCACATGTGCACAATGTTTGCAAAAAAAATTGGATGCACACTTGATGGTTTGATATTATGCGTATTTTACCCCTATCGAATTTCGAGGACGAAATTCCTTAAGGGTGGGAGAATGTAACACCCTGCATTTTTAATATAATTAAAAATGAGATATATGTATATATGCATGGATATATTTAAAGGAAAGATTAATAATATTAATGTAATTGCATGTAAGAAGTTTATGCAGTGAAATAAAGAAAAAGATTAATAAAGTAATTACATGCAATATTTGAAATAAGAAGAAATACAGTGAAATGCGAAGAAATACATGCGAACATTTAAAAAGAAATAAAAAGGAGAATTTGAAGAGACTCTAGAATTTGGTCATGAAATTAGCGTCATTACGTTCGTGGCGATTTTCTGGTCAATTTAGACCTATAGTTTGTAGAAAACAATTTAAAACGAAGAAATTATCCTTAATTTAAGAAATGCAACAAAACATGAAAAAGAGCAATGGGAAAAGAATAATATGTAGCTTGGTCCTAAATCTTGTTGACAAAAGAATTAGTAGCTCATTTGGTTAATGCATGAGACTTGTACATAAGAGGTTGTGAGTTCAATCCCCACCAGTGCCATATATTTTTGTTTTTTTTAAGGAGCGGCTAAATAGTGGTTTAGCAAATTGGTTCAGTGCGAAAGGGGATAAGTTAATTGGAGGTTTAATTGAAAGAATGGAAATAAACCATTAATTGATTAAGGAAGATAATTTCCAAATAAAATAGACAATTGTTCGCATATAAAAATTAGTATACGCATAAGAGAAGGATGTGTATGAACATGATTCAAATTTAAAGTTGCGCGTGAACATAGAGACAAACAAAAACGAGGCATATATGTATGCATGTTATTTGAAATTAATGCAATAAGGGAAAGAGGATATGTGAAATTGTTGCATTAAATAAATGGATGAAGCATGAACCTGAATAAAAATAAATTAATGTGATGCAAATAAAAGAAAGAGAATATGGAATGCAAAGCATGTCAAATGTGCAATTAAAGCATGCATAGAAAAAGGTTGTAAACTTTAAAATGTAGCAATTAAATGTGAAGGGGATCAACTTTTGAAATTTAAACATTTAAAAAGTAAACTAATAAGGCTATAAGCAAGCCACAATTGGAGAAAGGTTAATGTTATTAAATAACATTCAAATCAGAAACGCATGCACATGTGATTAGATGTAAATAAATAAAAGAAAATGGTTTAAGGACATGCGGTTTCCTTTCAAAAAGAGTAGACAAAAAGGGAAAGAAATCAATTAATTGATTAGGAGAAGAATATAGCAAATAAAGGTTCACGTATAAGTGCAAATAAATAAAAAAAATAAAAAAATTGAATGCATGAAGGAAAGAGGTTGCTATACATTAAAAATAGTATGTAATGCATTAATTAGAAAGAAATAAAGCGGGTTTTTTATTTATTTAAAGGAGCACTAAGTGTGAAAAGGTTTGTTCTGGATGGTTCTTTTCTAGGGTGAGGTGGATGGTTTAGATGAGTTTTATTTAATCCTAAGGTCCTAGTTGCTCTAACCCACCTATAAAAGAACACCTAACCTAACCCTAAAATCATTCTATCTCTTATAAGATGCCTCCATGCCACCAAACTTCAACCCAACATAGCCGCCGCCTCTAAACTCTAAATTAAATTGCAAGTTCTTCATCAATTTTGGAGTTTAATCAAATCTAGTAGCAAGTTTCTTCAACAACAATTCACGTTCTGCGTCAATAATCAAATAAGAAGCCTAAACCAACATTCTACCTTAACAACCAATTCTTTATTTCTTCAATCCAGTCAAGGTTAGTGGTTTAAAATACAGTTGTTGTATAATTGTACTTCTATCGTTTGCCATTCCCCATAATGAATATGATGATAATTTAATAAGATCAGTTATTTCATTTATGCTTACGATTGAGTTCTCTCCTTTTTATTCTTTCCCCTTTTTATTTTTATAGCTAGGCTATCTCGAGCCTACATCTATCATGAATTTATGCGTTGTAAACGAGAACGAGAAAGTAAAAGGAAAAAAAGGGGTTGTTTGGGCATAATATGGGTTGGAAGGATTTATGTATGATTTGAATAGAATTATGGACATAATTGTATGGTAATTTTAAATTTATGTAGTTTGGCATGATTGAAATTGGATATGGAATTAGTACAATTTAATATTAACAACATGTAATTTGATAACATGGATTGGTGAAATTTATTGGTAAGATAAGCCTAAAAGGTGAATTAGGTTATATGTATGAACATGGGAACATTGGGAAATATGTTGGAAAAATATTGATTTTATGAACTTGAGTATTATTGGATATTTTGGATAATTGGAATATAAAAGAAATTGGCATATTTGGGTATGGATTACATGGAATTGATGAAATTGCCTATAATTGGAAATTTGTAATTAAGGCTAATTAATATGTAATTAGTGACAAGTTGGAATAGGCAAAATAGTAAACATGACTATATGTTGAATTGGAAACACATAACATGAAAATTGGGATTAGGGTGAAATACGATGTTAATGAACCTTTGACACGATGTTAGGCGCAATTGTGGTGTAAGACTGCCCGGAACCGCCCGGCAAACCCAGCTGCCACAATTGGACGTCTAATGTGAGAGGTCAAAGGCATGAATTGTAAGCGTAACGATTGGTGACACGAGGCTAGACCCGCTTTATGGTGTAAGACTACCCAAAACCGCCCGGAACCGCCCAGCAAATCCAGCAGCCACAAAGTGTTCGGTCTAATGTGGGAGGTCAAGCACCATTCGTCATAATGAATGAATTAAAGAATACTAACCATAATAAGACATGTGGGTGGCATGGGTATGGTTAGAGGGTTAAGTGGGTGACATGTAAAACATGACATGTAAATATGGACTTAACCGTAGTAAGACAAGACATGTAAAACATGTAAATATGGACTTAACCGTAGTAAGACAAGACATGTAAAACATGTAAATGTGGACTTAACTGTAGTAAGATACGTGAAGTAAAACATGACTAAGGTGGACTTAACCGTAGTAAAGCATGTGTAAGACATGGAAACAATAATAAAAGAGGTTAAGTGGGACATGGGCGACATGTAAGACATAAATAAATAATGCTTAACCAAAAGGGGACCTGTTATGGCATCACAAATTAATTGATATGGACTTAACCGTAGTAAGACAAGACATGTAAAACATGTAAATGTGGACTTAACTGTAGTAAGATACGTGAAGTAAAACATGACTAAGGTGGACTTAACTGTAATAAAGCATGTGTAAGACATGGAAACAATAATAAAAGAGGTTAAGTGGGACATGGGCAACATGTAAGACATAAATAAATAATGCTTAACCAAAGGGGACCTGTTATGGCATCACAAATTAATTGAATTGGGTAAAGTTTAGGTAACGGGTTAAATAAACGGAAAGGGTTAAGTAAATCTAAATTAATGACAAAAGTGGGGAATGGTAAATAACCTATTATGAATGAATTTGAATAAGAGAATGAAGGATAATATGTTAGACTTGTCCTAGGGACAAGTGGAAAATATGACTTATGGGATAAGGTAAGTTATAACAAACGATAGAGGAAAATAAGGTAACTTATATGAGAAGATATACTTAATTATAAATTAAGTAGTTTGGGAAGGAGAAGTGTGAAATTTAAGATGATATAAGTTATATGAATGGAAAAGAAGTAAATTAGAATCATATATGTTGGCTGGGTTGAGTAATTCTCTGGGTGCCAGTCTGATGTTGATTCTGGTCTTCGGAGCTGGTGTTTAGGGGATTATTCTCCTAATCAGTATATATTTGGATAAGACATACTTAACTATGAATTATGTATAACATGTTGTTGTAACCCTAAAAGGGAATAATTTATGAAGTTGGAAAACAACATGTTGTGGTCTTATTAATGGACTTAAATGGGTTAAGTATAAATTGAATTAATAAGCGAGGGTAACTTGTTAAACATGAAAAGGAAGTCAATATGAATAAGAATAACCAAGTTAAATAAGAAAAACTGACGAGTTAACAAAAGCGCGTAAGAATTGATTAGACGTAGGGTCTACTGACATATAAAATCAAGGCGCTTGGGGCAATCCGTACGTTGTAGGATTAATAACCCAACAAAGTAAATCATCACGGTGTCATAAGACACGAGGGGAGCGCACATTCGTTATTTTGGCGGCTCCAACGGACTGGAAGGGGAAGCACGCGACTTCCTGAGACGTTAAAGGTGCTCCTAGTAGTCCTCTGTGTGGTGGCAGATGTTTCAGGCTGTGGCCACAGAGGTTGGGTCTACGCGTAACTACTAGGTGGGTGGGCCTTGACTGCAAGAATAGTTGGGCAGTCAGAATGCTTTTCGCGGTGACGGAAAAGGTGATTCGACGGCGTCCTCAACGGAGGTGGAGGGTCAGGACCAACAAGGATAGTAGGTCGTCGAGTGCCTGTTACCACAGCCAGTAGGATGCGGAAAGACTAGAGCTAGACCCAATATACCATTAACCATTCACTATCGTGGGACGATGGTTGAGGGGAGACGCCACATAGATGTTTAGATTGGTTGCTTAGGGGCTTGTCGCTTAGCTCTCGTAGTCTTTATTAGTTATGGGAGGGTCCGAGGTGGGGCCATAGCCACCATAGAAAATAGACCCTAGGGATATTTGTGTGGGAGGCTCTTAAAGGCGTGCCTTGCACAAATATAAGGAAAGCTTCCGACCGAGTTTCGTGTTTCTTGTGTAGCCCTGCCATGGAACTCGGGCACGCACACACGATGGGTGTGTGGTTAGATATCGAATACGATAGAGAATACGTACGTGGAAGAGTCTAGATATAACCATGTCTGCTCTGGGTGGTGTATCGTAGACTAGTGGGCATTATTCGATAACGGCAGTCGAATTAAAGTGATCATATGTGGGCGTAGTGTTGTATTATATATGAGAGGAATATGCATTACTATGACATAGGACGGGGGACTGCGTATATCACTGGGAGGATACGGTGGGGACCATGCGAGTGGGGTACCATGGGGTGTACCTCAATTTGGGTGTAGCTACTACATTATATTAGGTTAATCTACTGGGAGTAGATGTGTGCGACGTGTGTGTAAGCCTTGAGCGCTAACGACACAAATAACCTAATAAACAATAAAATGTAATTGAACGGTATATGTAGGATTATTCAAGAAGTGTAGTTTAAACTCATTCACACAGAACTTATGTTCTGGCCCCCTCCTCATAACATTCGCAGGTTAGATTCATGATAGAGACTTATAGCTTTGGAGATACTGATTTAGCAGTATTGTAATTAAGGTAAAGCTATGTTTATATATATTATATT
Organism: Allium sativum; assembly: GCA_030737875.1. NCBI lineage: Eukaryota > Viridiplantae > Streptophyta > Magnoliopsida > Asparagales > Amaryllidaceae > Allium > Allium sativum. The sequence continues at coordinate 134,780,191 of CM060915.1, forward strand.
TTATTCCTTCCGCTGTAAGGTGTTTTCCGAACTCTGACATATTTCTTGTATCTATCGTTTCTGCAGGATACCAGAGTAGCCAACTCGGGTTTTGATGGATAGGGTTTTTAAAAAAAACCAGTCCGTCGAAATTTGGGTTGTTACATTTCCTACCAAATCGAATCATGCTCTTTAATGGAGAAATCTTGACAAATACCAAGTCACCAATGGAGAATTTCAATTCTCTTTGTCTCCTATCAGCATAACTCTTCTGTCTATCTTGAGAGGCCTTCATTCGCTGTCGAATAACCTTGATCTTGTCGGAAGTTTCTCTTATTAATTCTGGTCCAAGCACATATTTCTCACCGGTCTCTAACCAACATGACGGTGAGTTGCACGGTCTTCCGTACGAAGCTTTAAATGGAGCCATACCAATACTGGATTGATAACTGTTATCATATGCAAGCTCAACTAGATGCAAATGGTCATCCCATGACCCACCAAAATCTAATATACAAGCCCTCAAGAGATCCTCTAATACACGATTCACCCAAATACTATCATGATCCAATCTAGTCCTTGGTAAACCGTCAATGAAATCCATTGAGACTTGTTCCCATTTCCATTCGAGAATTTCCAACGCTTGTAACAACCACTAGGCTCCTTTTGCTTAGTGTTAACTAACTGGCAATTCATGTACTTCATCTCTCAATCCATTAACATTGGGTATAACCAGTCTCCCATTCTTTCAAAGCCATCCTTCTCTATCAAGTCCGTACTTGCTCATCTCCTTGCTATCGGTATCCATTTCTACCTTGGAGAAGATTTCCAATAGGTTAGGATCGTTCCTCTGACTGGAATCAATCCGCTCAATCAAAGTCGATCTAACCATCAAACTTGCTAACATTTCTAGATCTAATTCATACTTACGTCTGAGATCATATCCCAGATATACTACAGTTGTTTCCATTCAAGAAACATATCATCTAAACTGTCATGTCTCCTATTCGATGCGTCACCTACCGCACCTAGTCCGGTAGCACAGACGTCCGTGTATGTCGTCATCTCTTCGTTCTCTATTACCAGAATCCTAAAGGTGATAGTCTACTCAAAGGAATAAAAATAGGAACAAACATAGCAACCATAACATCCATCAAACATGTCATATCCATCACGTGCCAAAGCCATACATACGTCGATACCAACTTGACTGGTCCAACCAATCCCAAGGCTAATGGAACTCCCCGCCTCCATACATACGTTGATGCCCACTTGACTGGTCCAATCAGTCCTAAGGCTAATGGAAGCCCCGTCTCCATACGGACTACCTTACGTCTGACGTACGTTTATCCTCCAAGGATAACTAGATCACGTCCAACGGATCTAAGGTAACGGGCGTCCCCAGATACACCTACTTCGAATCCTCCTAAAACACTCTAAGTATCGACGATTTCTTGGTACTCTCATCAGAAGAGCTACCCACATACTCAGACCCAGTCTTGAGTATCCATTACCCACAAACTCGAGCACAAACTAAAGTCCAACATGAGTCGTCTCCTTATTTGTTGCATCTCCAAAATCAACGAACAACCATTTTTCCTTTACGAGTTCAAGTCCAACTTGAATCGTCCTGGACTTCGTTGCATCTCCACGATCAACGAACACCCATTTTTCTTTTATGAGTTCAAGTCCAACTTGAATCGTCCTAACCTTCATTGTATCTCCATGATCAACGAGCACATCTTATCCCTTTGTAGTTTTACCATTCTTGAACCAATGAGAACATCAACATCGGGTCCTAAACCATTCATTACTTTGCAACTTTCTTGAGTCCCACTCGAGTCGTCTCATAGACCTATCAAATCCAACTCGCGGCACTCCATACCATTGAACAGTCTTATCATGTCACGGTTGCACATTACTCCTCGAGTAAGCCGAGATATCATTCAATGGAAATCACAACAACTATTTATATCTCAAGCAAACCATCCTAGTCGAACTCGACATTCCCCAAGGACAAGCCCCAAAGGCCTAAACGAATATCAGACAAGCACTCAAGGAACATCTCCTCCGAATTCAAACAATCTACGTGAGATGATACTAGCAAAGCAACTAAGCAACCATAAGCAAACATACATCCATGACTCGATAAGACCACATTACAACAAATCATGCAAAGGCTAGTTGAACCACCGATTGGGTTTGTCAAAACTGAAGGTCTATCGACAATCTCGAGTTCCAATTCCAACCTATCTACCAGGTCACTAGATATGAAGGAATGGGAAGCTTCGTTATTAAACAAAACTCGAACAGGAACAACATAAACAGAAAGCATACCTCGAATAACGATGCCCTTTCCCTTCTTCACTGCAGTTAAGGCATTCGACGAAGAAAGAAAATCATTGGTAGCATATGTTTTCACGATCTACTTCTCTTTAGGAGGTTGTGTTCATTTATCCTTGTGATGTCCCACTTGGTTGCAATTGAAATGCTTCCTTTCCCCAGGCTTTTCCTGACAATCTCTAGCATAGTGGCCCTTCTTGCCACAACTAAAGCACTCTTTATCTTTTCTTGTCCTTCCTTTTCTGACCACCCTTGGTCTGATCCTATTTTCTCTTATTATGAGACTCCTTCTTACCTCCACTGCTTGATTATGGCTTTGGTTCCTCTATAGATGCAATAGCAACATCGGCCTTTGACTTAGGGTAAAGACTCTCCAATCTCAATGCTTTCCCCACTATAGACTCGAATGTCTCGTCGATGTGGTTTATCAGCCTTTCCCCTAAGTACTCATCTGAGCTGGTTATGAACTTCTCGTTCTTCTTGTCGGCAATGTCGATAAGAGATAATCCATACTTCGATAAAGTATCGAACTCAACAATATATTCCAAGACTGCCCAACCATTCTGCTTTAACTCCAAAAATTTCCTAAACAATTCAGATTTGTGAGCAGCTGGAATGAACTTTTCACTGAAACGAGTCATAAACTGATTCCAAGTAACTTGATCTTCAGGAGTAGCTGCTTTAACAGCATTCCACCAATTCATAGCTCATCCTTGAATCTGACGCGATGCTAACTTTCTCTTTATGGCATCATCGATTCCCAAGTCCTCAAAGATGCGCTCACAACTACCCAACCAATCTTGAACATCCATAGCCAACTCCATTCCGTGGAACGGCTTCGCGCCAAGACTAGTATAATCCTCGTTAAGTTTGGCAAAATCGGCCCTAGGCGCCTGCGCTACTGCACCACCACCATTAGCAGCATTAGGACTGCTCCCCAAGCATCCCTAAGCATCTCTTGCATGAAGGTAGTAAACATCATCCTCATATCAGGAACATCCCTATTGTTTGCTCCTGAACCTGTACTCCTCGTATACCGGCTCATCGTTCAGTCTGTAAAGAGAAAACGATTAGCCATCTCAATGTCGTGCCAGTGCAGTGCGACTTCTTCCTTAGATATACTAATAGTATATATACATATATATAGATTTTGAAAACCAAAATATCACAAGTACACGCTCTCATATACGTATACTATCTCTCCCTGATGTCTTCCCCTAGGTTAACTACGCAACCTAGAGCTCCGATACCAAATGTGACGGCCCGCCCCGCACCAGCGAACATTTCCAGTGAAAGTGCGGTGTTCCAATGCCCGATTAGCATGGAACGGTCGCCAAAGAAAGGAAAAGAAAGGAGAAGAAAGGAATTTGAAACTATGAACTAACAAGGAACCTGTAGTATCTTTCATAGCGCATGGAATAAATTGTAATAATAACATAATTTGACATAAAACAGGCGAGACAGTGCGTAAGCTGAAAACTAAACCTTAACCATCATAGCAGCGGAATCCAAAATGGACCTTATGACCAAACCATTATTACAACTTTAAAAATACTGTCTCTAAAGAAAGAAAGGAAAGGTACACTACTAATGCCCAAAGTAGTGACCAGCAACAACACAGTGAGTTGTATGTAAATAATACGTAAAAGCCTCCTGCTCGTCCCCGGACAGCTACTCGTGCATACCACCTAGCATGTCTTTAGTCTGCTCGTTTAGGAGCACCCAGAGTAATAAGAAGGGACATAAAACTCTGGGTCAGACAAAAGTCTAGTATGAGCGATAAGAAACAAAATAGAACAATAACAGGTATAATCCAATCATACCTGAACCTAGACCTGCAACCAAAGAGTTAGCACAACAAGATGTACAGTACTCTAAGGTAATACTAACATAAAGTGTAAAAGTAACATGGGGGTGTGCATGTCATGGTGATAGTAAGCATCAAACATAGGAATCATCCAAACGTCTCTCACTCAGTGCGTAAAGCATATGATATCCACCACCCGATCACCCAATCCTTTGCTACGATCACTTTGCTCCATGGAGTCACAATGCCTGCATTGCACTGATCCATAGCCACCAATCCATATCTCAGTGGTGAACTAAAGTTATGGATATCGATAACCCCTTTGCACACGTCCGACAACAAAGTCCAACACATAAAGTTAACTCGTTGGTCCCCTTTGGGATCCTGAGTAATAACCTCTCATTTGAACTACCTTTGCATCTCGGGTTTTGGTCATCATCCCCGTTTGTCCTTCAGTTCTGTTTGTGATCCTCCATATTGACTCGTGGTACTTCGAAGCTCCGGTTCGTGATCAGCTTCCTCGGCTCGTGGTTCGCCACAAGTACAGCTCGTGGTTCCTCCTTCCGCTCATTACTCATGACACCAAGGCTCGTTCGTGGCCTGCTATAGTTCGTGACACGTGGTTGGATCGTGTACCACCTTCGGGTCGTGGGACCCACTCGTGATCCCTATCTTGGTCGTGGTCTTCTGGCTCGCCATTCTAGGGGTCGCCCTCCTAGGGTTCGCCCTATTCCTCACGGTCGGGGTGCGAGGGTTTTCCATCTTCCTCACGGTCGCGGTATGAGGGTGCTTCACAATCCTAGGGGTTGGGTCGTGATGGTGTTTCACGTTCCTAGGGGTCGGGTCGTGAGGATACTTCACCATCTTTGGAGTTAGGTTGTGAGGATACTTCACCATCCTATGGGTCGGGTCGTGAGGATACTTTTCCATCCTAGGAGTCGGGGTGTGAGGATACTTCGCCATTCTAGGAGTCGGGATGTGAGGGTGTTGTACGATCCTAGGGGTCGGGTCGTGAGGGACAGGTGCTTTACGAACGGGAATGACCAATTTCCTGTAACTTTTTCCAACAAGGAACCTACGCCTTACGACAGCATTTTTGACCAATCTAACTTTACTATGCAATCAAAAATCATTCCAAACAATAATAGCAATATATAATCAACCATAAACACCAAAACAACAATTTAACATGCAAATATGGATCAAACAAACCCAAAACTATGTTTTTCCCCTCAATCCCCTTAATCATGATTTAACCTTACGATTAGCAAAACATGTCCAAATTAACCCAAATTTCTAATAAAAGCATAGAATAATATTTTGGAATTTCTAAATATTTTTCCAAATTTTTCTGAGTTATTATTTAGCTAATTAACACTAATCACCCCTAATTAGCTGAAACTACTGAAAAACAATGCAAATCACTCACCTTAGCCACAAATTAATCTTAGATCTGAAAATATCTCTAATTTGGGTCAAATCTCTATGCAACAAAGTAGCTCCAACTCTGATTTGATGCTATTTTAACTTGATTTGATGTTGATTAGCTTAATTGTTGATTAGAAGATGATTAGAGGTGTTTTTAGAAGGTAGAAGCCATTACTAGGGTTGAAGGAATGAAAGTGGCGGCTGCAAAAATGACAAAGAAGGGTTTCCCTAGTCCCTTTCTGTCCTTAAATAACCCTAATCCTGAAATCCCCCAACAGGCCTAGCTGCTAATCACCCTATTTGTCCCGGTTAAGCTGTTTTTCACCTTTTAAACATTAATTCAGCCATATCTCCCAAACGGTAAGTCCATTTGATTACGTGACCACTCTTCGGAAATGTAAACCATCATCCAGATCTAATGGAAGTGGTTTTTGGTCAAAACTCCTTACCAATCGAAAGTTATAGGCAAAACAAAATTCGCCAGGGGCAAAACGGTCATTTAAAAATCGGCAAAAATCACGAATATGGGAAATGACCCCAATAGTCGTTCCCCAAAGTTACACGACCATACGACTTCGTGTGGAAATGGAATAAATATTCTATGATCCTCCAATGCGTAGAATGCGGGCCGTTACAGAGATTCTTGTAATGACGACCCTATTACTCCTTCACCAAACAAAGGAAAGGATGCGTTGTATAACATGCCAGGCTGATATAGGACGATAGTCAAGGTAGCATAACAAAATAGAAAATCCAATCTCTATAACATCTCAGAGTCACCAATACAAAACTATGTGTAAATGAACATTAAGCTTCACTATATATCTCTCTCAGAGTATCAACAATCAACAATGTACACCAAAATCAACAAGTATCTATGTAGTATTGAAAATAATACGTCAGCCTCCGAGTCATCATCGCACAGCATCATCGACACCAAAACATGACACCTACAATCTCAGTCTACTCATCAACAACATTGATGAGCATCCCAAACTAATAAGAGGAAACATAAAACCTTGAGTTAGATAATAATCTTAGTGAGCGGTAAAATATATCAACAATTACAAAGGATATACAAGTATAGAAAGTTCAACCATTTGATCCATCCCTGGAGCCAAACGATTCGAACAGGATAATAATTAATCATATGCCGCTCCAGAAAAGGAAATGGACATCCCTCAATCCCACTTCTATTCGACGACAAACGGCGATAGCCTACCTAGAGAAAATAGGGAAGAAAGCACACAACCAACTATAGTATCCATAGAAACCATTGTCCTTGCTATCACTGACTAAATCCTTAAATAAATCAATCATTGAATGACTGGCCATTGCCGTTCATCAAGGATTAATGGAAAATCCCGGTTCTAGTCATACTACCATGAGTCGTCTATGTATGTTTGCCTCCGTACGAGACAACTAGATCTCGATTTAGTGAACACGATCTGTTTAATCCTAATGGACGTCCTCACGATACCCCTACTTTAAGCCTGCTAGAACATTCGATAACCAATTATTCCTTGGCACTTCAAACCTTTCTAGCCTTCCCCTTGGCAATTCATCTTTAGTTCGATTCAATTCTCAAAACAATTCTATTATCATCTGCGATCAGCTCCCATCTGTGTCAATCTATCATCTTACTTCATCGTGCATCATCCTACTACCAGTATCACATCAATTCGACTTCGACCACTTCACCTTGATTTCACAGTCGAAGCATTGATCATCCTTGATTTTCTCATCAACCATCCGAAGTCCATTGGTCACCAAACTTCACCAACAACCTCTTGAAGACATCCAATCAAGCTCACAAAATTCGAGCTCCATATCATATCATTCGATGGATCGGTACTGGTCTATTGGCTATGAACCTTTACCCATCCATACACATAGTTAAAAATCAACTAAGTATTGGATCTCCCCAATCCCATCCTCGAGCACTTCCAATAGGTCAATGGTCTTTCGCTATCGAGATATTGGATGAGGGATAACACAAATTGAATGTTTATATTGTTTGTTAGGGGCACAATCACTTAGCTCTAAAGGTGGTCTTTCGTAGTTGATGGGTGCCGAGTATTGCCATAGCCCCGACAGAAGGGACAGAAAAATATATGGACATCATGTATCGTATGCAGATATAGAGATCCTCCGGCTCAGTTCCATGCCAGGTTTTAGCCTGATAGCAGAACTCAGAAAATATACAGTACGGTCAAAAGCGCATCCTCAGTTACGTACTAGGTGGTGCATCATGGATGTCCGAGCGTTACTCTTGTACAAGGGTTTATCATGCTAGCAAAGCTCAGATAGTGGATAGTATGCTTTGGTAGCGTGACGACGGAGAATTTTCGAGGTGGGTACTACGGGTGGTACCTATATATGTTGGGCATATAGCTATATACATATGGATTATTAAGTTTGATCTACCGAGGAGTTGATGGGTATGATGTACACACAGTTGCGAGAGTGTTATAAACTCTTACAATCTAATAAAAGTAAACCAGCGATAGAATAGTATATGGGGTTTTATTCTTAGAAAGTATAATTTATCCATCCACCATAACTTTTGTTATGACCCCCTCCTCATAACATACCCTCAGGTTAGAGAGGTGACAATTATTATATAGCTTAGAGACATTTGTTGGACAGTGCCATTATTATGGTAAGTATTTACTTACTATTTTATTTTATTCAGCTCAGCTATGAGATGTTTTATTGCGTGCTCTAATATATTTATCATTGTCGTACTACGGGATACTAGACAAACCAACTCGAGTTTTAGTGGACATGGATTTTAGTATTTTATGAAAAATTAGACCCCTCTGAAATTTGGGTTTTTACATATGGTATCAAAGATTAGGTTCAGGATCCCTATATAAATAGTGAGTGAGCGTATTTGTATTTTTTTCAAAATACAAATATATTTTATACATAGACCAAGATCCATAGAGGAGCCAACTAAATAAGTGAAGCAACACATAGGAAAATGTTGGTTTATCAGTTTTGTACACTAAGAAAATGATTATGAGAATTCGAGAATAGTAGGCCCATGAGTAGCTAGAATGTAAAGTGTACAATATGCTTTATAATAAAAAGGAGAATTTCATGTGTTTATGTTTGAACTCTTAGTATTTCATATTATTCGGTTGGGCAGTAGAGCCTTAAAAACTGAGAATGAGTGAAAAGGAAAATGGATTAGGGATTTATATATATACATTAGGTGTAAAAGTGGCATTAGGCCCAGGTTCCAACTCAGACATGGCTTTGGAGGAATTACCATAAAGGAGAAATTTAGAGGAAGAAATATAATTTTGCGCAAAGGATTTGGAAACGACGGTTAAGAAACTACTTTGTACTTAGCCCTAAAGTTAAACTTCTAAAAAGAAGTTGAACAAAATATCGATGTAGAAAAATATTTCTAGAAGAGTTTCCCAGTTTCAAATTAAAAAGTTTACAATTTTTAGAAGTTATCCAGTTTGTAATATTGAGGTTTGTATTAAAATAATTTTTTTGAAAAAATTATACATATTGGTTTTGAAAAAAAATAGTTTTTTTTATAAAGAACAAGTTATGACTCCCTTTAACTTATTGGAATTAGAAGAATTATAAGATAAGTTTTTATGGATCAATAAGTTTGTAAGTAAACATGGTTTGTTAAAGCGACAAGGAATGGTGCAACGAAAGAGGTGTACAAAACATAATTGAACATCATATTTTATGCTGCACTATAAGAAATATGCTCATTCGCAACATTGAAAAAACGCTGTGGTAGCCTTTGACATCGCTTTGATGAACGTTGCCTACCAACAAGTTTTTATAGGTCATGGAAATATCATAATACATACAAAAACGTTGTGGAAAATTGGCATACTATAGCATTTCAAATGGTGTTGTTATTACATTTGTACAGCGTTTTATATTGTTTTAGAAATGTTGTCATCTTCCATTTTCTACAATGTTTTGCCACATATCACAACATTTCTAGAAGTTTACACGTTCTTTATTCTACAGCGTTTTGCCACATATCATAGCATTTTTTGTACATCTATCACAACGTCTATGTGACACCTCACGTCCGTTAATGTCACTCACTAAGGGAATGCATTAAGTTTCGTGAAGCGCTATAGGTAAATAGACATAGAATAATTACAAGACAGATATAAATAAGATAGCAACGGAAATTTTAGAATTTTTTTATTAATCATAAGGCACGGTTACACCATATGTCTGAAGATACATAAACTCAGTACATCATTAAAAATTCTATCTTGTACTTTAAATATCAGAGTGCAATAACAAAGAAAGCATAATCCCCAAACCATAAACCATAGTAGCAAAGATAAAAGCTTGAGCAGTACATCTAGAAGCTCCAAGCAAGACGATAGCAGAATATTGACTAAGCCTGAGAATTCCCTCCCTTGAGAACCTAGGGGGAACGAAAGAAAGAAGGAGAAACAAAATGGGTCAGACATAAATTCTGGCGAGTCTAGTTAATTTTAGCAAGTAAATAAATAAAAGTACCATGATAGGCATATAAAGTGGATAAGAGAGATCACTACATAAATGGCAGGTGTGACAAGGTAGGCATGATTAGGTGTATGTGCCTCACTAATGATTACTCTGCACTATTACTAGTATAACTAAAATGAGATGATCCCTTCCACTCTAAGTTGGTAGACCTAGGGCATACGTCCGAGTGTACCCTAACCACTACCCTAATCAATCGGCTCCCTACCTCGTAGACATCCTGTGCTGGCCCCATAGTAGGAGGTAACACTTCCTAAAAGACAACCCAAGATGTGCACAACCATATCTATTGGTGTCATGGTCGTCTTAGCCCCCTCTGCCCGGCCCATGCACACACATGTCCCCAGTTGGTTTGCGCCACCCACACCATCCTTCTCGTTTAGATCTTTTATAATCAATCAGTAAGCGTGCCACTTCTCCGCCTAGTACGGAGTTCTTTATTTGATACCTATTCCAGGTTACTGACTGAAATGGGTCATGTACAATATGATACATGCTCTCCCCCTTATCTTGTATCCCCACTAGATTTTCCACTGACTATTTATACCCTTTTAGTTATCTTTAATTACATAACCCTATGTCAGTTATGTTTACCCTAAAAGGGTGTCTTTAATTACGTAACTTTATTATTTCCACTGATTATATATACCACTAGTGTCTTTAACTACATAACTTTATCGGGTTAAGTTTGTGGGCCTATGTATACTAATATTATCCACCTATCCAAGATTTACTTAACCCTGCCACTAATCCAAGCATGTTTATTTAATGGTTAAGTTTGTAGGCCTATATATACTAATATTACCCACCTACCCAAGATTTACTTAACCCTACCATTGATCCAAGCATGTTTGTTTATTGGTTAAGTTTGTGGGCTTATATATACTAATATTACCCTCCTACCCAAGATTTACTTAACCCTCCCACTGATCCAAGCATGTTTGTTTAATGGTTGAGTTTATGGGCCTATATATACTAATATTACCCACCTACCCAAGATTTACTTTACCCTCCCACTGATCCAAGAAGGTTTGTTTAATGGTTAAGTAGTCCAATTTATTACCATGTCCATTTATGGTTTATGATAGGCTAGACCTCCTACATTCGGCCTACAACGTGTGGATGCTGGATATGCCGGTCGGGTCCGGGCAGTCTTATTCCACATTTGGGCCTAACTTCGTATCTTAGCCCGATTCGTAATTGCGTACTTAGACCTCCCACATTAGGTTCAACGTTAGTGGCTGCTGGATATGTCAGTCGGGTCCGGGCAGACTTTCACCACGCATGCAACCTAACCTCATGTCATAAATACAATTACAATTCCTAATTGTAATTACTAGAGATTCATTTTTAATTAATTTACCAATTAATTAATCCTTTCCTTTTATAGGTGTCAATACCTATTTTACCCAATAATTTGAATTACATGTCCAAAAATGTTCATATTCAAATTATGCCATTTTTAACCCCCCACCCCCCTGTTCCTTAACTAGCGGCCTCACAAAATTAGCAACATGTCTAGGGTAGACAATAGCCTAGTCATAAACGATCATAGGGAATATAACTAAAATAATCATCTTGGCACAAACATAAATAGCATGATAATAAGGTGAACATACATACTGGCATGGACATGAAATTGTCACCATAACAAGATGAACATAAAACTAGTGAACATAACATGATGTCTCAATAAGCATAGTAAGATCTAAATCAGCAGTTTAGATGTCCCATTTGTTTAGATCTAACATGATAAGACAAGGTGATAGATTAGATCACATGATTTAGATCTAGAGGTTAAAATAGATCTAACATGATAACACAAGATGATAAATTAGATCACATAAAATTGATCTAACATGACAATACAAGTTGATAATATAGATCTGACTAACAGTTTCAGTGTCCACATAAATTAGATCCACTAGTTTAGAAATAGATCTACACAAATCCACATCATAGCATGCCATAGAAGTTACAATTTAGATAAAGATTTAGATCCAATCCTAACCAATTCAAGGTGGCATATGTTCATTGATTTACATAAATGATTAGATCTATTCAATGACATATAATAGATTTATATTAACCACAATATAGTTACAAACCAAGATCCACAATAATAACATAGTAGAATAATCCCAATTGAATTGGATCTAAAGATATAGATAGATCATGACATAGCATAATAATCACAATTGAATTGGATCTAAAGAAATAGATCTATCATGACATAATATTAGACATGATAATAGCATAGATTCATGGTTTGCACATATCTGAATCACAGTCTTTCATAATTTACTTTTATTTATATAAACCTAAAAGCAACTAAAACTCACAACGTTAGGTTTAGAGAATAGAGAGAATGGATCTTGAATTTATAGTTTTGATTTGCAAAGTATATTGTTGTAGAAAATGGTTCCATCTCAGTTCGCACTCCGGCAGCATATGGCTCCCATAGTTTTCAATGAAGAAATAGGAGAATTGAGCACATATTTATAGCTACCGAGCCCTATGAAACTGAGTGCCACCTCAGCCCTAGGGGCGTCGACACCCTGTAGGTGGGTCGTCCCTAGGTCGACACCCCTATAGGGGGTCGAACCCTAGAGCGAGATTTTTGGTGCAATGACGGATTTTTCAAATTCGAATGGTTCTGGATAGAATTCTGACTCGGCTCTGACTCATCTCTAACTCATACATATGTATATAATTTTTCTACACGTATACGAACTTAAAACCCTCATAACTTCCAAATACGGTGTCCGTTTTACGCAAACCACTTGTCTATCTTGAGCAGAATTTCGAGATGGATGTAATGGGTGCAGTCCCTTTCCTCCAATTCTGAACATTAAATTAATTATTATTTAATTTATCCTCTTTTAGTGTCAATACAAATTCAGGGTGTCACATTCTCCCCTACTCAAATGATTTCTTCCCGAAATCTCTAAGTTGAGAAGAATGCATATCCTACCATCCATCATCCGTCTACTCATCCACCAATCTCTGGCATCCATTGTCCTTAAAGATTTCTAATGCTTATATGAATATATCCGAAGGTGTGTGTACATATCCCAACACTAATGCGAAGATCAGGTGGTCTACTGATTCAGTTGACCCCCTTAATGCAATGTATGTTAGTGCCATGAATCCAGTATGTATGCAAATAAACCTATTGTATCATATAAGTTCTATATGTGTGCACACCCATTCGATGCAACATCCATATGCTAGTTCATCCATTTCCATCCATAAAAGAAAATGCACACACATTTGCATATGAGAGCGATTTAGCCGATCTTAGTGCCTAATGTGTGTGTATATGCGTCCACAGGCAAACACTAGCAAACACTTGCATCCACTTGCATCCATTAAACATAACATGTTTCAAACACATGTTTGCATAATAGGATTCCTATCTAAAGGTCGAAAATACGATGGATAAGATATATTCTATTGACAGAAACAAGCACTGATAAAACTTAGAAAAAGAAGTTAAGAACATACCCTCGAAAAGAAAAGGGTACGAAGCACGAATCTTTTCTTTGGTCTCCCAAGTCGCATCTCCTGGGTTATTTCCCCATTGAACCTTTAGCAACTTGATCTCCTTATTGCACAGCTTCTTAACCTCTGACCCAAGAATACGGGTAGGGACTCGTCTTACTGTCGCCTCCAATTCCACTTTGACTTCTTCTAACATACTCGTCTCAACAACTTCCGCCGTGTCATGCAGGCACTTTTGCAGATGAGAGACGTGAAACGCCGGATAGATTTTCTGGGAGCTTTACTCGGTAGGCCATTTGGCCAATCCTCTCGATTATGGGAAATAGTCCCAAATACCTAGGTGCCAACTTCCCCACTAATCCGAAGAGAACCACATTCCTTAAAGGCAATACTTTGATAAAAGCCAAGTCTTCCACTTTGAATTCGATGTCATCCTTCTCTTGTCTGCATAGGGCTTCTGCCTATCTTGAGCTGTCTTCATCCGCCGTCAAATAAGGTCAATCTTTTCGGATGTTTCCCTAACCATATCTGGTCCAAGTAATAATCTTTTTGTAGATTCCCACCAATAAGTTGGCGATCTACAGGGTCGTCCATACAATGCTTCGAAGGGTGCCATGACGATGCTGGCTTGATAGATGTTATTATAGTTAAACTCTATTAAAGGAAGATGCTCTTCGTAAGTCCCTCCAAAGTCTAGGATACACAGCCTTAAAAGATCTTCAAGAATCCTGTTCACCCTCTCCGTCTGTCCGTCGGTTTGAGGATGATAAGCGATGCTCAAACACAACTGTGTACCTAATGCTTCTTACAAGATCCTCCAAAATTCATTGGTAAAGATGGGGTCACGATCGCTCACGATGCTGGAAGGTACTCCATGAAGATGAACTATCTCACGAACATCAATTACTACCAACCATGATGTCATCCTCTTACTCTTAACTAGAATGAAGTGAGCGCTCTTAGTGAATCTATCCACTACCACCCAAATACTAGTGTTTCCTTTCTTCGAACTAGGCAACCCATCTATGAAATCCATGGAGATGCTCTCCCACTTCCAGGGCGGGACCTTTAAAGGATGAAGTAAACAACCAAGCTCCCTTTGCTCAGCTTTGACTTGCTGGCAAATTAGATATTGAGAAACAAAGCTGCTACCTCTTTCTTCATCCCATCCCAAAAGAAAATCCTTTCTTAAGTAGCTCCCCTACTTGCTTACTCAGCTCCCTCCTTTCCCTTGGAGCCATATGGCGCACTGGTAATGCAACTGGCTTTGCATTGTCCCCCAGATATATATGAAAATCGATCTCATGCTTCGGAGGTAAGTTTCGTACCTTATCAAATATGTCAGAATAATCTCGAACCACTGGAACAGATTGCAAATCATTAACAGATGCATCAAGAGACTGTAAGAAACTAAGCATAACAGGCCCTTGGGGGTCACAAGAAACTTCGAGGGTCTTCCCATGACAAGTCAGGAGTCTAACAACCCTCCTCTCATAACCCATAATGGCCCCATACGTGGTAAGCCAATCCATTCCTAGAGTCAACCCATAGCCCATAAACCCGAGCATATATGCATCGCACTCAAACTCGACGCCTAACACAGATATTCTCAGACCCCGACAAATCATAGATAAATGAGCCGAACCACTAATGGGGTTTGAGACAACAACGGGATCCACTACCATACTAGTATTTAAGTGCAGAGATTCAACTATAGAACTGGATATAAACAAATGCGAAGCGCTAGAATAAAAAAGAGTTCTTATAGGAAGATTGGAAGGAGAAACTAAACCTTCCACGGAAACTTTCCTACCTCTATCTCGTGCACTAGCGACGAGAGCATGCGCTTTCCCTCCAGAGGTTCCTGTCCTTTGACTTTGCCCTTGCTTCCTTGGGCACTTCCTAGAATAATGTCCAACCTCTTCACAAACGAAGCAAACATTCTTCCTTTTCCTGCAATCCTGGGCCAAGTGTGAAAGTGTGTACGCGTGTGCTTGCCGAGTATAATACACACAAGGATCGTGTAATATGACAAACAATATTCAAGTATAAAATAATAACTATTCGCAGATAAGTAAATATAGTAAATGCAGTAAAATAGAAAAATCACACCAGGGATTTTTATACTGGTTCGGAGCACCGTCCTACGTCCAGTCCCAGACCTCTCTCTAGATTTTCACTAATCAACAACCTCGCTTCACCCGAAGGAATAGGTTCACAACACTACTTGATTTACGGGCCACAAGCTTACCCACTTGATTTCACGGGCTACAAGCTTACCCACTTGATTTCACGGGCTACAAGCTTACCCACTTGATTTCACGGGCTACAAGCTTACCCACACAGGACAATTACAAGATTTTGACTTTTGAATATGTTCTTGCTTCAACACTGATTAGTCAATAATCGAGTACACCCTTCCTATAATCTTATCCTCAAATGTAATTTTACGTTTGCGAAGATTCGGAAGTGGATTATCGTTGAATCACAAGTGTATTAAATATGCTTGGAGATTCAAACGATAATATAATGATTTTGAGTGCTTTTTGAATGCCAATTAATAACTCAAGATAGATCAGAGAATAGAGAGTGAAATTCGGTGATTTGGATGAATGAATCACGATGTATTTATAGTGATTGAAAAGTTATAATCATTAGTGAAAAGTTGCAATCAAAAGAGATGATTCCTGATGAAGAGAAATTGATGCAACCTTTCATAAAAGAAGATGACTCTTCAAAGATATGCGTTGTTATTCAAAAAGCTGTTGACAGGTAAAATGTGCAGGTAGACAGGTTTTTGACCGTTACCTTTTAAAAGCCGTTGACAGGTTAATTTTTACAGGTAGACAGGTTTCATTTGAAATCCTGTTGACAAGTTAAAAATAACCTGTTGACATGTTTTTGTCAACTTGCTACAGAAAAGAGTTTTCATGAATATTTTTAAAAGCAATGAGAAGTATGATTATTTGAGGATAGATTTTAACATTTATAACTCTAAATAACCAACTTCTAACCTATGAAAAAACATCAATTCTTCTTTTTGTCATCGATTCTTCTTTTTGTCGATCATGAAGTCCTTCTTGTCATTAATCAAAATTAAGCATTGAAAACGTTGACTCAACATTCTCCCCCTTTTTGATTGATTACAATATTGCTTGATATTTCAATCTCCATTGCTATCTCCCCCTGTTTATATGCTCCCCCTGAATTATATAACTAAATCTATGCAAGAAGGAATGTTAGTAACATTTTCTCCCCCTTTGTCATCGACAAAAAGGGTACACAATAGTGAATGAGATTATAGTCGTAACAACATTATGTAGTTAAAACGTAGAACATCACACATAGATTGTAACACATATTACAAACCATACCAGACCAAACATACCAAACTAAGTTATGTAGCATACATATTTAATTAAAACACAGCACTAATTATGTACCAGCGCTGATATAAGTGTTTGAAATTAAAAGCATAACATCACAAAATATAGATAGAAGGAACTACTCGGATGGTCAGTCCGAATCGGTTTCTTCTTCTTCTTCTTCTGTGTCTCCTTCTTCTTCACTTTCTTCCTCGTCTCTGTCTTGTTCTTCCTCTTCCTCATTTCCACCTTCTTCAATATGTGACATTCCACGACCACGACCATGTTGGGTACTTGCTCCAGAACTAGTGCCCTCCTTCAAAGTTGACCATGTAAATGTAGGAGGCATTGGACGTTTTCCCGGATCTTGAGCAAGTGTGGTAGAGGATGAGGCACAAGAAATTGCTTCCCAAATTATACCGAAGAAAGACTTGAGTTTATTAAACCGCTTATCGAGTTTTGTGTCCAAACGATCAAGATTATTATCGGTTCTTTTAAGTCTTGCTTCTAGTAAAAATTGATTTCTTGAAATTTGCTCTTGAAATTCTTTTGTTGACGAAGTAGGTGGAGGAATTCTAACATCTTCCGGTCTTTGCGTAGTAATTTGTGAGGAACAAGCCTCTGGAGGACCTTGGTGTGCATATTGCTCAAAAGGAATAATGTTTAAGTATGGCTCGGGAAGTTTCATTCTCTTCTTTGATGCTTTATTAATACACTTAGGTTTTGAAATTTTGGACTCGGGAGATGGAATTCCGCAATCCATTAGGAGGCGCATAATATATTTGTTGTAAAACGGATGTGGTCGAGAAAGTTTGTTTACCATTGAAATCTCATCAAAAATCATTTCAACCCAATTAACGCTGATATCTCCATAAATAGCATATAATGCCTTAAAATTTTCTTTATAAACGGCATCGAAATTTCAAGTCCTTGGCAACAAGGAATGCGTGATACAGAGATGAAGAATTCTAGCCGGGGGTCTTAAATTGATTCCTTTTGTACTTGACATATGATCTTCAATGAACAAGTGACTAATTTTATCTCTAATTTGAATAGGACGGAAATCACTAGAGAATTTAATACCATTATTTGGAGAATGAAGAACTTGTCCCATTCTATCTTTGGAGATAAAAACATGTTGTCCACAAACTACTGACCATAAACAATCGGACGGGTTATCCGATTTAAATTTCTCTAGGTTGAGATTAGTGTAGAACAACTTAATCATTATATGATTAATTTCTACTTTGTTTTCATCAAAATTAAGGAGATAATCAATATCTGCTCTATTCGCTATATTTTTAACATCATAGAGAAAGAAATCAGAGAACTTTATGAAATATCCTTGATGAATGGTGTAATCCTTCATCTTATTCCATCTTTTCACAGCAATAGGATCCATTAACCAGTGTTTAATGTGTGAATCGATAGGTTGGAGATGTGAGGAAGAAGAAGATGTTTTTGTTTTCTTATGTTTTGGAGCTATTGGAATATGATTTGAATTGAAATTGAAGAGATTAGGGCTGATAGGAATGGGTATTTTGAGTTTAAAGGGAGTTGAGAACGAAATGGTGTGTTGGATTTGATTGTGAACCGACGTTTGTATATATAAAAACAGATTTATTCGTGACCGGTCAATAGGGAATAATTCACATGTTGATAGGTAAAGTTTCTGGTTTGAAATTGAAAATAGAAGTCGGTTGACAGGAGGGAATAGGGCGGTCGACAGGAAATGTTTCTGGTTTGAAAAAAACAATTTAAATATAAACCGGTCGACAGGAAATTCTCTACTGGTCAACCTAATTTTTCTCTGGTTTTAATTTTATGAACAGTGGTCGACAGGTGTAATGCAGGCGGTCGACAGGAAAACTCTCTGGATTGCAATTGAATAAAACAGGTCGACAGGTTATTTTAACCGGTCGATAGGTACTGTATATTTTTTTCTCACTTCTCTTGTTTATATATTCGAACTCTATTAAAACTTTATTATAAATTATAATTAATTATGAGGAATAAAACATAAATACAACAAATAAAACAATATAAATGATCTCCTAGAATTCTCGGAGGAGATCTAAATCTAGGTGGAGAAGGTGCCACAGCAGGTTGAGGAATATCTTCAATAATGAATGAGTCAGTGTCATTATTTGTGATGGTAGGATTATTAGTGACTATATTTTCTTCGTCAACTGATATATTATGAGATGGCTTATAGAATTCGTCAAAAGATACATGAAGTGATTCTTCAATAGTTTTAGTTCCCTTATTGAATATACGATAGGCCTTGCTTCGTTCCGAATATCCGACAAATATACCATTATCGGATTTTGGATCAAATTTTCCCAGATGGTCTTTCGTATTTAAAATAAAACATTTAGAACCGAAAACTTTGAAGTACGAGATATTTGGCTTTTTCTGATTAAATAGCTCATAAGATGTATTTTTCGTAAGAGGTCGAATAGATACACGATTCAAAACATAACACGCAGTTGCAACAGCTTCTGCCCAAAAATGTTTTAGTAAAGTGGATCCATTTAATAATGCTCGTGCACATTCTTGTAAAGTACGATTTTTCCGTTCTACAACTCATTTTGTTGTGGAGTTCGAGGAAACGAAAAATTATGATTGATACCTTTCTTTGTACAAAAATGTTCAAATTCATTATTTTCGAACTCTCCGCCATGATCACTTCTTATATTCTTAACCTTAAGTCCTTTTGACTTTTGAATTTTCTTGATGAAGGATTTGAAATGATTAAACGTGTCACTTTTATTTTTCAAGAAAATTACCCATGTATAACGAGAATAATCATCAACAATTACAAACACATACCGACTATGATTTATTGACTGAACCTGTGTTGGTCCGAATAAATCCATATGTAATAACTCAAGTGGTTGTAATGTTGATATGACTTTCTTGGATTTGAAAGATGATTTAGTCAATTTTCCTAGTTGACATGCATCATAAATATTATTAACCGTAAAGCTCATTTTGGGTAGTCCTTTAACTAGATCATTTTTGGCTAGCTTGTCAATAGTTCTGAAGTTTATGTGACAGAAACGTTTATGCCATAGCCATGGATCATTATCATTTGCTACAAGACACATATCTAAATTATGATTGATGTTCATATTCAGAATATAGATATTTTTGTCTCTATAACCTTCAGAAACTAGATTTCGATCTTTATCTAAAATACTACATTTATTATCCGAAAAAGAAATGATAAAACCTTTGTCACACAGTTGACTAATACTTAGTAAATTATGTTTCAAGTTTTTAACTAGCATGACATTAGTAATAAGAGGTAAGTTAGATGTACCGTAATTGCTCACATCGCCTTTGCCGATGATATAGCCTTTTGAATTATCTCCAAAAGTGGCAAAGCCACCATCTAAATAAGTGATATTTGTTAATAAGCTCTTGTCTCCAGTCATATGCTTCGAGCAACCACTGTCCAGTATCCACTTTCCTCTTTTCTTAAGTGGGACCTGAAAAAAATAGAATTAAGATCATGGTACCCACTTTTTATAGGGTCCTAAGAGTCAGGTCTTAGGAGTCCAAACCCATACGGGTCCGGTATCCCCTTTATATAAATAATTGGAATTATGATGCACAGAATTCAAAAAAAATTGAATGTACTTGTTCCTAATTAAATTGTTATTTGTTTTAGGAACCCATATTTTAATATTCTTGATATTTTTCTTTTGAAATTTCACAACTGATTTTGGTTTGGAATATAATAAACTAAGATTTTTCTTAGCTTTAGTTTCTTGCACCTTTTTCTTTCTTTTATTACCAAGATGTTTCTTGGTATCTTGTTTCTTATACCCCAAACCATGTTTATTTGTAGCAGACTGTGAACTTTCAATAATCTTTGTCAAATTTTCTCGACCTTTTGTTGAAGTTAGAAACATTTTGAGTAATGTCATCTAACTTAGTTTGTAAGCTAGCTTTTTCTAGGTCTAGAATTTTGACTTTTGCCTTAAGCCCATGATTTTCAGCAGTAAGAGCATCATTTTTCTCTTTTTGAGTTTCAATTTCTTGACTCAAAAGAGTTAATTGAGAATTAACATTAGATGATAACTCTTGAAATTTTTCAAGTTCCTCCTCTAATATTTTCTTCTCGTCTTTTAGCATATCACGCTCCAACTCTGCTTTACATAAGTCTTCTTGAGCTTGTTTGAATTGTCGTTTCATATCTTTGAATTTATATATCAATTTAGCATTTATATCAAGAACTTCTTAGAAAGAAGGAATTTGTACCTCATCTTTTTTTGCCATAAAACATACATTTGCTTGTTCATCGTCTGAGTCACTTTCACTATCAGACGAAGATGAGTCTGAATCATCCCATGTTACTGAGAATGCTCGTTTCTTTGACTTGTCCTTCTTGTGTTTGAATTTTTCATTTTCTGTCTTCTTCTTTTGCTCCGAACAATCCTTTTGCATATGTCCCTTCTTGTGACAGTTGAAGCATTCAACATTTGATGAAGATGGTTTATTTGATCCGAATTTTTTTTCTGTTGTAACGACTAGCCTTTCGTTGCTTTAAGAATTTCTTGAATCCTTTTGCAATGAATGCTAGATCTTCATCTTCGGAATCTGAGATGTCTTCATCCTTTTCGGCATGAAATGCTACGTTTTTCTTTTCTTCTTTTTGTTCTTTTCTAGCCTGCAAATTTGCTTCATAAGACATTAAATTTCCTATCAATTCATCTGGCTTCATGACAGAAAGGCCATTAGCTTCTTCAATCGCTAATACTTTTCCGTCCCATTCACTAGTCAGAGAATGTAGGACTGTCAAAACTACATGAAAATCAGTATATTTTTTTCCTAATCCGATAAGTGTGTAAAGACCCATAAATTCCCGCTCTTTGGATCGACCATAAACCACACAAGTCTGACCCAAAAGGTTGGAAATCCATGAATACTTTAACTTTGGAAATACAACACATTCGAACACAACAGTAGACTTTTATAAACATCACAATAATGTTACATCAGAGTACAGAATATCAGAGTACATTGAATAAAATTACACCGGAAGATAAATTACAATATTATAATACATTGCAGCGGAAACAATAAAATAGATACAGCAGAAGACAACTATGCTCTGGACACAGCTTTAAGCTTCAATCCAGAATCCTGCTCGAGATAAGGACCTGTAGACAAACTACTCGACTGCCCGTGTGGAAAGAGGGCACCCGAGTTTGCGAAGGTGGAAACAAACAACGGGTCAGTCATGGGACTGGTGTGGGAATTCTTAACTAATTTAACTAATAGTAATAAAGCAAATCCAAGGACCACGCTGCTAACGCGGAACAGGTTTACTCCAACGGATTGCCACGCATAACTTAAAGTAAATCGTTAAATAACGCAATGCTTTTTAGAAAACTGAAACCATCATAAGACCCAAGTCCCATCACACTATGCAACGCAAACCAGAGGATAGGGTTTTACCTTATAATGGTCAAAAATGCTTGATACGATAAAAACGAATTTGATATTATTATTAGTGTATATAAGTTTCAAAAACAGTTCAATCATAATGTATCAATCCTAGGACACATAGATACCATAATACTATGCTTCCATACTAGTAATACAATCAAATCTGCATGAGGTCGTATTGGAAATTGGGTTTCCATCATGAGTCAAGGCTAGGGAGGAGCTCCTTACCGATTCGAGACACTCTAGCTAATGTCTCAGGATTCCCCGCAGTTAACCCTTGGATCCTGCAGGGCCGGTCCATCATACGAGTTGCGGATTAGTTATTCCTGCACACACGTTTCCCGGTCCTATAGGACCTATCATCCGAGGAGCCTCATTCCATCATCCACATAAGTAAAATGCCGGGTCGTTTTAAAGCCCAAACACCACTTCTAGCTAGAAAGAAATGTGTTGCTCTCCCTGCGTTCCCTTCTCCCGTTTTAGACTCCGCCGGTGTGTGAGGCTCGCGAAGTCACGTTATACACAAAGCTATGCCT
This sequence comes from Allium sativum, assembly GCA_030737875.1. Lineage (NCBI taxonomy): Eukaryota > Viridiplantae > Streptophyta > Magnoliopsida > Asparagales > Amaryllidaceae > Allium > Allium sativum. The sequence goes on from CM060915.1 coordinate 134,803,140, forward strand.
AAACAGGCTATGCTTTGATCATCCCACAAGGCCTGCTTTTCAACAAAGCCTTGATCATATGCATCTTAAAATGCCACATCGTCACTCCATATCACACTACCAATCCTTTTGCCGAAATATATGAAAGGGTGTTAAGCAAGAGAATAAATTCTCCGCCACCAAACATTCATACATTCGACAGAAAATCAATAAATACAATAGAAAGGAGTACAATGTCAGACGCACATTCCATTTATAAGCAATGCTTTGGGTCTGAGCGAAAGCCAAATCCGTACTAATCAACACTACGTCCGTACGGCCTCCACTGTAGCCCCCTCAAGGTAGCTACTCCAATCACGGGCATCAGCAGTTGTCGTCCATTCGATGTGAAGATCGTCGGTCTTCAATCACCGTCTTCAACTCTTCGACTTTCATTCGTCGTATGATCATTTGAAATGAGCTTGAACTCGGACTTTTCAAATGATCCTCGCATATATATATATATATATATATTTAAAAATCATTTCATATCGTTGATATTAATTTATAACGATCAACCTTTATTTTTATTTATATAAAAATAAATAAATTCCATTTAATGACGCTCCAAGTCAAAAGGCGACCTTGGCGCTGTTTTCACCCAAATTTGTTTTACACATTTCTCTAAATCTAACGATTGGATTTTAACATAATTTATAACGTTGGAAAGATCTTCCCAAGGCGAACCTAACGGTTATAGATTTGGGAAAATCCGACGGTCGGATATTTCGGTATAATCAACTAAAAGTACGATTCTAAAATGTGAACTACCCTGCTCAATTCATTTACTTTTAATTTATGTATATATATATATATATATAATTTACATAAATATAATACCTCCGTCCATTTCATTATTGTGATTATCATAACAAGTAAAGAGCACTTGGTTTCATACATTTTGATATATAACATAACACACAATAATGTTTACTTTAATTTTCAAAATATTCATTTTGAAATTATTCCTCTTTTTATATTCATTATAAATTGGATAAAATAAATCGATAAACTCGTTTGGGTAAAAAATATAGTGTCACTATTTTAAAACGGATTTAATAGCCCAATTCAATATCCAATCCCTTTATATTTTTATAATGGGCTAGACCCCTCACATTAAGCCTACAACTTGTGAATGTTGGATGTGCCGGTCGGTTCCGGGTAGACTTATCCCACAAGTTGGGCTTAACCTCGTGTCATGGCCCATTTCGTATTTTGCACTTGGACCTCTCACATTAGGTTCAACATTTGTTGCTGCTGGATATGCCGGTCGGGTCCGGGCAGGCTTCTACCACAAATGTAACCTAACCTCTTGTCCAAGCACAATTATAATTTTTTTTTTCAAAACATGTCATTATTTGAAATTATCCTTTCCATTAAAGAATCTTAATTTTAAGGTATTCTTTATTTCAAAATCTCTTGATTTCAAGTATCTAATATAAATTGTAACTTTCCCTATTTTTATGATTTTCTAATAAAAATCTTTTCAAGATGTATAATTTTAAAACCATATCTTTTTACTTTAATATATTGACGCCAAAGATGTAATCTTTCTAAACCAACGTCAATTAATTTCATTAATTGGATATTAAATAAAAACATTCCTTTATTTCAAAATTGATAACATTTTGAAACCAAAATCTTCTTAATTTAACACATTGACAATTTACAAGGTAATCTCTTTAAATTCTAACTTTGTCTACTATCATAAATGACATACTTTTATATTGGCATAGTTGACATAAAAAAAATGGAATTCTATTTACAGTGCAAATTCTTTCTTCTAATTACATATAAAAATGTAGTTTTTTTATTTATGCGGTATAAATTATACTTTTGTTTACATATAAAAATGTGATCTTTATTACAATGCAAGTTCATACCTTAATTACATATAAAAATGTAATTTTTATCATGCGATGTAAATTCATATATAAATTACATATAAAAATGTAATTTTTATCATATAGTGTAAATTCACATTTTAAAGGGATGTAACTTTTAATTTACCATTCTCATTCATATCTAAATCACTTGTAAAAATTTAATTTTTATCATACAGTGTAAATTCACATTTTAAAAATGCAATTTTTCATTTCATTCTTTATTTACATAGGAAAATATAAATTCCTATGAAATCTTTATTTACATTGAAAAATGTAATTTTAAATACCTTGCTTTGATTACATATAAAATGTAATCATCCATTTACATTCATTTGTTACCTTATAGAAAAGTGAAATCTTTTCTATTCTTTGACTACATTAAATAAAATGTATTCTTTTCTACTCTTTGACCAAAATGTAAATTTTGGTTTTCATTCTTTTTCTTCACCAAAATGGAAATTTTGGGTTTTTCCTTTTCCCTTTACATTTTATTTTCATCCAACATAACACTTTTATTTCCCTACCTCTTTCTTATGAATTCTAGTGACAAATAGATATATATTTTATTTGTTAATCTTTTCTATATGTACTAGTAACTTATAACAGAATATTTTATCTGTAAACATTTTCTATGTAAACTAAACAAAATAAAATGATAATGTTATTTCCTAACAAATCTCTAATTAACCAAAAATGATATTTTGTTTTCAACCATTTCATCTTAATCAAACATGAGATATTGGGTTCAATAAAACAAATATGATATATTTGTTTTTCAACTATATTATCTTAACAACCATGAGGTATTTATTTTAAATCAAAACAACCATGATATAATTGTTTACACAGATTTATAATAACAAATGACATATTTCTAACATAAAGGGATTTTTTTTCGTTAAATCACTTCTAACATTTCAACAAAACAAATAAAAAAAATTAACTTTGTTTGTCGTCAATGCTTTTTAATGAAAACAACAATATTACTGTAATGACCCGGATCCTTATGGGTTAATTTTTGAATATTTAATATTTAATTTAAATATTGGTTTGGTAATATAAGGGAATTTTTATATTTGAGTTATCGATTTAATAATCAATTTCGATTTAATATCGAATATATTAAAATAATAGAATACGAAAATGGATTTAGATGAATTCAAAATTTAATTTGAATTAAATAAAGTTCAAATAATTAATGGGAAATTTTATTTGAATTTATAACGATAATAATATTAATTTATTTTCGAAGAAATTTATTTGGTTTGAAATTTAATTTATATCAATTTAAATTAATATCTGTTCCGGATGATCGAACTGGACTTCGATACTTATCCCAGTGGATACAGAATGGTGGTTTAACCCTAGAAAGGACAGTTGTTGGGTTTAGAAAGGGGTTCGCAGTCAAGGAGTATTTTAATTTAAGGACACGAGTTTTAAAATAAAAATATAATATCCTAGTTGTGGACAGAAACAAAACACAAGAGGCAAAATAAATAAACCTCGTTGGCTCCTTTCCTTACCACATAACAAAAGAAACCATGGCCTTCCTTTTATCCATGAAATCCCTCTTTATAAATCGCGATATGCTTTTGCTTCTTCAATCCCGTTCAACAGAAAGAAAATGGCCACTTCAGATCAAAGTTAAATCGCGGCCTCTCTCCTTTCTATTCTCCTCAACAAATGAAATATGCTCCTTTCCTCAATCAAAAATCAAGGCCTTCGCGCTCTATTCAAGGACCAGCAGGCGCTCGCGATTTTTGGAGTTGGATTTACCGAGGGTTGCGAGGGTTCAAGCGTTGATTTATGTGGTCTTCGATATGCAAATCGATGGTTTCCAGTAAGAGGGGTGCGACAAGGCTTCTCATGATCGAACTCGAGCTGTCAGTTTAGGGATTCAAGCAGGATGCGACTGTGGTGAAGGTTAACAACTCATACCAGTTTTAGTGGGATTTTTGATGAACTCGATGACATGGGGGTGACCAGAATGCTTGTTCAAAGTCGCTGAAGGTCTTTGCGGTTTCTCGATCTAAGTTTTGGAGTGATCGATGCGTTCTCGGTTTTGGGTATGGTGCAGCTTCCTGAAGTCGATTTGAAGTAAGGATAAGGGTTGGCACTTCGTGATTTTCGAAGACGCAATGGTCAAAAGGGAGAGCGAGGTGTAATGACAGAGAGAAGGGTTCAGACGTGAATTCTTTTGGTTTATAAGGGGAAGAAAAAATGGGAGAAACCTATTAGTAAGGTAATTATATTTTTTATTTTAAGCTGCTAATTTTATTTTAATTAGAATAAAACTTGTAAAAACAATTTAAATCCTACATAGGAAATCAGATTTTTAAACACCATCAGAAGCATTGGATTCGTAAGAACATAGGCTATGTTTTCGAGATGGTTTGGAATTTTGCAGAGTCGGCTGAGGATTTAGAAAATTCAAACTGTGGATATTCGACGAAATAATAAACCCTGGTGAGTAAACCTCACTCACCACTTATTTAGAAATTATTTTTATATCATTAAAAATAATTGTCTGTGCTTGTTTGAATGTTGTCTGATGGTTTTAAAATATATATTAGTTATTTAGGACTATTATATATATATTGGGTTGATTGATTGGTTGGATTCCCGCAGTCTCATTAGCGGATGCCCGCAGTTTCATAGCGGATGATTACCCTATACGCCCCACGCTATGATTAGTGGATGACCTTCTATACCGCGATATCCTGCCTTGAAGTAGGATGGGTATTACTATGTTGACTAACGTCTGTGGATGCAGGAAAACAGGTTGGAGGAATCCAACTGGATTCCTCAAAAATATATTATCTGTTGTTGTTTGTTTGATTTCATATATATTCATATATGATGTGTTAAAAATCAGATGATTGAAAATTGGTTGATTTGGCTGTTTAAAATATCCCTGGGGCTCGAATATTGATTTATAAAAATATCGAAAAGGGTATTTGAAATTTAAAAGGGGAATTCTATTTTTATAAATAGAATTTGAATTTTAAATGAACTATAGAAAACATTAACTTGTTTTGAATATATATGAACGAGTATTGAATTTATAAACTCTGTTTATAAATGTAAAGGTGGGTTTTGAATCGAATTTATAAACTTTGTTTATAAATGAAAATATTGGATTTGAATCGAATTTATAAACTTTGTTTATAAATGAAAATATGGGATTTGAATCGAATTTATAAACTTTGTTTATAAATGAAAATATGGGATTTGAATTGTATTTATAAACTTTGTTTATAAATGAAAATATGGGATTTGAATTGAAGTTATAAACGTTGTTTATAAATAATGCCGAGAATTCAAATGGACTTTGAATATAAGGAATTGAAATAGAGATTTGGATAATAGAATTCAAATGGACTTTAACTATAGATTTGAATATAGAAATTCAAATGGACTTTAACTATAGATTTGAATATAGAAATTCAAATGGATTTTAACTATAGATTTGAATATAGAAATTCAAATGGACTTTAACTATAGATTTGAATATAGAAATTCAAATGGACTTTAACTATAGATTTGAATATAGAAATTCAAATGGACTTTAACTATAGATTTGAATATAGAAATTCAAATGGACTTTAACTATAGATTTGAATATAGAATTCAAATGGACTTTAACTATAGATTTGAATATAGAAATTCAAATGGACTTTAAACTATAGATTTGAATATAGAAATTCAAATGGACTCTAAATGATTTAAATATAGGGATGCAAATAGAATTCAAATGAAGTTTAAATAAATAGAATTCAAATGGACTTTAACTATAGATTTGAATATAGAAATTCAAATGGACTTTAAACTATAGATTTGAATATAGAAATTCAAATGGACTCTAAACGATTTAAATATAGGGATGCAAATAGAATTCAAATGAAGTTTAAATAAATAGAATTCAAATGAAGTTTAAATAAAAAGAATTCAAATAGAATTGAATTGGAATTTGAATAAGAAGTCGATAAGGAAACGAGAGTATGAGTATAATTAGGATTTGTTAATATGCAGTTAAAATATATTTGAACATGTCATGTTCAAATATGAAGGTGAAATAGACTGAAAAGTTAATTAACAGATTTAATTAACAAATTGAGTTAAAACGATTGGTATAGTTAAAATAGATTGGACAGGTATAGACATACAGGAGACATGTATGGAATAAAGTATAGAAGTGAAATAAATAGAATGTCCGACAAAAAGGTACGTATTTAAATTCATATATGAGATTTTATGCGCCGTATCGGCAAGCCGCTTGGCTTTTTCTTTTTCTTTTTGAGATGAGAAGGACCGGGAAAGCTATTTGAAATTTCCCGATGCTCCCGGTACAAAGGAGGTTATGGCGAATTTTTCCGGGAATTTAAGGAGATAGAATATTTTTAAGATAATTTGATAGTTAGAAATCAACGTATCGATATATATAGAAGTCGATAAGAAAACGAACTTAGAAATAGAATAGTATAATCAAAAAGGAAGTATAAGAATAAAATCTAGTAAGAATAGAAAGAAAAAGTGTATATGTGTTTAAAGGTGAATAATCAGTTGTATGGTATTGATTATTCGAGTAAGTAGTCTCGTCTATTTTGACGTTAAATGTTATTCAGTCAAGGTCTGAGAGGTAATTATACCCCAACTTGGTTGATTTCATGATATACCGATAAGTAGCAAGATTCAGGCTCGAAGATCAATGTGGAATAAGAATTAGTTAAATACTGTATTTGGGTTGTCGTAACGATGTTTTACACAACATCTGTTTTAACCCAAATATGTGCAAAACTTGGAAATAGAATAATGAACGTTTCCTAAGTATAGAAATAAACGAGATTGGAAAAGAGATAAGTAATTGAAATATTTTCCAATTATAAATAACATATATTTTCTAAAGTTTAGAAAATAAATGAAGGCGATATATGGAAATGTTTTCCAAATAACGTAAAAGGCCAATATGGTTATTGAAAATATTTGGTTAACAAATATTGATAAAGAAATAGAGAAGAGATTTAATTAATGGAATATTAATTAAGGGCTTAGTGATTGTTTGATAATTGGATGAACACTTGTTTTCTTCGATAGTTAAATCATCGACTATCGAAACACTTGTTTTTGTTCGATAGTTAAATCACAGACTATCGGAGTTTTGACCATCGTTGTCAATATGGAGAGACCGGTTGGATTATTATCCGAAGAACCACTCCGTATTGGCAGTAGCGTGCGAATCAGATTATATAAAGATAATCGAAGACGGAGTAGAGTGCAAGGACTTTTTCTATTAATAGAAATAGTGCCTTCAGTTCATCCTGTTCCTGGGTGACTTGTATGGATGAATGTCTGACAGAGTATTTCCAGACGATCACGTACATTGATTTCTTCAACCGTACCAAGAGTGGAAGCGGAGAAGGAAACTTCTTTTAGCTAACACGTAATGTACTGTTGAGGACGTAAATCGGTGATTTGATGGATTTGACAATGTGGCATTCGAAGTGAATCTGGTGTGATGATAAAGCGTAGCTTCTAGCCTCATCAACCGGTAAATGACAGAAATCGGGCAAGCAGCATGGCTATGTAGGTCGCACCTATTAGGGTGTATAATCACCTGATCTAGAGTTTCATTTACTTCTAAAAATCTATTGTCGATGCTGTCCCATTCGGGAAACGGTTGCTGATCCCAATCGTTGGTGATATACATTCGATACACTCAAGCGAAATGAGTGGTCGGTCATGTGTGGCTGAGTTGCAAGATGTTCTTGTTGAACTCGGTGTATTCTCCTCTAGAGATATACCAGCGGAAGGTGGTTCCATACCTTGTCATAGTTGGAAAACCAAATACCCAATACGTGCTTGCGGTTTTGAGTGTATATTATATATGTGGAACGTGAGATGCAAACGTTCCACTAGATTGTTATTTACTTGATTTAGACACTATTATAATATCAAAAGAGTTTTGATATAAAGATAAGTCAAGTGTTTGGATTTTCATAAGGGAAAAACCCGTTCCGTGTTATACGGCGTGGTCTTATGAGATATCATTTAGTTTTTCTGAAACTGTTTTAAACTGTTTACTCATACCAGTCCCATGACTGACCCAGAGTTTATTTGTTTTGTTCTACCTAAACTCTTGGGTGCCTAAATTTGTACGGGCAGTCAAGTAGTTCAGGATTTTTCAGATATATCTAAGGGAGCTTGGAGCAGGAGGCTTCAGCGTTATCTAGTTATAGTGCTGTTCCGTTGTATTGTAAGTGTTGTACTCTGATTAGTGTATGTTATACAGTTAAGATTTTGTATTTCAAAGATATGATATATTATATTTTGTTCCGCTGCGATGTGAGATTCTGTGTTGTTATTTCTGTTCTTCTTCTATCTCTTTCCTCTTAAAAAAAATGTTCCGTATTTTCGTGATATTTGGGTTGGACGTATGATGTATATAGTCAACTCTGATGTTACGGAAATCTGGGTCATTACACTTGGTATCAGAGCTTAGGTTGAGCGAATACCTAGGCTTGTTGGAATGTGCTCATTATAGATAGGATCAGTAGTATCCTAGAATGAGTTTAGTGTATATATATATGAGAGAGCGTATTTGTTATTTGATATAAAAACTGTTTTATATTGTGTTGACTAGTCTGTTGAGTGGATTATAAATTTTGGTCGAATCGTGGGACGCCACGATGTCGATAGGAGTTTATAAACACTTGAACAGAAGATTGGACACGATATTGTTTTTAAATAGTTAAGTTGATTGTTAGGATTATAATCGAATTAGATTATAAAACAGAAATAGTTATATATATAACCAATGGAATTTGTATATGAAATCAAATATACAAATGTGATAAATTGAAATTGAATTCCAACCAGAATTCAGAATATAAAATCCTGGGAAGTTGGAAAAAGTATATTAAAAGAATATAGCTTTATTTTGGAAGGATTTTTGAATAAAAATCATTTGAATGGATTTTGAAAGAAATATAGCACTGAACTCATTCAGTGGCTGGAAAATAATTCTGATGATGGTCGCAACATCATCAGTGTTCATTTTCGAGTTTCTAAGTGATGAATTGCTGCCTTAGAAAAGTTTTGATGGAAATTTGTTTGAAAGGAAACAAGTTGTTTGAAAATTCAAATGTTTTTGAATTTGGGATAGTTATAAATATATGTATATATTTATATTACTTCAGAGGAATTTTGAAATGGGAATTGAAATATAAATTTCAAATAGAAGTGAAATGGGAATTGAAATATAGATTTCAAATAGAAGTAAAATAAAGGAATTTGAATATATATATAATTCAAATAAATGAAAATGTAGAATTTGAATTCAAAGGAATTCAAATGAGTTTGAATAAAGAAAATTCAAATAGAAATTGTATAAGAAAAATTGAAATGGAATTTGAATTCAATGGAATTCAAATGGATTTGAATAAAGAAAAATCAAATAGAGATTTGAATATTAGAATTCAAATGGAATTTGGTTAAATAGAATTTCAAAGAGAATATAAAGTGGAGGTTGAATATTAGAATTCAAAGAAAATATAAAGTTTGAAATAGAATTTTAAATAAAAAGAGTTTAAATAGAATTTGAATTCAAAGTGAAATTAAATAGAATTTGAATTCAAAGAAGTTAAAATAGAATTTAAATTCAAAGGATTTCAAATAGGAATTTGAATAAGGAATTTAAATAGAAAATGAATAAAGGATTTCAAATGGAATTTGAATAAGGGACTTGAAATGAGTTTTGAATGAAGGATTTCAAATAGAAATTTAAGATAAGAAATTCAAATTGAATTTGAAGATAAGGATTTGAAATAGAATTTGAATAGAAGAAAATTCAAATAGAAATTGAGTAGAAGGAAATAATATAGAGTTTGAATAAAGAAATTCAAATGGAATTTGAATATTGCAAATGTAGAGGACTTGAATATTTGAAGAGAAATAGATCGGGAATATTATGTTGAAATGGATTTGATATATATTAAAAATATATCAGAATGGAGTTGAATTTAGTATAAGCAAAGTTAAAACGTTTATATTTATAAATATAATTAAAACGAGCTCGTCGTAGCGCGGCAGTTCGTAAATTGGCGATTCGAACTTCAATTTAGTATACAGAACTCAGTTGAAGTCGGAATTCTTTGAAACAAAAATCGTCGGGACCGGTTGAACGATAGTTTTATAATGAAAGAGAAAAATCTGGATTTCGTCGTATAGATTTTGAGTTATGTCAAAATCAAATTTTTAGAAAAGCAGCGCCAGAACCATTATAAAACCATAACGGTTTAATGAAATAAATAAAAGGATTTTTAGGAAATAAAAGGATTATTGGCATTAGAAAAATCCAGACTGGAGATATAAAATAAATATGAACCTCAGTGAAGTAAGTGAAATGATTTTTAAGACAAAAATCATATTTTAAATGGTTAAATAGAATTAACTAAATTGGAGAATAATTAGTTAAAAGAAATTTGAATCGAAATTGAGTTTTTGGATAAGTGAAAGAGATTGAGAGTTTGTATTCGAAATCGAATATATAACTCGAGTTGAAATATAATTAGATTAGTTATAATTAAGTTGACATATATTTGAACAAGTTATATTCAAATAAAAGGGTGAACTAGGCAAAACGGTTAATTAGCAACTAGTTAATGGGAATTTGAATGATTGAAATTAAATTTAACTTAGGTAAGTTAAATAGATCGAAATGAATTAATTGAGTAAAATCAATGTGAATGAAATATGAATTGGGTGTGAATAAAGGAAACACCAAAAGAGTTAAAAAGAAAAATATATTTGTAAAGTAAATATAAGGGAAATATATTTGTAACACAAATACAAAGGGAGTTATGTGCAAACAAATAGAAGGAGAAATATTTGTAAAAACATTTACAAATAGAATTTAGAAGGAAATATTTGTAAAAACAGTTACAAATAGATTAAATGGAAATATTTATTTATAGATAATAAATAGAATGTTATAGATGAGATATTTATTTGTTAAATAAATAGAATTTAATCAAAGGAATATTTAGAAGGTGAATAGAAAATGGAAACCTGTTTTTAACAGATAAATAGAAAAGATTAATTTATAAATAACAGTTTATAAATTAAAGTAAATATTTCTCATTCGATAAATGGAATATATAAGTCTGAACTTATATAGAGAAGAGATATTGGTTTTTGACATCAATAGTTTTAAATAGAAGAGGTACACAACACTTGTGTAAGTGAAGTAATGTTATTAAAGAGAACATTTATAAAGTGAAGAACCGTTACTAAAAGTAAATCTTTATAAATGAATAAACGTTATCCAATAGGAGTTATTCGAATAGGAGAAGTCGATTAGAGTTAGAATAAATCGATTAGAATAAGAATTAACCAGTTAGAGTTAATCAGTTAGGGTTAATCCATAGAGTTAATTGAATATTAGTTATTCAATTAGAATTTATCGAATATTTGTTATACAAATTAAGAGTTAACTAGATAAAGTTAATTGAACATAGTTAATCGAATTAGGATTTAATTAAATGTTAGTTATTCAATTAAAGTTGATCGAATATAGTTATTGAGATAGAGTTAGTCAAACATAGTTACTCAGGATAAGTCGCCATTTTGTACGACTGCTAGCGTAATTCGCAGGGCTGCAGATAGCCTAGGGCGGTCGGATGTTTCCTGAGGGAATCAGGCGTAACCATTGTGATCGCTGCGATCTAGAGTCAAGCGATTGGAGTTAAATCGAATATAGTTTATTCGAAAGGAATTATCGATTATTAGTTAATCGAAGGAGTTATCGAATATAGTTTATTCGAAAGAAGTTATCGAATTATTAGTTAATTGAAGGAGTTATCAATTATTTATTAATCGAAATGAGTTATCGATTATAGTTTAATTGAAAAGAGTTATCAATTAGTTTAATCGAAGTGAGTTATAGAATATTGGTTATTCGAAGGAGTTATCGAATTTAGTTATTTGATGGAGTTAATCTGTAACAACCCGTATTTTCAATAACCTGTAATAACGTAAATCGAGGCAGAATTTAATTTATAAATCTGAATCAAGGGAAACGGGCTATGCCATTGCGTTCGTCTCGGAAAAATACGCGAAATAGAGTCCGAGTTTTCGAAAATCGGAGTCCGTATGACCCAATTAAGGCCCAACGAAGTTTTCAGAAAAATTCAAAGTGAAAACAGATTTCAAATTCAAGTTTGAATTTGGGAATCTAGGGCAGCAGGCGCAGGCGGGAAAATTCCCGCCAAGATACCCAAGTCGACAGCCCTGTCGACTTGGGAGTCGACTTGGTTGGACCCAAGTCGACAGCCCTGTCGACTTGGGAGTCGACTTGGTTGGACCCAAGTCGACAGCCCTGTCGACTTGGCTGTCGACTTGGTCCAGCTGGGCTGTTTAGCCTGGTGCACCATTTTGAGATTGTGTTGAGCTTGGGGGCCAGATTCGGTTTTGAGGGCTGAGATTGGAACTAGGGTTTAATCCTAAGGCTAGAACTAGTCCTAATCTCTATAAATAAGGCCCTAACCTAACCCTAAATCATCATTATTCATTCAAGTAACTAAACTATGGCAAAATCAATCCTCTCATGGCCTCCACTCTCTTCATAAAATTCCTAAAATAATTTTTTATGAGATTTTCCATGCATACAAGTGTTTTCAAGCTTGTATGAGCATCATTAGCTTGCATTCAAGTCAAGTTTCTACATTTGCATCATAAAGCAAGGGTTTTGATCATTTTGGCTTAAGGGTTTTCAATTAAAGCTTGCATTTTGGGTTTAATTGGTTGCATAAGGGCTTTGTCATATTTCCTAAGCATTGTAAGCCCTATTCTACTTTCATACTTAAACTCTAAAGTTAAATGTATGATATGCAAGTTTATATGCAAGTTTACTATGCTATGATATGCAAGTTTATCGTGTTGTGATATGCAAGTTTATATGCAAGTTTGCTATGCTATGATATGCAAGTTTATGCAAGTTTATATGCAAGTATGCCATGTTATGATATGCAAGTTCATCATGTTATGATATGCAAGTTCATCATGTTATGTTATGCAAGTATGCCATGTTATGATATGCAAGTTCATCATGTTATGATATGCAAGTTCATCATGTTATGTTATGCAAGTATGCCATGTTATGATATGCAAGTTCATCATGTTATGCTATGCAAGTTTGCCATGTCATGATATGCAAGTTTATCGTGTTATGTTATGCAAGTTTAATATGCAAGTTTGCCATGTGATATGCAAGTTATGTTATGCAAGTTTGGGTTGAACATTTTGTTCATGCTATCATGTTATGCAAGCTTATCTTGGGTTTATGAACATAAAGCTTCAAGCTTTATGCTAAAGGTTGCATGTGAGGCTAGATGCGAACTTATGGCCATTTTTACATGTCATTTATCACCATGTATCACCAATATGCTAAGTTTGGTTTTATGCATGCTTTTGAGGCCTAAAAATGTAATATGCAAGAATATGAACATATGTACGTTTCATATGCCACCATGTTGAACTTGTGGCTTCAACACCTTTATGTCGTGATTATGCCAAGTTCTCTCTTTCTATCCTTTATGCGCTATGGCGATATGTAAGCGATGGGATTGCGTTTGGGGTTGGGTAAACTTAAAAGACATAAAAACATGAGCTTGGGAATTTACCTATTAAGTTAGGTCTACCCATTGGGAATTTACCTATTAAGTTAGGTCTACCCAATTGCTTGAAAACTTGTAATATGTTTTAGAAACATAATGGACATGACACTTAGAAAATATAAGTGTGACCAACTCGAGGTTGGGTTGAGTTTGTAGCGTAAACCTACCCGGAACCGACCGGCTTAACTAGTTGCTACAAACAATAGGACCCAATGTGAGAAGTTGGCCATGTTGTACCTTGAACCCGAGGTTAGACCAAGTTGTGGTGTAAAGCTACCCGGACCCGCCCGGCTTAACTAGTAACCACAACAAAGTCTAATGTGAGAGGTTAAGGCGCATTAATTAATTAATGCCTCGGGATTAGGGTTAAGTCATGGTCCACTTAATACTTAACCAATTTGGGCTTGGTAGATTAATCAGGGTTAAGTCGTGAACTCATCGTTACACTTAACCAAGTTAATCCATGATTAGTAAAAGGGTTAAACCGTACTTAACCCACTAGAAAAATCCTAGCAATGGGGGTCCACTCCAGCAGTAATCCCTAGTTTGTATCATCATGACCCTAGGGACTAGGCTAGGGTGGGGGCACGATTACTGGGCTGGAGGTAAGCGACCAATAAACGACGGCCGAGTGGTACGCCGATGTAGTTCCGGACGGACTATGGTCGTGCACGTAGTCCGTATTTGGAGAAGTCACCCATGGGTACAAGTAGATCGAGACTGTGCACTCATGTTTATGGTGTCCAGGGGTTGGCACCCTAGGGCTTGATACACCCGAAGGGTGGACCCGACACAGTTCGACTACAATTATGTTTGGGCCGTATTGACACCAACACGTGACGGGTTAGGCTTAGGGAGCCGATCGATTAGACCGTTTGGTTGGACCTCGTATTGGGGTCACTTCATGTCATTGGACCTCGTATGAGGGTCACTTCATGTTATTGGGCCAAAGCTTGGGCCAAGGGATCAATACTTGTTTATTCAAGTCATGTTAGTTTGCTAGTACACCTGTGGTGCAAAACCTTAAACCTGATTATGCGATGACACCTTTATCTACCTTGTTGGTTAATCATCATACTAGTATGTTGTTATCCTTATGATCATACCTGCTTCTCATGCCAGTTAACTTTATCAGTTTACATTGATTGTAGTAGGGCTTACTCAGTCTTTTTGACTGACCTGTTTTCTTTCGCCTCTCTTCTTCCGTTTCCCCCCCCCCTAGGTTCTCAGGGAGGGAATATTGGAGCTTAGCTGGATTTCTGATCGCTTGCTTATGGGATTTTAGCTCATGTACGGTCTTGACATGAAGCTAGCTATGGTTATCACTTATTTTGGGGATAGCACTTATGTATTTCAGTTTTTCAGTTGTGTTGTTTTTATCTAGACTTGTTTATTTGGAAAGTTATGTTGTACCAGACTTGTTTTGAAATGGTTTGAAATCTTCCGCTGTTTTACTTATCTTATTTACTCTGTTTACATATATACATATGTTCTTGTTCTTCCTTGATATATCATTATGCATGTTTACCTGATTCAAACGCCCCTCCAAAGTCAGAGTGCTTGCAAGAGCTACCCTGGCGGAGGTGGGGTGTTACATTTGGTATCAGAGCATATGGTTTACGAGAAGGAACAAAAAGGTTTTTAAAACTTTTGGAAAACTATTTTCAAAACCAAGTATAAAGTATTTTCCAAAGAAAAGTCTAGTTTATTTTAAAGGCTATTCCCCAAAAAGCCATTAGCAAAAATTCCTTCGTTTTTCTCCATTCTGAATCTGTCTTTTTCTTTTTCAGTATGGCCGATAACTTTGCTATTCCGGAGGGAGTACACGTACCTGTTTGGTATAGGAGACTTTTGGAGGCTAGGGCGACCGAAGCCGGCCCCGCAGATGTTCCTCCTCCTCCTCCAGTGGTTAATGTTCCTCCTCCTGTCGCTAATGTTCCTCCTCCTGTAGTTAATGTTCCTCCTCCTCCTGTCGCTAAGGTTCCTCTTCCTCCTCCCCCTCAGCATCCTCAGGCTGACTTCGCAAAGACTTGCAAGGATTTCAAAGCAATGGGTGGCAAGAACTTTCAAGGCACCGAGACTTTTGTAGAGGCCAGAAATTGGTTGAAAGAGACCGAGGATTTATTTGCTATCTTTGGATTAGACGATCATAGGAAGATCTTGTTGGCGGTTTGGCTTATGAAGGATGAAGCCGCTTATTGGTGGGAAGTCACCAATGGTACTAGGCCTATTGAGACTTGGGCCGATTTCAGGGCAAGGTTCATGCTCAAGTTTCTATCTTCTGCTGAAGAGAATCTGCAAATGGAGAGGTTCATAACTTTGAAACAAGGAGATATGTCTGTCAAAGAATATGTGAACAAGTTCAATCAGTTAGCCCGTTTTGGCTTGGATATGGTGAATACTCCTCAGAAGAAGGCTCTTCGTTTTGCTAGAGGATTGAATGAGCCGTTGCAGGGATTGGCTATGTCACATATTCCCCATGGGGCCACGTTTGAGAGTTTGGTTGATATGGCGTTACTTCAGGGAGATGCCAAGAAAGAGATCAAGATGAATGATACTCAAGCCAAGAAGACTGATTCCCAGGGGAAAGGAAATCAGGGTAACCCAAGTGGTCAGAGCAGTCAAGGCAATCAGAACAAGAACAAGAACAAGAGTCAAGGCAACAAGGGGAACAACAACAAGGGCAAGAACAACAAGGAGAAGTGCCATTATGCGGTTCAGTTGGGCATCTTATTAAGGATTGTAAGAAGAGGAAAAGGAAGAATGGTGAATGCTTTTTCTGCGGTAAGACTGGACATTTCAGCAAGGATTGCCCGAAGAAGCAAGGGCAAGGCCAGGGTCAGACTCAGCGTGCTGGACCTTCAGGAGGGCAAGTTCATGCTCTCAATACCGCTCCAGTTCCCGATCGAGGTAGTATCTCTGTTGAGAGCCTTGTATATATTTCTGATTTTCCAGTTCGTACCTTGTTTGATTCTGGTGCATCGCATAGCTTTATCTCATTTGATCTTGTTGATAGTTTGCACCTTAGTACTAGCTTGGTAGATGATCCCGTCTGTGTCTCAAATCCTATTGGGGGTTCCGCCCATTTGTCTATGATATGTGGGGATTTGAGGATCTCTATACTGAGTGTAGAGTTCTTGTGCAGTGCTTATGTTCTTGGTTTTAGGGGATACGGATTGATATTGGGCATGGATTGGTTGTCCAGATATGGAGCCATTCTTGATTGTGAGCATAGGGTTGTAAGGCTCGTGACTCGCCTCGGAAACACCCTAGAAATTTCTTGTAATCCGAGAGGTCCCGTCATGTTATGCTATCTTGAATCACTCGACTCGTCAATGGAGACTCTTCAGTCTGTGAGAGTGGTTCGAGAGTATCCGGATGTTTTCG
This sequence comes from Allium sativum, assembly GCA_030737875.1. Classification (NCBI taxonomy): domain Eukaryota; kingdom Viridiplantae; phylum Streptophyta; class Magnoliopsida; order Asparagales; family Amaryllidaceae; genus Allium; species Allium sativum. The sequence goes on from CM060915.1 coordinate 134,820,103, forward strand.
ATGAAGTTAGGGGGTTGCCCCCTAAGCGAGAGATTGATTTCCGCATTTATCTGGTGGATAATGCAAAGCCGGTTTCTTTGCCCGTTCGGCACATGGCTCCGCGTGAAAGGCGGGAGCTAAGTAAGCAAGTGAAGGAGTTGCTTGAGAAGAACTTCATTAGACGAAGTATATCTGAATGGTGAGCGCCTGTGGTATTTGCTACCAAGGTAGATGGTTCTCTCCGACTTTGTGTTGACTATCGAGAGTTGAATAAGCTAACTAAGAAGAACAGACACCCGTTACCGAGGATTGATGATCTCTTTGACCAGCTTGTCGGTGCTTCTGTTTTCTCTCAGCTTGATCTTGCTACTGGATTCCATCAGCTCAGGGTAGCTGAAGATAGTATAGACAAGACTGCGTTCAGAACTCCAGATGGATTCTTCGAATGGCTTGTCATGCCGTTCGACTTGACTAATGCACCCGCATATTTCGTGGACTTGATGAGTAGGGTGTTCAGGGAGTTCTTGAACAAGTTTGTCGTGGTCTTCGTAGATGATATTCTGGTCTTCTCTAAGGATGAGGAAGAGCACGCAAGGCATCTCGTGGAGGTGATGGATACGCTTAGAGCGCATCAGTTGAAGGCCAAGTTCTCCAAGTGTCACTTTTGGAGAAGGGAAGTTAGATTCCTTGGGCATATAGTATCTAAGCAAGGTTAGCGGTGGATCCCGCTAAGGTAGTTGCAGTTCAGGATTGGAAGACTCCAAGGAATGCAACCGAAGTGAGAAGTTTTCTAGGTCTTGCAGGATTTTACCGGAAGTTCATCAAGGACTTCGCGAAGATTTCCGCTCCTCTTACTAAATTGACGAAGAAGAATTTAGTTTTTGCTTGGAGCATAGAATGCGAGCTTGCTTTTCAGAAGCTCAAGAGAGCTCTCACATCAGCACCTGTTCTAGCTTTGCCCGATGGAGGGAAGTTATTTACAGTATACATCGATGCATGTGGCATGGGGTTAGGAGCTGTTTTGATGCAAGAAGGAAGAGTGATATGCTTTGGCGGTAGACAACTCAAAGTGCATGAGAAGAATTATCCCACTCATGACTTAGAGTTGGCAGCAATAGTATATGCACTCAAGGCTTGGCGCCATTATCTTCTGGGAGAAAGATTTGAGCTTTATACCGATCACAAGTCATTGAAATATCTCTTTTCTCATAAGGATCTGAATCTGAGGCAACAAAGATGGATGGAATTCTTGGCGTCCTATGATTTTGAGATAGCTTATACCCCTGGCAAGGGGAATGTGGTAGCTGATGCATTGAGTAGAAAAAGGTTGACTCTGAGTCCTCTATTCGTTGAGATGAAGAATTTAGAGTATGTGGCAACCTTTGATTTCTCTTTGGCGATTGAGTCGATGACCGGTTCTTTAGCATCTCTGGAACTCAGACCTACCCTTCTTGATCAAGTTGGGGCTTCGCAGAGAGAAGACCCTCAGATAGTTGAGATTATGGATAAGCTGATTCGAGGAGAGGCGTCTAGTCCTCTCGCTCGATATTCTATTGATGACAAGGGTTGGCTGAGGAGAGACGGAAGGTTATGTGTTCCAATGGTAGAAGATTTAGTAAGGAAAGTTCTTGAGGAAGCACATCGCTCTAAGTTGACTATACATCCAGGCGGAGATAAGATGTATAAAGATATGAAGCGTATTTTCTTTTGGCCTGGGATGAAGAAGGATGTGGCAGAGTTTGTCTCTAGATGTATCATTTGCCAGCAAGTTAAGGCCGAGTCAAAGAAGCCCGATGGGCTATTGCATCCTCTAGACGTTCCACTATGGAAGTGGGAAGTATCTCCATGGATTTTATCGATGGGCTACCAAGGTCAAGGAAAGGGAATGCGAGCATTTGGGTTATTGTGGATAGACTTACGAAGAGTGCTCATTTCATTCCGGTGAAGAGCAAGAGGACCGCATCTTGGCTAGCGTCTGTATATCTTCGTGAGATTGTGAGACTACATGGAGTCCCTTCTAGTATAGTCAGTGACTGTGACTCAATCTTTACAAGTCAGTTCTGGAATAGCTTGCAAGAAGCCATGGGCACGAGGTTGAATCTAAGTACTGCTTATCACCCACAGACGGACGGTCAAACTGAAAGGGTGAATAGGGTACTCGAGGATCTATTGAGGCTTTGTATTCTGGATTTTGGTGGTACTTGGGAAGACCATCTTCCTCTTGTTGAGTTTGCATATAATAACAGTTATCAGGCAAGCATAGGGATGGCACCATTTGAAGCTTTATATGGGAGGCCGTGCAAGTCACCTACATGTTGGTGGGAGACTACAGATGAGCTTATACTTGGGCCTGATATGATCAGAGATACATCCGAGAAGGTCGAGTTGATTCGGAGATGGATGAAAGCGGCCCAAGACCGACAGAAATCCTATGCTGATAAGCGAAGAACTGATTTGGAGTTTGATATTGGGGATATGGTTTTCGTGAAGGTTTCTCCTTTGCGGAATGTGGTCCGATTTGGAGCCGTTGGGAAGTTAGCACCGAGGTTTGTTGGACCCTTCCCTATTATAGAGAGGATATGGCAGATGGCTTATAAAGTGAAGTTGCCCGAGAAGCTTGCCGGAGTACACGATGTTTTTCATGTCTCGCATCTCCGGAAGTGTTTACATGAATCAGCAGAGGTTGTTGAGCCAAGTGTTCTGAAAGATGTGGAAGTAGAGAAAGAGGCTACCTTGAGGAGAGCTCCGATTCGTATCTTGGGGACGGAGACCAAGAAGCTAAGGAATCGAGAGGTCAAGTTGGTGAAGGTTCAATGGGGTGAAGCCGAAGAAGACGCAACTTGGGAAACCGAGGAGAAGATGCGTGGGATTTATCCATTCCTTTTTGAGGGTACACTCTCAATCTCTTTTCTTTGTTAGCATATCTTTCTCTTTGCTATCCATGTTTATCTAGTTTATCGTGTTAATCTTGTCATGAGAACCTTAGGTAGAAACCCTTTGGATGAAACATGTGTTTGAAACATGTTATGCTTGATGGTTGCAAGTGGTTGCAAGTGTTTGCAAGTGGTTACTCGTGGATGCATTATACACGTTAGGCACTAGATCGGCTCACACACTCCTCATATTGCATATGCATGAGTGTTTATGCTTATTCATGGATGAAAATTTTTGTGTTATCACATGGATGTTGCATATGGATGTATGTTATGTGCACACATATAGATGTTATACATTGTGTTAGGAATTGCATACATATGGATTCATTTCACTAACATAATTTGCATTGATGATATTTGCATTAGATAAGTACATATACACACACCTTTGCATATGTTCATACAACATTTAGAATCTTGTAAGGACAATGATTGCTCGTGGATGATGTTTTGAGTAGATGGATGATTGGATGGTAGGATACGTTCTTCCTAACTTGAAGATTTCGGGGACGAAATCCTTTAAGGATGGGAGAATGTAACAACCCGTATTTTCAATAACCTGTAATAACGTAAATCGAGGCAGAATTTAATTTATAAATCTGAATCAAGGGAAACGGGCTATGCCATTGCGTTCGTCTCGGAAAAATACGCGAAATAGATTCCGAGTTTTCGAAAATCGGAGTCCGTATGACCCAATTAAGGCCCAACGAAGTTTTCAGAAAAATTCAAAGTGAAAACAGATTTCAAATTCAAGTTTGAATTTGTGAATCTAGGGCAGCAGGCGCAGGCGGGAAAATTCCCGCCAAGATACCCAAGTCGACAGCCCTGTCGACTTGGGAGTCGACTTGGTTGGACCCAAGTCGACAGCCCTGTCGACTTGGCTGTCGACTTGGTCCAGCCGGGCTGTTTAGCCTGGTGCACCATTTTGAGATTGTGTTGAGCTTGGGGGCCAGATTCGGTTTTGAGGGCTGAGATTGGAACTAGGGTTTAATCCTAAGGCTAGAACTAGTCCTAATCTCTATAAATAAGGCCCTAACATAACCCTAAATCATCATTATTCATTCAAGTAACTAAACTATGGCAAAATCAATCCTCTCATGGCCTCCACTCTCTTCATAAAATTCCTAAAATAAATTTTTATGAGATTTTCCATGCATACAAGTGTTTTCAAGCTTGTATGAGCATCATTAGCTTGCATTCAAGTCAAGTTTCTACATTTGCATCATAAAGCAAGGGTTTTGATCATTTTGGCTTAAGGGTTTTCAATTAAAGCTTGCATTTTGGGTTTAATTGGTTGCATAAGGGCTTTGTCATATTTCCTAAGCATTGTAAGCCCTATTCTACTTTCATACTTAAACTCTAAAGTTAAATGTATGATATGCAAGTTTACTATGCTATGATATGCAAGTTTATCGTGTTGTGATATGCAAGTTTATATGCAAGTTTGCTATGCTATGATATGCAAGTTTATGCAAGTTTATATGCAAGTATGCCATGTTATGATATGCAACTTCATCATGTTATGATATGCAAGTTCATCATGTTATGTTATGCAAGTATGCCATGTTATGATATGCAAGTTCATCATGTTATGATATGCAAGTTCATCATGTTATGTTATGCAAGTATGCCATGTTATGATATGCAAGTTCATCATGTTATGCTATGCAAGTTTGCCATGTCATGATATGCAAGTTTATCGTGTTATGTTATGCAAGTTTAATATGCAAGTTTGTCATGTGATATGCAAGTTATGTTATGCAAGTTTGGGTTGAACATTTTGTTCATGCTATCATGTTATGCAAGCTTATCTTGGGTTTATGAACATAAAGCTTCAAGCTTTATGCTAAAGGTTGAATGTGAGGCTAGATGCGAACTTACGGCCATTTTTACATGTCATTTATCACCATGTATCACCAATATGCTAAGTTTGGTTTTATGCATGCTTTTGAGGCCTAAAAATGTAATATGCAAGAATATGAACATATGTACGTTTCATATGCCACCATGTTGAACTTGTGGCTTCAACACCTTTATGTCGTGATTATGCCAAGTTCCCTCTTTCTATCCTTTATGCGCTATGGCGATATGTAAGCGATGGGATTGCGTTTGGGGTTGGGTAAACTTAAAAGACATAAAAACATGAGCTTGGGAATTTAACTATTAAGTTAGGTCTACCCATTGGGAATTTACCTATTAAGTTAGGTCTACCCAATTGCTTGAAAACTTGTAATATGTTTTGGAAACATAATGGACATGACACTTAGAAAATATAAGTGTGACCAACTCGAGGTTGGGTTGAGTTTGTAGCGTAAACCTACCCGGAACCGACCGGCTTAACTATTTGCTACAAACAATAGGACCCAATGTGAGAAGTTGGCCATGTTGTACCTTGAACCCGAGGTTAGACCAAGTTGTGGTGTAAAGCTACCCGGACCCGCCCGGCTTAACTAGTAACCACAACAAAGTCTAATGTGAGAGGTTAAGGCGCATTAATTAATTAATGCCTCGGGATTAGGGTTAAGTCATGGTCCACTTAATACTTAACCAATTTGGGCTTGGTAGATTAATCAGGGTTAAGTCGTGAACTCATCGTTACACTTAACCAAGTTAATCCATGATTAGTAAAAGGGTTAAACCGTACTTAACCCACTAGAAAAATCCTAGCAATGGGGGTCCACTCCAGCAGTAATCCCTAGTTTGTATCATCATGAGCCTAGGGACTAGGCTAGGGTGGGGGCACGATTAATGGGCTGGAGGTAAGCGACCAATAAACGACGGCCGGGTGGTACGCCGATGTAGTTCCGGACGGACTATGGTCGTGCACGTAGTCCGTATTTGGAGAAGTCACCCATGGGTACCAGTAGATCGAGACTGTGCACTCATGTTTATGGTGTCCAGGGGTTGGCACCCTAGGGCTTGATACACCCGAAGGGTGGACCCGGCACAGTTCGACTACAATTATGTTTGGGCCGTATTGACACCAACACGTGACGGGTTAGGCTTAGGGAGTCGATCGATTAGACCGTTTGGTTGGACCTCGTATTGGGGTCACTTCATGTCACTGGACCTCGTATGAGGGTCACTTCATGTTATTGGGCCAAACCTTGGGCCAAGGGATCAATACTTGTTTATTCAAGTCATGTTAGTTTGCTAGTACACCTGTGGTGCAAAACCTTAAACCTGATTATGCGATGACACCTTTATCTACCTTGTTGGTTAATCATCATGCTAGTATGTTGTTATCCTTATGATCATACCTGCTTCTCATGCCAGTTAACTTTATCAGTTTACATTGATTGTAGTAGGGCTTACTCAGTCTTTTTGACTGACCTGTTTTCTTTCGCCTCTCTTCTTCCGTTTCCCCCCCCCCCCTAAGTTCTCAGGGAGGGAATATTGGAGCTTAGCTGGATTTCTGATCGCTTGCTTGTGGGATTTTAGCTAATGTACGGTCTTGACATGAAGCTAGCTATGGTTATCACTTATTTTGGGGATAGCACTTATGTATTTCAGTTTTTCAGTTGTGTTGTTTTTATCTAGACTTGTTTATTTGGAAAGTTATGTTGTACCAGACTTGTTTTGAAATGGTTTGAAATCTTCCGCTGTTTTACTTATCTTATTTACTCTGTTTACATATATACATATGTTCTTGTTCTGCCTTGATATATCATTATGCATGTTTACCTGATTCAAACGCCCCTCCAAAGTCAGAGTGCTTGCAAGAGCTACCCTGGCGGAGGTGGGGTGTTACATAATTGAAGAGAGTTAAATCCAATAGAGTTAATTGATAAGAGTAAATGGAATAGAGTAAATTGAATATAGTTTATTCGAAGAAAGGTTTTCGAATCTAGTTATTCGATAGAGAGAATATCGAATATAGTTATTCGAATGGAGGAGTTATCGAATAGGGATTTATTCGACAGAGAGTTACGTATTGAAGTTTGAAATGTTGAGTATCAACATAAATAAGTTTTGAAAAGAAAATGGGTTGGTAGCACTTTTTCTACCTTAGCAATTTCGAGGACGAAATTTTTTTAAGTGGGGAAGATTGTAATGACCCGGATCCTTATGGGTTAATTTTTGAATATTTAATATTTAATTTAAATATTGGTTTGGTAATATAAGGGAATTTTTGTATTTGAGTTATCGATTTAATAATCAATTTCGATTTAATATCGAATATATTAAAATAATAGAATACGAAAATGGATTTAGATGAATTCAAAATTTAATTTGAATTAAATACAGTTCAAATAATTAATGGGAAATTTTATTTGAATTTATAACGATAATAATATTAATTTATTTTCGAAGAAATTTATTTGGTTTTAAATTTAATTTATATCAATTTAAATTAATATCTGTTCCGGATGATCGAACTGGACTTCGATACTTATCCCAGTGGATACAGAATGGTGGTTTAACCCTAGAAAGGATAGTTGTTGGGTTTAGAAAGGGGTTCGCAGTCAAGGAGTATTTTAATTTAAGGACACGAGTTTTAAAATAAAAATATAATATCCTAGTTGTGGACAGAAACAAAACACAAGAGGCAAAATAAATAAACCTCGTTGGCTCCTTTCCTTACCACATAACAAAAGAAACCGTGGCCTTCCTTTTATCCATGAAATCCCTCTTTATAAATCGCGATATGCTTTTGCTTCTTCAATCCCGTTCAATAGAAAGAAAATGGCCACTTCAGATCAAAGTTAAATCGCAGCCTCTCAACTTTCTATTCTCCTCAACAAATGAAATCTGCTCCTTTCCTCAATCAAAAATCAAGGCCTTCGCGCTCTATTCAAGGACCAGCAGGCGCTCGCGATTTTTGGAGTTGGATTTACCGAGGGTTGCAAGGGTTCAAGCGTTGATTTATGTGGTCGTCGATATGCAAATCGATGGTTTCCAGTAAGAGGGGTGCGACAAGGCTTCTCATGATCGAACTCGAGCTGTCAGTTTAGGGATTCAAGCAGGATGCGACTGTGGTGAAGGTTAACAACTCATACCAGTTTTAGTGGGATTTTTGATGAACTCGATGACATGGGGGTGACCAGAATGCTTGTTCAAAGTTGCTGAAGGTCTTTGCGGTTTCTCGATCTAAGTTTTGGAGTGATCGATGCGTTCTCGGTTTTGGGTATGGTGCAGCTTCCTGAAGTCGATTTGAAGTAAGGATAAGGGTTGGCACTTCGTGATTTTCGAAGACGCAATGGTCAAAAGGGAGAGCGAGGTGTAATGACAGAGAGAAGGGTTCAGATGTGAATTCTTTTGGTTTATAAGGGGAAGAAAAAATGGGAGAAACCTATTAGTAAGGTAATTATATTTTTTATTTTAAGCTGCTAATTTTATTTTAATTAGAATAAAACTTGTAAAAACAATTTAAATCCTACATAGGAAATCAGATTTTTAAACACCATCAGAAGCATTGGATTCGTAAGAACATAGGCTATGTTTTCGAGATGGTTTGGAATTTTGCAGAGTCGGCTGAGGATTTAGAAAATTCAAACTGTGGATATTCGACGAAATAATAAACCCTGGTGAGTAAACCTCACTCACCACTTATTTAGAAATTATTTTTATATCATTAAAAATAATTGTTTGTGCTTGTTTGAATGTTGTCTGATGGTTTTAAAATATATATTAGTTATTTAGGACTATTATATATATATTGGGTTGATTGATTGGTTGGATTCCCGCAGTCTCATTAGTGGATGCCCGCAGTTTCATAGCGGATGATTACCCTATACGCCCCACGCTATGATTAGTGGATGACCTTCTATACCGCGATATCCTGCCTTGAAGCAGGATGGGTATTACTATGTTGACTAGCGTCTGTGGATGCAGGAAAACAGGTTGGAGGAATCCAACTGGATTCCTCAAAAATATATTATCTGTTGTTGTTTGTTTGATTTCATATATATTCATATATGATGTGTTAAAAATCAGATGATTGAAAATTGGTTGATTTGATTGTTTAAAATATCCCTGGGGCTCGAATATTGATTTATAAAAATATCGAAAAGGGTATTTGAAATTTAAAAGGGGAATTCTATTTTTATAAATAGAATTTGAATTTTAAATGAACTATAGTAAACATTAACTTGTTTTGAATATATATGAACGAGTATTGAATTTATAAACTCTGTTTATAAATGTAAAGGTGGGTTTTGAATCGAATTTATAAACTTTGTTTATAAATGAAAATATGGGATTTGAATCGAATTTATAAACTTTGTTTATAAATGAAAATATGGGATTTGAATCGAATTTATAAACTTTGTTTATAAATGAAAATATGGGATTTGAATCGAATTTATAAACTTTGTTTATAAATGAAAATATGGGATTTGAATTGAAGTTATAAACGTTGTTTATAAATAATGCCGAGAATTCAAATGGACTTTGAATATAAGGAATTGAAATAGAGATTTGGATAATAGAATTCAAATGGACTTTAGCTATAGATTTGAATATAGAAATTCAAATGGACTTTAACTATAGATTTGAATATAGAAATTCAAATGGACTTTAACTATAGATTTGAATATAGAAATTCAAATGGACTTTAACTATAGATTTGAATATAGAAATTCAAATGGACTTTAACTATAGATTTGAATATAGAAATTCAAATGGACTTTAACTATAGATTTGAATATAGAATTCAAATGGACTTTAACTATAGATTTGAATATAGAAATTCAAATGGACTTTAAACTATAGATTTGAATATAGAAATTCAAATGGACTCTAAACGATTTAAATATAGGGATGCAAACAGAATTCAAATGAAGTTTAAATAAATAGAATTCAAATGGACTTTAACTATAGATTTGAATATAGAAATTCAAATGGACTTTAAACTATAGATTTGAATATAGAAATTCAAATGGACTCTAAACGATTTAAATATAGGGATGCAAATAGAATTCAAATGAAGTTTAAATAAATAGAATTCAAATGAAGTTTAAATAAAAAGAATTCAAATAGAATTGAATTGGAATTTGAATAAGAAGTCGATAAGGAAACGAGAGTATGAGTATAATTAGGATTTGTTAATATGCAGTTAAAATATATTTGAACATGTCATGTTCAAATATGAAGGTGAAATAGACTGAAAAGTTAATTAACATATTTAATTAACAAATTGAGTTAAAACGATTGGTATAGTTAAAATAGATTGGACAGGTATAGACATACAGGAGACAGGTATGGAATAAAGTATATAAGTGAAATAAATAGAATGCCCGACAAAAAGGTACGTATTTAAATTCATATATGAGATTTTATGCGCCGTATCGGCAAGCCGCTTGGCTTTTTCTTTTTCTTTTTGAGATGAGAAGGACCGGGAAAGCTATTTGAAATTTCCCGATGCTCCCGGTACAAAGGAGGTTATGGCGAATTTTTCCGGGAATTTAAGGAGATAGAATATTTTTAAGATAATTTGATAGTTAGAAATCAACGTATCAATATATATAGAAGTCGATAAGAAAACGAACTTAGAAATAGAATAGTATAATCAAAAAGGAAGTATAAGAATAAAATCTAGTAAGAATAGAAAGAAAAAGTGTATATGTGTTTAAAGGTGAATAATCAGTTGTACGGTATTGATTATTCGAGTAAGTAGTCTTGTCTGTTTTGACGTTAAATGTTATTCAGTCAAGGTCTGAGAGGTAATTATACCCCAACTTGGTTGATTTCATGATATACCGATAAGTAGCAAGATTCAGGCTCGAAGATCAATGTGGAATAAGAATTAGTTAAATACTGTATTTGGGTTGTCGTAACGATGTTTTACACAACATCTGTTTTAACCCAAATATGTGCAAAACTTGGAAATAGAATAATGAACGTTTCCTAAGTATAGAAATAAACGAGATTGGAAAAGAGATAAGTAATTGAAATATTTTCCAATTATAAATAACATATATTTTCTAAAGTTTAGAAAATAAATGAAGGCGATATATGGAAATGTTTTCCAAATAACGTAAAAGGCCAATATGGTTATTGAAAATATTTGGTTAACAAATATTGATAAAGAAATAGAGAAGAGATTTAATTAATGGAATATTAATTAAGGGCTTAGTGATTGTTTGATAATTGGATGAACACTTGTTTTCTTCGATAGTTAAATCATCGACTATCGAAACACTTGTTTTTGTTCGATAGTTAAATCACAGACTATCGGAGTTTTGACCATCGTTGTCAATATGGAGAGACCGGTTGGATTATTATCCGAAGAACCACTCCGTATTGGCAGTAGCGTGCGAATCAGATTATATAAAGATAATCGAAGACGGAGTAGAGTGCAAGGACTTTTTCTATTAATAGAAATAGTGCCTTCAGTTCATCCTGTTCCTGGGTGACTTGTATGGATGAATGTCTGACAGAGTATTTCCAGACGATCACGTACATTGATTTCTTCAACCGTACCAAGAGTGGAAGCGGAGAAGGAAACTTCTTTTAGCTAACACGTAATGTACTGTTGAGGACGTAAATCGGTGATTTGATGGATTTGACAATGTGGCATTCGAAGTGAATCTGGTGTGATGATAAAGCGTAGCTTCTAGCCTCATCAACCGGTAAATGACAGAAATCGGGCAAGCAGCATGGCTATGTAGGTCGCACCTATTAGGGTGTATAATCACCTAATCTAGAGTTTCATTTACTTCTAAAAATCTATTGTCGATGCTGTCCCATTCGGGAAATGGTTGCTGATCCCAATCGTTGGTGATATACATTCAATACACTCAAGCGAAATGAGTGGTCGGTCATGTGTGGCTGAGTTGCAAGATGTTCTTGTTGAACTCGGTGTATTCTCCTCTAGAGATATACCAGCGGAAGGTGGTTCCATACCTTGTCATAGTTGGAAAACCAAATACCCAATACGTGCTTGCGGTTTTGAGTGTATATTATATATGTGGAACGTGAGATGCAAACGTTCCACTAGATTGTTATTTACTTGATTTAGACACTATTATAATATCAAAAGAGTTTTGATATAAAGATAAGTCAAGTGTTTGGATTTTCATAAGGGAAAAACCCGTTCCGTGTTATACGGCGTGGTCTTATGAGATATCATTTAGTTTTTCTGAAACTGTTTTAAACTGTTTACTCATACCAGTCCCATGACTGACCCGGTGTTTATTTTTTTTGTTCTACCTAAACTCTTGGGTGCCTAAATTTGTACGGGCAGTCAAGTAGTTCAGGATTTTTCAGATATATCTAAGGGAGCTTGGAGCAGGAGGCTTCAGCGTTATCTAGTTATAGTGCTGTTCCGTTGTATTGTAAGTGTTGTACTCTGATAAGTGTATGTTATACAGTTAAGATTTTGTATTTCAAAGATATGATATATTATATTTTGTTCCACTGCGATGTGAGATTCTGTGTTGTTATTTCTGTTCTTCTTCTATCTCTTTCTTCTTAAAAAAAATGTTCCGTATTTTCGTGATATTTGGGTTGGACGTATGATGTATATAGTCAACTCTGATGTTACGGAAATCTGGGTCATTACAATTACATAAAAAGGCAATCTTTTAATCCCATTCTTTTTAATTGAAACAATCCACACTAAAAATATGTTCCTTTTAGCGTAAGCAATTTTGACGCTAAAATCTATTCTTTTTAGTAGAAACAGAACGACACTAAAAATCAAATCTTTTTATTTTAAACAAAACGACACTAAAAAAAATATGATCTTTTTATTTTGAACAAAACGGCAATAAAACCCTCCCAACAAATTCAATAGACAAAAATGATAAATGTCGTTTAACTATTTCTAATGTCATATTTTGCATAAAATGTAATTTTTATTTCTAATGTCATATTTTACATAAAATGTAATTTCTATGTCTAATGTCATATTTTACATAAAAGGTAATTTCTATGTAAAGTGATCTTTTTATTTACATACCAAATTTCCAATAAAAATGTTATTTTAATTTTCCTAACATGTTTCTAACCAAAAGGTTATTTTTCTTTTTGTAACAATTTATTTTATATAAAATGACAAATTTTGATAACATAACCTTTTCTACATACAATGACAAATTTTGTTAACATACGTTTTCCATATGAAAAGAGAATTTTTTTTAACATATGCTTTCTATATGAAAAGGCGAATTTTGCTAATATATACTTAATTAACTAATGGATATTTTTAATTTAAACTAAATATTTCAGTGAACGACATATGTTTCGATCTAACAATTCACTACAACCGACATACATCAATCTCAATTTTACACAACAATCTATATGTGTTTTCTATTACAATTGTTTTTTTTAATATCACAATCAAAAACAATCTATATATATATACATATATTATTCTTAAATCAAGAAATTTCACAAATCAGTTCAATAACTCATCGCAATCATCAACCAATCACTGAATAAATATACACTAACGTGAATTTTATATAAGATGAATATAAATTTTGTAGTGGGATAAATGAATAAATAATGTTATTTTAAAATAGAATTCTCACCTCGTTACTGGGTTCTGCGCGGTTCAGACCCAAAATTTGGCAAAAATTCGACTTCTTCAGAATTAGGTCTAATTAATTTCACTGCGAAGATCTCGTTCTCAGGATCGTGGCGCACCTGAAATCGTTCGAATCGGAGTTCGTATGAGTGAGATATCGTTAAATTAAGATTGGACAAAATTGAATTTAAATTAATTAAATAATTAAAGGTTGAAAAAGTCAACCTCCCTCCACTTTCCTCTTCAACGTTCCAAGCCGTCCCCTTTTTCATTTTTGAACCCATAACCTTCAAAACTAGGTTTCCATTTAACTCGAGATTGGTGAAGCTTGAAGACGATCGGAGTGTGGCACATCGGAGAGGAAGGAGAGGGCTACATGCGCCCTAGGTGGTGGAGGGTGCGGTGGGGCCTACATGGGGCAGTGGGGGCTGTTTGCCCATGGGTTGAGGGGATGGGTTCGGCCAAATCTCTTGCCTAAATCCGATCATCAACTTATGGGATGGTAGAGGAGGAGAAGAGCTTCGAAATGGTATATAGTTTGTCCTCTAATTTGTAGAGAGGAGGGAGAGATTGAGGGAGGAAGTTTCGGCCATTCTAGGCCATGAAACCTAAAGTGGCGGCTGAGTTTTGGTAGGTAAGAATTAGGGTTGGGATTAAGGAGTATATTTATATTATTATATTCACTAATTAGCCCATTAAGGTCCGATTTGGCCCGAACTCAGAATTAGACATGCTTACTGTCTATCTTAATGTTTTGACGTCTTCTGAACGCGATGGGACATGTTTCGATGCCCAATTTCGAATTTTACAGCGTTTTTTATTTATTTTTAATATAAATCCTTTAATTTTTTTATTCAACCGTACATGAAAATTCCTAGGGTCACAAGTTAACTTCAAAAATTCCCGAAAAAAATATATTTAGCTATGTTTTGACGCTGCGGACCTAGAAAAATTAATTTCGTTCAATTCTGAGCTCGTATGAATTTTCAATGAATTTTTAAAGTCAAAATTTGTCCGTTTACACTGAAAAATCAATTATAATTATGTATTAATTGTAAAAATTATGAAAAATAGAACGTAATCATATTTTGACATTCCGGTTCCAAAAAAGTGGTTTCGTCGAAAACGGAGGTCGTTTGAAAAATGACTATTTTTAAGTCGTGTATATTAAATATTAAAAATACATTTTTGAACCAATAATTTCCGAAACTCGAAATATATAAGTATTTACAGTTTTTCAATGCAGAAACGTCATTTGGAACTCAATGGAAGTGATTTCGAGTCCAAATTTCTTTGTATGCAAAAAGTAGTGTTTTGACCTTTGTAAATTTCCTAACGACCTTTCTAAATTTTATTTTGGGCATAACTTTTGATTCCCGCTAAGAAATTTCAATTTTTCAGATTCGTTAGAAAGATATTTTTAAATAGATTCTAATATTTTTGGTTTCACTAAAATCCGTTAAATTTTGCATCCTGTACGATCAGGCAAAGTTCAAGTTTGACTTCTCAAACTACAGCGTTGTTTCTAACACTTTTTATAATTAAAATTAAATTATTCATTCTAACTTCGATTTAAATAAATTTTCAATCATTATTATTTTAAATAAATTATTTTAAATATCAAAAACTCATTAAAATTAGTTAAAATAAATTTTAAATTTACCCCCAAAATTCAGGGTTGTTACAGTCTCCCCCACTTAAAAACTTTTCATCCTCGAAAAGGAACGAAGCTAAAGTTGTTTAAGTATCCTATCTCATCTTTCATTCTTTAATTTGTTTCTATAATTCTATTAGTTGAACTAATAATTACACTACACGACCATCAATCAATTAGTTGATTAGCTTTTAAATATATAACTTTTGTATATTCAAAAATCATATTTTTTAAAATAGATTATATATAATCAAAAATACTTCAATTATAAACTGGGCACTCTCAACTCATTCTAGGGCATTATTAACCCCATCTCTAATGAGTTTTCTCATTCTAGGATACTGCTGATCCTATCTCTAATAAGTATTCTTATTGGATATTACTAATCCAATCTCTGATGAGTCTTTTGTTCAGTTCTAATGAGTTGTACCCCAAAGATTTGAGCTAACCAAAGCTCTGATACCAACTGTAAAGACCCGTAAATTCCCGCTCTTTGGATCGACCATAAACCACACAAATCTGACCCAAAAGGTTGGAAATCCACGAATACTTTAACTTTGGAAACACAACACATTAGAACACAGTAAACATTTATAAACATCATAATAATGTTACATCAGAGTACAGAACATCAGAATACATTGAATAAAATTACAACGGAAGATAAATTACAATATTATAATACATTGCAGCGGAAACAATAAAATAGATACAGCGGAAGACAAATATGCTCTGGACACGGCTTTAAGCTTCAATCTAGAATCCTTCTCGAGATAAGGACCTGTAGACAAACTACTCGACTGTCCGTGTGGAAAGAGGGCACCCGAGTTTGCAAAGGTGGAAACAAACAACGGGTCAGTCATGGTACTGGTGTGAGAATTCTTAACTAATTTAACTAATAGTAATAAAGCAAATCCAAGGACCACGCCGCTAACGCAGAACGGATTTACTCCAACGGATTGCTGTGCATAACTTAAAGTAAATCGTTAAACAACGCAATGCTTTTTAGAAAAATGAAACCATCATAAGACCCAAGTCCCATCACACAATGCAACGCAAACCGGAGGATAGGGTTTTACCTTATAATGGTCAAAAATGCTTGGTACGATAAAAAAGAATTTGATATTATTATTAGTGTATATAAGTTTCAAAAACAGTTCAATCATAATGTATCAATCCTAGGACACATAGATACCATAATACTATGCTTCCATACTAGTAATACAATCAAATCCGCATGAGGTCGTATTGGAAATTGGGTTTCCATCATGAGTCAAGGCTGGGGAGGAGCTCCTTACCGATTCGAGACACTCTAGCTAATGTCTCAGGATTCCCCGCAGTTAACCCTTGGATCCTGCAGAGCCGGTCCATCATACGAGTTGCGGATTAGTTATTCCTGCACGCACGTTTCCCGGTCCTATAGGACCTATCATCTGAGGCGCCTCATTCTATCATCCACATAAGTAAAATGCCGGGCCGTTTTAAAGTCCAAACATCACTTCTAGCTAGAAAGAAACGTGTTGCTCTCCCTGCGTTCCCTTCTCCCGTTTTAGACTCCGCCGGTGTGTGAGGCTCGCGAAGTCACGTTATACACAAAGCTGTGCCTAAACAGGCTATTGTAACAACCCGTATTTTCAATAACCTGTTATAACGTAAATCGAGGCAGAATTTAATTCTAAAATCTGAATCAAGGGAAACGGGTTATGCCATTGCGTTCGTCTCGGAAAAATACGCGAAATAGAGTCCGAGTTTTCGAAAATCGGAGTCCGTATGACCCGATTAAGGCCCAACGAAGTTTTCTGAAAATTTCAAAGTAAAAACAGATTTCAAATTCAAGTTTGAAACTTGGAAATTTGGGCCAGATTGGGCCAGGCGGGAGAATTCCCGCTAGGACACCCAAGTCGACAGCCCTGTCGACTTGGGGGTCGACTTGGTTGGACCAAGTCGACAGCCCTGTCGACTTGGCTGTCGACTTGGCTCAGCCGGGCTGTTTAGCCTGGTGCACCATCTTGGGTTTGTGTTGAGCTTGGGGGCCAGATTCGGTTTTGAGGGCTGAGATTGGAACTAGGGTTTAATCCTATGGCCTAAAACACTTGCCTAATCTATAAATAAGACCCTAACCTACCCTAAATCATCATTATTCATTCTAGCAACTAAACTATGGCAAAATCAATCCTCTCATGGCCTCCACTCTCTTCATAAATTCCTAAATAAATTTCTAAGTGATTTTCCATGCATACAAGTGTTTTTAGACTTGTATGATCATCATTAGCTTGCATTCAAGTCAAGTTTCTAGATTGGCATCATAAAGGAAGAGTTTTGATCAATTTTGCTTGCATTTTTGGGGTTTAATTGGTTGCATAAGGGTTTTCTTACATTTGCTATACTCATTTGAGTCCTCATAAGCATTGTAAGCCCAATTACTTTCATACTTAAACTCTAAAGTTAAATGTATGATATGCAAGTTGTCATATGATATGCAAGTATGTTATGCAAGTTTGATATGCAAGTTGTCATATGATATGCAAGTTATGTTATGCAAGTTTGATATGCAAGTTGTCATATGATATGCAAGTTATGTTATGCAAGTTTGATATGCAAGTTGTTATATGATATGCAAGTAATGTTATGCAAGTTTGGGATGAGCATTTGGTCCATGTTATCATGTTATGCAAGCTTATCTTGAGTATATGAACATAAAGCTTCAAGCTTTATGCCAAAGGTTGCATTTTGGCAACATGTAAGTTATCATATCCCTTATGATAACTTGCATGTGAGGCTAAATGCGAACTTATGGCCATTTTTACATGTCATTTATCACCATGTATCACCAATATGACAAGTTTGGTTTTATGAATGTTTTTGAGGCCTAATGCAAGTATATGAACATATGTACATTTCATATGCCACCATGTTGAACTTGTGGCTTCAACGCTTTTATGTCATGATTATGCCAAGTTCCCTATTTCTATCCTTTATGCGCTATTGCGATATGTAAGCGATGGGATTGCGTTGGGGTTGGGTAAACTTAAAAGACATAAAAACATAAGCTTGGGAATTTACCTATTAAGTTAGGTCTACCCATTGGGAATTTACCTATTAAGTTAGGTCTACCCAATTGCTTGAAAATTTGTAACATGTTTTGGAAACATGATGGACATGACACTTAGAAAAGATAAGTGTGGCCAACTCGAGGTTGGGTTGAGTTTGTAGCGTAAACCTACCCGGAACCGACCGGCTTAACTAGTTGCTACAAACAATAGGACCCAATGTGAGATGTTGGTCATGTTGTACCTTGAACCCGAGGTTAGACCAAGTTGTGGTGTAAAGCTACCCGGTCCCGCCCGGCTTAACTAGTAACCACAACAAAGTCTAATGTGAGAGGTTAAGGCGCATTAATTAATTAATGCCTCGTGATTAGGGTTAAGTCATGGACCATTTAATACTTAACCAATTTGGGCTTGGTAGATTAATCGGGGTTAAGTCGTGAACTCATCGTTACACTTAACCAAGTTAATCCATGATTAGTAAAGGGGTTAAACCGTACTTAACCCACTAGAAAAATCCTAGCAATGGGGGGTCCACTCCAACAGTAATCCCTAGTTTGTATCATCATGACCCTAGGGACTAGGCTAGGGTGGGGGCACGATTACTGGGCTGGAGGTAAGCGACCAATAAACGACGGCAGGGTGGTACGCCGGTGTAGTTCCGGGCGGACTCTGGTCGTGCACATAGTCCGTAGCCGGAGAAAACATGCACGGGTACCAGTAGATCGAGACTGTGCACTCATGTTCATGGTGTCCAGGGGTTGACACCCTAGGGCTTGATACACCCGACGGGTGGACCCGGCACAGTTCGACTACAATCATGTTTGGGCCGTATTGACACCAGCACGTGACGAGTTAGGCTTAGGGAGCCGATCGACTAGACCGTTTGGGTTGGACCTTGTGTTAGGGTCACTTCATTTTATTGGACCTCGTATGAGGGTCACTTCATGTTATTGGGCCAAAGCTTGGGCCAAGGGATCAATACTTGTTTATTCAAGTCATGTTAGTTTGCTAGTACACCTGTGGTGCAAAACCCTAATCCTGATTATGCGATGACACCTTTATCTACCGTCTTAGTTAATCACCATGCTAATATGTTGTTATCCTTATGATCATACCTGCTGCTCATGCCAGTTAACTTTACCAGTTTACATTGATTGTAGTAGGGCTTACTCAGTCTTTTTGACTGACCTGTTTTCTTTCGCCTCTTTTCTTCCGTTCCCCCCCCCCCCCCCCAGGTTCTCAGGGAGGGAATACAGGAGCCTAGCTTGGATTTTGGATTGCTTGCTTGTGGGATTTCAGCTCATGTACGTTTTCGACATGAAGCTAGCTATGGTTCTCACTTATTTTGGGGATAGCACTTATGTATTTCAGTTTTCAGATGATGTTTTATCTAGACTTGTTTATTTGGAAAATTGATATTATGTTGTACCAGACTTGTTTTGAAATGGTTTGAAAATCTTCCGCTGTTTTATCTATGTTATTTACTCTGTCTCCATATATACATATGTTCTTGTTCTGCCTTGATATATCATTATGCATGCTTACCTGATTTAAACGCCCCTCCAAAGTCAGAGTGCTTGCAAGAGTCACCCTGGCGGAGGTGGGGTGTTACAGCTATGCTTTGATCATCCCACAAGGCCTGCTTTTCAACAAAGCCTTGATTATATGCATCTTAGCATGCCACATCGTCACTCCATATCACACTACCAATCCTTTGCCAAAATATATGAAAGGGTGTTAATCAAGAGAATAAATTCTCCGTCGCCAAACATTCATACATTCGACATAAAATCAATAAATACAATATAAAGGAGTACAATGTCAGACACAAATTCCATTTATAAGCTTATGCTCTGGGTCTGAGCGAAAGCCAAATCCGTACTAATCAACACTACGTCCGGACGGCCACCACTGTAGCCCCTTCAAGGTAGCTACTCCAATCACGGGCATCAGCAGTTGTCGTCCATTCGATGTGAAGATCGTCGGTCTTCAATCACCGTCTTTAACTCTTCGACTTTCATTCGTCGTATGATCATTTGAAATGAGATTGAACTCGAACTTTTCAAATGATCCTCGCATATATATATATTTAAAAATCATTTCATATCGTTGATATTATTTTATAACGATCAACCTTTATTTTTATTTATATAAAAATAATTAAATTCCATTTAATGACTCTCCAAGTCAAAAGGCTACCTTGGCGCTGTTTTCACCCAAATTTGTTTTACACATTTCTCTAAATCTAACAAGTTAGATTTTAACATAATTTATAACGTTGGAAAGATCTTCCCAAGGCGAACCTAACGGTTACAGATTTGGGAAAATCCGACGGTCGGATATTTCGGTATAATCAACTAAAAGTACGATTCCAAAATGTGAACTACCCCGCTCGATTCATTTACTTTTAATATATATATATATATAATTTATACAAATATAATTCCTCCGTCCAATTCATTATTGTGATTATCATAACAAGTAAAGAGCACTTGGTTTCATACATTTTGATATATAACATAACACACAATAATGTTTACTTTAATTTTCAAAATATTCATTTTGAAATTATTCCTCTTTTTATATTCATTATAAATTGGATAAAATAAATCGATAAACTCGTTTGGGTAAAAAAAAAATAGTGTCACTATTTTAAAATGGATTTAATAGCCCAATTCATTATCTTATCCCTTTATATTTTTATAATGGGCTAGACCCCTCACATTAAGCCTACAACTTGTGGATGCTGGATGTGCCGGTCGGTTCCGGGCAAACCTATCCCACAAGTTCGGCTTAACCTCGTGTCATGGCCTATTTCGTATTTGTGCACTTGGACCTCTCACATTAGGTTCAACATTTGTGGCTGCTGGATATGCCGGTTGGGTCCGGGCAGGCTTCTACCACAAATGTAACCTAACCTCGTGTCCAAGCACAATTATAATTTATATTTATAATTTTTTTTTCAAAACATGTCATTATTTGAAATTATCCTTTCCATTAAAGAATCTTAATTTTAAGGTATTCTTTATTTCAAAATCTCTTGATTTCAAGTATCTTAATATAAATTGTAACTTTCCCTATTTTTATGATTTTCTAATAAAAATCTTTTCAAGATGTACAATTTTAAAACCATATCTTTTTACTTTAATATATTGACGCCAAAGATGTAATCTTTCTAAACCAACGTCAATTAATTTCATTAATTGAATATAAAATAAAAACATTCCTTTATTTCAAAATTGATAACATTTTGAAACCAGAACTTCTTAATTTAACACATTGACAATTTACAAGGTAATCTCTTTAAATTCTAACTTTATCTACTATCATAAATGAAATACTTTTATATTGGCATAATTGACATAAAAAAAATGGAATTCTATTTACAGTGCAAATTCTCTCTTCTAATTACATATAAAAATGTAATTTTTTATTTTTGAGGTATAAATTATACTTTTGTTTACATATAAAAATGTGTTATTTATTACAATGCAAGTTCATACCTTAATTACATATAAAAATGTAATTTTTATCATGCGATGTAAATTCATATATAAATTACATATAAAAATGTAATTTTTATCATACAGTGTAAATTCGCATTTTAAATGAATGTAACTTTTAATTTACCATTCTCATTTATATCTAAATCACATGTAAAAATGTAATTTTTGTCATACAGTGTAAATTCACATTTTAAAAATGCAAATTTTCATTTCATTCTTTATTTACATAGAAAAATATAAATTCCTATGAAATCTTTATTTACATTGAAAAATGTAATTTTAAATACTTTGCTTTGATTACAAATAAAATGTAATCATCCATTTACATTCATTTGTTACCTTATAGAAAAGTGAAATCTTTTCTACTCTTTGACTACATTAAATAAAATGTATTCTTTTCTACTCTTTGACCAAAATGTAAATTTTGGTTTTCATTCTTTTTCTTCGCCAAAATGGAAATTTTGGGTTATTCCTTTTCCCTTTACATTTTATTTTCATCTAACATAACACTTTTATTTCCCTACCACTTTCTTATGAACTCTAGTGACAAATAAATATATATTTTATTTGTTAATCTTTTCTATATGTACTAGTAACTTATAACAGAATATTTTATCTGTAAACATTTTCTATGTAAACTAAACAAAATAAAATGATAATGTTATTTCCTAAAAAATCTCTAATTAACCAAAAATGATATTTTGTTTTCAACCATTTCATCTTAATCAAACATGAGATATTGGGTTCAATAAAACAAATACGATATATTTGTTTTTCAGCTATATTATCTTAACAACCATGAGGTATTTATTTTCAATCAAAACAACCGTGATATATTTGTTTACACAGATTTATACTAACAAATGACATATTTCTAACATAAAGTGAGACGACCCGAACTTCCCCGTGAAGGAAAGCACGGATAGAATTGAGGACAAGACAAAATAGAACGCATACAGAAGAACATTTCATTGTTATTACAACAATTCCATCAGAATACAAGAATATACAGAGTATAAATGAATAAATTACATTCGACAAATATCAGAGATTACAATAAATTACATAGCAGCGGAAAAATATACAAAACACAACTGAAAGTGATACACGGATACAGAGCTTTCCGGATATCGTTCCAGCTGTAAATCAGGACCCTGTGGATATAAATCTGCAAAACCAAAACTACTAGCTGCCCGTGTCGAAAATAGGGGCACCCAGAGTTTAGGTTAAAACAATAAACTCCAGGTCAGTCATGTGACTGGTGTGAGAACTAAAACAGTTATTTAATATTGGTTTTAAAGTTTGGTAAATCAAGGGACCACGCCGTATAACACGGAACGGGTTTCCTCCCAAGAATACCAGTGCATAGAACAAACAGCGCAATGCTAAATAAAGAAAAATGAAGCTGTTATAAGACCCAGGTCCCATCACACAATGCAACGCAAGCCGGAGGATAGGGTTTTCCCTTATAACAGCCAAAGCATGCTTGATACGTTTAAAACACATTATTTGATACTATAATAAGTGTATTGTGTCAAAACAGGTCAATCATAAATATCAATCATAGACGGCATGGGTACCATATATCATGTCGCCATACTAGTTCTACAATTAAAACCGCAATATCACGTATTGGAAATTTTATTTCCGTCATGAGCCGAGGCAAGGGGCAAGCTCCTCTCCGCGTTCGAGACACTCTAGCAAATGTCCCAGGACCCCACTTTGATCCTTGGAATCGGCTGGGCCGGTCCTCTCTTACTTTTGAGGATTGGGAATTCCTGAACACACGTTTCCCGGTCCTTACAGACCTATATCTGAGGCGCCTCGCATTCCAACAACCACACAGGTGAAAAGTATATAAATGTCAGAGCTGGTAGGTCACTGACACCACCCTAGCTAGAAAGAAACGTCGTGCTCTCCCAGCGGTCCGTCTCCCGTTTTTGACTCATATCGAGGTGTGAGGCTCGCGAATTCACTTTATACACAAAGCTGCGCCACACAGGCCATGCTTTGATCATCAACCACAAGACTTTGCTTTTCAACAGAAGCCCTGATCAATTGCCACTTACGTGTGCCACATTGGCAATTCACTCCATGCGACTGATGTCCATCGATATACAACCTCTGAGCTCGTACGTCTCAGAGAAGGGCGTTAAGCAAGAGATAAATTCTCCGCCGCCAAACAGATGTATATTTAATAGAGATCAATCAACACAGAATAAAATCCAATGTCAGACCCACAATCCATTTACAAGTTCGTTCTGGGTCTGAACGAAACCGGAGGCACTTTCCTCGCATATCCATCCATCTCCAGGTACGTCTGGACGATCACCAACTGTTTCCCTCATCTTGGGTGTACAGCCCAATCGAGATCATCAGTAATCACCCAAACGATGTGAAGACTTCCGGTCTTCAGCCACCGTCTTCATCTTCGACATCTCATCGAATCGGTTATTCAGAATGGGTATAACCCGGCCTTTCTGAATAACCCACATATATAATAAACAAATGTTACACAAACACAACGAACGCCCCATTCCAATCCAGAATATCCTTTTATTCACAAAATCACATTCTTAGGGAAAGGTTCCCATTAAATTTATCCAAGATAAATTCTTCTAAATTTATTCTTTAATCTTCCTTTGGACATCATTTCAAACGAGTCGGGATTAGCGAGCCACACCGAAGTAATTATTTATTTTATTTCCCAATCCCAACCTATATATCCCATGTAGCAAAACTGGTAATACTCCATACCTAACACCACGGTGTTATCGGTAAAATTAATTATCATTTCACGTTCAAATCTAATTAAAGATTTAACTATCGCTTTGGAGAAAAACTGGTGATACTCCATTCTCGATCACCTTTCAGATTTGATAATTTAAATAATCAATTCACTTTTTAATCTAATTAAATATTCATTAAAAGTTCCCTTAGTTTTAATCCTTTTAAAAATCAACATCTTGCCTTTAACTGGGTTAAAGAACCAATGTCATCTAAAACACGATTCACGATAAACCCAAATCACATTTGATATTAAATACAAGGCTATGAATAGAAAATATACCGGCTTATATTCAATATCAAATTCTGAAACCAACAAATATCGTATTGGAAATAACGATATAAAATATATCTTTCAAATTCCCATAACAATATCTGTATAGTCACGAAATCCAACATCGAAATATTCCGAAGATAATTTCGATTCAACTCCAGTCCAATCCACGTATTAGGAATATTGATTATTTTTAAAATCACTTTCAAATTCAATTTATTTATTTCAAAAATAAATTGATTTTAATTCTAGTTCAAAACTAGTTCATTTCGATAAAAATCTATTTTTGTCTTTTCAAATGTGGAGTTTTTCACCCCAGTTCTTCCCAATTCACATATTATGATTTTACACAAATTATTGATATTTTTAATAATTTTATCAAGGCCCATACAGTTGATTTCCATCTACGGCTATCGAACTGCACTTACAACGACCTTTTCTAAATTTGATTTGGACATAATTCCAAATCCAACCGTTAGATTTCAAATTTCTAGCATTCATTGGAAAGCTCTTTTCGATACGAACCCAACGGTTCCGGTTTTAGGAGAATCCGACGGTCGGATCTCCCGTAATGTCAATTCGAAGTCAATGGTCGAAATTCACGAACTGCCGCGGCGCGGCGCGTTCTATTCCGGCCATTATATATATATATATATATAATATATATTATATATTTCATCGATTTCCTTTTAAAACGTATTTTATAAATCGTTTTAAATTCGTTTTCAAAACCATTTCAACTTCATCTTCAATTTCAAATCGATTTGATTTCAATTCAATTCGAATTCATTTCAAATTGATTTCAATTCAATTTCAGTTCGTTTTAAATTTCATTCAAAACGATTTCAATTCGTTTTTAATTCAATTTCAATTTAATTCAATTTGAATTCGTTTCTATACAATTCGAATTCAAATTCACTTTCTATTCAATTCAAATTCTAATTCATTTTCTATTCAATACGAATTCTAATTCACTTTCTATTCAATTCGAATTCTAATTCATTTTCTATTCAATTCGAATCGAATTCATTTTTTATTCGATTCGAATTCATTTCAAATTGATTCAATAAAATTTCAATTTGAATTTTAATCTAATTCAATTTGAATTTCATTTCAAAATATTAAATTTTGAAATCACTTTTCAATATTCATTATAAAACGAATAAAATCGATATAAATATCGTTCGCGTCAAAATAACGCATCTCTAATCCACACGGCTTTATATTTTTCAAAAACTTCTTTATTCTATCCAACAAATGAATATTTATTCTATTCAACACATGAATCTATATTTCTTTCAACACACGACTATTTTTGTTATGTAAAATATTTTATAAAACTATGGTATCTATCGTTTGATTTTTAATTAGACTTCAACCGTAAAGTAGTTCTAATTTTAAATATGATAAAGATGTGAATTTTATTATTAAAATATTTTACTCAACACATAAATATTTTCAACTCAGGAACATCGTCAACACATGACTATTTTTATATTCAACACATGAATTTTCTTTTATAATATTCATTATTTTCCCGATTGGAATGAGGCCCAATCAATCACCATATAATGTTAATTATATGGATTCCATACAACACATGTATATAATAGCATTGAAAAATAATCAACCATCAACCAAAGTGCACTACACTGTATAAGCATCAAATATAGATATCTAACGCTTATAACAGCCTGTCAACCAATCGATCGACATATTTAATCAATCAGGATGAGTGAACTTCAAATTTCATCCCAACACACGTGTGGGGTTTCAAACAATCAAACACAGATTTTAGTTGTGTAGTTGGGCGATGTGTAAAATTTATCGACCCAATCAATATCAATCAAATCAGTGTATATAGACAAATCGGCCGATTTGTTTATAAATATTTATTTATTCACTTTCACGTTAAAAATTATATTTTTAACGATAATATATTTTATTTTAACACATGAATTTCTATTCGTTTCATTTACACAATAAAAATGATATTTTTATTTTTCTAACATATTTTAGAAAATTTTGGCGGCATAACGGCACGATACTAGAAACGGGACAAGGCCTAGCCTTATCCCCGGTCTAGTGAAGGCCCACGCCATTCACACATCAATCAAATCCATTCCATTTCACCAAACAATTCAATTCAAACCAAATAGACTAACCAACTACACAACCAAACAATTTAACAAACAAGCCATCCATGGTCTGTGGATGATGGGTGTCGGGTGCTACTAAGCACCGTCTGCATCCTAGTATATATATAACTAGAAAAAGAAATTGAGAGTGAGAAATTCTCACAGACAGCTATCCAATCATCTCGACTCTTCTTTTGTAGAAATCTTCATCGCTCTCGCCTTTTTGTCACCTTCATTGCCCGTATTCTTGTTAAAGGTTGGAGGGGGGCGGAGCGGCGCAGCATCAGGTGGTGGCGGCTTCTGGAGTTCGACGGAGGGGGATGTGGGGTCATCGACGGTGGGGGTTTCGAGGGGAGCGGCTGGGGTTCGGGGGTATCGCGGAGGGGTTCAAGGTCTTCGGGGGAGGCTGCGTCTCGATTCGAGGTGGAGTAGAAAGGAGAGAGAGAAGCGGCAGAAGGGGGAACCGGAGCAGCGGTGGAGATGGAGATCGGAGGCGGCACGCGATGGTGGTGGAGGGGCGACGAGGTCTGTAGGGTTTTTTTTCTTTTCTCTTCGAACTGAATTATAACGAGGGGGGGTGGCTGAATGATTAAAGGGGGTGAGGAGAGAGTTTTTATTTATTTAATTATTTAATTATTTTATTATGAAAAAGTTGACTTTTACATACGACCTCTAAACGAGGTCCACCGCCTGTCGTCCATAGCGTTTTACCCCCATTCCGAACCCAATGGGATATGTATCGCAAGCCGATTCGATCGTTTCGATCAGTTTCCGTTAAAATCAACATATAACTCTATATATTGAATTTGAACGCGCATTTCAATTTACCGGGGTCACATACGAACTCTATAAATTGCAGAAAAATATTTTCTAGCTTCGTATTGACGATATGGTCCTGACAAAACTAGTTTCGTCGAATTCTGAGACCGTTGGAAAAATGGCCATTTTCCAGTCGATTAAAATCAACTGAAACTGGTCAAACGCGTTTTCCTTTGCCACGCTCACATATTGATTCAGAAAATTATGAAATTTGGAATCTAGCAATAACTTTACATCACGGACCCAACAAAAGTGGTTTCGTCGAAATCCGAGGTCGTTTGCAAAATGTCTATTTTTAAGGGCCTGAATTCCATAGCGACTATTCAGAATTTTCAACTGGACATATCTTTTGATTCCCGCTATGAAATTTTGATTTTTCAGATTCGATGGAAAGGTATTCTCAATTAGATCCTAATGTTTTTGGTTTCACTAAAATCCGGATTGTTTTGCACCCGGTACATTCAATTGAAGTTTGAAATCGAATTATCGAACTACCGCGCCATTTTCAATTCCTATTTATAATTATATATAAATATCTATATTCTAACGACGACGTATATAATATATACGTCAAATTCTATTTAATAAATAAATAAATCTCTCGTCGATATTATTTAAAATAATCCATTTAAATGTTCAAAATTCGCTAAAATTGCAAAAATAAAAATTTTAAACTGGCCCGGATTTTCGGGTTGTTACATTCTCCCCCACTTAAAACTTTTCGTCCCCGAAAAGGAACAAAGTCGAAAGTGGTTTGATCAATCAACTCTACGTTCGATCTGGCTTGCATTCTCCAACTTTTTAGTTTCTGAGAATTTTCAAATTCTTCAAAAATTTGGCTAACACCCTAAATTTTCGAAAAATTTCGCCATAACCTCCCCTGCACCGGGAGCCACGGGAAAATCCCGAAATTGCCATACAGGCCTTCTGATCTCAAAAAGAAAAAGAAAAGGCCAAGCGGCTAGCCAATACGCTCATAAAATCATCATCACCCAAACAAAACAGTAAATTATATAGTAAACCTGTACCTATTTGTCGGGCAAACAAATTTTATTCTCTGCTCTAGCCTCCTTGCTATGACCTGTTCAATGTAAGTATATGTACATGCAAGCAAATGCGACCAATTTTCAATACAATTCAATATTTGATACAATTAGGCTAAATGGTTCAAAATTATCAACAAATAAATAAACAACACAAACATCAATCAATTAGTGAATTAAAGTTTCAAATTCATAATTTTGTATATATATAGACAGAAAATCATGTTTTTGATGTCAATTCACAACAATGTATTCTAGCAATATAAGTTTTGGTTCTCACACCAGTCTAATGGAAATATATAGATATCACACCTTCGTCACTCGAAAATAAATACTGGTGATGGTATACTTCATCATCAGGACCATGTCCGGGCGACTAGAGTGTGACTCTATATCTATCTAATATATTAAAACTTCGAATATACGTTCATGACGCATATATGCAAAATCTTTATATATTCGATTGTCCAAATTCAAAATAAATAAATATTCAAATACGTATAAAGCGATTTAAATTTTCAAAACAAAATTGTTTTCATTTGAAAATATACTCTTCACACTCGTTCTAGGATACTACTGATCCCATCTCTAACGAGTCATTCTAATTGGATATTACTAATCCAATATCTGATGAATTCTTTCGTATGGTTCTAATGTGTCTTGTTCTCGAGCTCTGTAAACCAAAGCTCTGATACCAAACTGAGACGACCCGAACTTCCCCGTGAAGGAAAGCACGGATAGAATTGAGGACAAGACAAAATAGAACACATACAGAAGAACATTTCATTGTTATTACAACAATTCCATCAGAATACAAGAATATACAGAGTATAAATGAATAAATTACATTCGACAAATATCAGAGATTACAATAAATTACATAGCAGCGGAAAAATATACAAAACACAACTGAAAGTGATACACGGATACAGAGCTTTCCGGATATCGTTCCAGCTGTAAATCAGGACCCTGTGGATATAAATCTGCAAAACCAAAACTACTAGCTGCCCGTGTCGAAAATAGGGGCACCCAGAGTTTAGGTTAAAACAATAAACTCCAGGTCAGTCATGTGACTGGTGTGAGAACTAAAACAGTTATTTAATATTGGTTTTAAAGTTTGGTAAATCAAGGGACCACGCTGTATAACACGGAACGGGTTTCCTCCCAAGAATACCAGTGCATAGAACAAACAGCGCAATGCTAAATAAAGAAAAATGAAGCTGTTATAAGACCCAGGTCCCATCACACAATGCAACGCAAGCCAGAGGATAGGGTTTTCCCTTATAACAGCCAAAGCATGCTTGATATGTTTAAAACACATTATTTGATACTATAATAAGTGTATTGTGTCAAAACAATTCAATCATAAATATCAATCATAGACGGCATGGGTACCATATATCATGTCGCCATACTAGTTCTACAATTAAAACCACAATATCACGTATTGGAAATTGGATTTCCGTCATGAGCCGAGGCAAGGGGCAAGCTCCTCTTCGCGTTCGAGACACTCTAGCAAATGTCCCTGGACCCCACTTTGATCCTTGAAATCGGCTGGGCCGGTCCTCTCTTACTTTTGAGGATTGGCAATTCCTGAACACACGTTTCCCGGTCCTTACAGACCTATATCCGAGGCGCCTCGCATTCCAACAACCACACAGGTGAAAAGTATATAAATGTCAGGGCTGGTAGGTCACTGACACCACCCTAGCTAGAAAGAAACGTCGTGCTCTCCCAGCGGTCCGTCTCCCGTTTTTAACTCATACCGAGGTGTGAGGCTCGCGAATTCACGTTATACACAAAGCTGCGCCACACAAGCCGTGCTTTGATCATCAACCACAAGACTTTGCTTTTCAACAGAAGCCCTGATCAATTGGCACTTACGTGTGCCACATTTGCAATTCACTCCATGCGACTGATGTCCATCGATATACAGCCTCTGAGCTCGTACGTCTCAGAGAAGGGCGTTAAGCAAGAGAATAAATTCTCCGCCGCCAAACAGATGTATATTTAATAGAGATCAATCAACACAGAATAAAATCCAATGTCAGACCCACAATCCATTTACAAGTTCGTTCTAGGTCTGAACGAAACCGGAGGCACTTTCCTCGCATATCCATCCATCTCCAGGTACGTCTGGACGAACACCAACTGTTTCCCTCATCTTGGGTGTACAGCCCAATCGAGATCATCAGTAATCACCCAAACGATGTGAAGACTTCCGGTCTTCAGCCACCGTCTTCATCTTCGACATCTCATCGAATCGGTTATTCAGAATGGGTATAACCCGACCTTTCTGAATAACCCACATATATAATAAAAAAATGTTACACAAACACAACGAACGCCTCATTCCAATTCAGAATATCCTTTTATTCACAAAATCACATTCTTAGGGAAAGGTTCCCATTAAATTTATCCAAGATAAATTCTTCTAAATTTATTCTTTAATCTTCCTTTGGACATCATTTCAAACTAGTCGGGATTAGCGAGCCACACCGAAGTAATTATTTATTTTATTTCCTAATCCCAACCTATATATCCCATGGAGCAAAACTAGTAATACTCCATACCTAACACCACGGTGTTATCGGTAAAATTAATTATCATTTCACGTTCAAATCTAATTAAAGATTTAACTATCGCTTTGGAGCAAAACTGGTGATACTCCATTCTCGATCACCTTTCAGATTTGATAATTTAAATAATCAATTCACTTTTTAATCTAATTAAAGATTCATTAAAACTCCCCTTAGTTTTAATCCTTTTAAAAATCAACATCTTGCCTTTAACTGGGTTAAAGAACCAATGTCATCTAAAACACGATTCACGATAAACCCAAATCACATTTGATATTAAATACAAGGCTCTGAATAGAAAATATACCGGCTTATATTCAATATCAAATTCTGAAACCAACAAATATCGTATTGGAAATAACGATATAAAATATATCTTTCAAATTCCCATAACAATATCTGTATAGTCACGAAATCCAACATCGAAATATTCCGAAGATAATTTCGATTCAACTCCAGTCCAATCCACGAATTAGGAATATTGATTATTTTTAAAATCACTTTCAAATTCAATTTATTTATTTCAAAAATAAATTGATTTTAATTCTAGTTCAAAACTAGTTCATTTCGATAAAAATCTATTTTTGTCTTTTCAAATGTGGAGTTTTTCACCCCAGTTCTTCCCAATTCACATATTATGATTTTACACAAATTATTGATATTTTTAATAATTTTATCAAGGCCCGTACAGTCGATTTCCATCTACGGCCATCGAACTGCACTTACAGCGACCTTTTCTAAATTTGATTTGGACATAGGTCCAAATCCAACCGTTAGATTTCAAATTTCTATCATTCATTGAAAAGCTCTTTTCGATACGAACCCAACGGTTCCGGTTTTAGGAGAATCCGACGGTCGGATCTCCCGTAATCAATTCGAAGTCAATGGTCGAAATTCACGAACTGCCGCGGCGCGGCGCGTTCTATTCCGGCCATTATATATATATATATATATATATATTATATTTCATCGATTTCCTTTTAAAACGTATTTTATAAATCGTTTTAAATTCGTTTTCAAAACCATTTCAACTTCATCTTCAATTTCAAATCGATTTGATTTCAAATCGATTTGATTTCAATTCAATTCGAATTCATTTCAAATTGATTTCAATTCAATTTCAGTTCGTTTTAAATTTCATTCAAAACGATTTCAATTCGTTTTTAATTCAATTTCAATTTAATTCAATTTCAATTTAATTCAATTTGAATTCATTTCTATTCAATTCGAATTCAAATTCACTTTCTATTCAATTCAAATTCTAATTCATTTTCTATTCAATTCGAATTCTAATTTACTTTCTATTCAATTCGAATTCTAATTCAATTTCTATTCAATTCGAATCGAATTCATTTTATATTCGATTCGAATTCATTTCAAATTGATTCAATAAAATTTCAATTTGAATTTTAATCTAATTCAATTTGAATTTCATTTCAAAATATTAAATTTTGAAATCACTTTGCAATATTCATTATAAAACGAATAAAATCGATATAAATATCGTTCGCGTCAAAATAACGCATCTCTAATCCACACGGCTTTATATTTTTCAAAAACTTCTTTATTCTATCCAACAAATGAATATTTAATCTATTCAACACATGAATCTATAATTCTTTCAACACACGACTATTTTTGTTATGTAAAATATTTTATAAAACTATGGTATCTATCGTTTGATTTTTAATTAGACTTCAACCGTAAAGTAGTTCTAATTTTAAATATGATAAAGATGTGAATTTTATTATTAAAATATTTTACTCAACACATAAATATTTTCAACTCAGGAACATCGACAACACATGACTATTTTTATATTCAACACATGAATTTTCTTTTATAATATTCATTATTTTCCCGATTGGAATGAGGCCCAATCAATCACCATATAATGTTAATTATATGGATTCCATACAACACATGTATATAATAGCATTGAAAAATAATCAACCATCAACCAAAGTGCACTACACTATATAAGCATCAAATATAGATATCTAACTCTTATAACAGCCTGTCAACCAATCGATCGACATATTTAATCAATCAGGATGAGTGAACTTCAAATTTCATCCCAACACCCGTGTGGGGTTTCAAACAATCAAACATAGATTTTAGTTGTGCAGTTGGGCGATGTGTAAAATTTATCGACCCAATCAATATCAGTCAAATCAGTGTATATAGACAAATCGGCCGATTTGTTTATAAATATTTATTTATTCACTTTCACGTTAAAAATTATATTTTTAACGATAATATATTTTATTTTAACACATGAATTTCTATTCATTTCATTTACACAATAAAAATGTTATTTTTATTTTTCTAACATATTTTAGAAAATTTCGGCGGCATAACGGCACGATACTAGAAACGGGACAAGGCCTAGCCTTATCTCCGGTCTATTGAAGGCCCACGCCATTCACACATCAATCAAATCCATTCCATTTCACCAAACAATTCAATTCAAACCAAATAGACTAACCAACTACACAACCAAACAATTTAACAAACAAGCCATCCATGGTCTGTGGATGACGGGTGTCGGGTGCTACTAAGCACCGTCTGCATCCTAGTATATATATAACTAGAAAAAGAAATTGAGAGTGAGAAATTCTCACAGATAGCTATCCAATCATCTCGACTCTTCTTTTGTAGAAATATTCATCGCTCTCGCCTTTTTGTCACCTTCGTTGCCCGTATTCTTGTTAAAGGTTGGAGGGGGTCGGAGCGGCGCAGCATCAGGTGGTGGCGGCTTCTGGGGTTCGACGGAGGGGGATGTAGGGTCATCGACGGTGGGGGTTTCGAGGGGAGCGGCTGGGGTTCGTGGGTATCACAAAGGGGTTCAAGGGCTTCGGGGGAGGCTGCGTCTCGATTCGAGGTGGAGTAGAAAGGAGAGAGAGAAGCGGCAGAAGGGGGGGAACCGGAGCAGCGGTGGAGATGGCGATCGGAGGTGGCGCGCGATGGTGGTGGACGGGCGACGAGGTCTGTTGGGTTTTTTTCTTTTTTTTCTTTTTTCTTTTCTCTTCGAACTGAATTATAACGGGGGGGGGGGGGGGGGCTGAATGATTAAAGGGGGTGAGGAGAGAGTTAATTTTTTTTATTTAATTATTTTATTATGAAAAAGTTGACTTTTACATACGACCTCTAAACGAGGTCCACCGCCTGTCGTCCATAGCGTTTTACCCCCATTCCGAACCCAATGGGATATGTATCGCAAGCCGATTCGATCGTTTCGATCAGTTTCCGTTAAAATCAACATATAACTCTATATATTGAATTTGAACGCGCATTTCAATTTACCGGGGTCACATACGAACTCTATAAATTGCAGAAAAATATTTTCTAGCTTCGTATTGACGATACGGTCCTAACAAAACTAGTTTCGTCGAATTCTGAGACCGTTTGAAAAATGGCAATTTTCCAGTCGATTAAAATCAACTGAAACTGGTCAAACGCGTTTTCCTTTGCCATGCTCACATATTGGTTCAGAAAATTATGAAATTTGGAATCTAGCAATAACTTTACATCACGGACCCAACAAAAGTGGTTTCGTCGAAATCCGAGGTTGTTTGCAAAATGTCTATTTTTAAGGGCCTGAATTCCATAGCGACTATTCAGAATTTTCAACTGGACATATCTTTTGATTCCCGCTATGAAATTTTGATTTTTCGGATTCGATGGAAAGGTATTCTCAATTAGATCCTAATGTTTTTGGTTTCACTAAAATCCGGATTGTTTTGCACCCGGTACATTTAATTGAAGTTTGAAATCGAATTATCGAACTACCGCGCCATTTTCAATTCCTATTTATAATTATATATAAATATCTATATTCTAACGACGACGTATATAATATATACGTCGAATTCTATTTAATAAATAAATAAATCTCTCGTCGATATTATTTAAAATAATTCATTTAAATGTTCAAAATTCGCTAAAATTGCAAAAATAAAATTTTTAAACTGGTCGGATTTTCGGGTTGTTACATAAAGGGAATATTTTTTTTTTGTTAAATCACTTCTAACATTTCAACAAAACAAATAAAAAAATAACTTTGTTTGTCGTCAATGCTTGTTAATGAAAACAACAATATTACGTAAAAAGGAATTTTTTTAATCCCATTCTTTTTAATTGAAACAATCCACACTAAAAATATGTTCTTTTTAGCGTAAGCAATTTTGATGCTAAAATCTATTCTTTTTAGTTGAAACAGAACGACACTAAAAATCAAATCTTTTTATTTTAAACAAAACGACGCTAAAAAAAAATATGATCTTTTTATTTTGAACAAAACGACAATACAACCCTCCCAACAAATTCAATAGACAAAAATCATAAATGTAGTTTAACTATTTCTAACGTCATATTTTGCATAAAATGTAATTTCTATTTCTAATGTCATATTTTACATAAAATGTAATTTCTATGTCTAATGTCATATTTTACATAAAAGGTAATTTCTATGTAAAGTGATCTTTTTATTTACATACCAAATTTCCAATAAAAATGTTATTTTTATTTTCCTAACATGTTTCTAACCAAAAGGTTATTTTTCTTTTTGTAACAATTTTTTTTATATAAAATGACAAATTTTGATAACATAACCTTTTCTACATACAATGACAAATTTTGTTAGCATACGTTTTCCATATGAAAAGAGAAATTTTGTTAACATACACTTTCTATATGAAAAGACGAATTTTGCTAATATATACTTAATTGACTAATGGATATTTTTAATCTAAACTAAATATTTCAGTGAACGACATATGTTTCGATCTAACAATTCACTACAACCGACATACATCAATCTCAATTTTACACAACAATCTATATGTGTTTTCTATTACAAATGTTTTTTTTAATATCACAATCAAAAACAATCTAAATATATATATATATACATATATTATTCTTAAATCAATAAATTTCACAAATCAGTTCAATAACTCATCGCAATCATCAACCAATCACAGAATAAATATACACAACAATAACGTGAATTTTATATAAGATGAATATAAATTTTGTAGTGGGATAAATGAATAAATAATGTTATTTTAAAATAGAATTCTCACCTCGTTACTGGGTTCTGCGCGGTTCAGACCCAAAATTTGGCAAAAATTCGACTTCTTCAGAATCAGGTCTAATTATTTTCACTGCGAAGATCTCCCTCTCAGGATCGTGGCGCACCAGAAATCGTTCGAATCGGAGTTCGTATGAGTGAGATATCGTTAAATTAAGATTGGACAAAATTGAATTTAAATTAATTAAATAATTAAATGTTGAAAAAGTCAATCTCCCTCCACTTTCCTCTTCAACATTCGAAGCCGTCCTCTTTTTCATTTTTGAACCCATAACCTTCAAAACTAGGTTGCCATTTAACTCGAGATTGGTGAAGCTTGAAGACGATCGGAGTGTGGCACATCGGAGAGGAAGGAGAGGGCTACATGCGCCCTAGGTGGTGGAGGGTGTGATGGGGCCTACAGGGGGTGGTGGGGGCTGTTTGGCCGTGGGTTGAGGGGATGAGTTTGGCCAAATCTCTTGCCTAAATCTGATCATCACCTTATGGGATAGTAGAGGAGGAGAAGAGCTTCGAAATGGTACATAGTTTGTCTTCTAATTCGTAGAGAGGAAGGAGAGATTGAGGGAGGAAGTTTCGGCCATTCTAGGCCATGAAACCTGAAGTGGCGGCTGAGTTTTGGTAGGGAAGGATTAGGGTTGGGATTAAGGAGTATATTTGTATTATTATATTCACTAATTAGCCCATTAAGGTCCGATTTGGCCCGAACTCAGAATTAGACATGCTTACTGTCTATCTTAATGTTTTGACATCTTCTGAACGCGATGGGACATGTTTCGAGGCCCAATTTCGAAGTTTACAGCGTTTTTTATTTATTTTTAATATAAATCCTTTAATATTTTTATTCAACCGTACATGAAAATTCACGGGGGTCACAAATTAACTTCAAAAATTCCCGAAAAAATATATTTAGCTATGTTTTGACGCTGCGGACCTAGAAAAATTAATTTCGTTCAATTTTGAGCTCGTATGAATTTTTAAAGTAAAAAATTATCCGTTTACACTAAAAATCAATTATAATTATATATTAATTGTAAAAATTATGAAAAATTAAACTTAACCATATTTTGACATTCCGGTTCCAACATAAGTGGTTTCGTCGAAAACGGAGGTCATTTGAAAAATGACTATTTTTAAGGCTTATATATTAAATATTAAAAATACATTTTTAAACCAATAATTTCCGAAACTCGAAATATATAAGTGTTTACAGTTTTTCAATGCAGAAACATCATTATGAACTCAATGGAAGTAATTTCGAGTCCAAATTCCTTTGTATGCAAAAAGTAGTGTTTTTGACCTTTGTAAATTTCCTAGCGACCTTTCTAAATTTTAATTTGGGCATAACTTTTGATTCCTGCTATGAAATTTCAATTTTTCAGGTTTGTTAGAAAGATATTTTTAAATAGATTCTAATATTTTTAGTTTCACTAAAATCCGTTAAATTTTGCATCCTGTACGATCAGTCAAAGTTCAAGTTTGACTTCTCAAACTACCGCGTTGTTTCTAACACTTTTTATAATTAAAATTAAATTATTCATTCTAACTTCGATTTAAATAAATTTTCAATCATTATTACTTTAAATAAATTATTTTAAATATCAAAAACTCATTAAAATTAGTTAAAATAAATTTTAAATCTACCCCCAAAATTCAGGGTTGTTACAAAGTGCATGATGAATGGTTTGAAACCGTGAAGACATCTCATTGATAGTTTCATTTGGCTTTATTTTGAAATTTTGAAATTGACTTGTCAACAAAGCTATTTTTGCTTGTTTAAACTTGTTAGTACCTTCATGAGTAGTTTTTAGCATTTGCCAAATTTGATAAGCAGTGGCACAAATACTAACACGGTTATATTCGTTTTGATCTAATGCACAAAACAACATATTAATTGCTTTTGCATTTACAGCAGCTGCGGTTTTCTCAGCAGCCGTCCATTTTGCATACTCAGTCGTTGGATTGACTATTTTTTTCTAAGTAGTATTCTAAGCATCATAGTTAGTTGATTGCATGTAAAAATCCATACGTGTTGTCCAATAACTAAAGTTAAGACTATTGAAGAAAGGAGGTCTTTGTGTCGATTGACCTTCAGTGTAAGTGGTGTTTGTGTTACTACTTGGATTATTTGTCATATTACTAGAATATATCAAATAATAGTGTTACAGTTATGAGATAACACACAAGGATCGTGTAATATGGTGTATAACACACAAGTATGCCATAAAAACAAATCACGGATATATAACAGTAAATGTAGTAAAATAGAAAAATCACACCAGGGATTTTTATTCTGGTTCGGAGCACCGTCCTACGTCCAGTCCAAGACTTCTATCTGGATTATCACTAATCAACAACCTCACTTCACCCGGAGGAACAGGTATACAACACCCGAGCAACCGAACGGGATTTCACGCCTCTAACAACACGAGGACTTCAACACTTGCCTGATCACACACAGGACTTCAACACTTGCCTGATCACACACAGGACTTCAACTAATACAATGGTTTTGACTTCTGCTTTGTGTTTTTGAATCAACACGGATAGTCAACAGTTTGAGTACAATCTTCCTATAATATGATCCTCAAGTATATACTTTGAATGCGTAGATTTAAGGAAGTAGAATGCTTGTTGAATCAAATGATATCAAATTGATTCAAGGATTCAACAAGTATTTGAATTTGGAGAGCTTTTAGAATGCAAGAGTATTTAGAAAGCGAGAAAGAATCGGTGATATGAAAGTATGATTTCAAGTCTATTTATAGTGTAGAATAGTTGCATTCCTTCATGAAGAGTATCTACAAAAGATTGCATCCGTTTCCATTGAAATTGAAGAGAAAACTCTTGATGAATGGAAGCAACCCTTCATAAAAAAGATTGTTGTTCGGAACCGGTCGACTGGTTGAAAATCACCGGTCGACTGGTTAAGTTTCTGGAAATTTAAAGAATAAAAAAAATAGCCGTTATGTGCAAACACAGTAAAACCGGTCGACCGGTCCTTTTTTGGGCAGTCGATCGTTTTCTGGCTATGGACCAGAGAACCTCGGTCCATAGTCTATATCACTCTGCACTCTTTCTTGGTCGGAGCTTGGACCGTTTGGGCTTTTTCTATGACTTTTCAATTCCTCAAATATACAGATTTCAGCAACGAAGTTTTGTGCATTCGTGTTATACTTTGAGGATAGATTTTAACATATTTCTAACACGACTCAAAGTAAAAAACCTTAGCTCTATGAAATGATCTTCATTGCACCTTTATGTGTTGGCATCGATCAAAATCTTGTCTCAACATTCTCCCCCTTTTTCATTGATGACAACACCTTAGATTTTCTCCCTCTGAATATAATGCTCTCCCTGAATGTCTGCAACATTTGTTAGTCCATAATATAAATGATCTTACCTTTTGATTCCTGCATTAACAAATGTTAGCTTACATATACTATTATCATGTTAAGCACATAATTTTAAATGATAGTATATGTAATGTATTATCATAAGAGAAAATATTTCTCCCCCTTTGTCATCGATTAAAAAGAATAAATACCATAATAAACACAGTAATCGAGAGTAGTAGAGAATACAAATAATTATAGCACGTTTAGGAGATACCGAATAACCTTCTCTTTGTTGTGGTGTACCTGCAGAAAATATAACATATATAGTTTGGTACCCACTTGCTTTGTTTGGGTCCATGGGTTAGATGGAAGGTAACCATACCCAAGAGTGTTTAATGGTACCTTTAAAGATAAAATTTTCATTATTAACTACTGAATCAATATTATCATCGATATATTTTTCTCTGTTTTTCCAACTTACAGGAACCCAAATACTTAAGTAATCTCTAGTGATATTCCTTTTCGTACTTCTATATTTATTATAAATACTACTAGTCATAGAAGTATTCGAATTTCTATAATAATTGGGTTTTGGATATGCATTAGTACTAGCAGTGATATTCTTATTGTACATAAAAGCATATCTAGTACTATTTCTATGATTGGTTTTATTATATCCTATACCACTTTTGTCATGTAAAGGTCGAGATCTAGACAAAATCATGTTTAAATCATTTTGACCTTTATTAAATTTCGCGAACTTATTTGTACATTTGATTCCACAGTCGCGATTGATGTTTTCAAAAGAAACCTTGTTATTAATACCCTTATTTAATTCAGAACTCTTCCTTTTTAAAGTTCTGTTCTCATTTTCGAGACAACTAATTTGAGATTCTGAATTATATAAAGATGATTGTAATTTTCCTTTTGAGTCAGAAATTTCATTTTGCAAAATATTACTATTCACCTTTAAGAACTCACATTCTTTAGATAATTCCAAATTCTTTTTAGTTAGAGCTCCATTCTCTTCTTCAAGAGACAATATTAAAGAACTTGAATTATTTAAAGAATCTTCTAATGATTTATTTCTATTTTGCAAAAGATCGATTTCCTTTAAAAGAACATTGTTTTTATCTTCTAGTCGCTCATTTTCTTTTTGAAGGAAATCTTTTTGAAAAACAAGCTCTTCTAAGGTATTTTAAAAACATTTGGCTTGTTTTACCAAACGATTATTTTCTTCTTTTAATTTGGAATTTTCTTGCTTGTAATTTTTTGACATAGCTAAAACGACTGTATTGAGTTTCAATAATTTTTCATGATATAACAAAAGATCTTTAAATAATGAATCTACACATACCGATTGTGATCTGACTTTAGCCATGAGACATTTGCTTCCTTGCTCTCTTGATTCGGCTTTGTTGCTCTTCCACTTTCTAATCCCTTGACTAGACTTCTTTATTGCCATTTGTTCTAAGATGTTGTTACGATCTCTAGAACACCAGGCTCTGATACCAATTGAAAGTGCGAGTGTGTACGTGCTAAGTATAATACACTCACAAGGATCGTGTAATATGGTGTATAACACACAAGTATGCAATAAAAACAAATCACGGATATATAACAGTAAATGTAGTAAAATAGAAAAATCACACCAGGGATTTTTATACTGGTTCGGAGCACCGTCCTACGTCCAGTCCCAGACATCTATCTGGATTTTCACTAATCAACAACCTCACTTCACCCGGAGGAACAGGTATACAACACCCGAGCAGCCGAACGGGATTTCATGCCTCTAACAACACGAGGACTTCAACACTTTCCTGATCACACACAAGACTTCAACACTTGCCTAATCACACACAGGACTTCAACTAACACAATGGTTTTGACTTCTTCTTTGTGTTCTTGATTCAACACGGATAGTCAACAGTTTGAGTACAGTCTTCCTATAATCTGATCCTCAAGTATATACTTTGAATGCCTAGATTTAAGGAAGTAGAATGCTTGTTGAATCAAATGATATTAAATTGATTCAAGGATTCAACAAGTATTTGAATTTGGAGAACTTTTAGAATGCAAGAGTATTTAGAAAGTAAGATCAGAAATTAGAGAAAGAATCGGTGATTTGAAAGTATGATTTCAAGTCTATTTATAGTGTAGAATAGTTGCATTCCTTCATGAAGAGTTTCTACAAAAGATTGCATCCGTTTCCATTGAAAATTGAAGAGAAAACTCTTGATGAATGGAAGCAACCCTTCATAAAAAAGATTGTTGTTCGGAACCGGTTGACTGGTTGAAAATCACCGGTCGACTGGTTAAGTTTCTGGAAATTTAAAGAATAAAAAAATAGCCGTTATGTGCAAACACAGTAAAACCAGTCGACCGGTCCTTTTTTGGGCGGTCGACCGTTTTCTGGCTATGGACCGGAGAACCTCAGTCCATAGTCTATATCACTCTGCACTCTTTCCTGGTCGGAGCCTGGACCGTTTGGGCTTTTTCTGTGACTTTTCAATTCCTCAAATATACAGATTTCAGCAACGAAGTTTTGTGCATTTGTGTTATACTTTGAGGATAGATTTTAATATATTTCTAACATGACTCAAAGTAAAAAACCTTAGCTCTATGAAATGATCTTAATTGCACCTTTATATGTTGGCATCAATCAAATCTTGTCTCAACAAAGTGACCCTCTCGCTCGCAACCATGGCACTTCCTCTTACCCTTAGCCTTGTCATTCTTTCCGCCCTTCTTCTGTTGTTGTTGCTGTCCTTTCTTGGGCCATACCTTTTTATTTTGTGTTTCCTCAATCTTAAATTCTTCCTTTCAGATTCATTTGAACTTTATCTGTGTTCCCTTCCTGGGCCATCATTTTTCTTATCCTTGGGCTGTGCTTCTTAGCCCTAACTCCCTTGTTCTCCTTTTTATCATCCTTGTGTAACAAGCTAACAAGTCTCTTGAAAGTTGCCTTCATCGCATGGAAAAACTTACGAAGCTCGAGAAAATTAGTCGTAGGTGATACTACTGCAGCTACAGATGGAGGTTAGGCACTTCATTGCCCTTCAACATGTGTCACAGTTAAAACATGCCTACGACATTATGCCGGAACGGGGACATCTTTTAGGAAGAATCGGTTCCCCAAACAAAAAGAAAAAGGAATCAAGCGGAGAATCGAGAGATATTTCCTATGGCTTTGGGGAATATGTTTTTCAAAACAGACTTTACTTTTTGAAAACGCTTTCTTTTAGAACCTTTTTGAAAATAATTTTCAAAAACTTTATCCAATCAGGTAACCTTCAGCTCTGATACCAAGTGTGACACCTCACGTCTGTTAATGTCACTCGCTAAGGGAATGCATTAAGTTTCGTGAAGCGCTATAGGTAAACAGACATAGAATAATTACAAGAAAGATATAAATAAGAACATCGGAAATTTTAATTTTTTTATTAATCGTAAGGCACGATCACACCATATGTCTAAAGATACATAAACTCAGTACATCATTAAAACTTCTATCCTGAGTCTAGTTACTTTTAGCCAGTAAATAAATAAAAGTAACATGATAGGAATATAAAGTGGATAAGAGCGATCACAACATAAATGGAAGGTGTGACAAGGTAGATAGGATTAGGAGTATGTTCCTCACTAATGATTACTCTGCACTATTACTAGTATAACTAAAATGAGATGATCCCTTCCACTTTAAGTTGGTAGACCTAGGGCATACGTCCGAGTGTACCCTAACCACTACCCTAATCGATTGGCTCCCTACCCCGTAGATATCCTGTGTTGGCCACACAGCAGGAGGTATCACTTCCTAAAGTGGCAACCCAAGATGTGCACAACCATATCTACTGGTGCCACGGTCGCCTTAGCCCCCTCTGCCCGGCCCATACACGCACATGTCCCCGATTGGTTTGCACATCCCACACTGTGTGTCTCGTTTAGATTTCTTACAATCAATCAGTAAACGTGCCCCTTCTCCGCCTAGTACGGAGTTCTTTATTTGATACCTATTCCAGGTTACTGACTGAAATGGTTCCCATACAATATGATACAAGCTCTTCCCCTTGTCCTGTATCCCCACTAGGTTTTCCACTGACTATGTATACCCTTTTAGATGCCTTTAATTACATAGCCCTGTGTCAGTTATGCTTACCCTCTTAATTACATAACTCCAATATTTCTATCGGTTATGCTTACCTATAGGTGTCTTTAATACATAACCCCCAATCTTCCAACCGACTGTGCTTACCTATAGGTGTCTTTAATAAATAACCCAATCACTTCTACAAGTTATGTTAACCCTAAAAGGTGTCTTTAATTACATAACATTATTATTTCCATCGATTATGTATACCACTAGGTGTCTTTAATTACATAACGTTATCGGGTTAAGTTTG
The DNA here is from genome assembly GCA_030737875.1 of Allium sativum. Taxonomy (NCBI): domain Eukaryota; kingdom Viridiplantae; phylum Streptophyta; class Magnoliopsida; order Asparagales; family Amaryllidaceae; genus Allium; species Allium sativum. The sequence goes on from CM060915.1 coordinate 134,864,175, forward strand.
TAGGCCTATATATACTAATATTACCCATCTACCCAAGATTTACTTAAACATCCCACTGATCCAAAGCATGTTTATTTAGTGGTTAAGTTTGTGGGCCTATATGTACTAATATTAGCCATCTATCAAAGATTTACGTAACCCTCCCACTGATCCAAGCATGTTTATTCAATGGTTAAGTTTGTGGGCCTATATATACTAATATTACCCGCCTACCCGAGATTTACTTAACCCTCCCACTGATCCAAGCATGTTTTTTTAATGGTTAAGTTTGTGGGCCTATATATACTAATATTACCCACCTACCCAAGATTTACTTAACCCTCCCACTGATCCAAGCATGTTTTTTTAATGGTTAAGTAGTCCAATTTATTACCATGTCCATTTATGGTTTATAATGGGCTAGACCTCCCACAATAGGCCTACAACGTGTGGATGTTGGATATGCCGGTCGGGTCCTGGCAGTCTTATTCCACAGTTGGGCCTAACCTCGTGTCTTAGCCCGATTCGTATTTGCGTACTTAGACCTCCTATATTAGGTTCAACATTAGTGGCTGTTGGATATGCCGGTCGGGTCCGGGCAGACTTCCATCACGAATGCAACTTGACATCGTGTCATAAGTACAATTGCAATTCCTAATTGTAATTACTAGAATTCATTTTTAATTAATTTACCAATTAATTAATCCTTTCCTTTTAAAGGTGTCAATGCCTATTTTTCCCAACAATTTGAATTACATGGCCAAAAATGTTTATATTCAAATTATGCCATTTTTAGCCCTTTTTCCCCCATTCCTTAACTGGCGCCCTTATAAAATTGGCAAAATGCCTGGGCTAAACAATAGGCTGGTCATAAACGATAATAGGGAACATAATGGGAATATAATTAAAATAATCATGTTGGCATAAACATAAATAGCATGACAATAATGTGAACATACATACTGGCGTGGACATGAAATTGTCATCATAACAAGATGAGCATAAAACTAGTGAACATAACATGATATCTCAATAAGAATAGTAAGATCTAAATCAATAGTTTAGATGTCACATTTGTTTAGATCTAACATGAGAACACATGGTGATAGATTAGATCACATGATTCAGATCTATAGGTTAAAATAGATCAAACATGATAACACGAGATGATAAATTAGATCACATAAAATAGATCTAACAAAATAACACAAGGTGATAAATTGGATCACATAAAATAGATCTAACATGATAACACATGGTGATAATCTAGATCTGACTAACAGTTTTAATGTCCACATAAATTAGATCTACTAGTTTAGAAATAGATCTATACAAATCCACATCATATCATGCCATAGAAGTTACAATTTAGATAAAGATTTAGATCCAATCCTAACCAATTCAAGGTGGCATATTCATGATTTACATAAATGATAGATCTATCCAATGACATAACTATTCAAATTAACAGATTTATATTAACCACAATATACTTACAAACCAAGATCCAAAATAATAACATAGTAGAATAATCACAATTGAATTGGATCTAAAGAAATAGATCTATCATGACATATCAGAATAATCACAATTGAATTAGATCTAAAGAAATAGATCTATCATGACATAATATCAAATATGATAATAGCATAGATTCATGGTTTATACATATAAAAATCACAGTCTTTCATAATTTACTTTTATTTATCTAAACCTAAAAGCAACTAGAACTCACAGCGTTAGGTTTAGAGAATAGAGAGAATGGATCTTGAATTCCTGGATTTGATTTGCAAAGTATGTTGTTGTAGAAAATGGTTCCGTCTCAGTTCGCACTCCGGTAGTATATGGCTCCCATAGTTTTCAATGAAGAAATAGGAGAATTGAGCACATATTTATAGCTTCCGAGCCCTCTGAAACAGACTGCCACCTCAGCCCTAGGGGTGTTGACACCCCTGTGGGGGGGTCGACCCCTAGGTGGACACCCCTCTAGGGGGTTGACCCCCTAGAGCGGGAATTTTGGCGCTCTGATGAATTTTTTAAATTCGAATGGTTTTGGATAGAATTCTAACTCAACTCTGACTCATACGTACGTATATAATTTTTCTGCACGTATACAAACTTAAAACCCTCATAATTTCCTCATATGTTGTCCGTTTTGCGCAAACCAAGTCTCTATCTTGACCAGAATTTCGAGACGGACGCAATGGTGCAGTCCATTTCCTTTAATTCTGAATATTAAATTAATTATTATTTAATTTATCCTCTTTTAGTGTCGGTACAAATTCGGGATATTACAGTTTGCATATTGTAGTATCAAAATATTCATGCGCATACATACCACAACATTTAAATATATATCGACCAACTGATATCTATAACATGTTCGAATAAAATATAAAAGCTATCAAATAAACAAATAACCATTAATCATTTATGTAAATTATATAACACAATATTCATACACAAAGACATCAACAACAAACCAAGTTTACATAATTTCCATAAACAAAAATAACACCATAAACTAAATTTACACAATATCCATCGAACAAGTTTGTGTTGAATCCCAATAAAATGAACAACTAAAAGTTACTGCTTTCTTTGTAATCAGCTGCCACAAGCGGTCTTACTGTTGAGGAATCTTCAGAAATGCCTAACGATATTCCAATTATAGCTGAATGCACAAAGATGACCATCTCCAATACCTAAACACATGTATTCGTGTTATCATTTGGTCATGCATTCATATTAACAAGTTAATTTTTAATTGTTGCTATTATTATTATAGAATACTTAGTATATTTTATATTTTTATATACTTAGTTAACTTTTATAAACTAAACTTCTTAATTTTTATAAAGTTAGTAAACTTGGTAAACTTAGTTAATTTTTTATAATAGTTAGTTAATTTTTATAATACTTAGTTAATTTTTAATTAATTCTTTTATTATTATAAAATATTTGGTAATATCTTATATTTTTATATACTTATTTAACTTTTATAGACTAAACTTCTTAAATTTTATAAAACTAGCAAACTTAGTTAATTTTTTATAATATTTAGTTAATTTTTATAATACTTAGTTAATTTTTAATTAGTGCTTTTGTTATTATGGAATACTTGATAATATTTTATATTTTTATATACTTAGTTAACTTTTATGAACTTAGCTGCTTAATTTTTATAAAGTTAGTAAACTTAGCTATTTTTTATAATAGTTAGTTAATATATATAATAATTAGTTAATTTTTAATTATTTCCATTATTATTATTATATAATACTTGATAATATTTTATATTTTTATATACTTAGTTACCTTTTATATACTAAACTTTTTAATTTTTATAAGATTAGTAAACTTAGTTTATTTTTTATAATAGTTAGTTAATTTTTATAATACTTTTTAATTAGTGCTATTATTACTATAACATATTTGGTAATATTTTGTATTTTTATGTATTTAGTTAACTTTTTATAGACTGAACTTCTTATTTTTTATAAAATTAGTAAACTTAGTTAATTTTTTATAATAGTTAGTTAATCTTTATAATACTTAGTTAATTTTTAATTATTGCTATTATTATTATTATATAATAATTGATACTATTTTATATTTTTATATACTTAGTTAATTTTTATAGACAAAACTTCTTAATTTTTATAAAATTAGTAAACTTAGTTATTTTTTTATAATAGTTCGTTAAATTTTATAATACATAGTTAATTTTTGATTATTGCTATTATTATTATAGAATACTCGGTAATATTTTATATTTGTAGATACTTAGTTAACTTTTATAAACTAAGCTTCTTAATTTTTATAAGATTAGTAAACTTAGTTAATTTTTTATAATATCTAGTTAATTTTTATAAGCTTATTTAATTTTTTATAAATCGTCATTAATTTACTACTATTATTAATCTTGTTGTTATTATTATTATTATATAAGTTTAGTTATGTTTTGTATTTAAATGTACTTTGTTAATCCTACTATGGTGATATTCTTTGTATGAGGCAGTATGAAACAGTATTAGTATTACATCTGCTATGTGACATTATGTATATGTTAATACACAGTACTATAAATAAGGAACTTACAAAAGGGGGTTTGGTGGCAATAGGGGTTCCATTTTTTTCGGCTGTCTACTCCATCATCGTAGAGTCTACTGTCCGGGTTAACCTAAAAAAGTAGCAACTCGATTAATCTAAAATATAATACGACAGATATTTTAGTTCCTTTGAGAAATAAAGCAACCCGATTATTCAAAACCACCCAAGATCGATGCTTCCATGGTCTCCAACAAAACAGTTTAGAAAATCCCTCAAAATAAGCAATAGTAATTATTACAAAGTGCATATTTCAAGTGTCAATCCTGTCTTGAAACAACCTGAACTGTCGACCGTGGTCTCCACCAGCGATAGAGGGAAAAATAGAAACGATAGCAAGTTTCAGACGTCTGAACTTATTTTTAAACATCTGACATTGTTCAGACGTTTGAAAATAGGTTTCAGACGTCTGCAATGGGTTTCGGCCAACCCTTGAGGCCATTTCTAACATCTGAAATTTATTTTAGACCTTTGAAAATGTTCTTGGGCAATTCCTAGGCTTGCGTTAGTAATGTAAAAAAATTCAAACCATGTAGATTAGTAATTTAACCCAATTAATCATAGCCAAATGCATTGTGCTTAAAAAATAGCCAAATGTCCTACTTTTTTTAATACTGGTCACTAAAACCCATAACTTACATTCAAATCTGAAGCATGTAGGAAACCAAATGATTTAAAGAATTATGATTAAACAAAAAAAAATTTAAAACTTGGAGGTATTAATTCCAAAATCAACCATTTCCTCACCTTATATAATTATATTCATATGTTTCTACAACGAAAACTAATAGCAAGACCAGCAAGATTAGTTACTTAACCACTTCGTAGATATGCCTAAGCAGATTGTGTATAGCTAAAATTATTACCTTGGCATTTATCTTGCAAATCTACATCCTTTGTATACTGTACCACTAATTTGTACCCGGTACCCATTACAGCAGATATCATCAGCTTGCTATTAGTACTCCAACTACATCTATTTTAAATTGATGTACAAAAACCAAGCAACAATGAGTAATCATTACATGATAATATATAATAAGCAATAATTTCCTTCCAAAAAAAAAATACTAACTGAAGATCATCAAACAAACGGTGCAAAGATACCAGTCAAATCTACAACGAGTTATAAGTCTCCTATAACTAAATAAAATAAACCAATATCAGTATATAATTAGTCACAGATCAATCATCAAAATTTGAATAAGTAAGAGATCAAGTAATTTAGCTTGTCGTTCAATAATTATGTGTAAACACATATACATATTAGATATTTACATCAAAAACATAACTAGCATCTAGATATATGTTTTTAGCATCTCATAATAAATCCAAAATAACAGGACAATTTAGTTAGCCCACTTCACGTAGAAAAAGCATTAACACAATTCTGACAATTAAAAATTTAAATTAGAACTGCAACAATAATTGACAATGGTACCAGAACATCTATTTGGAATTATTTTTAAAATATATCAAAAATAAGAATTGCAACAATAATCAGGTTTTTTTAGCATGCATAGATTAATTATCCTAGGCACATATAATATCCATATAACATCTTATAGTGAACAAACCCAGCAGGCAACAATCTGTCCTCATATTTGACAAGCATTCAACCACAAACCGAAGGAATAAAAAACAAGGGTTAAGAATTAAAAAATCACCAGTTTCGACGAGTTTAGGGGTTCGATGCTCGTAAAAGGGCCAACAAAGGAAATGCTTAATAGAAATCAGAAGCAAAGGATGAAGGAAACATGTTTTTAGTGCAGATGATTTGAAATTAAAATTGACAGAAGAGAAAATGAAAATTGAGGAAGAGGGAAATGGATCGGTACTGATTAAAAGTTAGGGATTTTTTATCGGGGTATACGCGGAAGAAATTAGCAGAATGGAGGGAAGTGAAATAATTTCCCGCTCTAATCTACCTTAGTAATTTTGCGTTAAATTCACATATTAACATTTGTTTTTGACAGCAAGGAGCTGAAAACATTGTATGTTGATGCTGATAAATCCAGCTTTTGTTGTAGTGCTACTTACTTTAATAAAGAAATGAAAATATTAAAATAGTGGAATTTTTTGGCAAGGTCGACTGATTTTATAGTCGTTGTACCACTGTATATAGGAATGGAAAACATGTGTACTACACATGCACAGAACAATAGTCTTGGTTAATAGTGTCCAGTCCACTGAATAAAAATAAAAACAGGTGTAAATAAAAAACGAAAACAAAACTAAGTATATCACAACCCAACTGGGAATTCTTATTTTGCCTAGAGAACAAAGGAAGAAATCTCATTCGACAAACAAGGTGGAACAAGCAATACATCCATAAAGGTAATCACATGGATAACAAAGTCAACAAAATTAGCAGCAAGTGTCGAGTCATAATTGACATTCCTAGAGGAATAAATGAAAAACATATCCAGAGAAGAATCTTCAAGAGCAATCCCCTAATTGATAGTCAAGAGAAAAATAGAAGACACTACCCAAGACTAAGTAGAATAAACAACGATGTTCTTCAGACACACTGGAGATAAAGCGAAAAATAATCTTGTAGTAGTTGAAGCGCATATCAGAACGGAGGTGAACATAGCACTTCTCAGCCGGAATCCCAGAGAAAGAATGTAACACCGCGTAAAATATACCTAAAAATATAGATATTAATAATTAATGGAAATGAGAAATTAAATAATAAAAAATAAATAGGATGAAAAGTGAGATTTTGCAGCATTAAGAATTTGGCTACGAAAATCTTTTATTTAGATTTGTGGCGAAATTGAGATATGTTTTCATATATGATATGTTGAAAACGGTGCTCGTATGAAGAAATTATAGTCCAGTGGAATCAGACGGTAAACTGTATATATATGTCGTTAATTTAATAATATATATATATATCTAAGGGATAAATAATTTGGATAAATATAATATACCTTTAAATAGATTTGAATTTCAAATGAAGAGATAAAGATAAGGAGACAAGAATAATATTTATAAGGTAAGAAATAATCAATTAATCAACGTTATACATTATAAATATTTTCGGCCCTTCGTAGCGCTTATTGGGCAAAACAACGAACAAGGGGTCGAACGCCCCCTAGAAGTGGTGTTGACCGTCGGCCGACCGCCTTTCTAGGGAGGTCAACTTCCTGGCAGTACAAATACCCAATAAGGCTAGCTGTGGGTTAGGTTTTTAGGTTAATTTATGAGGATGAACATTCAGGATTAAATCTTTATAATCCGACAGTTCTTGTTTACCCAAACACCTATAAATAACCTCCTAGACTCCATACCTATAACTAATCTCCCTCTTTATTTGTGCATCCACTCTACTTTCATTGATTCAAGAGGATTTCAAAATAGGTTTTATTCTTCTACAAATCTATTCATCTTTCTCTATTCTTTTGTTATAGGGTTTGGATTAGAACATAGATCTGGAATCACTTGATATACATACGTAAGAATTTAATTATTTGATTCTTATGTATATTGTAACAACCCGCAAATTCTGAACAAACTTAAAATTTTTATCCTAGAAATTTTTAATGAATTTTGAGAATATAATATAATTTATATAAATAATAATGGCTAGAATTTATTTTAACCGAAGTTAAAACGAATAAATTTAATTTAAATCTACATAGAGTTAGAAATGGCGCGGTAGTTTTAAATTTAATTTTGAACTTTAACTGAATTTACAGGATTCAAAATAAATCAGAATTGAGTGAAACCAAAAATATTTAAATCTGTTTAACCATATCTTTCTAGGAATCTGAAAAATTAAAATTTCGTTTTAAAAATCAAAAGTTATGGCCAATTCAATATTTAGAAAGGTCGATGTAGAATTTATATATATAATATATATGGCCCGAAGGGCTACTTTTCACATATGAAGGAATTTGGACTCGAAACCACTTCCATTGAGTCTGGAATAATGTTTCTGCATTCAAAAAGTATAAACACTTATATATTTTGAGTTTCGAAAATTATTTGTTTAAAAATGTATTTTTTTATATTAAATATATAGCCCTCAAAAATAGTCATTTTTCAAACGACCTCCGTTTTCGACGAAACCACTTTTGTTGGAACTGGAATGTCAAATTATAGCTAGGTTTCAATTTTCAGAATTTTTCGAGTTAGTATGTGAGCGTGGCAAAAGAAAATGTGTTTTGACAATTTCAATTAAATTTAAACGACTTGAAAATAGCCATTTTTCAAACAGTCTCAGAATTCAACAAAATTAGTCTTGTTAGATCCGTATCGTCATAAGAAAGCTAAAAATATTTTTTTTTGGAATTTTTAGAGGTCGTATGTGGCCTCGGCGTATTTAAATGTACGGTCAATATTTAATTAATTAATTTTTAATGGAATTTTAAATAAATATTCTACAGATTTCGGAATTGGACCCCGAGACCTGTCCTATTGCGTTCAGAAGGCCTCAAAACCTTAAGAATGACAGTAAGCAAGCCCAATTCGGAGACAGCCGCATTTTTACCTTTATAACACGCTTTACAATGAATAAATAATAAAATAATATATAAAATCCGAAATAAAACCCTAGCCGCCACCTATTCAATTCGAAGGCCAGAAATCTCCTGAATTCAAACCTTAATTTCTCTCAATCCGTTCAATGAAAATCAACAAATTATATATCAAATCGAAGAGAATTCAGAGAGCTTTCCATCCATAAGGTTAAGATCGGGTTTTCATTCACGGATTTCGCGAATTCTTGTGAGGAAGGGCCGCCGTTCGGGTTCGGGTTTCGAGGCGAGGAGGGGTCCGAGCTTGGTGGGTTTCTGGGCGGTGGTGGCTCCTGGTTCGGGCTTCGGAGTGATGGTGTTGGATCGGCGCCAGGGTGGCCGAGGGGGGTGCGACGTGGAGGTTGAAAGAGGGAGAACGGGTTCGGCTGTAACGATAGAAAGGAGGAAGAAGAAAGGTTGATTATTTTAATATTATTTATTTAATATTTAATTTATCCAATATTTGAAATTCAATAACTCTTTCATACGAGGGCCGTTTTACGAACCGTAAGTTGCGTTGGACTCGCCTTTCAGAGACCTTCGCAATGGCGCAGACCAGAGCTGAAACCGAGACAGTTGAATTTTCAGCCAAATCAATGTGAGAACTCTAATTTTTATTATTTAATTTATTTTTAATTATTTTTCTCGCGTTAAAAATTATTGTATTATAATACTAATTCAGATCTGAATTGTTCTGTGATTGATGAATTGTTGATTGTTGTTGGTGGTATGTTTTGTTGTCCATGATAGGCTAGATCTTCATTGAACTTTATATACCGTTGAATTTTTTTGTGGTTAGAAAATTAGATCTAAAATTAGATCTAAATCATATTTTATTCAGATTTAAATCGTATTTTATTCTGATCTAGTTGTTCAAATTTACTTTATAATATTAAAATATTATTTTTATTATTCTGAAATGAACAATAGAATCTGATCGACAAATAAGAACTTATTTTTATTTCATTTACTTTACAATAGAAATTGAATGAGAAATAAAAATATATTTTTTCTTTACAACAGAGTATGAAAAACAAATAAACCCTTATTTTTATTTCTCTATTTTAGAACAGGATTTGAATGACAAATAAAATATTATTTTTATTTGTTTACTCACAATGGGATATGAACAACAAATAAAATATATTTTCATTTGTTTCATTACAACAGAATTTGGCTAACAAATAAAATCCTATTTTTATTTGTTTACATTTAGAACACGGTTTATGAATTACAGTAAAAATTTCCTTTTTACTATTACCTTAAACATAAGAGGTTATAGAATAAGAACAACAATAAAATATTAAATTTTATTGTTGATATTAAACACATATTTATAAAATAAAACTTTATTTACATTGTATTTGTAAATTAAAGGTTATATTTGGAAACCACCTCTTTATTTACATTTTTATGTAAATAAAAATAAATATTTTGGAAATCACAATTTTGTTTACATTTTATATGTAAATAAGAAATTATTTTCAGAAGTTACATTTTTGTTTGCAAAAATATTTTAGATATATAATTTATTCTTTTATTTGAATTTAATAATGCTAATCAACTTTAAAAAACAAAATTTATTCTTTTATTTACATTCAGCAATGCAAATATATATAGTAAATAAAATTTATTCTTTTATTTGCATTTACCAATGCAAATATATATATTGAAACAAATTATTCTTTCATTTGCACTCACCAATGCAAATACATATATTGAAAATAAAGTTTATTCCTTTATTTGCATTTATCGATGCAAATATGCACTGAAATTAAGGTTTATTCTTTTATTTGCATTTATCAATGAAAATATTCAATGAAACTAAAGCCTATCCTTTTTATCTACATTCACTAATACAAATATACACATTTTTATATCTTGAAATAGGATTGTCCATCCAATATAAAACACTATTGTATCACCTCATTGGATTGAAATGAACTATCTTTTTTTGTTTGTGATTTCAACACAAACATACACATAGAAATGAATCACCTTTTTATTTGTGTCCATAACACCAATGTAAGCATAGGAAAATGTACTATCTTTTATTTGTGTTTTTCAACATAAATATAAACATAAAAATGGATCTTCTTTTTATTTGTATTTTTCAATACAAATATGTCATAGAAATAAGTCCATCTTTTATGTACATTTTACAAACACAAATATGATATGAAAATAAAAACACATCTCTGGTCAAATATGTTTATTGAAACAAAAATAGTGACTTCGTGTAATGACCCGCAACTTCCCCGTAAAGGAAAGCGTCGGATAGTTCGAGAACAAACCACAACAGAACGCATATAAAAGAACATTTCAATGTATATTACAACAATGCATCAGATTACAAGAATATACAGAGTACAAATGAATATTACACAGAAATATCAGAGATTTAAATTACATTTAAATACATCGCAGCGGAAAATAATACAATGCACAACTAGAAGGAGATATACGGATACAAAGCTTTCCGGATATCGTTCCAGCTGTAAACCAGGATCCTGTGAATATAAATCTGCAAAACCGAAACTACTAGCTGCCCGTGTCAAAATAAGGGAACCCAGAGTTTAGGTTAAAACAATAAACTCCAGGTCAGTCATGTGACTGGTGTGAGAACTAAAACAGTTATTAATCTTTATTTTCAAAGTTAGGTAAATCAAGGGACCACGCCGTATAACACGGAACGGGTTTCCTCCCAAGAATACCAGTGCATAAAACAAACAGCGCAATGCTAAATAAAGAAAAATGAAGCTGTTATAAGACCCAGGTCCCATCACACAATGCAACGCAGCCGAGGATAGGGCTTTCCCTTATAACAGCCAAAGAATGCTTGATACGTTTGAAACAAATCATTTGATACTATAATAAGTGCATAGTGTATAAAACAACTTCAAATCATAAGTATCAATCATAGGCGGCATGAATGCCCCATACCACTATGTCACCATATATAGGTTTACAAATAAAACCGCAAATGTCACGTATTTGGAAATTGGGTTTCCATCTATGAACCGAGGCAAAAGATAGTCCTCAACCGATTCGAGACGCTCTAGCCCGTGTCTCAGGATCAGAGCTCGAGTGACCCTTGGAGCGACAGGGCCGGTCCACCGATGTGGATTAAAATGCCTGAACACTGCGTTTCCCCACCCTTTGGGGTGTCAATGAGCCAACAAATGACTCCATCGGACCCGGATCGTCCGATCAAACCGAGGCGCCTCGCAACAGCAACAACCACACAGGTGAAAAGTATATAAATGTCAGGGCTGGTAGGTCACTGACACCACCCTAGCTAGAAATAAACGCATGCCCTTCCTGAGGTCCTCTCCCGTTTTTGGTTCACAACCGGGGTGCGAGGCTCGCGAATTCACGTTACACAAAGCTGTGCCACACAGGCTGTGCTTTGATCATCACCACAAGACTTTGCTTTTCAACAGAAGCCTTGATCAATTGCCACTTAGGCATGCCACACAGGCAATTCACTCCATGTGATTTATATCCATCAATATATTTAATAGAGATCAATCACACGGACTAAAATCCAATGTCAGACACACAGTCCATTTACAAGTCCGTTCTGGGTCTGAACGAAACCGGAGGCACCTAGTACCCCGCATATCCATCGATCTCCAAGTACGTCTGGACGATCACCAACTGTTTCCATCTTCTTGGGTGTACAGCCCAATCAAGATCATCAGTAATCACCCAAACGACGTGAAGACTTCCGGTCTTCGACCATCGTTTTCATCTTCGACACCACGTCGAATCAGTTATTCAGAATGGGATAAACCCGGTCTTTCTGAATAACTCGCGTATATATTATAAAAGTGTTACACAAACACAACATACGCCTCATTCCAATTCAGAATATTCTTTTATCCAAATATTCCTATACTTTGGGAAAAGTTCCCATTCATTTTATCCAAGGTTAATTCTTTAAATTTATCCTTTAATCTCCTTTGAATATCAATTCAAACCAGTCGGGATTAGCGAACCACATTGAAGTAATCATTTATTTTATTTCCCAATCCCAACCTATTCATCCCATGAAGTAAAACTGGTAGTACTTCATATCTAACACCACGGTGTTATCGGTAAATTCAATTACCATTTCACGTTCAAATCTAATTAAAGATTTGACTATCGCCTGGAGCAAAACTGGTGATACTCCATTTTCGATCTTTTCAATCTAATTAAAGATTTATTAAAACTCCACTTAGTTTTAATATTTCACTGGGTTAAAGAATCAATGTCAATTAAAACACAGTTCACGATAAACCCAAAATCACATTCATTAATTATCGGGTTAAAGAACGAGTGTTATTTTAAAACACTGTTCACGATAAACCCAAAAATCAATATCAATTCAATTCCAATTAAATATCATTTAATTGGTACACTTCATTAAATCCAAATAAAAAGATTTAATCTTTTCTCAACTGGGTTCAAGAACAGTGTTAATGAAGACACCATTCACGACAAACCCAAATCACATTTGATATTAAACACAAGGCTCTGAATAGAAAATATACCGGCTTATATCCAATATCAAATTCTACGACTAACAAATATCGTATTGGAAATAACGATATATATATATCTTTCAAATTCCCATAACAATATCTATATCATCACGAAATCCAACATCGAAATATTCCGAAGACAATTTCGATTTGAATCCATTCCAATGCAATCATTGGAAATTCTGGTTATTTTCAAAACCATTTCAAATTCAATTTATTTATTTAAAAATAAATAGAATTATAATTCTAGTTCAAAACTAGTTTATTTCGATAAAAATCTATTTTTATCTTTTCAAATATGGAGTTTTTCATCCCAAACTTTCACAAATCATTTCTTATGATTTTACACAAATTATTACTATTTTTAATAATTTTATCAAGGCCCGTACAGTCGATTTCCATCAATGGCCATCGAACTGCACTTACAGCGACCTTTTTCAAATTTGATTTGGACGTATCTCCAAATCCAACCGTTAGATTTCAAATTTATCACATTCGTTAGACAGCTCTTTTCGATACGAACCCAACGGTTCCGGTTTTAGGAGAATCCGACGGTCGGATCTCCCGCAATGTCCGTTTGAAATAAATGGTCGAAATTCACGAACTGCCGCGGCACGGCGCGTTCTATTCAGGCCATTATATTATATATATAATATATATATAATATATTTCGTCGATTTCTATTTAAAACGAATTATATAAATAGTTTTTAAATTCGTTTCAAAAGCAATTTCAACTTCCATTTCAATTCAAATCAAAATCGAATTCTTCTTTATAAATTCGTTTTAAAATTCATTTCTATTCAATTCAAATTTGAATTCGCTTTCAATTCAATTCATTTCGAAATCGTTTTCAATTCAATTCATTTCGAAATCGTTTTCAATTCAATTCATTTCGAAATCGTTTTCAATTCAATTCATTTCGAAATCGTTTAAAATCGATATAAATATCGTTCACGTCAAAATGGCGTCAATCTAATCAACACGGCTTCATAAATTTCTATTTTCAAAATAGTTGTTATTATCAAAATATTTCGTTCAACACATGACCAATCTCAATGGATGAGTACTGTCAACACATGAACTTTTATTTTATATTGATAAAGATGTAAACTTTATTACTAAAATATTTCGTTCAACACATGACCAATCTCAATGAATGAGTACTGTCAACACATGAACTTTTATTTTATAATATTCTTTATTTTTCAAATTGGAATGAGGCCCAATCAATTACCATATAAAGTTAATTATATGGATTTTCATACAACACATGTATATAATAGCATTGAAAATAATCAACCATCAACCAAAGTGCACTACACTGTATAAGCATCAAATATAGATATTCAACGCTTATAACAGCCTGTCAATCAATCGATCGACATTTTTAATCAATCGGGATGAGTGAACTTCAAATTTCATCCCAACACCCGTGTGGGGTTTCAAACAATCAAACACAGATTTTATTTGTGCAGTTGGGCGATGTGTAAAATTTATCGACCCAATCAATGTCATTCAAATAGGTGTACATAAACAAACCGTCCGGTTTGTAAATGAATATTTTATTTTATTCACTTCACGTTAAAAATTATATTTTTAACGACAAAACATTTTATTCCAACATATGAATTTCTATTCAGTTCATTCTTTAAATAAAATGATATTTTTATTTTCTAACTTATTTTAGAAAATTTCGGCGGCATAACGGCACGATACTAGAAACGGGACGAGGCCTAGCCTTGTCCCCGGTCTAGTGAAGGCCCACGCCATTCACACATCAATCAAATTCACCAAACAACCAAATTCAAATCAAATCATCAAATTAATTTATGCAACCAAACAAACAAGTCCATGGTCTGTGGACGATTGTGTCGGGTGCTACTAAGCACCGTCTGCATCCTAGTATATATATATAAATAGAAATGAAATGGAAAGGTGAGAAATTCTCACATATAGCTATCCTAGCTCCACGGCACTTCATTTGTAGAATTCTTCGCCAACTCGCCTTTTTGTCGCTTTCGCCCGTATTCTCTACATATGTAAAAATCGAATTTTTACTTCGCTATTCAATATATAAAAATCGAATTTTTAGTTCGCTATTCAATATATAAAAATCGAATTTTTAGTTCGCTATTCAATATATAAAAATCTGATTTTTAGTTCGCTATTCAATATATAAAAATCTGATTTTTTACTTCTAAAAGTTCAAATCCTTTCCTTTTTAAAATCTAAATCTTTTCCTTTTTAAAGTTTAAATCTTTCCACTTTTAAAATCTAAATCTTTTCCTTTTTTAAAATTTAAATCTTTCCACTTTTAAAATCTAAATCTTTTCCTTTTTAAAATCTAAATCTTTCCACTTTTAAAATCTAAATCTTTTCCTTTTTAAAATCTAAATCTTTCCACTTTTAAAATCTAAATCTTTTCCTTTTTAAAATCTAAATCTTTCCACTTTTAAAATCTAAATCTTTTCCTTTTTAAAATCAGTTTTTAAAACCTATAAAAAAAACAGTTTTTACTTTATATAAAATCAGTTTTTAAAACCTATAAAAAAACAGTTTTTACTTTATATAAAATCAGTTTTTAATTGCTTTTTAAAATCAAAATCATCAGATTAAAAATAATAACAAAAGTAAAATAAAATAACTTACTTTATTTACCTGCGAAGGAGGGGGGGAAAGCCAAGCTCGGCGGCGTCGGAGCTGCTTCGAGGCGCGGCGGCTTCAGCGAGAGGGGGGGGGGGGGGGGGGGCGGACTGGGTGCGGCGGTCGTGGTTCGTTGGCTGTCAGGCGATGGGGTAGCGGGGGTTTTAGAATCTCGAGGTAAGGGGGCGGACGGAGGCATCGGGGGGGGGGGGGGGGACGGAGCGGTGGGAGGGCGTCCATCGCCATCGAGATCCGAAGATCCGGATATTTTTTTCTTTCTTTTTTTTTATCTGGAATTAGAAGATATCGGGGGGGGGGGGGCAGAGTGTATATGGAGGGAAGAGAAAGTTTTTTTTTTATTATTATTTAATTATTTTATTTTCAAAAAGGAACTTTTTCATTCGACCACTAATCGAGACCCACCGCCTGTCGTCCTTAGCGTATTACCCCCATTCCGAACACAATGGGATATGTATCGCAGGCTGATTCGATCGTTCCAATCAGTTTCCGTTAAATTTACATTTAAATCACTATATTGAATTTTAAACGTACATTTCAAATTACCGGGGTCACATACTAACTAGAAAAATTCCAGAAAAATATTTTCTAGCTTCGTATTGACGATACGGTCCTAACAAAACTAGTTTCGTCGAATTCTGAGACCGTTGGAAAAATGGCCAATTTCCAGTCGATTAAATTCAACTGAAATGGTCAAAACGCGTTTTCCTTTGCCACGCTCACATATTGATTCGAAAAATTATGAAATTTAAAACCTAGCAATAACTCGACATCACGGACCCAACAAAACTAGTTTCGTCGAAATCCGAAGTCATTTGCAAAATGTCCATTTTTAAGGGCCTGAATTCCCTAGCGACTATTCAGAATTTTCAACTGGACATATCTTTTGATTCCCGCTATGAAATTATGATTATTCGGATTCGTTGGAAAGATATTCACTATTAGATCCCATTATTTTTGGTTTCACTAAAATCCGGATTGTTTTGCACCCGGTACATTCAATTGAAGTTTGAAATCGAATTATCGAACTACCGCGCCATTTTCAATTCCATTTATAATTATATATAAATATTTATATTCTAACGACGACGCGTATATAATATATACGTCGAATTATATTCAAAATAAATTTTCTCGTCGATATTATTTAAAATATTCTATTTTAAATAATCAAAATTCGCTAAAATCGCCAAAATAAAAATTTTAAACTGGCCCAGATTTTCCGGGTTATTACAATCTCCCCCACTTAAAACTTTTCGTCCCCGAAAAGGAACAAAGTCGAAAGTGGTTTGATTATTCAACTCTACGCTCGATCTGGCTTCCATTCTCCAACTCTTTAGTTTCTGAGAATTTTCAAAATTTCAAAAATTTGGCTAACACCCTAAATTTTCGAAAATTTTCGCCATAACCTCCCCTGCAATGGGTGCATCGGGGAATTTCAAATAGCTTCCCCGGTCCTTCAGATCTCAAAAAGAAAAAGAAAAAGCCAAGCGGCTAGCCAATAGGCTCACAAAATCATCATCACCCAAACAAAACAGGAAATTATGTAGTAAACATGTACCTATTTGTCGGGCAAACAAATTTTATTCTCTGACTCTAGCCTCCTTGCTATGACCTGTTCAATGATATATATGTATATGCAAGCAAATGCGACCAAATTTCAATATAATTCAATATGTGATTCAATTAGGCTAATTGGCTAAAAATTAGCAAACAACTAAACAAACAACACAAACATCAATCAATTAGTGAATTAGAGTTTCAAATTCATAATTTTGATACATATACAAAAATCAGATTTTTGATGCCAAATCACAACAATAAGCCCTATCAAATTTTGGTTCTCACACCAGTCAATAGGAAATATATAGAAAACCCACCTTCGTCACTCGAACATAAATTCTAATGATGGAGCTCCATCATCAAAATCATCTCCGGGCGATTAGAGTGTCAATCTATATCTATCCAGTATATTAAAATTTTGAATACACGCGGATCAGGCGTATACGCAAAATCTATATATACTGGATTGTCCACATCAATATAAATAAATAACCAAATACGAATAATTGATTTATATTTCCAAAACAAAACTTTGTTTTCATTTTAAAAATATACTCTTCACACTCGTTCTAGGATACTACTGATCCCATCTCTAACGAGTCATTCCCATTGGATATTACTAATCCAATATCTGATGAATTCTTTCGTAGGGTTCTAATGTGCCTTGTTCTCTGCTTTGTAAACCAAAGCTCTGATACCACGTGTAACGACCCGCAACTTCCCCGTAAAGGAAAGCGTCGGATAGTTCGAGAACAAACCACAACAGAACGCATATAAAAGAACATTTCACTGTATATTACAACAATGCATCAGATTACAAGAATATACAGAGTACAAATGAATATTACACAGAAATATCAGAGATTTAAATTACATTTAAATACATCGCAGCGGAAAATAATACAATGCACAACTAGAAGGAGATATACGGATACAAAGCTTTCCGGATATCGTTCCAGCTGTAAACCAGGATCCTGTGAATATAAATCTGCAAAACCGAAACTACTAGCTGCCCGTGTCAAAATAAGGGAACCCAGAGTTTAGGTTAAAACAATAAACTCCAGGTCAGTCATGTGACTGGTGTGAGAACTAAAACAGTTATTAATCTTTATTTTCAAAGTTAGGTAAATCAAGGGACCACGCCGTATAACACGGAACGGGTTTCCTCCCAAGAATACCAGTGCATAAAACAAACAGCGCAATGCTAAATAAAGAAAAATGAAGCTGTTATAAGACCCAGGTCCCATCACACAATGCAACGCAGCCGAGGATAGGGCTTTCCCTTATAACAGCCAAAGAATGCTTGATACGTTTGAAACAAATCATTTGATACTATAATAAGTGCATAGTGTATAAAACAACTTCAAATCATAAGTATCAATCATAGGCGGCATGAATGCCCCATACCACTATGTCACCATATATAGGTTTACAAATAAAACCGCAAATGTCACGTATTTGGAAATTGGGTTTCCATCTATGAACCGAGGCAAAAGATAGTCCTCAACCGATTCGAGACGCTCTAGCCCGTGTCTCAGGATCAGAGCTCGAGTGACCCTTGGAGCGATAGGGCCGGTCCACCGATGTGGATTAAAATGCCTGAACACTGCGTTTCCCCACCCTTTGGGGTGTCAATGAGCCAACAAATGACTCCATCGGACCCGGATCGTCCGATCAAACCGAGGCGCCTCGCAACAGCAACAACCACACAGGTGAAAAGTATATAAATGTCAGGGCTGGTAGGTCACTGACACCACCCTAGCTAGAAAGAAACGCATGCCCTCCCTGAGGTCCTCTCCCGTTTTTGGTTCACAACCGGGGTGCGAGGCTCGCGAATTCACGTTACACAAAGCTGTGCCACACAGGCTGTGCTTTGATCATCACCACAAGACTTTGCTTTTCAACAGAAGCCTTGATCAATTGCCACTTAGGCATGCCACACAGGCAATTCACTCCATGTGATTTATATCCATCAATATATTTAATAGAGATCAATCACACGGACTAAAATCCAATGTCAGACACACAGTCCATTTACAAGTCCGTTCTGGGTCTGAACGAAACCGGAGGCACCTAGTACCCCGCATATCCATCGATCTCCAAGTACGTCTGGACGATCACCAACTGTTTCCATCTTCTTGGGTGTACAGCCCAATCAAGATCATCAGTAATCACCCAAACGACGTGAAGACTTCCGGTCTTCGACCATCGTTTTCATCTTCGACACCACGTCGAATCAGTTATTCAGAATGGGATAAACCCGGTCTTTCTGAATAACACGCGTATATATTATAAAAGTGTTACACAAACACAACATACGCCTCATTCCAATTCAGAATATTCTTTTATCCAAATATTCCTATACTTTGGGAAAAGTTCCCATTCATTTTATCCAAGGTTAATTCTTTAAATTTATCCTTTAATCTCCTTTGAATATCAATTCAAACCAGTCGGGATTAGCGAACCACACCGAAGTAATCATTTATTTTATTTCCCAATCCCAACCTATTCATCCCATGAAGTAAAACTGGTAGTACTTCATATCTAACACCACGGTGTTATCGGTAAATTCAATTACCATTTCACGTTCAAATCTAATTAAAGATTTGACTATCGCCTGGAGCAAAACTGGTGATACTCCATTTTCGATCTTTTCAATCTAATTAAAGATTTATTAAAACTCCACTTAGTTTTAATATTTCACTGGGTTAAAGAATCAGTGTCAATTAAAACACAGTTCACGATAAACCCAAAATCACATTCATTAATTATCGGGTTAAAGAACGAGTGTTATTTTAAAACACTGTTCACGATAAACCCAAAAATCAATATCAATTCAATTCCAATTAAATATCATTTAATTGGTACACTTCATTAAATCCAAATAAAAAGATTTAATCTTTTCTCAACTGGGTTCAAGAACAGTGTTAATGAAGACACCATTCACGACAAACCCAAATCACATTTGATATTAAACACAAGGCTCTGAATAGAAAATATACCGGCTTATATCCAATATCAAATTCTACGACTAACAAATATCGTATTGGAAATAACGATATATATATATCTTTCAAATTCCCATAACAATATCTATATCATCACGAAATCCAACATCGAAATATTCCGAAGACAATTTCGATTTGAATCCATTCCAATGCAATCTTTGGAAATTCTGGTTATTTTCAAAACCATTTCAAATTCAATTTATTTATTTAAAAATAAATAGAATTATAATTCTAGTTCAAAACTAGTTTATTTCGATAAAAATCTATTTTTATCTTTTCAAATATGGAGTTTTTCATCCCAAACTTTCACAAATCATTTCTTATGATTTTACACAAATTATTACTATTTTTAATAATTTTATCAAGGCCCGTACAGTCGATTTCCATCAATGGCCATCGAACTGCACTTACAGCGACCTTTTTCAAATTTGATTTGGACGTATCTCCAAATCCAACCGTTAGATTTCAAATTTATCACATTCGTTAGAAAGCTCTTTTCGATACGAACCCAACGGTTCCGGTTTTAGGAGAATCCGACGGTCGGATCTCCCGCAATGTCCGTTTGAAATAAATGGTCGAAATTCACGAACTGCCGCGGCGCGGCGCGTTCTATTCAGGCCATTATATTATATATATAATATATATAATATATTTCGTCGATTTCTATTTAAAACGAATTATATAAATAGTTTTTAAATTCATTTCAAAAGCAATTTCAACTTCCATTTCAATTCAAATCAAAATCGAATTCTTCTTTATAAATTCGTTTTAAAATTCATTTCTATTCAATTCAAATTTGAATTCGCTTTCAATTCAATTCATTTCGAAATCGTTTTCAATTCAATTCATTTCGAAATCGTTTTCAATTCAATTCATTTCGAAATCGTTTTCAATTCAATTCATTTCGAAATCGTTTAAAATCGATATAAATATCGTTCACGTCAAAATGGCGTCAATCTAATCAACACGGCTTCATAAATTTCTATTTTCAAAATAGTTGTTATTATCAAAATATTTCGTTCAACACATGACCAATCTCAATGGATGAGTACTGTCAACACATGAACTTTTATTTTATATTGATAAAGATGTAAACTTTATTACTAAAATATTTCGTTCAACACATGACCAATCTCAATGAATGAGTACTGTCAACACATGAACTTTTATTTTATAATATTCTTTATTTTTCAAATTGGAATGAGGTCCAATCAATTACCATATAAAGTTAATTATATGGATTTTCATACAACACATGTATATAATAGCATTGAAAATAATCAACCATCAACCAAAGTGCACTACACTGTATAAGCATCAAATATAGATATTCAACGCTTATAACAGCCTGTCAATCAATCGATCGACATTTTTAATCAATCAGGATGAGTGAACTTCAAATTTCATCCCAACACCCGTGTGGGGTTTCAAACAATCAAACACAGATTTTATTTGTGCAGTTGGGCGATGTGTAAAATTTATCGACCCAATCAATGTCATTCAAATAGGTGTACATAAACAAACCGTCCGGTTTGTAAATGAATATTTTATTTTATTCACTTCACGTTAAAAATTATATTTTTAACGACAAAACATTTTATTCCAACATATGAATTTCTATTCAGTTCATTCTTTAAATAAAATGATATTTTTATTTTCTAACTTATTTTAGAAAATTTCGGCGGCATAACGGCACGATACTAGAAACGGGACGAGGCCTAGCCTTGTCCCCGGTCTAGTGAAGGCCCACGCCATTCACACATCAATCAAATTCACCAAACAACCAAATTCAAATCAAATCATCAAATTAATTTATGCAACCAAACAAACAAGTCCATGGTCTGTGGACGATTGTGTCGGGTGCTACTAAGCACCGTCTGCATCCTAGTATATATATATAAATAGAAATGAAATGGAAAGGCGAGAAATTCTCACATATAGCTATCCTAGCTCCACGGCACTTCATTTGTAGAATTCTTCGCCAACTCGCCTTTTTGTCGCTTTCGCCCGTATTCTCTACATATGTAAAAATCGAATTTTTACTTCGCTATTCAATATATAAAAATCGAATTTTTAGTTCGCTATTCAATATATAAAAATCGAATTTTTAGTTCGCTATTCAATATATAAAAATCTGTTTTTTAGTTCGCTATTCAATATATAAAAATCTGATTTTTTACTTCTAAAAGTTCAAATCCTTTCCTTTTTAAAATCTAAATCTTTTCCTTTTTAAAGTTTAAATCTTTCCACTTTTAAAATCTAAATCTTTTCCTTTTTTAAAATTTAAATCTTTCCACTTTTAAAATCTAAATCTTTTCCTTTTTAAAATCTAAATCTTTCCACTTTTAAAATCTAAATCTTTTCCTTTTTAAAATCTAAATCTTTCCACTTTTAAAATCTAAATCTTTTCCTTTTTAAAATCTAAATCTTTCCACTTTTAAAATCTAAATCTTTTCCTTTTTAAAATCAGTTTTTAAAACCTATAAAAAACAGTTTTTACTTTATATAAAATCAGTTTTTAAAACCTATAAAAAAACAGTTTTTACTTTATATAAAATCAGTTTTTAATTGCTTTTTAAAATCAAAATCATCAGATTAAAAATAATAAAAAAAGTAAAATAAAATAACTTACTTTATTTACCTGCGAAGGAGGGGGGGAAAGCCAAGCTCGGCGGCGTCGGAGCTGCTTCGAGGCGCGGCGGCTTCAGCGAGACGGGGGGCGGACTGGGTGCGGCGGTCGTGGTTCGTTGGCTGTCAGGCGATGGGGTAGCGGGGGTTTTAGAATCTCGAGGTAAGGGGGCGGAAGGAGGCATCGGGGGGGGGGGGGGGGGAACGGAGCGGTGGGAGGGCGTCCATCGCCATCGAGATCCGAAGATCCGGATATTTTTTTCTTTCTTTCTTTTTTATCTGGAATTAGAAGATATCGGGGGGGGGGGGGGCAGAGTGTATATGGAGGGAAGAGAAAGTTTTTTTTTTTATTATTTAATTATTTTATTTTCAAAAAGGAACTTTTTCATTCGACCACTAATCGAGACCCACCGCCTGTCGTCCTTAGCGTATTACCCCCATTCCGAACACAATGGGATATGTATCGCAGGCTGATTCGATCGTTCCAATCAGTTTCCGTTAAATTTACATTTAAATCACTATATTGAATTTTAAACGTACATTTCAAATTACCGGGGTCACATACTAACTAGAAAAATTCCAGAAAAATATTTTCTAGCTTCGTATTGACGATACGGTCCTAACAAAACTAGTTTCGTCGAATTCTGAGACCGTTGGAAAAATGGCCAATTTCCAGTCGATTAAATTCAACTGAAATGGTCAAAACGCGTTTTCCTTTGCCACGCTCACATATTGATTCGAAAAATTATGAAATTTAAAACCTAGCAATAACTCGACATCACGGACCCAACAAAACTGGTTTTGTCGAAATCCGAAGTCATTTGCAAAATGTCCATTTTTAAGGGCCTGAATTCCATAGCGACTATTCAGAATTTTCAACTGGACATATCTTTTGATTCCCGCTATGAAATTATGATTATTCGGATTCGTTGGAAAGATATTCACTATTAGATCCCATTATTTTTGGTTTCACTAAAATCCGGATTGTTTTGCACCCGGTACATTCAATTGAAGTTTGAAATCGAATTATCGAACTACCGCGCCATTTTCAATTCCATTTATAATTATATATAAATATTTATATTCTAACGACGACGCGTATATAATATATACGTCGAATTATATTCAAAATAAATTTTCTCGTCGATATTATTTAAAATATTCTATTTTAAATAATCAAAATTCGCTAAAATCGCCAAAATAAAAATTTTAAACTGGCCCAGATTTTCCGGGTTATTACACTTCGTCAAAACTTTATTAGTGTAATAAAAACCACATTTTATTTAGAATTGATCTTTGAAATAAAAGTTTGGTTATTTACTATCACCAATGCAAATGTACTTTAAAAGGGGAAATTTATTTCTTTTATTTGCATTCTCTTATGCCAATATACATTGGAATGAGAACCTATTCTTTTATTTGTAACCACTAATGCAAATATTCATTGAAAACAAGATTTGCTCTTTATTTGCATTTACTAATGCAAATATACATTAAATTATAGAGTTTGTTCCTTTATTTGCATTCCTTGTTTCCAAACAAACTTGAAATAAAAGGAGTTCTTTTTGTCACTTCAAATAGAATGAATTGAAAATGTTTATTTAAGCTTTTGTAATGAATAACTAAACATTCATATTTTTATTGTTAAAGTAAAATAGACAAAAACCCACATTTTTGTCTAAATTAAAAGAATGAAACAAAATATAGCACTGGAATATTATATTAGAATTGAAGTACAAATTAATCACTATTGTAAATTTACATTTGTTGAAACCAGTTATTTGTTCTGTCACTATAGAGTTGTTAAGACAAAGATATTCATTTTTGTCTTGTTATCACTTTTCCATGAAATGAGAATAGACATTTTGTCATTTTGAAAGATTACTCTTTTATTTGCAATCTCCAATTCAAATACACATTAGATTAAAGATTATTCTTTTATTTGCATTCTCCAATACAAATATACATAAAAATGAAGATGTTCTTTTGTTTGCATTTCTTAATGCAAATAAAACATATATTAAAAAGTTACAACTCTATTTGTAACTCAAATATGAACGAACACATAGTTTCAAAAGACTACATTTTTATTTGTCTTTTGACGCAAATAAAAATATAGTTGTAGAAATTGTATCTCTATTTACATTTTATATGCAGATAAGAAGGTAGGATTGAAAATATTATTTTCTACTTTTAAATTAGAGGCAATAAAAAGATTGTACATTAAAATATATATTCTTAATGAAGTTCATATTTCATTAAGGAGATTAATTAAACCAAAATATACATTTTGTCAAAAATATTCATTTTTTCAAAATGAATTAGTTAAAGCAATTTTAATATAGATATGTATGTTATGTTTGGCAAGATATATACTTGTCAAGATAGGTTAGTTAAATCAAAGTTATCCTTTTAATCCCATTAGAATTGTCAAAACAATATAACCATTTTTGCTTGAGTTTAAACTAGCAAAATAGAAATTGTCAATAGAGACAAAGTTATTATTCTTAGTCATTCATTGCAATAAAGATATTTTCTCGTCATGATTATATATTGTGTATTACACTTCCATTCACAAGTTACCCAACTTGTTTATGTGATTGGGACAATTATTTTCACACATCGCCCAAGTGCACAAATTAGTTTATTATTTGTTTGTTGGTTGAAACACCACACGGGTGTTGGGATGAAAATTTACAAACACTAATCCCAATATTCAGTTGTATGTTGATCGTTAGATCGACAGGCTGCAATGAGCGTTATTGTTTCATTTTAACGCTTACACAATGGACATTACACTTTGGATGTAGATGGATGATTCGATGATTATGCTGTTATTATCATATATATGATGTTGTGAAATCCATATAATCTAAATTATATGGTAAATGATTGAGTCGCATTTCGATTTAGGTGTTCTTTTAAATAAGAATATTTTTACATTAGAAATCCTTTTTATATAAAGTATATATATTTTCATAAAATATATTTTTAATCAAGTATATGTTAAAACAAAGAACATTTGTAAAAGATAAAAATTTGTAATATAAAGAAAACTTCCCATTTAGAATCTTTTATATAAAGAACATTTTTAATGATTATTTTAAAATCTGTTTTTATAATAATTAATATTTAAAGGGAGATCTTTTAATTTAGATTTCTAGAATTTGCAATTATAAATAAATTGAGATGTGAAGTGGATTTATCATGGACGGTGTTTTAAACGACATTTGTCCTTTAATCCAATTTACATTGAAATTATTATTTGGAATTTATAAATCTATTTTATAGATTTATAAGGGCATTTTCTAAAAATCAAGTTTTCCAATTCAATATATTAAATAGGAATTAACGGGAAATTCGATTGGTAATAATCGAAATGGGCTTCTGTAAAAGAAGACCGATATTATAGATGGAATTTAAGAGGCTTTGCCGTTATTCCATTTATATTATTAGTCCGATACAGAAATTTATATCGATTATGTATTGATTTGATTTCTATGGAATTCCATATTTTGGAAATTGATTTGTGGGTTTATTGTGAACTGTGTTTTAAAGGACACTATTTCTTTAACCTGTTTAAGACAAGATTTATTCCTTAAAATAAATGATCTTGTAATAATGATTTTTGATATCAAATCAAAACTGGAGTTTTAATAAATCTTTTAAGGAAGATTTAAGATTTTATTTTTAGAGTTTATCTTTGATAAAATTAATGAGAATCTTCTAATATGAATATCTTATTAAAAGAATACTCGGAGTTGGAATGTGGCGTAATGTGTGATCTTCCAATATTTACTTTCTAATCACAAAATACGCGAGTTATTCAGAAAGACCGGGTTTAACCCATTCTGAATAATCATCTCGACGATCAAGAGTCGAAGATGAAGGCGGTGGTTGAAGGCCAAAGGTTTTTCACATCGTTGGGATGATGATGACTGGTATCTTGAATTGGGATTGGTCTTCCAAGGCAAGGTATTTGGTAATGATCGTCCAAACGCATTTGGAGATCGACGGACACATTGTTTCGCTCAGACCCGGAGTGGACATATAAATGGATTGTGTGCCTGACATTGTATTTATTTCTGCTGTATTTGTTGAACGCTACTGATTATATATTTCTGTTTGTTGGTAAAAAAATTGTTCTTTACTTGTCACCCTTCTCTAAGACGTATGAGCTTAGAGGTGATATATATATATTGGTAGATGATCAATAATATGGTAGGGTCTGACAATGTGACATGCTAAGATGCAAATGATCAAGGCTTTGTTGAAAAGCAGGCCTTGTGGTTGATGATCAAAGCATAGTCTCTTTAGGCATAGCTTTGTGTATATCGTGACTTCGCGAGCCTCACACACCGGTCGAGTCTAAAACGGGAGAAGGGAACGCAGGGAGTGCACACGTTTCTTTCTAGCTAGAAGTGGTGTCAGTGCTTAAACTGGCTGACATTTGCTTATGTGGTTGTTGGAATTTTGCGAGGCCTCGGTTTATTCTTATCGGTCGCCCACGGCTGATTTGTAGGTCCAATACGATCGGGGAGCGTGTTTTCAGGCATAACTAATCCACTAAAGTATTTATGGACCGGCCCTGCTGTATCCAAGGGTTCGCCAGCGTCCGAATCCTGAGACATTGCTAGAGTGTCTCGAATCGGTCAGGAGCTCCTCCCTAGCCTTGACTCATGATGGAAACCCAATTTCCAATACACCTTTGAGGTTTTGATTGTATAACTAGTATGGCGACATAGTAGTGTGTAGCTATGCCGTCTTGGATTGATATTATATTTGAAATTTTTTAAATATATATATACACACTAATAATATCGTTTTTACGTATCAAGCATCTTTTGACCATTATAAGGTAAAACCCTATCCTCCGGTTTGCATTGCATTGTGTGATGGGACCTGGGTCTTATAATGGTTTCATCTTACTAAAAAGCATTACGTTATTTGACGATTTACTTTATTTATGCACTGGCAATCCAATGGTGTAAACCCGTTCCGCGTTAGCGGCGTGGTCCTGTGATTAGCCTTCTTATTAGATAAGTTAAGTTTAGATTTCTCACACCAGTCCCACGACTGACCTGTAGTTTGTTTCACTTTGCAAACTCGGGTGCCCTCTTTTCACACGGGCAGTCGAGTAGCTTTTTGCAGATATACTTTAAGCAGGATCCTGGTTTGAAGCCTGTAGCTGGGTCCATAATATTGATAGCCTTCCGCTGGGATTAGTTCCGCTGCATTATATTTCTTTTGTTGTAATTTACCTTCCGCTGTACTTTGTAAAATTTACTCTGATATTCTGTACTCCGATGTAACATTTATTATTGATGTTATAAAAGTCTGTATTGTTGTCCTGATGTGTTGTATGGCCAATGTTAACGTATCCGGAATTTGAACGGTCTTAATCGATCTTGCGATCGATTGGGGTCGGGCAAAAAAATCCGGGTTGTTACATCGTGGTATCAGAGCCAGGTTAGCTCAAATCTTTGGGGTACAACTCATTAGAACTAAACAGAAGACTCATCAGAGGTTGGATTAGTAATATCCCATAAGAATACTCATTAGAGATAGGATCAGCAGTATCCTAGAATGAGAATACTCATTAGAGATGGGGTTAGTAATGCCCTAGAATGAGTTAGAGTGGAAAATTTATAATTAACGTACTTGTAACTATATATATAATTCGATTTTAAAAAATATGATTTTGAATATATAAAAGTTATATATTTTTGAAAATTTAATCAACTAATTGATTGATGATTGTGTTGTGTGAATATGAGTTCAACTAATAAAATTATTAAACAATTAAAGAATGAAAGTTGAGTTAGTTAAATAAATAACTTCAGCTTCATTTCCTTTTCGAGGACGAAAAGATTTTAAGTGGGGGAGATTGTAACAACCCGCAAATTCTGAACTAATTTAAAATTTTTATCTTAGAAAATTTTAATGAATTTTGAGGATATAATATAATTTATATAAATAATAATGGCTAGAATTTATTTTAATCGAAGTTAAAACGAATAAATTTAATTTAAATCTAAATGGAGTTAGAAATGGCGCGGTAGTTTTAAATTTAATTTTGAACTTTAACTGAATGTACAGGATTCAAAATAAATCAGAATTGAGTGAAACCAGAAATATTTAAATCTGTTTAAGCATATCTTTCTAGCGAATTTGAAAAATTGAAATTTCGTTTTAAAAATCAAAAGTTATGGCCAATTCAATATTTAGAAAGGTCGTTGTAGAATTTATATATATAATATATATGGCCCGAAGGGCTACTTTTCACATATGAAGGCATTTGGACACGAAACCAATTCCATTGAGTCTGGAATAATGTTTCTGCATTCAAAAAGTATAAACACATATATTTTGAGTTTCGGAAATTATTTGTTTAAAAATGTATTTTTTTATATTAAATATATAGCCCTAAAAAATAGTCATTTTTCAAACGACCTCCGTTTTCGACGAAACCACTTTTGTTAGAACCGGAATGTCAAATTATAGCCAGGTTTCAATTTTCAGAATTTTTCGAGTTAATATGTGAGCGTGGCAAAAGAAAATGTGTTTTGACTATTTCAATTAAATTTAAACGACTTGAAAATAGCCATTTTTCAAACAGTCTCAGAATTCAACAAAATTAGTCTTGTTAGATCCGTATCGTCATAATAAAGCTAAAAATATTTTTTTGGAATTTTTAGAGGTCGTATGTGGCCCTGGCGTATTTAAATGTACGTTCAATATTTAATTAATTTATTTTTAATGGAATTTTAAATAAATATTCTACAGATTTCAGAATTGGACCCCGAGATCTGTTCCATTGCGTTCAGAAGGCCTCAAAACCTTAAGAATGACAGTAAGCAAGCCCAATTCGGAGATAGCCCGCATTTTTACCTTTATAACACGCTTTACGATGAATAAATAATAAAATAATATATAAAATCCGAAATAAAACCCTAGCCGCCGCCTATTCAATTCGAAGGCCAGAAATCTCCCGAATTCAAACCTTAATTTCTCTCAATCCATTCAATGAAAATCAACAAATTATATATCAAATCGAAGAGAATTCAGAGAGCTTTCCATCCATACGGTTAAGATCGGGTTTTCGTTTACAGATTTCGCGAATTCTGGTGAGGAAGGACCGCCGTTCGGGTTCGGGTTTTGAGGCGAGGAGGGGGCCGAGCTTGGTGGGTTTCTGGGCGGTGGTGGCTCGTGGTTTGGGCTTCGGAGTGATGGTGTCGGATCGGCTCCAGGGTGGCCGAGGGGGGGGGGGGGTGCGACGTGGATGTTGAAAGGGGGAGAACGGATTCGGCTGTAACGATAGAAAGGAGGAAGAAGAAAGGTTGATTATTTTAATATTATTTATTTATTTAATTTTTAATTTATCCAATGTTTGAAATTCAATAACTCTTTCATACCAGGGCCGTTTTACGAACCGTAAGTTGCGCTGGACTCGTCTTTCAGAGACCTTCGCAATGGCGCAGACCCGAGCTGAAACCGAGATAGTTGAATTTTCAGCCAAATCAATGTGAGAACTCTAATTTTTATTATTTAATTTATTTTTAATTATTTTTCTCGCGTTAAAAACTATTGTATTATAATACTAATTCAGATCTGAAATATTCTGTGATTGATGAATTGTTGATTGTTGTTGGTGGTATGTTTTGTTGTCCATGATAGGCTAGATCTGCATTGAACTTTATATACTGTTGAATTTATTTGTGGTTAGAAAATTAGATCTAAAATTAGATCTAAATCATATTTTATTCAGATTTAAATCGTATTTTATTCAGACCTAGTTGTTCAAATTTACTTTATAATATTAAAATATTATTTTTATTATTCTGAAATGAACAATAGAATCTGATCGACAAATAAGAACTTATTTTTATTTCATTTACTTTACAATAGAAATTGAACGACAAATAAAAATATTTTTTTTCTTTACAACAGAGTATGAAAAACAAATAAACCCTTATTTTTATTTCTCTATTTTAGAACAGGATTTGAATGACAAATAGAATATTATTTTTATTTGTTTACTCATAATGGGATATGAACAACAAATAAAATATATTTTCATTTGTTTCATTACAACAGAATTTGCCTAACAAATAAAATTCTAATTTTATTTGTTTACATTTAGAACACGGTTTATGAATTACAGTAAAAATTTCCTTTTTACTATTACCTTAAACATAAGAGGTTATAGAATAAGAACAACAATAAAATATTAAATTTTATTGTTGATATTAAAAACATATTTATAAAATAAAACTTTATTTACATTGTATTTGTAAATTAAAGGTTATATTTGGAAACCACCTCTTTGTTTACATTTTTATGTAAATAAAAATACATATTTTGGAAATCTCAATTTTGTTTACATTTTATATGTAAATAAGAAATTGTTTTTAGAAGTTACATTTTTGTTTGCAAAAATATTTTAGATATATAATTTATTCTTTTATTTGAATTTAATAATGCTAATCAACTTTAAAAAAACAAAATTTATTCTTTTATTTACATTCAGCATTGCAAATATATATAGTAAATAAAATTTATTCTTTTATTTGCATTTAACAATGCAAATATATATATATATATATATATATATATTGAAACAAATTATTCTTTCATTTGCACTCACCAATGCAAATACATATATTGAAAATAAAGCTTATTCCTTTATTTGCATTTATCGATGCAAATATGCACTGAAATTAAGGTTTATTCTTTTATTTGCATTTATCAATGCAAATATTCAATGAAACTAAAGCCTATCCTTTTTATCTACATTCACTAATACAAATATACACATTTTTATATCTTGAAATAGGATTGTCAATCCAATATAAAACACTATTGTATCACCTTATTGGATTGAAATGAACTATCTTTTTTTGTTTGTGATTTCAACACAAACATACACATAGAAATGAATCACCTTTTTATTTTTGTCCTTAACACCAATGTAAGCATAGGAAAATGTACTATCTTTTATTTGTGTCTTTCAACATAAATATAAACATAAAAATGGATCATCTTTTTATTTGTATTTTTCAATACAAATATGTCATAGAAATAAGTCCATCTTTTATGTACATTTTACAAACACAAATACGATATGAAAATAAAAACACATCTCTGGTCAAATATGTTTATTGAAACAAAAATAGTGACTTCGTCAAAACTTTATTAGTGAAATAAAAACCACATTTTATTTAGA
Source organism: Allium sativum (assembly GCA_030737875.1). Classification (NCBI taxonomy): domain Eukaryota; kingdom Viridiplantae; phylum Streptophyta; class Magnoliopsida; order Asparagales; family Amaryllidaceae; genus Allium; species Allium sativum. The sequence continues at coordinate 134,896,404 of CM060915.1, forward strand.
ATTTGATCATTGAAATAAAAGTTTGGTTATTTACTATCACCAATGCAAATGTACTTTAAAAGGGGAAATTTGTTTCTTTTATTTGCATTCTCTTATGCAAATATACATTGGAATGAGAATCTATTCTTTTATTTGTAACCACTAATGCAAATATTCATTGAAAATAAGATTTGTTCTTTATTTGCATTTACTAATGCAAATATACATTAAATTATAGAGTTTGTTGCTTTATTTGCATTCCTTATTTCCAAACAAACTTGAAATAAAAGGAGTTCTTTTTGTCACTTCAAAAAGAAAGAATTGAAAATGTTTATTTAAGCTTTTGTAATGAATGAATAACTAAACATTCATATTTTTATCGTTAAAGTAAAATAGACAAAAACCCACTTTTTTGTCTAAATTAAAAGAATGAAACAAAATATAGCACTGGAATATTATATTAGAATTGAAATACAAATTAATCACTATTGTAAATTTACATTTGTTGAAACCAATTATTTGTTCTGTCACTATAGAGTTGTTAAGACAAAGATATTCATTTTTGTCTTGTTATCACTTTTCCATGAAATGAGAATAGACATTTTGTCATTTCGAAAGATTATTCTTTTATTTGCAATCTCCAATTCAAATATACATTAGATTAAAGATTATTCTTTTATTTGCATTCTCCAATACAAATATACATAAAAATGAAGATGTTCTTTCGTTTGCATTTCCTGATGCAAATAAAACATATATTAAAAAGCTACAACTCTATTTGTAACTCAAATATGAACGAACACATAGTTTCAAAAGACTACATTTTTATTTGTCTTTTGACGCAAATAAAAATATAGTTGTAGAAATTGTATCTCTATTTACATTTTGTATGCAGATAAGAAGGTAGGATTGAAAATATTATTTTCTACTTTAAAATAGAGGCAATAGAAAGATTTTACATTAAAATATATATTCTTAATGAAGTTCTTATTTCATTAAGGAGATTAATTAAACCAAATTATACATTTTGTCAAAAATATTCATTTTGTCAAAATGAATTAGTTAAAGCAATTTATATATAGATATGTATGTTATGTTTGGCAAGATATATACTTGTCAAGATAGGTTAGTTAAATCAAAATTATCCTTTTAGTCCCATTAGAATTGTCAAAACAATATAACCATTTTTACTTGAGTTTAAACTAGCAAAACTGAAATTGTCAATAGAGACAAAGTTATTATTCTTAGTCATTCATTGCAATAGAGATATTTTCTCGTCATGATTATATATTGTGTATTACACTTCCATTCACAAGTTACCCGACTTGTTTATGTGATTGGGACGATTATTTTCACACATCGCCCAAGTGCACAAATTAGTTTATTATTTGCTTGTTGGTTGAAACCCCACACCGGTGTTGGGATGAAAATTTACATACACTAATCCCAATATTCAGTTGTATGTTGATCGTTAGATCGACAGGCTGCGATGAGCGTTATTGTTTCATTTTAACGCTTACACAGTGGAAATTACACTTTGGATGTAGATGGATGATTTGATGAATATACTGTTATTATCATATATATGGTGTTGTGAAATCCATATAATCTAAATTATATGGTAAATGATTGAGTCGCATTTCGATTTAGGTGTTCTTTTAAATAAGAATATTTTTACATTAGAAATCCTTTTTATATAAAGTATATATATTTTCATAAAATATATTTTTAATCAAGTATATGTTAAAACAAAGAACATTTGTAAAAGATAAAAATTTGTAATATAAAGAAAACTTCCCATTTAGAATCTTTTATATAAAGAACATTTTTAATGATTATTTTAAAATATGTTTTTATAATAATTAATATTTAAAGGGAGATATATTAATTTAGATTTCTAGAATTTGCAATTATAAATAAATTGAGATGTGAAGTGGATTTATCGTGGACGGTGTTTGAAACGACATTTGTCCTTTAATCCAATTTACATTGAAATTATTATTTGGAATTTATAAATCTATTTTATAGATTTAAAAAGGTTATTTTCTAAAAATCAAGTTTTCCAATTCAATATATTAAATAGGAATTAAGGGGAAATTCGATTGGTAATAATCGAAATGGGCTTCTGTAAAAGAAGACTGATATTATGGATGGAATTTAAGAGGCTTTGCCGTTATTCCATTTATATTATTAGTCCGATACAAAAATTTATATCGATTATGTATTGATTTGATTTCTGTGGAATTCCATATTTTGGAAATTGATTTGTGGGTTTATCGTGAACTATGTTTTAAAGGACACTAGTTCTTTAACCTGTTTAAGACAAGATTTATTCCTTAAAATAAATGATATTGTAATAATGATTTTTGATATCAAATCAAAACTGGAGTTTTAATAAATCTTTTAAGGAAGATTTATGATTTTATTTTCAGAGTTTATCTTTGATAAAATTAATGAGAATCTTCTAATATGAATATCTTATTAAAAGAATACTCGGAGTTGGAATGTGGCGTAATGTGTGATTCTCCAATATTTGCTTTCTAACCACAAAATACGCGAGTTATTCAGAAAGACCGGGTTTAACACATTCTGAATAATCATCTCGACGATCAAGAGTCGAAGATGAAGGCGGTGGTTGAAGACCGAAGGTTTTTCATATCGTTGGGATGATGATGACTGGTATCTTGAATTGGGATTGGCCTTCCAAGGCAAGGTATTTGGTAATGATCGTCCAAACGCATTTGGAGATCGACGGACACGTTGTTTCGCTCAGACCCAGAGCGGACTTGTAAACGGATTGTGTGCCTGACATTGTATTTATTTCTACTGTATTTGCTGAACGCTACTGATTATATATTTCTGTTTGGTGGCCAAGAATTTATTCTTTACTTATCACCCTTCTCTAAGACGTATGAGCTTAGAGGTGATATATATATTGGTAGATGATCAATAATATGGTAGGGTCTGACAATGTGACATGCTAAGATGCAAATGATCAAGGATTTGTTGAAAAGCAGGCCTTGTGGTTGATGATCAAAGCATAGTCTCTTTAGGCATAGCTTTGTGTATATCGTGACTTCGCAAGCCTCACACACCGGTCGAGTCTAAAACGGGAGAAGGGAACGCAGGGAGTGCACACGTTTCTTTCTAGCTAGAAGTGGTGTCAGTGCTTAAACTGGCTGACATTTGCTTATGTGGTTGTTGGAATTTTGCGAGGCCTCGGTTTATTCTTATCGGTCGCCCGCGGCTGATTTGTAGGTCCAATAGGATCGGGGAGCGTGTGTTCAGGCATAACTAATCCACTAAAGTATTTGTGGACCGGCCCTGCTGTATCCAAGGGTTCGCCAGCGTCCGAATCCCGAGACATTGCTAGAGTGTCTTGAATCGGTCAGGAGCTCCTCCCTAGCCTTGACTCATGATGGAAACCCAATTTCCAATATGCCCTTGCGGTTTTGATTGTTTAACTAGTATGGCGACATAATAGATGGTAGCTATACCGTCTAGGATTGATATTATATTTGAAATGTTTTAAATATATATATACACACTAATAATATCGTTTTTACGTATCAAGCATCTTTTGACCATTATAAGGTAAAACCCTATCCTCCGTTTTGCGTTGCATTGTGTGATGGGACCTGGGTCTTATAATGGTTTCATCTTTCTAAAAAGCATTACGTTATTTGACGATTTACTTTATTTATGCACTGGCAATCCAATGGTGTAAACCCGTTCCGCGTTAGCGGCGTGGTCCTGTGATTAGCCTTCTTATTAGATAAGTTAAGTTAATATTTCTCACACCAGTCCCACAACTGACCTGTAGTTTGTTTCTCTTTGCAAACTCGGGTGCCCTCTTTTCATACGGGCAGTCGAGTAGCTTTTTGCAGATATAATTTAAGCAGGATCCTGGTTTGAAGCCTGTAGCTGGGTCCAGAATATTGATGGCCTTCCGCTGAGATTAGTTCCGCTGCATTATATTTCTTTTGTTGTAATTTACCTTCTGCTGTACTTTGTAAAATGTGCTCTGATATTCTGTACTATGATGTAACATTTAACATTGATGTTATAAAAGTCTGTGTTGTTGTCCTGATGTGTTGTATGGACAAAGTTAACGTATGCGGAATTTGAACGGTCTTAATCGATCTTGCGATCGATTGGTGTCGGGCAAAAAAATCCGGGTCGTTACATATACAGATCTCTAGGGATTGGAGTTCACATCAAATAGGCACAACAATGTCAGATCTACGACATTTCCAATCATAATGAGTGGGAATAGTATTTTACTTAAGCATATTCTACATTTGTAAACTACTATATGGATTTTGTATGCCTAAGGAGATATGGTATAGCGATAATATCAAACCACAGAACCCCCAAATCTCCCTTTTTAATGTATTTCGCAAAAATTGTCAATTTATATTAGGCTTGTTGATTTTGCTTTAGTAGTAGATGAAGAATAGTTGGGTGACGTGCTTTTATTTTACTTGTCCTTTTTATCTAAACCTTTGATTGTAATGTAAAAAGGTTTAGATTTGATTTAATTTGATTTATTATTTGAAAAGGTTTGGGTTTCTATCCTAATTAGATAATCCGAACGTATTCAGATTTGGAGCCAATCAAATATGAACGTTTTTATGTACAACATAAAAGGGGGGTAGATTGGATAAATAAAGGTTTATGTATATATATGTTTATATATTTACACATATGTACATGTATAGATATATAAGATATAAGAAATCTACACCCTATTCTTGATTCATTAATAAAATTATCCTTACAAGTCTAGGATGGAAGTTTTAATTGTATGTTGCATTTTTTCCATTTACTACTATATGTAATTATGCAATTATGCCATGAATATAGCGGTCGAATTTGGGAATTAACTTGTATGCATTAAATATGGAACAAGTTGACAAATTTTACCTCGCTATAACATTCCCTCGTTCATACGAAAAACTAGCGTTATTTATATGTACTAAATATTCTACTTATATAGCATAGTTAACAAAATTAGCGTAATAACGACGAAGTAAATGCGATTAGGAAAAGAATTGAATTTGAAATGTCTCCATATATTGATTTCTTGTGTATGCGTATGAATGGCTTATATAAATATTAAATAATGACACATAAACACGAGGTTAGTCGTCATTTGTGGTAGAAGTCTGCCCAGAACCAACCAGCAAATCCAACAACCAATTGTGGGTCCGATTAGTGTGTCTGCGTGCCATGGGACATTCAAGTATAGTATACTATGGCACGGGCTTAAACCCACTTATAGTAGAATTCTGCCCAGAATAGCCCTACATGTTCAACATCTGCAGGTAGACGGTTTAACGTGAAAGGTCGAGCATACATACACACACACACACATATACTTACACATACATACATATATATATATATATATAAACCTATTTTGTGGGAAAATAGGCAGGTTTACTATGCCTTGGGATGGTCTTAGATGGCTGACTCTCTTCTTATCTAGTTTGGGTCTTAAGTGGTTAGGACTAGGATCCTTTCCGAAGGTTTATTCCTTGGATTGGTACCAAAGTCAGGGGACCCACCTTTATTAGATTTGAAGTAAGTCTATGTTTCCTCCTTCTCTAAAGGTGGTTAGACATAGCGCTAATGGAGTAGAGTAGTGTTGTATATGACATAGTTGTATACACAATTATATGATTTTTCTTTGATGATAACAACCAAATAAATATTATTTTAAATGTGTTCGTTACTATACTGTTCTATTAATACAACAAAGACAAGAATATAATATTTATATTTAAATAGAATACGACTGAACAGACATTCATATATTCGTACAGTATTTTATTTAAATTAAATACTATACTTCAAACATTCAAACAGTACAACTACTTATAACTCCAATATTTACAATTCACTTAAATATGTTTGAATATTTCTGACATGACACATCATACATGAAATTGTAATAATGAAGGAATTCAAATAAAAATAGACAGATTGAATTGAACGCAATAAAATTATATTTTATTTCAACCAAATCTGTTTATTACATATAATCAGTACAATTCTCTCACAGCTCCTCACGACAGTTCATTCATCACTTATACAATCACTTTTATACACTGACGCTATTACTTAGTTGACATTTCAAATACAGACACACACTAACACTGTTCTTGTCTTCATCTTCAATATTCTATCTTCACAGCTTTCAGTCAGTCCTGTCTTCATACCTATCACAAATAGAAAAACAAACACAGTAGAGTGCAACAAAAATGAAATTAAATACAAGCAAAAAAAATTATTTATTTAAATTTTATTTGCCTCAGAATTTCGGTGTGTTTCTCATCATTTTTCTAGACTTGGTCTGATATGCAGGGACATGAAAAACTGTCTGATGGCTGCATGTACACACGTGTATAAATATACACGTGTGCACTGCCTCGCCAATCAGCGAGCAACTGAGTAGCCATGTGGACCATCTCGACTCAGTGCATAGTTCACAATCAAGCCAAAGTGAAAAACCAAAGAAACATATATGTGATGCAAAAGCAAATGGTCGAGCACGAGGCATCAACAAGGGATGGAAACATCATTTGAGACAGCAGCAAATGTATAAGAAGTCAAAGCGTGGTTCAAAGCCAAAACAGCAAAAAAAAAAACAGGGTGATCAGATACAAATCAACTCAAGTCTAAACTGGTTAAACAAAGTGTCAAAATGACAAAGCATCCAAAAACAAAATGAAAGTAGCTGAGCATATGTGTTTAAAATGGTGCATATATAATCAAGGTGGTGCTGCAGTTAGCAATTTACAGTTCAAATTTCATGTGTAACTTGACAGGCCAGTAAGATTACAAAGTGTTCAAGTGCATTTACAAGACTACACACAACTTACATGTTTACAATTTTTCTAGTGACAAAGCAAGAAGAAACAAGAGCACTGAAGTCAAATAAAGCTCAAGCCAAATTCAAAAACAAGTCAAGGTGGAAAGTCAGTTCAGCATTTTTATATACATAGATGTCAACTGAAGCGGCATATACATGGAGACTCATCATTTTAGGTGCAACAAGAGATATACACTGCAAATGAATTTGCATTTCTCTACATGGCATTTGTATAAGCACAAAATAGTTCAGTTTATAACATGGATATAAGAAGTTTAGATACAAAAACATGGTTCAGTGTTTACTATAGAAGAATGGTCAGCTTCATATTTCAGGTGCGGATACAAAATATACCTATGTGAACATGAAAATGGTAACAACATATCAGTGTGGCCAAAATAGTGGTGTATATCTCATCAAAGCACTGGCTCGAACAAGCATTTAAAGGTGAAATGCTCAAGGCAGTAAACAAGCATACAAAGATGTTGTGCAAATACACAAACATGAACAGGTCAAAACAGTTCAGTTTTGTGTGATGATGCCCAACAAATTCAAATGGATATTTCAAGGGTCAAGTATATAATGAAGATGTATCAACATGACAGTGTACACATACACACACATACTTATATGATCAGTGTGTATGGCCAAACAAGACAATGACAAAGTACACAAGTGCATAGTGCAATGGTTCAAAGTTCAAGTACAGGATCATAACCATGAATGGTAATGTTTAATGTAACACCCCGTGTATTGTATAACAGTGAAATTCACAAATTAAAGTATAATTAATTTCAAATCAAAGAATTAAGGGAAACGGGATACGCCATTGCGTTCGTCTCGGAATTCTGCTTAGGATAGAGTCCGAGTTTGCGTAAAACGGACTCCATATGAAGAAGATATGGCCTCCGGAAGTTTTCGAATTCAGTTTAAAATTCAAACAGCTCAGAAAACCAATTCAAATTTCAAAATCGGGCCAGATTGGCCAGGGCGGGAATTTTCCCGCCCAAGGCACCCAGGTCGACTGGGTAGTCGACCTGGGGCACCCAGGTCGACTACCAAGTCGACACGGGTGTCGACTGGCGAGTCGACCTGGCCCCTGAGCCAGGTCGAACCCAGCCCCTCCTGGCTAGCCTGGTCTGTGCTTGGCCGAATTTCTGAGTCTTGCCTTGTCACTAGGGCTAGGTGTCAGCTCCTGATTGGTCTCTCCTTCAAACGAACGACTAATATTAATCCAAGCTCCATCGACGGTCCTAATCAATTCACAAACTCTATAAAAAGGACCTAAGACTCCACCTAATTCATACAAATAAAAATTAGAATGAGACCGTCATGCTGCTGAGGAAAGGCTAGAAGTAGCCGTCAAAATTGAGGGACGATTAGGAGGCAATTCGAAAGCTTAAAGCAACGTCAACTAAATCAAAACAACGCCTACAACAAAGGATAGCATCTCCAAATTCAGAATTCAGATTCCTGAATTGAAGATTCGTCATACGTTGTAAGTAGAGTGCTATTCCGATGTGAATGAATGATTGTGTTTTGATTTGTGTAAAATGAGAAATAGAATTGTACTTAATTTGTGGTGATAATAATTCATAATTGTATGTTTCTATGATTCTAATCGATTTGGGATGTTGTGGTATAACGATGTTAGACCTATTGGATATTTGCAAGTATGTGATTCATGTTGAGAGTTAACAACTACATGTTTGTGATAGTTTATTACAACACCTATTGGATAATTGCAAGTATATGATTCATGTTGAAAGTTAACGACTATATGTTTGTGGTAGTTTATTTGAGATTCATGCAAGTATATGGTTCACTATTATGCCAACATGATGTATATTTTTATGATCATTTTTAGTGTAATTGGATCCATTTGAGTATTATGATTCATATGAATTTATGTTGGAATTGGCATCATGATTCAAGTGTAAAACCATACTTTTGTGTTAGTAACAAAAGTAAGCACCCTTGTGAACTTGTGTTGACTTTATGAACATGGCTAGTTTATGTTTGACTTTATGCCCAAACAAAATATGTTTTAGGCCTATGCTGTTATCAAAATCATATGACAATATATGCGACACATAATTAAGTTAGATTTACATTTCAATTGCAAGTTCACATGAATAGATTAAAAACCATGATTCATGTTTAGGTATGTTTTATGTCATGATTATATGCTATTACAATGCAAGTTCACAAGTGCCTAATTTATGTTAATTGGATCGTTATGTTGCAAGTTCATGCGTTCACACCCCCCTTTTTGATGTTACTTAGAATATATAAACACCATGTTCTAAGCCTCCCCTTTTTCATGTGGCTAAGTTGGGTTTAAATGTTAAACCCAACATATGTTATATTGTAGCGAACGTATAAAACGGGGGTAATGACGTTTGGGTTAAAATATAAACATATGTGTTGGCATGTTTGACGCATGCCAACGACCTTGAGAACATTTAAGAGGTATAAATTAATTTTACCCAATAAAGATGAATTTGAATAATGGGCTGCAAATATTTACATATAAAAAGAAAAGAGACAAATTATGTAAACTTAGAAAATACGATGTGTTTAACCCGAGGTTGGATTGAGTTGTGACGTAAACCTGCCCGGAACCGCCCGGCTGTCTAGTAGTCACAACAATACCTATCCAATGTGGTTGGTTAAACATTGAGCCCAATAAAGACCCGAGGTTAGACTGAGTTGTGACGTAAGACTGCCCGGAACCAACCGACAACAGGCAGTCACAACAATTCCTGTCTAATGTGAGAGGTCGAGGCTTTAATAAGACAATTAAGGCTGAGTCAGGATTGATAGGATTAAGTAAATTGAATTAATACTTAATTAAAATGGAACATGCTAAACTATACAGACTGATTGGGGGTTAGGTTTACAAAACACTTAACCAACTTAGCATGTTGGCTAGAAATAGAAAACCTAGTAGCGGGGGATCCTTTTCAGCAGTAACCCTACAAGGTGTATCAGGATACCCTGAACTAGGCAGGGTGGGGCACGATTACTGGGCTGACTGTAAGAGGTCAAATCGACGGCGGTGGTGCAGCAGTGTAGGTTCTAATGGGGTGTGGGCGTGCACACACTCCGGCGCAGAAAAATTAGGCACTGGGCACCAGTAGTATACTTGTGCATTCTAGAATTGTGTCGGGACGCCACCATGGGACTTGATACACCCCATGGTGGGACCAGCATAGGTAACTACAACATCGGGGGCCGTAATACACATGTAACTATGTGAGTAGGAGTCGATCATTAGAAATGGATCATTTCACCCTGATTATGGGGTGCCTGTTGGGAACTAATTTATAGGGGTGCAGAGATCAATATGGGGTACGATAGTATATTCGACTCTAGACAACTTAACTTAGTTTATAGTGCTTTCCCATTTCCAGTTTTATACTTATCATGCCCAATTCTTTATTCATAGACTGAATAGTCCTAGACTTACTCAGGCTTTATGTCTGACTCTACTTTTCTTTCGTCTTCTTTTCTTTCGTTTCCTCCCCAAGTCCATAGGGAGGGAATACCGCAGCTTGACCAGTTTCCACACCCATCTTGAAGAGAAAGAATGTATTGCTTGGATCTCTTTCGTTTTGGACTATGGTTTTGGATAGCAATTATGGGGACTTATGCAGTTTACTTATGTTTTTATGCTTCTTTAAGTTAAGTAATCAAGACAGTTATGAAAATGTAATGTTTTTGGAAGTATTGTAAGACACTCATGGCAGGGTTTGTGAAACACGTATTTTGATGAAATAAAAGTTGCTGTTGTTTTCCGCTGTTCAAAAATATGTGTATTTATATCTGTCTTATGTATTTGTGACTTATACTTATAAACCTCCACCAAAATTAGGGCATTCCCTTTGAGAGTGACCCTAACGGAGGTGGGGTGTTTCACTTGGTATCAGAGCATAGGTTTACCAGATAAGATAAAAAGTTTTGAAAATTTATTTTCAAAAGAAAATTTTAAGAAGCATTTTTAAAGATAAAATGTTATTTTATTTTAAAAAGGCATAGTCCCCCAAAGCCATAGGTACTATCTTTTATCCTTCGTTTTGAATCTATTCTTTTTGTTTTAGCATGTCCGAAGAACTTAACTTGCCAGAGGGTATACCAATACCTGGTTGGTTCAGACGATTCTTAGAAGCAAGGGCCAATCAGCCAGGTCCCACTATTCCTCCTCCCCCAGCTGCAGGAAATCATCCAGCTGCAGCAGCACCTCCTCCTCTACCTCCTCCGCGTGTTAATGCTTTTGCTAAGATATGTAAAGATTTCAAAGCTATGGGAGGGTAGGACTTTCATGGAACGGAGTCCTTCGTGGTAGCCAGGAACTGGCTAAACGAAACCGAGGACTTATTCGTCATCTTTGAGGTAGAAGATAGGCAGAAGGTACAACTGGCAGTGTGGCTACTTAAAGGCGAGGCTTCCTACTGGTGGGAAGTCACCAATGCAGAAAGACCAGTGGAAACATGGGAGGACTTTAGGGCAAGGTTTGAGGCTAAATTTCTCTCAGACGCTGAAAGGAGTCTTCAGTTGGAAAAATTCTTATTTCTTAAGCAAGGGAATATGACAGTCAAAGAGTATGTTAATCAGTTCGATGAGCTGGCTAGGTTCGGACTGGACCTAGTCAACACCCCGCACAAGAAGGCTCTCCGTTTTGTCAAAGGGTTGAATGAGCCATTACACAGTTTGGCCATGACCCATATACCCATGGGAGCTACGTATGAAAGATTGGTACAGATGGCATTGCTAAACGAAGAGGATAAGGGCAAGAAGGAGACAAAGGCAGAAAGCTCTCAAGTGAAGAAAGAGGGTTTACAACCTAAGAAGACAGACTTTAAGAAGGGCGGGAAAGACAACAAAGAGAAGAGGAAGTGTAATTTCTGTGGCAAAGTGGGGCACTTAGTGAAAGACTGCCAGAAGAAGAAGGATAAGTTGATGGGTGGGTGCTTTTCTTGCGGTGAGACATGCCACATGGCTAAAGATTGCCCAAAGAAGCGAGGGCAGGGGCAGAGGGCTGGATCCACCTCAGGGGCACAGGTTCATGTGCTAGAAGCGCCACCTCTGCAACAGCAAGGTATAAATACTTCTGTAGAAAGTGTAGTTTATCTTTATGATCACCCAGTTCACACTTTATTTGATTCTGGTGCATCACACTCCTTTATCTCATCTGCTTTAGTAGAATCTCTGCACCTAGAAACTAGTATGGTAGAGGACCCCTTAATTGTTTCAAATCCAATCAGGGTCCTGGCTCATTTGTCTATGATCTGTGTGGGATTGAAAATTTCTATTCTAAGCGTAGAATTTAGATGTAGTGCTTTTGTTTTGGGCTTCTCGGGATATGGTTTGATTTTGGGCATGGACTGGCTATCCAGTAATGGTGCCGTCCTTGATTGTGAGAGAAGGGTGGTTAGGCTTCTGACCCAACTCGGTAACACCCTGGAAATTACCTGTAATCCCTCGTATGCGGTTATGCTTAGTTATCTTGAATCGCTATATGCTTCTATTGAGAGTTTGCAATCGGTTAAAGTGGTCCGTGAATATCCGGATGTCTTCGAAGAGGTGAAGAGCTTACCTCCGAAGTGGGAGATAGACTTCCGCATATATCTTGTAGATAATGCAAAGCCCATTGCGTTGCCCGTTAGACACATGGCTCCACGGGATAGGAAAGAGCTCAGTAAACAGATTAAAGAGCTTCTAGAGAAGGGGTTCATTAGAAGGAGCATTTCAGAATGGGGCGCTCCAGTGGTGTTCGCTACAAAGGCGGATGGTTCACTCCGTCTGTGTGTTGACTATAGGGAGCTCAACAAGCTAATGAAAAAGAATAGGCACCCTCTCCCCAGAATTGACGATCTGTTTGATCAGCTTGTAGGAGCGTCTGTTTTCTCCCAACTCGATTTAGCGACCGGATTTCATCAGCTAAGGGTGGCTGAGGATAGCATCGATAAGACAACATTCAGAACCCCAGACGGCTTCTTTGAATGGCTTGTCAGGCCTTTTGGCTTGACAAACGCACCCGCTTACTTCGTGGACCTAATGAGTAGGGTGTTCAGAGAATTCCTCAACAAGTTCGTAGTAGTCTTCGTAGACGATATCTTGATCTTCTCAAAGAGTGAAGAAGAACATGCTCGGTACTTAAGGGCAATCATGGAAACTCTGCGAGTCCATCAGCTAAAAGCCAAATTCTCCAAATGCCACTTTTGGAGGAAGGAAGTAAGGTTCCTTGGGCACATAGTATCCAAAGAAGGGTTAGCTGTGGACCCTGCTAAGGTAGTAGCGGTGCAGGATTGGAAGACGCCAAGGAATGCAACGGAGGTCCGAAGTTTTCTAGGACTAGCAGGTTTCTACCGAAAATTCATAAGGGATTTTGCGAAAATCTCAGCTCCCCTCACAAGGCTGACAAAGAAGAATCTAGTGTTCAATTGGGAATTGGATTGCGAGTTTGCTTTCCAACGACTAAAAAGGGCTCTTACAACAGCCCCAGTTCTGACGTTGCCAGATGGAAGCAAGATGTTCACAGTTTATACAGATGCATGTGGGACAAGGCTAGGCGTTGTCTTAATGCAAGAAGGGAGGGTAGTAGCCTATGGTGGAAGGCAATTGAAAGTTTATGAAAAGAACTACCCGACCCACGATCTTGAGCTAGCCGCCATCGTCTTTGCACTTAAGCCTTGGCGACATTATCTCCTAGGTGAGAAGTTCGAACTTTACACTGACCATAAATCGTTGAAATATCTCTTCTTGCAGAAGGACCTTAACTTGAGGCAACAAAGGTGGATGGAGTTTCTTGCCTCGTACGATTTCGAGATCTCCTACACTCCGGGCAAAGGCAACGTAGTCAAGGGCCGTCAATTTCGTACACGACCCGAAACACGACCCGTAACCCGCACGATAAAAACCCGACCCGACCCGACCCATTTATAAACAGGTCAATTCCGGGTCAACCCGCTCTGACCCGTTTAATAAACGGGTTGACTCGACCCAACCCATGAACCCGTTTCTGACCCGTCATGACCCGTTTAATTATAGAACATATTTTTATTACTCTACAATGTACAAAACATAGGCCCGACCCAGTCCACTACCCGTCATGACCCATGAACCTGTTTTATATTTATATGGGTTGGACCGACCCGTTTACAACCCGTTTGACCCATGAACCCGAATTTGACCCGTTTATGACCCGTGAACCCGTTTATGACCCGTTTATACCTTATATGGGTTGACCCGACCCGTTTATAACCCATTTACGACCCGACCCGTCATGACCCGTTTATGACCCGACCCGTTTACGACCCGACCCGTTTACGACCCGACCTGGCCAAATTAAACGGGTTACGTGGGTCGGGTCGGGTCAACCCGTTTATAAACGGGTCGGGTTCGGGTTGAGCTATTTCTGACACGTTTAATAAACGGGTTGACCCGACCCGTTTAAAATCAACCCGAACCCGAATTGACCCGACCCGAACCCGACCCAACCCGACCCATTGACACCCCTTAGTGGCAGATGCGTTGAGCCGAAAGAAACTGACCCTAAGCCCGCTGTTTGTTGAAAGGCAAAGCCTAGAGTTTATAGCCAGCTTTGACTTTAGGCCCTCCTCCGATTTTGTACCAGACTTGCTAGCGTCTCTTGAAGTACGCCCGACTTTAGTGGACTCAATAGGGACAGCACAACGCGAAGACCCTCAGCTTGTGGAGACGATTGATAGGCTAATTAGGGGTGAGACTTCATGTCACCTCAACAGATACTCCATCGACGATAAAGGTTGGCTAAGGCGAGACGGAAGACTATGCGTCCCACAGACAAGGGATTTAGTAAAGAAGGTTCTCGAGGAAGCACATCACTCTAAGATGACGATACATCCAGGCGGAGATAAAATGTACAAGGACATAAAAAGAACTTTCTTTTGGAACGACATGAAGAAGGACGTGGCAGATTTCGTTTCTAAGTGTATGACCTGCCAACAGGTTAAGGCGGAGCAGAAGAAACCTGGCGGTCTGCTCCATCCTCTAGAGGTCCCGCAGTGGAAGTGGGATAGCATCTCAATGGACTTCATTGATGGGCTGCCTAGGTCTAGAAGAGGCAAAACTAACATTTGTGTAAATAGTGGATAGGCTTACTAAAAGCGCCTAATTTTTACCTGTCAAGAATAAAAGAACTGCCTCATCCCTTGCATCTCTTTACCTCAAGGAAATTGTTCGACTCCATGGAATACCATCCAGCATTGTTAGTGACCGAGACCTTATCTTCACAAGTGAGTTTTGGCGGAGTCTGCAAGAAGCGGTAGGCACACAGTTATGCTTGAGTACAGCCTATCACCCCCAAACCGACGGCCAGACGGAAAGAGTGAACAGTGTTTTGGGGGACCTTTTAAGACTGTGCGTCCTTGACTTCGGAGGGACGTGGGAAGACCATCTTCCTTTGGTGGAATTTTCCTACAACAACAGCTACCAAGCCACCATCGGAATGGCGCCCTTCGAAGCTTTATATGGAAGACCGTGCCGATCGCCCACTTGTTGGTGGGAGTCTACTGACAAGCTCATACTTGGACCAGATATGATCTGAGAGACTTCAGAGAAAGTAGACTTGATACGGAGAAGAATGAAGACAGCCCAAGACAGACAAAAATCCTACGCAGACAAGAGGAGGACCGACCTTGAATTTGAGGTCGGAGACAGGGTTTTTCTTAAGGTATCTCCGCTAAGGAACGTTGTTCGTTTTGGAACCACAGGAAAGCTAGCACCAAGGTTCGTAGGGCCATTTCCTATTATCGAGAAAATTGGGAAAATGGCCTATAGATTAGAACTACCCGAAAAGCTGGCCGGAGTTCACAACGTTTTTCATGTTTCGCACCTCCGGAAATGTCTACATGAATCTGCTGAAGTGGTAGAGCCAAACATCCTAGAAGAAGCTGAAGTGGAACGCGAAGCAACCGTGAGGAGAGTTCCAACACGCATCTTAGGAACTGAAGTGAAAAAGCTACGCAACCGCGAAGTCAAGCTCGTCAAAGTTCAGTGGAGCGACACCGAGGAAGACGCAACTTGGGAAACTGAGGCTAGAATATGCGCAGCCTACCCTTTTCTTTTCGAGGGTACATCTTTGATCTCTCTTTTTCCCTAAGTTATGCTTTTATCTATCTTTTTTAGGTATATCTCCTCGACCTTATCTTTTAGGTGGAAACCCTTTGGATGAAAACCTGTAATTGAAACATGTTATGGATGATGGTTGCAAGTGGTTGTAAGTGATTGCTAGTGGTTGCTCGTGGTTGCATATACACACACAATCTAGGTTTTAGATCGGCTCAGTCACCTCATATTGCATATGTATATATATGTTTGCATTTGTATATGGTTGAAATTTAATGTGTTGTCATGTGGATGTTGCATTTATATATGAATGATTGTGCACTCATGTAGAATCATGAATAGGAAAATTTGCATACATAATGGATTCATGACACTTACATAATTTGCATTAAGGAGGTCAACTGAATCAGTAGGCCGCCTGATTTTGCATTAGATAAGTACATGTACACACACTTCAGATATGATCATGAAGCATTAGAAGTCTTTTAAGGACAATGGATGCTCGTGTTTGATGGATGAGTAGATGGACGTTTGGATGTTAGGATATACATTCTTCCTAAACTTGAAGATTTCGGGGACGAAATCCTTTTAAGTGGGGGAGAATGTAACACCCCGTGTATTCTGTAACAGTGAAATTCACAAATTAAAGTATAATTAATTTCAAATCAAATAATTAAGGGAAACGGGATACGCCATTGCGTTCGTCTCGGAATACTGCTTGGGATAGAGTCCGAGTTTGCGTAAAACGGACTTCGTATGAAGAAGATATGGCCTCCGGAAGTTTCAGAATTCAGTTTAAAATTCAAACAGCTCAGAAAACCAATTCAAATTTCAAAATCGGGCCAGATTGGCCAAGGCGGGAATTTTCCCGCCCAAGGCACCCAGGTCGACTGGGTAGTCGACCTGGGCTACCCAGGTCGACTGGGTAGTCGACCTGGGGCACCCAGGTCGACTACCAAGTCGACACGGGTGTCGACTGGCGAGTCGACCTGGCCCCTGAGCCAGGTCGAACCCAGCCCCTCCTGGCTGGCCTGGTCTATGCTTGGCCGAATTTCTGAGTCTTGCCTTGTCACTAGGGCTAGGTGTCAGCTCCTGATTGGTCTCTCCTTCAAACGAACGGCTAATATTTATCCAAGCTCCATCGATGGTCCTAATCAATTCACAAACTCTATAAAAAGGACCTAAGACTCCACCTAATTCATACAAATAAAAATTAGAATGAGACCGTCATGCTGCTGAGGAAAGACTAGAAGTAGCCGTCAAAATTGAGAGACGATTAGGAGGCAATTCGAAAGCTTAAAGCAACGGCAACTAAATCAAAACAACGCCTACAACAAAGGATAGCATCTCCAAATTCAGAATTCAGTTTGCTGAATTGAAGATTCGTCACACGTTGTAAGTAGAGTGCTATTCCGATGTGAATGAATGATTGTGTTTTGATTTGTGTAAAATGAGAAATAGAATTGTACTTAATTTGTGGTGATAATAATTCATAATTGTATGTTGCTATGATTCTAATCGATTTGGGATGTTGTGGTATAACGATGTTAGACCTATTGGATATTTGCAAGTATGTGATTCATGTTGAGAGTTAACAACTACATGTTTGTGATAGTTTATTACATGTAATAACCCGGAAAATCTGGGCCAGTTTAAAATTTTTATTTTGGCAATTTTATCGAATTTTGATTATTTAAAATGAATTATTTTAAATAATATCGACGAGAAATTTATTTTCAATATTCAATTCAACGTATATATACTATACGCGTCGTCGCTAGAATATAAATAATTATATATAATTATAAATGGAATTGAAAATGGCGCGG
Organism: Allium sativum; assembly: GCA_030737875.1. Classification (NCBI taxonomy): domain Eukaryota; kingdom Viridiplantae; phylum Streptophyta; class Magnoliopsida; order Asparagales; family Amaryllidaceae; genus Allium; species Allium sativum. The sequence goes on from CM060915.1 coordinate 134,914,200, forward strand.
TAGTTCGATAATTCGATTTCAAACTTCAATTGAATGTACCGGGTGCAGAACAATCCGGATTTTAGTGAAACCAAAAATAATGGGATTTAATTGATGATATCTTTCTAACGAATCCGAAAAATCAAAATTTCGTAGCGAGAATCAAAAGATATGTCCAGTTGAAAATTCTGAATAGTCGCTATGGAATTCAGGCCCTTAAAATTGGATATTTTGCAAACGACCTCGGATTTCGACGAAACCAGTTTTGTTGAATCCGCAGTGTCAAGTTATTGCTAGGTTTCAAATTTCATAATTTTTCGAATCAATATGTGAGCGTGGCAAAGGAAAACGCGTTTGACCAGTTTCAGTTGATTTTAATCGACTGGAAAATGGCCATTTTTCCAACGGTCTCAGAATTCGACGAAACTAGTTTTGTTAGGACCGTATCGTCAATACGAAGCTAGAAAATATTTTTCTGCAATTTTTAGAGCTAGTATGCGACCCCGGTAATTTGAAATGTACGTTTAAAATTCAATATAGTGATTTAAATGTAAATTTAACGGAAACTGATTCAAACAGTCGAATCAGCCTACGATACATATCTCATTGTGTTCGGAATGGGGGTAATTAGCTAGGGGCGGCAGTCGTTGGGTTTGATTTGGTGTACGCAGTGATAAAAAAATATATTCGGATAAAATAATATTAAAATATAAATATATATATTCACTTTAACCTTAAACCCTAGTCCATTTGACTGAGCCGCCACTTCATAACGTTTACGGCCAAAATCGCTCCACAACTCATGTCCAATTTTCTTCACATCCGCTAAACGATTTTCGAAAATTCCAATTGGAAATGGGAGAGCATGTTTTAATCTTTAATGTGAGCGGTTAAGATCGTTCATGGTTTGGCGATTTGAGGATAATCGAGCCCCAAAAGGGTTCCGTTCGGGTTCGTTTTTCTGGCCATAGGGGGTTTCGAGTTTCGCACGGTGGATGGAGGAGAGAGAAGGTGCTTCGGCGAACCACGTGGCAGCTTCAGATCGACTTTCGGCGCCTCCGTTCTGGTGCGAGGTCGAGCCCTAGTGGCGAAGCAAAATGGGGGTAGCGGCGTGGATTTTCTGGGCGATGACATTGAGTAGGGATGTCAGCTGTTTCCAGTATTTTACTGAGGGGTAAGGTAGTTTCTTATCTGTTTTTCATTTGTTTTAAAAATATATATATTGATTATATAAAAATATAATCTTTGTTTCGAAAAGAATGGTATCAAAGAAAAAATATGATTTTTGATATATTGAATAAGAAGAAAAAATATGATTTTTGATATATTGAATAACAAGAAAAAAATATGATTTTTGGTTAGGTAGAGAATTAAAAATATGATTTTTACATGATAGGAATATTAAAAATATCATCTTTATATGTGTAGAAAAAAATGAGATTTTTATAAAGATGAAATCTTTAAATTTGAAAAGGCGAAGTCTATGTTTTTATAAAGGCGAAATCTTTACTTTAGAAAAGGCGAAATCTTTATATGGAAAATAGCGTGATAAAAATATAATTTTTATCTATATAACATAGTAGTAAAAATTCAATTTTTATATATTGAATAACGAAGTAAAAATTCGATTTTTACATATGTAGTGGCTACAGCAACGAAGATGCGATAGCAATGAAGATTTCTATCAATGAAGAGCCGTGGAGCTAGGATAGCTATATGTGAGAATTTCTCACTCTTCAATTTATTTTCTAGTTATATATATATACTAGGATGCAGACGGTGTTTAGTAGCACCCGACACAATCGTCCACAGACCATGGACTTGTTTGTTTGGCTGTTTGGTTATTGATTGCGATATTGGTTTGAATGTGGTTTGTGGTGTGAAAAATCGAATCGATAAATTGGTTAGGATTAGACATGCGCCGTTATAAGGCGATGGAGTAAGGCTAGGTTAGACGCTTACTCCAAATTTTGTGGTTTGCATAATGAAATTGATTTGATTGATGTGTGAATGGCGTGGGCCTTCACTAGACCGGGGATAAGGCTAGGCCTTGTCCCGTTTCTAGTATCGTGCCGTTATGCCGCCGAAATTTTCTAAAATATGTTAGAAAAATAAAAATATCATTTTATTTAAAGAATGAACTTAATAGAAATTCATATGTTGGAATAAAATGTTCTATCGTTAAAAATATAATTTTTAACGTGAATGTGAATAAATAAATATTCATTTACAAACCAGACGGTTTGTTTATGTACACCTATTTGAAGGACATTGATTGGAACGATAAATTTTACACATCGCCCAACTGCACGAATAAAAATCTGTGTTTGATGGGTTGAAACCCCACACGGGTGTTGGGATGAAATTTGAAGTTCACTCATCCTGATTGATTAAATATGTCGATCGATTGATTGACAGGCTGTTGTAAGCGTTGAATATCTATATTTGATGCTTATACAGTGTAGTGCACTTTGGTTGATGGTTGATTATTTTCAATGCTATTATATACATGTGTTGTATGAAAATCCATATAATTAATTTTATATGGTGATTGATTGGGCCTCATTCCAATTTTGAAAAATAAAGAATATTATAAAATAAAAGTTCATGTGTTGACAGTCTCATCCATTGAGATTGGTCATGTGTTGAACGAAATATTTTAGTAATAAAGTTTACATCTTTATCGATATTAAATAAAAGTTCATGTGTTGACAGTCTCATCCATTGAGATTGATCATGTGTTGAACGAAATATTTTAGTAATAAAGTTTACATCTTTATCGATATTAAATAAAAGTTCATGTGTTGACAGTACTCATTCATTGAGATTGGTCATGTGTTGAACGAAATATTTTAGTAATAAAGTTTACATCTTTATCAATATTAAATAAAAGTTCATGTGTTGACAGTACTCATTCATTGAGATTGGTCATGTGTTGAACGAAATATTTTAATATTAAAGTTTACATCTTTATCAATATTAAATAAAAGTTCATGTGTTGACAGTACTCATCCATTGAGATTGGTCATGTGTTGAACGAAATATTTTGATAATAACAACTATTTTGAAAAAAGAAATATTTGAAATAGAATATTTGAAAATAGAGATTTATGAAGCCGTGTTGATTAGTTTGACGCCATTTTGACGTGAACGATATTTATATCGATTTTATTCATTTCGAAATGAATTGAATATATAACGATTTCGAAATGAATAGAATTGAATATATAACGATTTCGAAATGAATAGAATTGAAAACGATTTCGAAATGAATTGAATATATAACGATTTCGAAATGAATTGAATATATAACGATTTCGAAATGAATTGAATATATAACGATTTCGAAATGAATTGAATATATAACGATTTCGAAATGAATTGAATATATAACGATTTCGAAATGAATAGAATTGAAAACGATTTCGAAATGAATTGAATTGAAAACGATTTCGAAATGAATTGAAGTGAAAACGATTTCGAAAGGAATTGAAAACAAATTCAAATTGAATTGAAAGCGAATTGAAATGAATTCAAATTGAATTGAAATTTGAATTGAATAGAAATGAATTTTAAAACGAATTTATAAAGAAGAATTCAATTTTGATTTGAATTGAAATGGAAGTTGAAATTGCTTTTGAAACGAATTTAAAACTATTTATAAAATTCGTTTTAAATAGAAATCGACGATATATATATTATATATATTATATATATAATATAATGGCCTGAATAGAACGCGCCGCGCCGCGGCAGTTCGTGAATTTCGACCATTTATTTCAAACGGACATTACGGGAGATCCGACCGTCGGATTCTCCTAAAACCGGAACCGTTGGGTTCGTATCGAAAAGAGCTTTCTAACGAATATTAGAAATTTGAAATCTAACGGTTGGATTTGGAATTATGTCCAAATCAAATTTGAAAAAGGTCGCTGTAAGTGTAGTTCGATGGCCATTGATGGAAATCGACTGTACGGGCCTTGATAAAATTATTAAAAATAGTAATAATTTGTGTAAAATCATAAGAAATGATTTGTGAAGATTTGGGATGAAAAACTCCATATTTGAAAAGATAAAAATAGATTTTTATCGAAATGAACTAGTTTTGAACTAGAAATATAATTCTATTTATTTTTAATAAATAAATTGAATTTAAAAAGGGTTTTGAAAATAACCAAAATATCCAATGATTGCATTGGAATGGATTTGAATCGAAATTGTCTTCGGAATATTTCGATGTTGGAATTCGTGATTATACAGATGTTGTTATGGAAATTTGAAAGATATATATTTATATCGTTATTTCCAATACGACATTTGTTAGTCGTAGAATTTGATATTGAATATAAGCCGATATATTTTCTATTCAGAGCCTTGTATTGAATATCGAATGTGATTTGAGTTTGTCGTGAATGGTGTCTTCACTAACACTGTTCTTGAACCCAGTTGAGAAATGATTAAATCTTTTTATTTAGATTTAATGAAGTGTACCAATTAAATAATATTTAATTGGAATTGAATTGATATTGATTTTTGGGTTTATCGTGAACAGTGTTTTAAATAACACTCGTTCTTTAACCCGATAATTAATGAATGTGATTTTGGGTTTATCGTGAACCGTGTTTTAAATGACACGGATTCTTTAACCCAGTTAACGATTAAAACTAAGTGGAGTTTTAATGAATCTTTAATTAGATTGAAATGATCGAGAATGGAGTATCACCAGTTTTGCTCCAAGCGATAGTTAAATCTTTAATTAGATTTAAACGTGGAATGGTAATTGAATTTACCGATAACACCGTGGTGTTAGATATGAAGTATTACCAGTTTTACTTCATGGGATGAATAGGTTGGGATTGGGAAATTAAAACAAATGATTACTTCGGTAAGGTTCGTTAATCCCGACTAGTTTGAATGGATATTCAAAAATAGATTAAAGAATAAATTCAAGGAATTTATCTTGGATAAAATTTATGGGAACCTTTCCCTATGAATGTGAAATTTAGAAACTAACTGTCGGTTAGCCGAGCAGAATGGTTTTCTGGATATTGATCTGATGTTGGTTTCGGCCTTCGGGGTTAATATTTGGGAAATTATTCTCTTGATTAATTTACGGTTAGTGACTAATGAATTGGAATGAGGCGTATGTTGTGTTTGTGTAACACTTTTAGAATATATACGCGAGTTATTCGGAAAGACCGGGTTTATCCCATTCTGAATAACTGATACGACGATAAGTCGAAGATGAAGACGGTGGTCGAAGACCGGAGGTCTTCACGTCGTTTGGGTAATTACTGATGATCTTGATTGGGCTGTACACCCAAGAAGATGGAAACAGTTAGTGATCGTCCAGACGTACTTGGAGATCGATGGATATGCGGGGTACTAGGTGCCCCCGGTTTCGTTCAGCCCCAGAACGGACTTGTAAATGGACTGTGTGTCTGACATTGGATTTTAGTCCGTGTGATTGATCTCTATTAAATATATATCTGTTTGGCGGCGGAGAATTTATTCTCTTGCTTAACGCCCTTCTCTGAGACGTACAAGCTCAGGGGTTATATATTGATGGATATCAATCGCATGGAGTGAATTGCCTGTGTGGCATGCTAAGAGGCAAATGATCAAGGCTTCTGTTGAAAAGCAAAGTCTTGTGGTTGATGATCGAAGCACGGCCTTTGTGGCGTAGCTTTGTGTAACGTTGATTCGCGAGTATCACACCCGGTATGAATCAAAAACGGGAGACGGACATCAGGGAGGACCTACGTTTCTTTCTAGTTATGAGTGGCGTCAGTGCTTGAACTGGCTGACGAGTTTGACTCATGTGGATGTTACTTATTATTACTTGCTGAAAAGCGAGGCGCCTCGTGATATCGGTTTCGGCCGATGCTTCTGGTCGGCTGACGGGCCAGGCTTACGCCCCAAAGGGCGGGGAAACGTAGTGTTCATGCATAATAATCCACATCGGTGGACCGGCCCTGACGATCCATGGGGCAGTTGCGGCTGTTCCTGAGGCTCGGACTAGACAGTCTCGAATCGGTTGAGGATCTTGCCCCTAGCCTCGGTTCATACCATAAATGATAACCCAACTTCCAATACGACATTTGCGATTTTGATTGTAAACTTATATATATGGCGACATAGTGTTATGGGCCATTCATGCCGCCTATGATTGATACTTATGATTTGAAATTGTTTTAAACACTGTACACTTATTATAGTATCAAATGATTTGTTTTAAACGTATCAAGCATTCTTTGGCTGTTATAAGGGAAAACCCTATCCCCCGGCTTGCGTTGCATTGTGTGATAGGACCTGGGTCTTATAACAGCTTCATTTTCTTTATTTAGCATTGCGCTGTTTGTTTTATGCACTGGTATTCTTGGGAGGAAACCCGTTCCGTGTTATACGGCGTGGTCCCTTGATTTACCTAGCTTTAAAAATAAATATTAATAACTGTTTTAGTTCTCACACCAGTCACATGACTGACCTGGAGTTTATTGTTTTAACCTAAACTCTGGGTGCCCCTATTTTGACACGGGCAGCTAGTAGTTTTGGTTTTGCAGATTTATATTCACAGGATCCTGGTTTACAGCTGGAACGATATCCGGAAAGCTTTGTATCCGTATATCTACTTCTAGTTGTGTATTGTATTATTTTCCGCTGCTATGTATTTAAATGTAATTTAAATCTCTGATATTTCTGTGTAATATTTATTCATTCCTACTCTGTATATTTTGTAATCTGATGCATTGTTGTGATATACAGTGAAATGTTCTTCTGTTTGTGTTCTGTTGTGGTTTGTTCTCGATCTATCCGACGCTTTCCTTTACGGGGAAGTTACGGGTTTTCACAGTTGGTATCAGAGCTTTGGTTTACAAAGCGGAGAACAAGGCACAGTAGAACCATACAAAAGAATTCATCAGATATTGGATTAGTAATATCCAATTAGAATGACTCGTTAGAGATGGGATCAGTAGTATCCTAGAACGAGTGTGAAGAGTATATTTTTAAAGTGAAAACAAATTTTTGTTTTGAAGATTTAAATCAATTATTCGTATTTGATTATTTATTTATATAGATGTGGACAATCCAGTATATATAGATTTTGCGCATACGTCTGATCCGCGTGTATTCGAAATTTTAATATACTGGATAGATATAGAATCACACTCTAGTCGCCCGGGGATGATGCTGATAATTGTGATCACATTATCAGTATTTATATTCGAGTGACGAAAGTGAGATTTCTATATACTTCCTATTGACTGGTGTGAGAACCAAAATTAGATAGGGCCTATTGTTGTGATTTGGCATCAAAAACATGATTTTTGTATATGTATCAAAATTATGAATTGGAAACGTTAATCCACTAATTGATTGATGTTTGTGTTGTTTGTTTAGTTGTTTGCTAATTTTGAACCATTAAGCCTAATTGAAACAAATATTGAACTATATTGAAAATTGGTCGCATTTGCTTGCATATACATATACTTACATTGAACAGGTCATAGCAAGGAGGCTAGAGCAGAGAATAAAATTTGTTTGCCCGACAAATAGGTACATGTTTACTACATAATTTACTGTTTTGTTTGGGTGATGATGATTTTATGAGCCTATTGGCTAGCCGCTTGGCTTTTTCTTTTTGAGATCTGAAGGACCGGGGAAGCTATTTGAAATTCCCCGATGCTCCCGGTGCAGGGGAGGTTATGGCGAAATTTTTCGAAAATTTAGGGTGTTAGCCAAATTTTTGAAATTTTGGAAAATTCTCAGAAACTGAAAAGTTGGAGAATGGAAGCCAAATTGAAAGTAGAATTGATTAATCAAACCACTTTCGACTTTGTTCCTTTTCGGGGACGAAAAGTTTTAAGTGGGGGAGATTGTAATAACCCGGAAAATCTGGGCCAGTTTAAAATTTTTATTTTGGCAATTTTATCGAATTTTGATTATTTAAAATGAATTATTTTAAATAATATCGACGAGAAATTTATTTTCAATATTCAATTCAACGTATATATACTATACACGTCGTCGCTAGAATATAAATAATTATATATAATTATAAATGGAATTGAAAATGGCGCAGTAGTTCGATAATTCGATTTCAAACTTCAATTGAATGTACCGGGTGCAGAACAATCCGGATTTTAGTGAAACCAAAAATAATGGGATTTAATTGATGATATCTTTCTAACGAATCCGAAAAATCAAAATTTCGTAGCGAGAATCAAAAGATATGTCCAGTTGAAAATTCTGAATAGTCGCTATGGAATTCAGGCCCTTAAAATTGGATATTTTGCAAACGACCTCGGATTTCGACGAAACCAGTTTTGTTGAATCCGCAGTGTCAAGTTATTGCTAGGTTTCAAATTTCATAATTTTTCGAATCAATATGTGAGCGTGGCAAAGGAAAACGCGTTTGACCAGTTTCAGTTGATTTTAATCGACTGGAAAATGGCCATTTTTCCAACGGTCTCAGAATTCGACGAAACTAGTTTTGTTAGGACCGTATCGTCAATACGAAGCTAGAAAATATTTTTCTGCAATTTTTAGAGCTAGTATGCGACCCCGGTAATTTGAAATGTACGTTTAAAATTCAATATAGTGATTTAAATGTAAATTTAACGGAAACTGATTCAAACAGTCGAATCAGCCTACGATACATATCTCATTGTGTTCGGAATGGGGGTAATTAGCTAGGGGCGGCAGTCGTTGGGTTTGATTTGGTGTACGCAGTGATAAAAAAATATATTCGGATAAAATAATATTAAAATATAAATATATATATTCACTTTAACCTTAAACCCTAGTCCATTTGACTGAGCCGCCACTTCATAACGTTTACGGCCAAAATCGCTCCACAACTCATGTCCAATTTTCTTCACATCCGCTAAACGATTTTCTAAAATTCCAATTGGAAATGGGAGAGCATGTTTTAATCTTTAATGTGAGCGGTTAAGATCGTTCATGGTTTGGCGATTTGAGGATAATCGAGCCCCAAAAGGGTTCCGTTCGGGTTCGTTTTTCTGGCCATAGGGGGTTTCGAGTTTCGCACGGTGGATGGAGGAGAGAGAAGGTGCTTCGGCGAACCACGTGGCAGCTTCAGATCGACTTCCGGCGCCTCCGTTCTGGTGCGAGGTCGAGCCCTAGTGGCGAAGCAAAATGGGGGTAGCGGCGTGGATTTTCTGGGCGACGACATTGAGTAGGGATGTCAGCTGTTTCCAGTATTTTACTGAGGGGGAAGGTAGTTTCTTATCTGTTTTTCATTTGTTTTAAAAATATATATATTGATTATATAAAAATATAATCTTTGTTTCGAAAAGAATGGTATCAAAGAAAAAATATGATTTTTGATATATTGAATAAGAAGAAAAAAATATGATTTTTGATATATTGAATAACAAGAAAAAAATATGATTTTTGGTTAGGTAGAGAATTAAAAATATGATTTTTACATGATAGGAATATTAAAAATATCATCTTTATATGTGTAGAAAAAAATGAGATTTTTATAAAGATGAAATCTTTAAATTTGAAAAGGCGAAGTCTATGTTTTTATAAAGGCGAAATCTTTATTTTAGAAAAGGCGAAATCTTTATATGGAAAATAGCGTGATAAAAATATAATTTTTATCTATATAACATAGTAGTAAAAATTCGATTTTTATATATTGAATAATGAAGTAAAAATTCGATTTTTACATATGTAGTGGCTACAGCAACGAAGATGCGATAGCAATGAAGATTTCTATCAATGAAGAGCCGTGGAGCTAGGATAGCTATATGTGAGAATTTCTCACTCTTCAATTTATTTTCTAGTTATATATATATACTAGGATGCAGACGGTGTTTAGTAGCACCCGACACAATCGTCCACAGACCATGGACTTGTTTGTTTGGCTGTTTGGTTATTGATTGCGATATTGGTTTGAATGTGGTTTGTGGTGTGAAAAATCGAATCGATAAATTGGTTAGGATTAGACGTGCGCCGTTATAAGGCGATGGAGTAAGGCTAGGTTAGACGCTTACTCCAAATTTTGTGGTTTGCATAATGAAATTGATTTGATTGATGTGTGAATGGCGTGGGCCTTCACTAGACCGGGGATAAGGCTAGGCCTTGTCCCGTTTCTAGTATCGTGCCGTTATGCCGCCGAAATTTTCTAAAATATGTTAGAAAAATAAAAATATCATTTTATTTAAAGAATGAACTTAATAGAAATTCATATGTTGGAATAAAATGTTCTATCGTTAAAAATATAATTTTTAACGTGAATGTGAATAAATAAATATTCATTTACAAACCAGACGGTTTGTTTATGTACACCTATTTGAAGGACATTGATTGGGACGATAAATTTTACACATCGCCCAACTGCACGAATAAAAATCTGTGTTTGATGGTTTGAAACCCCACACGGGTGTTGGGATGAAATTTGAAGTTCACTCATCCTGATTGATTAAATATGTCGATCGATTGATTGACAGGCTGTTGTAAGCGTTGAATATCTATATTTGATGCTTATACAGTGTAGTGCACTTTGGTTGATGGTTGATTATTTTCAATGCTATTATATACATGTGTTGTATGAAAATCCATATAATTAATTTTATATGGTGATTGATTGGGCCTCATTCCAATTTTGAAAAATAAAGAATATTATAAAATAAAAGTTCATGTGTTGACAGTCTCATCCATTGAGATTGGTCATGTGTTGAACGAAATATTTTAGTAATAAAGTTTACATCTTTATCGATATTAAATAAAAGTTCATGTGTTGACAGTCTCATCCATTGAGATTGGTCATGTGTTGAACGAAATATTTTAGTAATAAAGTTTACATCTTTATCGATATTAAATAAAAGTTCATGTGTTGACAGTACTCATTCATTGAGATTGGTCATGTGTTGAACGAAATATTTTAGTAATAAAGTTTACATCTTTATCAATATTAAATAAAAGTTCATGTGTTGACAGTACTCATTCATTGAGATTGGTCATGTGTTGAACGAAATATTTTAATATTAAAGTTTACATCTTTATCAATATTAAATAAAAGTTCATGTGTTGACAGTACTCATCCATTGAGATTGGTCATGTGTTGAACGAAATATTTTGATAATAACAACTATTTTGAAAAAAGAAATATTTGAAATAGAATATTTGAAAATAGAGATTTATGAAGCCGTGTTGATTAGTTTGACGCCATTTTGACGTGAACGATATTTATATCGATTTTATTCATTTCGAAATGAATTGAATATATAACGATTTCGAAATGAATAGAATTGAATATATAACGATTTCGAAATGAATAGAATTGAAAACGATTTCGAAATGAATTGAATATATAACGATTTCGAAATGAATTGAATATATAACGATTTCGAAATGAATTGAATATATAACGATTTCGAAATGAATTGAATATATAACGATTTCGAAATGAATTGAATATATAACGATTTCGAAATGAATTGAATATATAACGATTTCGAAATGAATAGAATTGAAAACGATTTCGAAATGAATTGAATTGAAAACGATTTCGAAATGAATTGAAGTGAAAACGATTTCGAAAGGAATTGAAAACAAATTCAAATTGAATTGAAAGCGAATTGAAATGAATTCAAATTGAATTGAAATTTGAATTGAATAGAAATGAATTTTAAAACGAATTTATAAAGAAGAATTCAATTTTGATTTGAATTGAAATGGAAGTTGAAATTGCTTTTGAAACGAATTTAAAACTATTTATAAAATTCGTTTTAAATAGAAATCGACGATATATATATTATATATATTATATATATAATATAATGGCCTGAATAGAACGCGCCGCGCCGCGGCAGTTCGTGAATTTCGACCATTTATTTCAAACGGACATTACGGGAGATCCGACCGTCGGATTCTCCTAAAACCGGAACCGTTGGGTTCGTATCGAAAAGAGCTTTCTAACGAATATTAGAAATTTGAAATCTAACGGTTGGATTTGGAATTATGTCCAAATCAAATTTGAAAAAGGTCGCTGTAAGTGTAGTTCGATGGCCATTGATGGAAATCGACTATACGGGCCTTGATAAAATTATTAAAAATAGTAATAATTTGTGTAAAATCATAAGAAATGATTTGTGAAGATTTGGGATGAAAAACTCCATATTTGAAAAGATAAAAATAGATTTTTATCGAAATGAACTAGTTTTGAACTAGAAATATAATTCTATTTATTTTTAATAAACAAATTGAATTTAAAAAGGGTTTTGAAAATAACCAAAATATCCAATGATTGCATTGGAATGGATTTGAATCGAAATTGTCTTCGGAATATTTCGATGTTGGAATTCGTGATTATACAGATGTTGTTATGGAAATTTGAAAGATATATATTTATATCGTTATTTCCAATACGACATTTGTTAGTCGTAGAATTTGATTTTGAATATAAGCCGATATATTTTCTATTCAGAGCCTTGTATTGAATATCGAATGTGATTTGAGTTTGTCGTGAATGGTGTCTTCACTAACACTGTTCTTGAACCCAGTTGAGAAATGATTAAATCTTTTTATTTAGATTTAATGAAGTGTACCAATTAAATAATATTTAATTGGAATTGAATTGATATTGATTTTTGGGTTTATCGTGAACAGTGTTTTAAATAACACTCGTTCTTTAACCCGATAATTAATGAATGTGATTTTGGGTTTATCGTGAACCGTGTTTTAAATGACACGGATTCTTTAACCCAGTTAACGATTAAAACTAAGTGGAGTTTTAATGAATCTTTAATTAGATTGAAATGATCGAGAATGGAGTATCACCAGTTTTGCTCCAAGCGATAGTTAAATCTTTAATTAGATTTAAACGTGGAATGGTAATTGAATTTACCGATAACACCGTGGTGTTAGATATGAAGTATTACCAGTTTTACTTCATGGGATGAATAGGTTGGGATTGGGAAATTAAAACAAATGATTACTTCGGTAAGGTTCGTTAATCCCGACTAGTTTGAATGGATATTCAAAAATAGATTAAAGAATAAATTCAAGGAATTTATCTTGGATAAAATTTATGGGAACCTTTCCCTATGAATGTGAAATTTAGAAACTAACTGTCGGTTAGCCGAGCAGAATGGTTTTCTGGATATTGATCTGATGTTGGTTTCGGCCTTCGGGGTTAATATTTGGGAAATTATTCTCTTGATTAATTTACGGTTAGTGACTAATGAATTGGAATGAGGCGTATGTTGTGTTTGTGTAACACTTTTAGAATATATACGCGAGTTATTCGGAAAGACCGGGTTTATCCCATTCTGAATAACTGATACGACGATAAGTCGAAGATGAAGACGGTGGTCGAAGACCGGAGGTCTTCACGTCGTTTGGGTAATTACTGATGATCTTGATTGGGCTGTACACCCAAGAAGATGGAAACAGTTAGTGATCGTCCAGACGTACTTGATGATCGATGGATATGCGGGGTACTAGGTGCCCCCGGTTTCGTTCAGCCCCAGAACGGACTAGTAAATGGACTGTGTGTCTGACATTGGATTTTAGTCCGTGTGATTGATCTCTATTAAATATATATCTGTTTGGCGGCGGAGAATTTATTCTCTTGCTTAACGCCCTTCTCTGAGACGTACGAGCTCAGGGGTTATATATTGATGGATATCAATCGCATGGAGTGAATTGCCTGTGTGGCATGCTAAGAGGCAAATGATCAAGGCTTCTGTTGAAAAGCAAAGTCTTGTGGTTGATGATCGAAGCACGGCCTTTGTGGCGTAGCTTTGTGTAACGTTGATTCGCGAGTATCACACCCGGTATGAATCAAAAACGGGAGACGGACATCAGGGAGGACCTACGTTTCTTTCTAGTTATGAGTGGCGTCAGTGCTTGAACTGGCTGACGAGTTTGACTCATGTGGATGTTACTTATTATTACTTGCTGAAAAGCGAGGCGCCTCGTGATATCGGTTTCGGCCGATGCTTCTGGTCGGCTGACGGGCCAGGCTTACGCCCCAAAGGGCGGGGAAACGTAGTGTTCAGGCATAATAATCCACATCGGTGGACCGGCCCTGACGATCCATGGGGCAGTTGCGGCTGTTCCTGAGGCTCGGACTAGACAGTCTCGAATCGGTTGAGGATCTTGCCCCTAGCCTCGGTTCATACCATAAATGATAACCCAACTTCCAATACGACATTTGCGATTTTGATTGTAAACTTATATATATGGCGACATAGTGTTATGGGCCATTCATGCCGCCTATGATTGATACTTATGATTTGAAATTGTTTTAAACACTGTACACTTATTATAGTATCAAATGATTTGTTTTAAACGTATCAAGCATTCTTTGGCTGTTATAAGGGAAAACCCTATCCCCCGGCTTGCGTTGCATTGTGTGATAGGACCTGGGTCTTATAACAGCTTCATTTTCTTTATTTAGCATTGCGCTGTTTGTTTTATGCACTGGTATTCTTGGGAGGAAACCCGTTCCGTGTTATACGGCGTGGTCCCTTGATTTACCTAGCTTTAAAAATAAAGATTAATAACTGTTTTAGTTCTCACACCAGTCACATGACTGACCTGGAGTTTATTGTTTTAACCTAAACTCTGGGTGCCCCTATTTTGTCACGGGCAGCTAGTAGTTTTGGTTTTGCAGATTTATATTCACAGGATCCTGGTTTACAGCTGGAACGATATCCGGAAAGCTTTGTATCCGTATATCTACTTCTAGTTGTGTATTGTATTATTTTCCGCTGCTATGTATTTAAATGTAATTTAAATCTCTGATATTTCTGTGTAATATTTATTCATTCCTACTCTGTATATTTTGTAATCTGATGCATTGTTGTGATATATAGTGAAATGTTCTTCTGTTTGTGTTCTGTTGTGGTTTGTTCTCGATCTATCCGACGCTTTCCTTTACGGGGAAGTTACGGGTTTTCACATTACAACACCTATTGGATAATTGCAAGTATATGATTCATGTTGAAAGTTAACGACTATATGTTTGTGGTTGTTTATTTGAGATTCATGCAAGTATATGGTTCACTATTATGCCAACATGATGTATATTTTTATGATCATTTTTAGTGTAATTGGATCCATTTGAGTATTATGATTCATACGAATTTATGTTGGAATTGGCATCATGATTCAAGTGTAAAACCATACTTTTGTGTTAGTAACAAAAGTAAGCACCCTTGTGAACTTGTGTTGACTTTATGAACATGGCTAGTTTATGTTTGACTTTATGCCCAAACAAAATATGTTTTAGGCCTATGCTGTTATCAAAATCATATGACAATATATGCGACACATAATTAAGTTAGATTTACATTTCAATTGCAAGTTCACATGAATAGATTAAAAACCATGATTCATGTTTAGGTATGTTTTATGTCATGATTATATGCTATTACAATGCAAGTTCACAAGTGCCTAATTTATGTTAATTGGATCGCTATGTTGCAAGTTCATGCGTTCACACCCCCCTTTTTGATGTTACTTAGAATATATAAACACCATGTTCTAAGCCTCCCCTTTTTCATGTGGCTAAGATGGGTTTAAATGTTAAACCCAACATATGTTATATTGTAGCGAACGTATAAAACGGGGGTAATGACGTTTGGGTTAAAATATAAACATATGTGTTGGCATGTTTGACGCATGCCAACGACCTTGAGAACATTTAAGAGGTATAAATTAATTTTACCCAATAAAGATGAATTTGAATAATGGGCTGCAAATATTTACATATAAAAAGAAAAGAGACAAAATATGTAAACTTAGAAAATACGATGTGTTTAACCCGAGGTTGGATTGAGTTGTGACGTAAACCTGCCCGGAACCGCCCGGCTGTCCAGTAGTCACAACAATACCTATCCAATGTGGGTGGTTAAACATTGAGCCCAATAAAGACCCGAGGTTAGACTGAGTTGTGACGTAAGACTACCCGGAACCAACCGACAACAGGCAGTCACAACAATACCTGTCTAATGTGAGAGGTCGAGGCTTTAATAAGACAATTAAGGCTGAGTCAGGATTGATAGGATTAAGTAAATTGAATTAATACTTAATCAAAATGGAACATGCTAAACTATACAGACTGATTCGGGGTTAGGTTTACAAAACACTTAACCTACTTAGCATGTTGGCTAGAAATAGAAAACCTAGTAGCGGGGGACCCTTTTCAGCAGTAACCCTACAAGGTGTATCAGGATACCCTGAACTAGGCAGGGTGGGGCACGATTACTGGGCTGACTGTAAGAGGTCAAATCGACGGCGGTGGTGCAGCAGTGTAGGTTCTAACGGGGTGCGGGCGTGCACACACTCCGGCACAGAAAAATTAGGCACTGGGCACCAGTAGTATACCTGTGCATTCTAGAATTGTGTCTGGCCGCCACCATGGGACTTGATACACCCCATGGTGGGACCAGCATAGGTAACTACAACATCGAGGGCCGTAAGACACATGTAACTATGCGAGTAGGAGCCGATCATTAGAAATGGATCATTTCACCCTGATTATGGGGTGCCTGTTGGGAACTAGTTTATAGGGGTGCAGAGATCAATATGGGGTACGATAGTATATTCGACTCTAGACAACTTAACTTAGTTTATAGTGCTTTCCCATTTCCAGTTTTATACTTATCATGCCCAATTCTTTATTCATAGACTGAATAGTCCTAGACTTACTCAGGCTTTATGTCTGAATCTACTTTTCTTTCGTCTTCTTTTCTTTCGTTCCCCCCCCCCCCCCCAAGGTCCACAGGGAGGGAATACCGCAGCTTGACCAGTTTCCACACCCTGCTTGAAGAGAAAGAATGTATTGCTTGGATCTCTTTCATTTTGGACTATGGTTTTGGATAGCAATTATGGGGTCTTATGCAGTTTACTTATGTTTTTATGCTTCTTTAAGTTATGTAATCAAGGTAGTTATGAAAATGTAATGTTTTTGGAAGTATTGTAAGACAATTATGGCAGGGTTTGTGAAACACATATTTTGATGAAATAAAAGTTGTTGTTGTTTTCCGCTGTTCAAAAATATGTGTATTTATATCTGTCTTGTGTATCTGTGACTTATACTTGTAAACCTCCACCAAAATTAGGGCATTCCCTTTGAGAGTGACCCTAACGGAGGTGGGGTGTTTCATTTAATACATAGCAAAGGATGTATACAAGTATTTCAGACAACAACAGGTGCATGAAAAAATAAGACATACAAGTCCGAGAAAGTACATAGATACACAGATGGTTAGAAGTACAATGAATATAGTACAGCAGTTCATCAGGCCAGTTTATTTTTTCTACTTCATGATTCATACTAAAAGCACAAGAGTAAAGCACCAGTTCAAGAGTTTGGCAAATCAAAGGGAAGTATCTGCTCTTATCAGTTCAAAAAGTTATTAAGCAAAAGTAACAGAAAATTGCAAGGCAAACAGTTTTTTTTTCTCCGAAGATATTTCAGTTCAAAAGCGTGTAATCGAAGCTCCAGGAAAATTGATTCAAGGATAAAGACCATTTCAAAGTCTACAAGTCACACGTAAAAATTACCAAAAGGTCGACGTTTTCAAGTTCATCGAATAAGAAACCGAAGATTTAAAAAGCCCCAAAATTCTCGTATATATCATGGCCAAATCAAACATCGAATTCAGAGCCAAATTTTAGGATTTTTAATCCTATAAATACACCAATAATCACAGGCTTTAATTTATCCAAGTTCAAACAAATAAAATAAAAATTCGATTCAAAATTCATACTAGAAAAAGGAGATAACTTGGATCCAAAATCAATAATCTATCAGCTCAATCGAAGAGGAGGAAAGCCACTGAAATTCGAGATCATCATAAGAGAAAGCGGCGGCCATGAAATTCAAGTAAGTCAAAACCCTAGGTCCAAATCACCATCCGCCATATTTTATTTCCAGAGAGAACAAAGAGACCGAGCAAAAGTGACGGGTGAAGCACAATTGGAAGATGGCCGGCCAAGTTTAAAAGGGGCTAAGCACTAAAGGAATTTGCTCTTTAAAAATTAGAGTTTAGTTTTGTTTCGGTTTTAAATTTTAAATTGTTTGTTTTTTATTTTAATTTCAATTTGTAATCAAGTCTAGAGTTTTCTAGTTTGTCTATAAAACTATGGAGACGAATTACGGGATTTTTAATTCGGGGAAATCTAGTTTCGGGGATAGAAACCAATGCAGGGTTTTGAGAATAGGGTTAAGAACAGTTGGGAGCGAGTGTCGCGAGTTTACCGGGGATTGCAAGCGTAGAGATTGTTTTAACTCCTAGTAGAAACCTTGGGGAATTCAGCAGTAGGCAGGGTTTTGCCGAAGCTGGGTATATCTGTGTGCTATTTATTTTCTGCACTTATTCTGATTATTATCTGTGTTGTTATTATTTAATTACTCTGCGAAAATCTGCGATAAAACCTGTTCACCCCCTCTAGGGTTAATTTTGATCCTACAAGTGGTATAAGAGAAGGTATTTTTTATTTTATTTTAACTCTAGAGTCATGAATCTGTCTAATAACGCTTTTTCTGAGGGTCAGTCCATAGCTAGGCCACCAATGTTTAATGGAACTGATTATGCATATTGGAAAGCTAGGATGAAAATTTATTTGAGTTCAGTCGATTATGATGTGTGGGATATTATTGAAACAGGTTATAGATCTCCCACTGTTATTGTTAGTGGTGTTGAAATTTCTAAATCAAAAGACAAGTGGGATGCTAATGATAAAAGTTATTTTCAACTAATGCCAAAGCGATGAATGCTTTAATTTGTGCTCTTGATAAAACTGAATTTAATCGAATTTCTCATTATGAAACTGCACAGGAAATATGGCATACGTTAGAGGTCACACACGAAGGAACATCTCAAGTGAAGGAATCTTGTCTCGCTCTTCCCAACAACGAATATGAAAATTTCTCTATGCAATGAGATGAAGATATAAAAGAGATGTATGGACGCTTCTCATCACTAGTCTGTAATGCAAAACCTCTTGGCAGAACTTATACCGAAGTGGAATTGATTAGAAAAATATTGAAAGTGCTACCGATGAATTTTGAAGAAAAAGTTGCAACGATTCAAGAGTCAAAAGATCTGAATAAAATAAGCATGGAGGAGTTGATTGGAAATCTCATCACTTACGAGATGGAGTTAAAAGCAAGAGAAGAACTAAAGAATTCTGAATCAAAGAAAAAGACGATCGCTCCAAATAATACTGTTGAAAGTGATGATGAAGATTCCACTGAAGAGCTAGCCATGGTTTTGAGAAAGTGGGCCAAAGGAGATTACAAGCCACGAAAGAAGAATTTAAAAACTGACAAGTCCGAAAATTCAGATAGTTCAGATGATGAAGTGTTTTGCTACAATTGCAAGAAACCCGGACATATCAAACCGAATTGCCCACATCTCAAAAATGAAAAGAAGAAGAAGTTCAGAAGAAAGAAGGCTTTTGCTGCTACATGGGATAACGAGGAAGGAGAAGAAGATTTTGAAAGTGATGAAGAGGAAGCTAATTTGTGTCTTATGGCTGAATCTGATTTGGAATGTAGTGAAGAGGATTCTAGTGAGGTATCGAATTTTACCAATAAAGAACTAATTTTATTGTGTCACGACCTCACAAAAACCGTTGATTCTCTTGAACTAAAAATTAAGAAATTGAAACATGATAGGTCAAAATTAGTTCAAGAAAATAACAGTTTAGAAAGAAAACATGAAAAAGTTAAGAATTCATCGTTTTCAGAATGCGAAAAATGTCAATTTTTGATTAATGATCCTTTGAAATAAAAAACTGATTGTGAATTACTCAAAAGTGAAAATGTGAATTTGAAAAACGAAAATCGTGATTTTGAGAAGGAGGTTGAAAAGCTTAGAGAATCTGAAAAACTTGATTTTGAAAAGCGAAAACAATGTGAAATTGAAATTTCTAAGTCCAATGCTAAAATGAAAGCACTTGAAAACGAAAATTTGGTTTTGAAACAAACTGATGCTGAAAAGAGGAAAATTGCTATTAATCGTTGTTCAAATTTAATGAAAGAAATTAGCGATCTTAAATATATAATTCAACGACTTGAGTCAACTTTGACCAATTTTTCGAAAGGACAGAAATCGTTGAATATGTTGTTAAAAAACCAATTTTTTGTTCAGAATAAAAAGGGACTTGGCTTTGGATCTGATCAAGTTGAAAAACAAAATTCTAATGATTTTGAAAATTCTTTAAACAGTTTTAAAAAAGATCAATTTGAAATTTTGAAATCTAATAATTTCAAAGGGTTTTTAAATCATAAATGAAATAATAAGTCGTTTAAAAACAATTCATTTAAACATGTTTGGATTCCAAAAAATAACAAAATGTTTTTGAATAAGTCTAAACAAATTTCGGTTCCAAAGGGTACTGTTGTGGATAGTAATGGATTGTTATATAAATGGGTTTGAGTACCAAAACGAGTAAACAGAGATAAGAGTGGTAAAAAAACTTTTGTTAGACCACTCGATCATATAAACATTTAGGTACCGTGGGAGGCTAAGGAACAACTGTGCTTAAGTGAGATAAAATTTATTCATATATCGAATTATTTGGAGTTCCTTAGCCATAGATTCAGAGTTGGAGATTCATTGGATCACATCGATTATGGTAAGTCGGGTATGATCTCTAAACTCGTATTCTTATTTCAATTCCTTTTTTAGTTTATTTTCCTTTTTAGTTTTTATTTCTTTTATTTTCTTTATGTTTTACTTAGCTGATTTTAAAATCATTCGTTATTGATTGTTGAATTTCCTAGATTGTTAAAATTTTGATTTTTTTTGGTGATCTCAAAGAATTATCTTAGATTTGATCGTTGAATGTTTTTCGTGTGTGTCTAAAAATTCTCTGAGAATGTCACTTGTGATTCTTGCTTTGAAAATGATCTTGTGCTACTCTGATAAGAAATTGATTTGATTTAGTGATTGGACGATCAGCTGAAAAATCAGTAATTAAATATCTTTAAATTCCATAGACAATTTGAATTAAATATATAAGTTGTTTTAAAATTGTTTAGGAACAATCAACATTAGAAATATATAATTTCATATTCTACTGATTGATTTTTGAAACTGATTTTCAAACTCCCCTTGATATTTTCAAAAACTCCTCTTGAAATTGATATTTTCAATTTTAAAATTATTTATTCAAAAATTTAAATTATTGATTAATTTGAATCGTTTTGTGACTCATCAAAATTATTAATAGATTTATGAAATTGTGATGAGTTGTGACTATGATATAATTCATAACTAGAGGAGATGTTATTTTAAATCTCATGATGATTGGACAGATTTTATAATACCTTTGAGTTAGAGCTTATTTCACGACCATCTTCTATATCTACCATATTTCTGTCATTCATCATGATTTTATTTAATTTGGTCTAATTATTCTTGGAGTTAAAAATAAAATAACAATAAATAAATAATTTATCCATGGTATTCACTCTCATTTAAAAGTCCTCGCGGTTATGCGCGGGTGAATTACCTTAATCGCTATGTGCTACCATTCTCACTTAAAAGACCTTTGGCATGTGCATGGATGGAACTCATTAGAGAGGATAAAGTTAAGTTAATACTAATCCCATTTAAAAGACCATTGGGCTATGCGTGGTTAGAAAGTGCTTAAACAATTTAAGCGTATTTAAATCTTTGAAATTCATATTCAAATATTCAATTTTATTGAACTCTCCTCATTCTATAAATCCATCGTTTATCCATTCATTCTGAAAGTGAAATTTGCTTTTGATTTAAAGATTATTATGATTTTTGTTTGATTAAATGCTTTTACGATATATTTTCTCTCTCTTAATCTGAATTCATATTTATGGTCTATTTGCATCATTGTTTCGATTTCTATTATCCTTTTGATGATAACAAAAGGGGAAGAATGGTCAAGATTTTAATTGATGAGTATTTAATTCAAAAATATTTTAAGATTGGAAATTAAATATCTAGAAGGAGAATGGTCAATTGGATTTCATCAGTAATATTTTCCACATATATAGGGGGAGTTCAGTTGTAGGGGGAGCATACAAATAGGGGGAGAAATATATTTCACGTTCAAACACATTCAAAATCTTTTATTTGTTTGTCATCATCAAAAGAGTGAGATTGTTGTATATGACGTAGTTGTATACACAATTATATGATTTTTGTTTGATGATAACAACCAAATAAATATTATTTTAAATGTGTTTGTTGCTGTACTGTTCTATTTATACATCACAGACAAGAATATAATACTTATATTTAAATAGAATACGACTATACAGACATTCATATATTCATACATTATTTTATTTAAATTAAATATTATACTTCAAACATTCGAACAATACAACTATTTATAACTTCACTATTTACAATTCACTTAAATATGTTTGCATATTTCTGACATGACACATCACACATGAAATTGTAATATTGAAGGAATTCAAATAAAAATAGACAGATTGAATTGAACAGAATAAAATAATATTTTATTTCAACCAAATTTGTTTATTACATATAATCAGTACAATTCTCTCACAGCTCCTCACTACAGTTCATTCATCACTTATACAATCACTTTTATACACAGACACTATCACTCAGTTGACATTTCAAATACAGACACACACTTACACTGTTCTTGTCTTCATCTTCAATCTTCTATCTTCACAGCTTTTAGTCAGTCCTGTCTTCATACCTGTCAAAAATAGAAAAACACATACAGTAGACTGCAACAAAATGAAATTAAATACAAGCAAAAAAAAAAATATTTATTTAAATTTTATTTGCCTCAGAATTTCGGTGTGTTTCTCATCATTTTTCTAGACTTGGTCTGATATGCAGGGGCATGAAAAACTGTCTGATGGCTGCATGTACACACATGTATAAATATACACGTGTGCACTGCCTCGCCAATAAGCGAGAAACTTAGTAGCCATGTGGACCATCTCGACTCAGTGCATAATTCACAATCAAGCCAAAGTGAAAAAACAAATCAACATATACGTGGTGCAAAAGTAAATGGTCAAGCACGAGGCATCAACAAGGACTGGAAAAATCAGTTGAGACAACAGTAAATGTAAAAGAAGTCAAAGCATGGTTCAAAAAACTAAAACAGCAAAAAAAATAGGGTGATCAGATACAAATCAACTCAAGTCTAAACTGGTTGAACAAAGTGTCAAAATGACAAAGCAGCCAAAAACAAAATGAAAGTGGCTGAGCATATGTGTTTAAAATGGTGCATATATAATCAAGGTGGTGCTGCATTTAGCAGTTTACAATTCAAATTTCATGTGTAACTTGACAGGCCAGCAAGATTACAAAGTGTTCAAGTGCATTTACAAGACTACATACAACTTACATGTTTACAAATTTTCTAGTGACAAAGCAAGTAGAAACAAGAGCAGTGTAGTCAAATAAAGTTCAAGCCAAATTCATAAACAAGTCAAGGTGGAACGTCAGTTCAGCATTTTTATATACATAGATGTCAACTGAAGCGGATACATGGTGACTCATCATTTCAGGTGCAACAAGAGATATACATAGCAAATGATTTTGCATTTCTCTACATGGCATTTGTATATGCACAAAGTAGTTCAGTTTATAACATGGATACAAGAAGTTTAGATACACAAACATGGTTCAGTGTTTACTATAGAAGAATGGTCAACTTCAGATTTCAAGTGCAGATACAAAATATACCAATGTGAACATGAGAATGGTAACAGCTTATTAGTGAGGCCAAAACAGTGGTGTATATCGCAACAAAGCATTGGCTCGAACAAGTATTTAAAGGTGAAATGCTCAAGGCAGTAAACAAGCATACAAAGATGTTGTGCAAATACACAAATATGAACAGGTCAAAATAGTTCAGTTCTGTGTGATGATGCCCAACAAATTCAAGTGGATATTTCAAGGGTTAAGTATATAATGCAGATGTATCAACATGATAGTGTACACACACATACTTATATGATCAGTGTGTATGGCCAAACAAGACAATGACAAAGTGCACAAGTGCATAGTGCAATGGTCCAAAGTTCAAGTACAGGATCATAACCATGAATGTTAAAGTTTGATACATAGCAAAGGATGTATACAAGTATTTTAGACAACAACAGGTGCACGACAAAATGAGACATACAAGTCCAAGCAAGTACACAAATACACAGATGGTTAGAAGTACAATGAGTACAGTACAGCAGTTCATCAGGCCAGTTTATTTTTTCTAGTTCATGATTCATACAAAAAACACAAGAGTAAAGCACTAGTTCAAGAGTTTGGCAAATCAAAGGGAAGTATCTGCTCTTATCAGTTCAAAAAGTTATCAAGCAAAAGTACTAGAAAATTGCAAGGCAAACAGTTTTTTTCCAAAGATATTTCAGTACAAAAGCGTGTAATCGAAGCTCCAGAAAAATTGATTCAAGGATAAAGACCATTTCAAAGTCCACAAGTCACACACAAATATTACAAAAAGAACAATGTTTTCAAGTTCATTAAATAAGAAACTGAAGATTTCAAAAAGCCCCAAAATTCTCGTATATATCATGGCCAAATCAAACATCGAAATCAGAGCCAAATTTTAGGATTTTTAATCCTATAAATACACCAATCATCACAGACTTTAATTTATGCAAGTTCAAACAAATAAAAGAAAATTTTGATTTAAAATTCAAACCAGAAAAAGTAGATAACATGGATCCAAAATCAATAATCTATTAGGTCAATCGAAGAGGACGAAAGCCATTGAAATTCGAGATCATCATAAGCGAAAGCGGCGACCACGAAATTCAAGTAAATCGAAACCCTAGATCCAAATCTCCCTCCGCCATATTTTATTTCCAGAGAGATCAAAGAGACCGAGCAAAAGTGATGGGTGAAGCACAATTGGAAGATGGCCGACTAAGTTAAAAGGGGCTAAGCACTAAAAGAATTTGCTCTTTAAAAACTAGGATTTAGTTTTGTTTAGGGTTTAAATTTTAAATTTGTTGTTTTTTATTTTAATTTCAATTTGTAATTAAGTCTAGAGTTTTCTAGTTTGTCTATAAAAGTAGGGAGACGAACTACGGGATTTGTAATTCGGGGAAATCTGGTTTCGGCGATAGAAACCAGTGCAGGATTTTGAACGTAGGGTTAAGAACAGTTGGGAGCGAGTCTCACGAGTTTACAAGGGATTGTAAGCGTAGAGATTGTTTTAACTCCTAGTAGAAACCTTGGGGAATGCAGCAGTAGCCATGGTTTTGCTGAAGCTGGGTATATCTGTGTGTTATTTATTTTCTGCACTTGTTATGATTATTATTTATGCTGTTATTATTTAATTACTCTGCGAAAATTTGCGATAAACCCTATTCACCCCCTCTAGGGTTAATTTAGATCCTACAGGTAGTTCACGGGGATGTCCACTTTATCTAGAAGCTTGTAAGGGCTATGATTGGTTTATATGTGATATGTGGTCGCAGCATGCTCACCAACTATCTAAGGGAAGTCTTAAGCGACATAGGTGTTCTAGCATAATATCAGTTAAGTAGTAACGTTCGAAATACAACTTCTCATATTACTTGTGAGAGTATAGACTTAAGAACATTAACATATTAGGACGGGGTCTTAAGGGGCAAGGTTCTGCCTTAGGGTTATAAGAGATCATAAGAATCCACCTTTAATAGGTCAATAAGTGACCGAGGATGCCCACCTCATTGGGTCATTACCCTAATTGCACTAATGGAGGTCTCAAGCAATTGACTCGGATATCCACCTCATTGGTTAGATATTTTGTGTACATGTAAATGCTTGTGTGTTTCATAGACGTACCTATACATACATACATACATACATACATATATATATATAAAAATCTAGGGTATGGTCTTTAAGTAAATATTATTTCCAGTCACATAGGACTTTATGTTCTGAGCTCTCTCTCCTTAATGTATCCAATAGGTTAGTAGGTGGGGTAGATTCAATGGATGAAGCAATGATTGAGACTGAAGACAAAAATGGGGATATTACGCTATTATTAGTTATCATTGCAGTATTGCTTATGGAAACTTTTAATGATGAGTCTATTGATGTACCTATGGAATAATTGTATCTTGACAATCTATGTTTGAATTCTGTGATTTTCATGAAATGGTACATCATATTTTGGTATTATACTTTCTCGTTTCATTGTATGAGATTTATATAACGCAATGTCTATATATTATTCTATGCAAATGTAATTCCTTAAAGGAACCAACAACTAGTTTAGAATGGCTCTAAGTTTTAATAAGCCTTTTCTAGGTCGAAATCTAGGCCCATTCCGGGTAGGTTGTTACATTTGGTATCAGAGCATTGGTTACCCGATTATAGGGAAACTATATGTACGAGAAACATATTTGTATTTTGAAATTTTCAAACAATATATATGATATATTACTTAGCCAAATAAACATACACATCTATACTAGAGTGTCTGATTGTATTCTTCCATTTTCAGCTTATCTTAGGAGTATCCACTGAAAGATTCTTCCTTTTCTTTTATGATAGTAGAATGGCTGTTAATCCTTCCGAACAAGGAAACCAGGCAAGGCCTAGGTATTTGCCATAATGGTTCCAACAATATCTTCGTACTTTGGAACATGTCCCTATTGCTAATCCCGCCCCGGAGGTGCCTGCAGCTCTTGTCGTTGAGGTAGCCTTTGATTTTTCATGATTCTGTAAGAGATTTGCAAACCTTGGTGGGAAATCAATCTTAGGAATGGAGGGTTTTACTAGCGCCAAAAATTGGATAATGGACTGCGAAAGAATTTTGGAAGCTACTGGATGGCCAGATGAAGTATAGAGGAGAATTGCGGCCTGACACTTGAAAGAGGAAGCTCTTGAATGGCGGAACTTAGTATCCGAAGAGAATGATGGCTGAATATTTACATAGGCCCAATTCAACGCCTGCTTAGAAGCAATTTTTTTGCCAAAAGCCGAGATGACAATCTAGTTAGAAAAGTTCATCCATCTTAAGAAAGGAAGTTTAAGTTTGCAAGAGTATGTGGCCAAGTTCATCGAATTGAGTAAGTTTGGTAGGGGTATAATGGATACCCCAGTGAACAAAGCCTTGAGATTTGTTAAGGGATTAAACTCCCCATTGAAGGACACTTTATTAGCACAAGTAACGCTTGGAGTGACCTTTGAAACCTTAGTGGAGACATCTATTCTATGAACGGCCGAAGACTCCAAGGTAAGGACGGTGAGAAGGGAAGAGGAAGTTCTACTAAGAATAAGGAGTGGTGGAAGAACAAGAAAAAGAGGGAAAATTCAAAAAGGAAGCTAAGACTTGTATAAGGTGCTACCCCAAGGGCCATGAGGCTAAGGATTGTAGGACTTCTTTGGCGAAGAAAGAATTCAAAGGAAAGTGTTTCAATTGTCATGAGGAAGGACACATGTCTAAGGACTTTCCAAAGCCTAAAGTTATCTGAAGTGGCCAAAATTATGCATTAGAGGCAGCACCGATACATAGCCGACCCCCAAGAGACTAAGGATAACACACACATAAAGGTATAACTTTCGTTTTAGGAATTTCTGTATACACCTTGTTTGATTTGGGAGCAACCCATTTTTTTATCGCTAAGAGGCTGGTTAATCTGTTGAACCTTCCCTCATCTATCTCTAGTAATCCGATGGAGATGGCCAACCTTATCGAAGGAGCTATGTATCTTGAGTTGTTTTGCAAAGACCTAATATTAAAGATTGACAATGTCGAATTCCCTTACGAAGCGTATGCGTTGGATTTTATAACGTTTGACCTTATCCTAGGTATGGATTGGCTATCATTTTATGGGGCCGTCCTAGATTGCGACAAGAGAATCGTTCATCTTAGGAGCCGAGGAGGACGTAGTCCGAGTATACCTTGTAATGTTAGAAACAAGGATAAAACCTTAGGATATTCCTTTCTCCTAGTTTCAATAGGACCATCTTTGGTCCCTATAGTATGTAAGTTCTTGGATGTCTTTGAGAAAGTCACGGGACTTCCACCTAATAGAGAAATCTCTTTTCGTATTGAGTTAGAGAAGGATGATAGACCAGTAGCTTTACCCTTGAGGCATATGACACCTAAAGAAAGAAGGGAATTGGATAAGCATATTTTAGAGTTACTACAATAAGGTTTCATTCGGTGAAGTATCTCTGAATGGGGTGCACCTGTTGTGTTTGCCACTAAAGCAGACGGATCTCTAAGACTTTGTGTGGATTACAGGGAGCTTAATAAGTTGACCAAGAAGAATAGGCACCCCTTACCTAGAATTGATGATCTATTTTACCACTTGGGACGAGCCCGACTATTTTCCCAATTAGACCTTGCGACTGGATTTCACCAGTTGAAGATTTCTAAGAATAGTAAGGATAAAACCGCATTTAGGACGCCGGATGGACTGTTCCAATGGGAAGTTTTGCCCTTCGGACCGACGAATGCACCTGCCTTTTTTGTTAACCTCACGAGTAGAGTGTTTAGGCGCATTCTAAATAAGAATGTGGTAGTCTTCGTAAATGATATCCTTATATTTTCGAAAGACTATAAAGAACACGAAAGTCACTTAAGACAAGTTCTAGGGATATTTAGAAAGAACAAGGCTTGGCAGTAGACCCCACGAAGATTGAGGCAATTAAGGAATGGAGGATACCTTGAAATGCTACGAAAGTTAGGAGCTTCCTTGGATTGTCAAGATATTATCAGAAATTCATTAAAGACTTCGCAAAGTTTGCTACTCCTTTAACACGACTGACAAAGAAGAATTTGGTATTTTCTTGGAGTAATAAATGTAACGTGGCCTTTAAGAAATTAAAGGAAGTATTAACTAGTGTGCCAGTCCTTATTATACCCAATGGTTTAAAATTGTTTACAGTTAACACTAACGCATGCAGGACCGGTTTAGGAGAGGTTCTTATGCAAGAAGGTAGGGTTGTTGCTTCCCCTAGTAGACAACTCAAGGACCCCGAGAAGGGACACCCAGTTCATGACCTTGAGTTAGCCGCAGTAGTGTTCGCCCTAAAAATGTGGAGGCATTATATTTTAAGGGAGAGAATTAAACCTTTTACCGAACATAAATCCCTAAAATATTTATTTTCTCTACGCGGCCTGAATTTGAGACAACAACGGTGGATGGAGTATATCGCCTCATTTGATTTCATGATCTTTTATGCCCTAGAAAAAGGAAATGTTGTGGTAGATGCGTCAAGTAGAAAACATGCGTCCTAGAATGCAATCTCATAATGGAAACAGTTGGAGTTTTCCACTTTAACTTGCAAGCCTCACCAGTAACTTCTAAGGGTTTTCTTGGAGCTATGATTGTTATACCCACTCTAAAAGAGAGGATTTGGAGTACGTAAGACCTTGACGGAGAAATATTAGATATTTGTTAGGCGACGATGGAAGTTTACTTAGGGATTGATGGCTTTACGTCCCTAAGGTTGAAGGACTGAGGAAAGAAATTTTAGAGGAGTGCATTGGACAAAGACGACAAGGCATCCCTGTGGAGATAAAATGTATAGAGATATGAAGAGGAATCTCCATTGGGAAGGGATGAAAAGGGATGTAGCCGAGTTCGTAGCTAAATGTTTAACATGTTAGAAAGTAAAAGCAGAGCAAGGAAAGCCCGGAGGATTGCTATTACCTTTAGTGATTCCATGTGGAAGCAGGAACATATTTCCATAGGAGTTATTGATGGACTTCCAAAGAGTCAATAGGGAAATGAGGCTATTTAGGTTGTGATAGACTGTAAAGACCAGAAAAGTTCCGATCCTGATTATCGATACTAATACATATCTTGTATCACATATCGACTAATCAAACATCAGAAATTAACAGTTCGTTTTTAGAAAGAAGTTAGAAGATGAGAAATAGTGAGGAAGAAAGTTAGAGTAGAAGAAAAAGAAGAGCTGATCACACCAAAATAAGAGTATAACGAATCTCACAGCGGAACTGAATAAAATATATTATATAACATCTTGAAACATAAAACTGTATTTACTTACATACATCATCAGAGTATAATACATACATAACACAGTGGAAATAAACTCGATATATCTAATGTTGAAGACCCTGCTCCAAGCTCCTTCAAGCGAATCTATAAAATCCTGAAACCACTTGATTGTCCGTACAAATTTGGGCACCCAAGAGTTTAGGAAAACACAGAAAAATAAACTTTGGGTCAGTCATGGGACTGGTGTGAGTAAACGATTTTAAACAGCTGATTTTAAAGGTTGAAAATCTTTTCGAAAGAATGGATAATCGTAAGACCAAATCCATACATAAATACGGATGGTTTTTACCTTACGATAACCCAAAACATTTTTGAAATCATATATATCATCTGATATTATGATAGTGTCTAAATACAAATAAATATCAATCTAGCAGAACGCTTGCATCTCACGCTCCACATACATAGTATGCAATCAAAATTGCAGGCGCTTATTAGAGATTGGGTTCTGACTAATGACAAGGTATGGAACCACCTGTCGATAGTGTATCTCTAGAGGCGAATACACTAGGTTCAACAAGAACGTCTTGCAATCCGGCCCACACATGACCGACCACTCATTTCGCTTGAGTGTATCGAATGTATATCACCAACAGTTGGGATCAGCAACCGTTTCCTGAAAGGGACAACATCGATATATTAAAGAAGAAAAAGAATTTCTCTAGATAGGTGATTGTACAACCTAATGGGAGCGACCCACGTAGCCATGATGCCTGCCCGATTTTTGTCATTTCCCGGTTGTGAGGCTTGAGGTTAGAATTTAACTTTAGAACATCTGGTCTTCATTTAATTTGAATGCCACATTGTCCGATCCGTCAAATCACTAATAGACGTCCACAAATATACTCTGGATGTAAAAGAAGGGCCATTCTTTGCCATCAACTTGGTATATTTGTAAAAATACGTATGTGATTTTTAGGAAATACTCTGTCAGACATTCTTCCATACAAGTCATCCAGGAACGAGATGAACCGAAGGTACTCTCCTACTGCATCCAATATAGGAATCACCCCATGGATCAGTAGCGAATAGTCCTTGCAAATCCGAAGATTTCAACCACGATAGGATCACAAGTCATAATAACTCCAGTGGCCAAACTAGAGAAATTTTAAACAAGTAATTCTTCCGGTCATGAAGATCTACGGTCTTCGAATTCTTTAGAACGTATAATCATCCCTACAGGTTAGCTTAAGAAATGTAAAGTTAGTTCAAAGTGGTTTTGGGTCCAGTTCTCATCCCGGTCTCTTAGAATTAACATGTAGGGGATATTAATTTGATAGTCGGTGTTTTAACTGTCAAATTTAAAACAGTGTAGATAAGTAAAACTGTTTCTATTATTTCAGATTACAATTTTATAACATGTCAAATAAATTACTTATACAAATTTATTTTTCTAATTTCAGAACATCAACCAACACAAGACGATTTAAAATTCAATAAAACGTGTCAATGTTTTAATTTAACCAATCTAGATTCGATTTAACAGTTCATAGCATAACAAACAATTGACAACAATCGTTTATCGCAATAACAATCAACAACAATTCTAATTTCAAACTAATAATAGCTCGAAAATATTCGATCTCGGATAATGGCTTATTCCAAAATTCTTTGGAGTATTTGTTCAATCATCTTAAATTCATTTGGATTTAAATGTTATACCCCT
Organism: Allium sativum; assembly: GCA_030737875.1. Taxonomy (NCBI): domain Eukaryota; kingdom Viridiplantae; phylum Streptophyta; class Magnoliopsida; order Asparagales; family Amaryllidaceae; genus Allium; species Allium sativum. The sequence goes on from CM060915.1 coordinate 134,945,870, forward strand.
TTTTCTGTAAATTATAAATATAAAGATTTACGGAGATTCAAATTGACAACATCTACGTAACATTTTAGTTTATCATTGCAAAATCAATACGGTGGTCCTCATATCTATTATTCAATATATTAATATTATTATCAATTAATATTGTAAATAAATAGTTTGGGTTTAAATTATGAATTTAGAACCTTAAATTTTAACCAAACTCATTGGCTCTATGCTAATTTTCAATCACCTTAATTTATATAATTTGTTTAAATCTCCAAAAGAAATTTTAGCATTCTAAAAAAAACATTGTTTTTATTTTTCCTTCCCACTTCAAGGTCGATTTGGCCCAACAACCCATATCCATTTACAATGGATACATTTTCGCACCATTTTGAAATACCGTATACCACTAATATTTTACAACTGTAACACCACTTGCCCCATATCAAACATGCCATCCGTTACGTCCATTTCGTATATGCCCATTCATGTTTGTATTTCCAATGTTTCATCCCAGGCACAATGTACGTCTCGGTCTACTTCCCATGCACCTAACCCGATCTCTGTCCCTCTTATACCTTTTCCTTTCCTTGTTATTACCTCGTCATACTTTAAGTTGTGTACAAAATGCGAAACCTTCTTCTCTTATCCACTTGTTAACAAGGATACATATTTATTTGTGTGCATATGTTCCTTTTTCGTGAAACATGCTTCTTCAAGATGCGAGTGAAGAAAATAATGTAAAAGGTCAAAGCTCTTGAAGGGGTGAACAGTGTGTGATTCGTTTTCTCATTCGGCACACTTTGTGACTAAAAATTAATGAAATATTCTCTCAGCATTCATGCTATAGGATTAGAATTCTAAAATAACTTTTATTAGTATTTATGAACGTTGCATATCCTTACCTCATCATACCGTCCATACATTAAAATCAGTGTATTTGTTTCCTAATTAAAAATGATAGCCTTGATGCAACTTGACCAATTAAATTTGTCAAATATGAGTTGTTCGGTCTATGACAAATTTAAGAAAGGTACCCATCAAACTATGTTTATAATAATTGTCCCACTGTTTCAGGAATACTGTAATGTCCAACAGAAGGAATTTAATTTGTGGAAAAACATTTTTGTTAACATTGAACTGACGTGTCCTCTGCCGTTATAAGTAACTTAGTATAATTTTTGAAGATTAATTATAGTAGAATAAGGTGTTGCTTCTCCTCTACAGCTTGCAATATTATGTTGTATCATTTAATTTGGTTTATAGAATGAAGCTATTTGTATTTGGGTTCTTATCTATCTGTATATTTTTTCTCTCTTTGTTTGTTTATTATTATTTTCTTTCCTTGGTCCAAACAGAGCACCATTCTCACATGTACACCCTCCTAGTCTCTGCCATGCATGAATTAATACCTTTAAGCAATATGCGTTGGCCATGAACTTCCTTCACCCTTTGTTTCCTGCCTTCCACAGATTTATTCACATTTCTGCATGCAAAATTTGTGGCGCATAGTATATGTGCTCTCGACTTCTGAAAAACACAGATGCCTTCCACTATTTTAGACTGGTACCACTCCTCTTAGAGTCCACAACAACGAATTAGTTTTCATGAGGCTGTTACAACATGCGTGCAGTTCCTCAACAAACAGTACCCTCAAAAGAGCTATATTTTATGTATTGTGGTATGCCTAGTTTATGGCTGCTATCCCCATACTACACGTATGATGCTTGTTTAAATAAAATAAAATACTTACTCTATGTTTTTTTTTCTTTTTCATTTTTTCATGTTTGAAATTAAGTCTTTTAGTTTAATTCATGCTTAAAGAACTTGATGTTTCATTTCAGACTTTATTTGCAAAAAATTTACTTTGGAATAAAACATCATTGATTGAACATTAATTCTTTGTAGACTTATGCTCATTCCTGGGGTTAGCCTGGCTATCAAAATTAGATAGAATGACACTTTACATAGAAGCTTAACTGTGGTAAAGCAACATATTCCTATCCCTAGAAATGACTTGTATATTATTCTGATTTAAGTTTGTCATGCTTAATGGGAAACTCTGTTATGCATGGGCTAACTTCATCAACAGCCATTAGGCTGCTAACTAAGTCACAGTGACCTAAAAGTGAGCCACCAGACTTGCTTAATATCTTGTAAATGCTTAGAAAAAAGGTTGATTGTATCATATACAGCATGTAGAGGCAAATCAAGCCTTGATCAGCAACCATTGCAAAAACAGATACATCACACTTATATATGCAAATGGCTTGTATAACAAACGGTGCCATCTCTGTTCCTTATATTGATGCTCTGTGTGCACTGTGCACGGCGCAACTGCACGCCTCCATCCCGGCCCATCCACCAGTCCAAACATCGCTGAAAGTGCCATCGCACTAAGTTCAACCCCATCATCGATAATCGCCGTGATCAACTAAATCCAATTTCATCCTTCAACTCGAAGCTTTAGAACAACCACCTTCCATTTAAATGTCTGGTGTTTCCTCCACTCCACCTTAGCTTCGACCAAACTACGGTCATGAACTTGTGGCAGTCCCCTCCGATGTTTTACCCCTGGTGCACATGCCTTGAGTTCATGGTCGATGATGCATTTTATTGGACTCGGTCATAAAATTTAATTGTTGATTTATTGATTCCCATCAAAGGATGAAAAATCCATTTTAGTTAAACATTATTACCTTGAAAGGAGTAACATAAACTGAGTAATCATCCCAATTGTATTCCTACCCTTTCATTTTACACTTGTTATATTCAACTATATTCTACAGAACAACATTTCAACTTGTTTTCACAACTGTATTCTTCAAATCCCTTTAAAGATTCTTGTTCCCCACACCATGGATTTTCCCTCAATGATGCTGCTTGTAACGACACCGGATTTCGCCCGGACCTAATCGATCGCTAAATCGACCAAGACCGTTCGAATCCCGTATACGCTAACTCTGGGTATATAACACATCAGAACAAATAAAAGAGGACTTCTATAAACATCATAATAATGTTACATCAGAGTACAGAATATCAGAGTATATCGAAAATAATACACAGCGGAAGATAAATTTACATAAATGTAATACAATGCACAGTGGAAATATAAACAACACGGCGGAAGACTGTAAATGTCGGGACACAGATTAAAGCTTCAATCCAGAATCCTGCTCAATACATCTGCAAAATAAAACTACTCGACTGCCCGTGTGGAAAATAGGGGCACCCGAGTTTGCAAGGGAAAAGAAAACTACAGGTCAGTCATGGGACTGGTGTGAGAAACTCTAACAGTTATAATTAACTTATTTAATAATATGGCATATCACGGGACCACGCCGCTAAAGCGGAACGGGTTTACCCCCATGAATACCAGTGTATAAACAACAATCAATATAGACATATGGATCTACTATGCATCAATCAACATGCAATATCCCAATCTACCCACTTAGATTAATCACTACACTTAGATTTTCTAAATCCAATTCAATTTACAGAAATTATTCCTTTGGATTTTATTCCCGATTTCTTATTTCAAATCATTTGAAATAAATATCTAACTTTCTATATCAAAGTAGATTTCACTTCGGGATCTCAAATCAAATCGTCTGGAAATATGAATTCCAAAACATAACAATGCATACAAACAAGTATGCAACCAAATATCGTGCTCCCCATCGACAAGGAAAAGGGTACGCACCTCGCAACTCGATATATAAATGTGCACCTACCCCACATAGGAGTAGGCTACACCGACGATGCACCTCCCACACATGGAGAGCATACACCGCCCTCTCACACATACTTTTAGTCTCAGGGTTACCCGACTCTTTAGCCACATACTAAATCATTTCATATCCCGAAGTAGGGAAAATCATTTCACAACGTAATAATCACAAGTACTTTCAAAATATAGTACTTCACATCAGTAATCCACGCATATGATCAGTCACTATTAATCACATAACCTTTGAGCTCGTACGTCTCAAAGAAGGGTGTTAAGCAAGAGAATAAATTCTCCACCACCAAACAGATACATCATTAATAGCAACTAATCAGTACGTGATGAAATACAATGTAAAACCATAATACATTTCTAAATCATTTTAGAAATCATCGGGTTTTGGGCCTCGAAATCCTTTCTGTTTTATAAAACATTTTTATAAAACATTCCTTGTCCAAAATCGGGAATACATTTCTTTTCACTTAAGAAAAATATCATTTGACAATCATTCATTAAATTTGAAATCAACACAACATCGCTAAACACCTTATCGTCAAATCGTGAAGTGTTTCACAAGGCGTTAGCACACAGATATTTCTACCCAACCCAATGCTAAATGTAAAAGCATATCCTGCTCATAAACAGGTCGAGCACCATCCAAACAATCAATCAACCACAACCAATATCCACAACTAAGTAAATTTAGTTTAATCCCATCACGTGTTTTGTATAATCACGGAATCCAATATCGAAAATATCCAAAGATAATTTCAATTCAATTCCAATCCAATTTATTTATTTATAACCATTTGATTATTTTTCTATTTAATAACTAGTTCGTTTCGATAAAAATGTATTTTTATCTTTTCAAATATGGAATTTTTGATCCCAATTCTTCACAAATCATTTCTTATGTTTTTACACAAATTATTGATATTTTTAATAATTTTATCAAGGCCCGTACAGTCGATTTCCATCAACGGTCATCGAACTGCACTTACAACGACCTTTTCCAAATTTGATTTGGACATAATTCCAAATCCAACCGTTAGATTTCAAATCTCTAATATTCGTTAGAAAGCTCTTTTCGATACAAACCCAACGGTTCCGATTTTAGGAGAATCCGACGGTCGGATCTCCCGTAATGTCCGTTCGAAGTTAATGGTCGAAATTCGCGAACTGCCGCAGCGCGTTCTATTCAGGCCATTATATTATATATATAATATATATTTCGTCGATTTCTATTTAAAACGAATTTTATAAATCGTTTTAAATTCTTTTCAAAAACAATTTCAACTTTCATTTCAAATTCTAATCCAAATTGAATTTTCCATATAAATTTGTTTTAAATTCATTTCAATTAAATTCAAATTTCTATTCAATTCAATTCGAATTCATCTTCTATTAAATTCAATTCGAATTCATTTTCTATTTCAGTTCGTTTTCAATTCGTATATATATCGTTTTCATTTCATATATATATATATATATAATATTTTCACTTTTCAATATATACGATATTTTCACTTTAAATATATACGATATTTTCACTTTCAATATATACGATATATTCACTTTCAATACATACGATATATTCACTTTCAATACATACGATATTTTCACTTTCACTATATATAATATTTTCACTTTCACTATATATAATATTTTCACTTTCACTATATATAATATTTTCACTTTTACTATATATAATATTTATTTATTTCACAACACGATCAATTTTCACACAGAATACAATCAAACAAGTCGTCCATGGTCTGTGGACGACGGGGAACAGTTCATATATGCAGTATAGAAATAAATAACTGAACAGAAAATTTAAAGTGAGAGAATTCTCACTTTGGGATCCACTCCGTCAGTTTTATCTGAATTTCTGAACTGTTTGGTTTGAAATTTGTCTGGATTTCCAACATGCTCTGTTTCGGTTCTGGTCAGTTCTGTTATGTAGATCTCGTCAACACGAACCCAACGCAAGTTGTTTCGTTCCATTCTGATTTAAAATGAACGAGATATGACATTTTGAATATTAATACATTTTAATTTATAATTAATTAACAATTTTAATTAAGAATTCCTTAACCTTAATTAAAGAAAACTCTGGCCGTTCGTTTTCCCTTTCTTCCTTCTGAAGCCAACGTGATTTCTTGAACAAAGAAAACCCAAAGCCGTCGTTGTCTAGGGCTCGAATTCGCCATGACCCGGAGCAACCTGAAGCCCATCAGCCGCCGCCACGCTGTGCGCCGGAGCGCCGCGCACCTCCACCCTCCACGTCATCTCGCTCGGCGGCCCCTCCTGCGCAAGACCCTCCCTCAAACCCGCTGGCTTTAAGCCATGAAATCGCCCCCAAATCAACACCATTTTCGATCACCCCAGCGTAGAGCTGAAGCCCAAAGAAATCTCCACAATTTTCTCTTCATAACCCAGGTTTAATTCGTATCGTAGTTGAAGAATTTTGGGAAGGAAAATCGCACCATTCAGACCGTTAAATTTGACTGGCGGCGGAAAAAGTAGAAGTGAGATTAGGGTTTAGTTTGACCTGATTTGACTTATATATGATATAATATAATGTTATTAAATTCGAAAAATACTTGTTCATCGGTACGAACTCCAAATCAAACCAACGAATGTCGCCCCTAGCTAATTACCCCAATTCCGAACAGAATGGGATATGTTTCGTAGGCCTATTCGACTGTTTCAGTCAGTTATTCTTCAAATTAAAGTATAAAACATTCAATATTTGATTTGAACGTACATTTTAATTTGCCGGGGCCACATACTGATCCCAAAAATTCTAGAAAAATAAATCTAGCTATGTTTTGATGATACGGTCTCTACAAAACTAGTTTCATCGAATTCTGAGACTGTTTGAAAAATGGCCCATTTTTGGTCGATCTAATTTAACTATAATTGACCAAAACACATTTTCCTTTGCCACGCTCATATATTAGCTTCAATAATTATGAAATTTGAAACCTAGCAATAAATTGACATCATGGATCCAACAAAAGTGGTTTCGTCGAAATCCGAGGTCGTTTGCAAAATTTCCATTTTTAAGGGCCTGAATTCCATAGCGACTATTCTGAATTTTCAACTGGACATATATTTTGATCCCCGCTATGAAATTTCAATTTTTCAGATTCGTTGGAAAGATATTCTCGAATAGATTCGAATATTTTTGGTTTCACTAAAATCCGGTTTTTTTTGCACCCGGCATGTTCATTTGAATTTTGAAATCGAATTATCGAACTACCACGCCATTTTCTATTCCTTTTATAATTATATATAATTATTTATATTCTAACGATGACGTATATAATATATACGTTCTATTTCTATTCAAAATAAATTTTTCGTCGATATTATTTAAAATAATCTATTTTAAATATTCAAAATTCGCTAAAATTGCCAAAATAAAATTTTTAAACTGGCCCAGATTTTCGGGTTGTTACAATCTCCCCCACTTAAAACTTTTCATCCCCTTAAAGGAACGAAGCCGAAAGTTGTTTTAAAAACCAACTCAACTTCCATTATTTTGATTACGACTTAAGTTCTTCAACTTTTCAGTTTCTAAGAACTTTTCAAATTTTTCAAAAATTTGGCTAACACCCTAAATTTTCGAAAAATTTCGCCATAACCTCCCCTGCACAGGGAGCGCGGGAAAATCCCGAAATTGCCATACAGGCCCTTTGATCTCAAAAAGAAAAAGCCAAGCGGCTAGCCAATCGACTTATAAAATCATCATCACCCAAACAAAACAGTAAATTAAGATAAACATGTACCTATTTATCGGGCAAACAATTTTATTTCTCTTCTCTAGCCTCCTTGCAATGAACTGTTCAATGTAAGTACATGTATATGCATGCATTTGCAACCAATTTTCAATACAGTTTACTATTTGGTTCAATTTGTATACAATTTGGCCTAATTGGTTCCTTCAATTCAAATGTTGATTTTATTAGTTAACTAATAATCAAACAACACAAAAAACAATCAATTAATTGATTAGATTTTTCAAATATATAACTTTATATATTTAAAATCATATTTTCTAAAACCAGATTATATATATAATCACAAATACGTTATTTATAAACAAATGACTCTCGACTCATTCTAGGGCATTTCTAACCCCATCTCTAACGAGTCACTCATTCAAGAATGCTATTGATTCTATCTCTAATGAGGATTCTTTTATAGGACATTACTAATCCTACCTCTGATGAGTCTTTTGTTCAGTTCTAACGAGTTGTACCCCAAAGATTTGAGTTAACCAAAGCTCTGATACCATATGTAACGACACCGGATTTCGCCCGGACCTAATCGATCGCTAAATCTACCAAGACCGTTCGAATCCCGTATACGCTAACTCTGGGTATACAACACATCAGAACAAATAACAGAGGACTTCTATAAACATCATAATAATGTTACATCAGAGTACAGAATATCAGAGTATATCGAAAATAATACACAGCGGAAGATAAATTTACATAAATGTAATACAATGCACAGCGGAAATATAAACTACACGGCGGAAGAATGTAAATGTCTGGACACAGCTTAAAGCTTCAATCCAGAATCCTGCTCAATACATCTGCAAAATAAAACTACTCGACTGCCCGTGTGGAAAATAGGGGCACCCGAGTTCGCAAGGGAAAAGCAAACTACAGGTCAGTCATGGGACTGGTGTGAGAAACTCTAACAGTTATAATTAACTTATTTAATAATATGGCATATCATGGGACCACGCCGCTAATGCGGAATGGGTTTACCCCCATGAATACCAGTGTATAAACAACAATCAATATAGATATATGGATCTACTATGCATCAATCAACATGCAATATCCCAATCTACCCACTTAGATTAATCACTACACTTAGATTTTCTAAATCCGATTCAATTTATAGAAATTATTCCTTTGGATTTTATTCCCGATTTCTTATTTCAAATCATTTGAAATAAATATCTAACTTTCTATATCAAAGTAGATTTCACTTCGGGATCTCAAATCAAATCGTCTAGAAATATGAATTCCAAAACATAACAATGCATACAAACAAGTATGCAACCAAATATCGTGCTCCCCATCGATAAGGCAAAGGGTACGCACCTCGCAACTCGATATATAAATGTGCACCTACCCCACATAGGAGTAGGCTACACCGACGATGCACCTCCCACACATGGAGAGCATACACCGCCCTCTCACCCATACTTTTAGTCTCACGGTTACCCGACTCTTTAGCCACATACTAAATCATTTCATATCCCAAGTAGGGAAAATCATTTCACAACGTAATAATCACAAGTACTTTCAAAATATAGTACTTCACATCAGTAATCCACGCATATGATCAGTCACTATTAATCACATAACCTTTGAGCTCGTACGTCTCAAAGAAGGGTGTTAAGCAAGAGAATAAATTCTCCGCCACCAAACAGATACATCATTAATAGCAACTACTCAGTATGTGATGAAATACAATGTAAAACCATAATACATTTCTAAATCATTTTAGAAATCATCGGGTTTTGGGCCTCGAAATCCTTTCTGTTTTATAAAACATTCCCTGTCCAAAATCGGGAATACATTTCTTCTCACTTAAGAAAAATATCATTTCACAATCATTCATTAAATTTGAAATCAACACAACATTGCTAAACACCTTATCGTCAAATCGTGAAGTGTTTCACAAGGCGTTAGCACACAGATATTTCTACCCAACCCAATGCTAAATGTAAAAGCATATCCTGCTCATAAACAGGTCGAGCACCATCCAAACAATCAATCAACCACAACCAATATCCACAACTAAGTAAATTTAGTTTAATCCCATCACGTGTTTTGTATAATCACGGAATCCAATATCGAAAATATCCAAAGATAATTTCAATTCAATTCCAATCCAATTTATTTATTTATAACCATTTGATTATTTTTCTATTTAATAACTAGTTCGTTTCGATAAAAATGTATTTTTATCTTTTCAAATGTGGAATTTTTGATCCCAATTCTTCACAAATCATTTCTTATGATTTTACACAAATTATTGATATTTTTAATAATTTTATCAAGGCCCGTACAGTCGATTTCCATCAACGGTCATCGAACCGCACTTACAGCGACCTTTTCCAAATTTGATTTGGACATAATTCCAAATCCAACCGTTAGATTTGAAATCTCTAATATTCGTTAGAAAGCTCTTTTCGATACGAACCCAACGGTTCCGGTTTCAGGAGAATCCGACAGTCGGATCTCCTGTAATGTCCGTTCGAAGTTAATGGTCGAAATTCGCGAACTGCCGCAGCGCGACGCGTTCTATTCAGGCCATTATATTATATATATAATATATATTTCATCGATTTCTATTTAAAATGAATTTTATAAATCGTTTTAATTTCGTTTCAAAAACAATTTCAACTTTCATTTCAAATTCTAATCCCAATTGAATTTTCCATATAAATTCGTTTTAAATTCATTTCAATTAAATTCAAATTTCTATTCAATTCAATTCGAATTCATCTTCTATTAAATTCAATTCGAATTCCTTTTCTATTTCAGTTCGTTTTCAATTCGTATATATATCGTTTTCATTTCATATATATAATATTTTCGCTTTTCAATATATACGATATTTTCACTTTCAATATATACGATATTTTCACTTTCAATATATACGATATATTCATTTTCAATACATACGATATATTCACTTTCAATACATACGATATTTTCACTTTCACTATATATAATATTTTCACTTTCACTATATATAATATTTTCACTTTTACTATATATAATATTTATTTATTTCACAACACGATCAATTTTCACACAGATTAAAATCAAACAAGTTGTCCATGGTCTGTGGACGACGGGGAACAGTTCATATATGCAGTTATGAAATAAATAACTGAACAGAAAATTTAAAGTGAGAGAATTCTCACTTTGGGATCCACTCCGTCAGTTTTATCTGAATTTCTGAACTGTTTGGTTTGAAATTTGTCTGGATTTCCAACATGCTCTGTTTCGGTTCTGGTCAGTTCTGTTATGTAGATCTCGTCGACACGAACCCAACGCAATTTGTTTCGTTCCATTCTGATTTAAAATGAACGAGATATGACATTTTTAATATTAATACATTTTAATTTATAATTAATTAACAATTTTAATTAAGAATTCCTTAACCTTAATTAAAGAAAACTCTGGCTGTTCATTTTCCCTTTCTTCCTTCTGAAGCCAACGTGATTTCTTGAACAAAGAAAACCCAAAGCCGTCGTTGTCTAGGGCTCGAATTCGCCATGACCCGGAGCAACCTGAAGCCCATCAGCCGCCGCCACGCTGTGCGCCGGAGCGCCGCGCACCTCCACCCTCCACATCATCTCGCTCGGCGGCCCCTCCTGCGCAAGACCCTCCCTCAAACCTGCTGGCTTTAAGCCATGAAATCGCCCCCAAATCAACACCATTTTCGATCACCCCAGCGGAGATCTGAAGCCCAAAGAAATCTCCATAATTTTCTCTTTATAACCCAGGTTTAATTCGTATCGTAATGGAAGAATTTTGGGAAGGAAAATCGCACCATTCAGACCGTTAAATTTGACTGGCGGCGGAAACAGTAGAAGTGAGATTAGGGTTTAGTTTGACCTGATTTGACTTATATATGATATAATATAATGTTATTAAATTCGAAAAATACTTGTTCATCGGTACGAACTCCAAATCAAACCAACGAATGTCACCCCTAGCTAATTACCCCAATTCCGAACAGAATGGTATATGTTTCGTAGGCCTATTCGACTGTTTCAGTCAGTTATTCTTCAAATTAAAGTATAAAACATTCAATATTTGATTTGAACGTACATTTTAATTTGCCGGGGCCACATACTGATCCCAAAAATTCTAGAAAAATAAATCTAGCTATGTTTTGACGATACGGTCCCAACAAAACTAGTTTCGTCGAATTCTGAGACTGTTTGAAAAATGGCCCATTTCTGGTCGATCTAATTTAACTATAATTGACCAAAACACATTTTCCTTTGCCACGCTCACATATTAGCTTCAATAATTATGAAATTTGAAACCTAGCAATAACTTGACATCACGGATCCAACAAAAGTGGTTTCGTCGAAATCCGAGGTCGTTTGCAAAATTTCCATTTTTAAGGGCCTGAATTCCGTAGCGACTATTCTGAATTTTCAACTGGACATATATTTTGATCCCCGCTATGAAATTTCAATTTTTCGGATTCATTGGAGAGATATTCTCGAATAGATTCGAATATTTTTGGTTTCACTAAAATCCAGTTTATTTTGCACCCGGCATGTTCATTTGAATTTTGAAATCGAATTATCGAACTACCATGCCATTTTCTATTCCTTTTATAATTATATATAATTATTTATATTCTAATGATGACGTATATAATATATACGTTCTATTCCTATTCAAAATAAATTTTTCGTCGATATTATTTAAAATAATCTATTTTAAATATTCAAAATTCGCTAAAATTGCCAAAATAAAAATTTTAAACTGGCCCTGATTTTCGGGTTATTACACCGCTACATAAATTAGTTATGCCAGTATTCATACAATGATTTTATTCTTTAGCTCGAATTTTATGATCCTATATTACCAGTTACTATTGTCATCTTAGCTCATATTTTTATTATCTATTGCATTCTCTCTGTTTAGTATTCTCAGTATATTGGTTTCAATGAATATAATATGTCATATACATGGTAGCTATTAATGAACAGCTTGAATTAAAAACTACATCTGACTCTAATTCGAAAAAAAGTGATTTAGAGTTTACTCACAAATAGTTTACTGCTTCTTATATTTGTTCACTGCTCTTGCTTTTGTGTCCAGCTTACGTTCTCTGTTTTTACCCTCCACCTCAGGTTTTCTTCGGCCATTATTCTTTCTAGTTTGTTCATCGTTTTCTTCATTTGTTTAACCAGTGACTAATGTGTGGATTTGTGTAGTATTCATGCGTATTTATAGCTGAAAGAAACCGGCTTAACTCGGGTAGGTTTTAAGGGGCGCATGGTACATATGCAATAACCACTTTCCAATGAAAGTAATGTTTGATTGTACAACTCAAAGGATGTTTTCACCTTGTCTTAGATCCACAAACACCCCATGTTACCGCTGTTCTATAAGTACACGTGTATGGCTTAATGTAATACTAATCAACCTTGGCATCTAAGACACATTGATGGATTTGACAAGGTAGATACAGGATGTTGGGTTGTCTCTATACTGATTGAAAGGGGAAATTTCTCAGGTCTCTTCCATCGAATCCTCACCATGCTAATTATATATATAAGAGTAAACTTCCACGTGCTAGTGGTCTCTAGAACCTAGGCTTTTCAGGTTAGGAAATAGCATGCTAGAGGCTGGATATGCATGTTGTAGAAATGAGGTCTGATGTATACATGTTGTAGTCAAGTGAAAGTGATGTATGACCTTACAAAATGTTTTTAACTTTGACTTTAATTTAAATAGTTTAGTCATGTTCTTAGCTGAGCTTATTCTACATGTATGCAACAATATTAGCTAATGTATGTGATGTGTGATTGCACAAGAGCCCTTTAATGTTTCCAGACTTGGCTCCAACGCAAACATTATGATTTTGCTGTCATACCTATAAACAAGTAAATATACACACATGATTTTTTTTTTAAATTTATCATTCTAATTTAATTGAATTTTATCTTATTCACATTATCATCTTGCTTTTAATTTACATTTTCGTTGGTTTGCCTTTCCTATGAAGTAATTGAATATACGTATGCATTAAAAAATTGATGAAACCTTAATTACCTTTTTTTCTATACATTGGTTAAGGGGATTTAAATTATCAATGTATGTATATATGGAATTTTATCAAATATTTTCTGAATATATAAATATTATTTAATTAATTAAATTAAATTACAGTATAATCTATACATTATAGATTATAGAACTAGTCCAAAAGCCGGGTCGTTACAATCTACCCCCCTTAAAAGAAGTTCGTCCCTGAAATTAAAGAGTAACAAGGAGATTCCAGTTATAGCTAAAATCATAGACTTACATCAAAACTCACACATGGGTGACGTCCTAACAATCACAACGAATAAGGTATTCAAAGTACACAGGTTATCTGCCAAATTATAAAACAATCAATACACATATCAACAATTCGCTATCGATCACAGTTATTCCCATAACTGGAAATATCTGTTATTATAATTGGAAAACATTTCCATTACTACTTATGCATTTCTATTCTTCTACGTTCATTAGTTCCTGATCAAGAATTTGTAAGAGAACAGTTCTCTAAGTATCAACCCCGAAGATCGAAATCAACACTTAGAAAATCATTCAACCCGACTAATCTCCAGTTATGTTCCAATTTCTCAACTCCACATCTGTATTTCCCCATTTTCTATTTAAAAGTATCCTGGATTATATTTGCAAAAATAAGTTGCAAATCTTATCTACTCCATTAATTGGGATCAACCATATTCAACGTTTTTATCTGCCTTGAATTCTATTTTTTTTAAACTCCAATCAAATTCAATTCTATTCAACTCAACTTTACAATTCCAATTGAATTCCCCCAATTCCCGAATCTTAACTCTTTGTATTATTTCAAAATAGTTTGAAATTACTTATCTCTATCCCATTTTAATTCAAAACTATTAAACATTTGTTTTTCTCAAAAAAAAAAAATTATTTGTATATTTCATTCTCTATATGAATTTAATTTGGTCTATTATATAACCATTCAATTTTATAATCTGATACTTATAATAACAACCAATGCAGGCAATAATAATTTCAGAAAATTATCCTTTTTATATCAAAATAAAATTTTGATTAAGTTTATATCATTTACCTAACATTTAACAATACGAATTTCTCTGTTCAAGAGTTTAGAAACACCAATCGATATAGCTTTGACTACTGTATCGACCAAAAATCACAAATCACTCGACAAACTAATCAACATAACATAAAACGGTTTTTATATCAATTAACAAATAAGCGCTCATATGTACACACTTAAACTCAACCTAGGGTGTTAACAACCCCGTCTCTATCGAGTTACTCCACAGAGCCAAGGTTATTACTAAACCATTGCTTTGATACCAACTGTAACGACCAAAAAAGTTCTGATCCTAATTATCGATACTAATACATATCTTGTATCACATATCGACTAATCAGACATCAGAAATTAATAGTTCGTTTTTAGAAAGAAGTTAGAATATGAGAAATAGAGAGGAAGAAAGTTAGAGCAGAAGAAAAAGAAGAAATAAACACAAAAGAATAAGAGTATAACGAATCTCATAGCGGAACTAAATAAAATATATTATATAACATCTTGAAACATAAAACTGTATTTACTTACATACATCATCAAAGTATAATACATACATAACACAGTGGAAATTAACTCGATAGATCTAATGTTGAAGACACTGCTCCAAGCTCCTTCAAGCGAATCTGTAAAATCCTGAAACCACTTGACTGCCCGTACAAATTTCGGCACCCAAGAGTTTAGGGAAAACACCGAAAAATAAACTCTAGGTCAGTCATGGGACAGGTGTGAGTAAACGATTTTAAACAGCTGATTTTAAATTTTGAAAATCATTTCGAAAGAAAGGATAATCGTAAGACCAAATCAACACATAAATACGGACTGTTTTTACCTTACGATAACCAAAACATTTTTGAAATCATATATATCATCTGATATTATGATAGTATCTAAATACAAATAAATATCAATCTAGCGGAACGCTTGCATCTCACGCTCCACATATATAGTATGCAATCAAAACCGCGGGTGCTTATTGGAGATTGGGTTCTGAATAATGACAAAGTATGGAACCACCCGTCGATAGTGTATCTCTAGAGGCGAATACACTGGGTTCAATAAGAACGTCTTGCAGCTCGGCCCACGCATGACCGACCACTCATTTCGCTTGAGTGTATCGAATGTATATCACCAACAGTTGGGATCAACAACCGTTTCCCGAAAGGGACAGCATCGATAGATTAAAGAAGCAAAAGGAATTTCTCTAGATAGGTGATTATACACCCTAATGGGAGCGATCCACATAGCCATGCTGCCTGCCCGATTTTTTTCATTTCCCGGTTGTGATGCTTGAGGTTAGAATTTAACTTTAGAACGTCTGGTCTTTATTTACTTTGAATGCTACATTGTCAGATTCATCAAATCACTAATCGACGTCCACAAATATACTCTGAATGTAAAAGAAGGGCCATTCTTTGCCATCAACTTGGTATATTTGTAAAAATATGTATGCGATTTTTAGGAAATACTCTGTCAGACATTCGTCCATACAAGTCATCCAGGAACAAGATGAACCGAAGGCACTCTCCTACTGCATCCAATATAGGAATCACCCCATGGATCAGTAGCGAATAGTCCTTGCAAATCCGAAGATTTCAATCACGATAGGATCACAAGTCATAATAACTCCAGTTGTTAAACCAGAGAAATTTTAAACAAGTGATTCTTCTGGTCATGAAGATCTACGGTCTTCGAATTCTTCAGAATGTATAATCATCCCTACAGGTTAGCTTCAGAATCATAAAGTTAGTTCGAAGTGGTTTTGGGTGCAGTTCCTATCCCGGTCTCTTAGAATTAACATGTAGGTGATATTATTTTGATAGTCGGTTTTTTAACTATCAAATTTAAAACAACGTAGATAAGTAAATCTGTTTCTATTATTTTGGATCATAATTTTATAACATGTCAAATAAATTACTTGTACAAATCTATTTTTCTAATTTCAGAACAGCAACCAACACAAGGTGTTTTAAAATTCAATAAAACATGTCAATGTTTTAATTTAATCAATCTAGATTCGATTTAACAGTTCATAGCATAACAAACAATTGACAACAATCGTTTATCGCAATAACAATCAACAACAATTCTAATTTCAAACTAATAATAGCTCGAAAATATTCGATCTCGGATAATGGCTTATTCCAAAATTCTTTGGAGTATATTTCTTTGTTCAATCATCTTAAATTCATTTGGATTTAAATGTTACACCCCTTTTTCTATAAATTATAAATATACAGATTTATGGAGATTCAAATTGAAAACTTCTACGTAACATTTTAGTTTATCATTGCAAAATCAATACGGTGGTCCTCATATCTGTTATTCAATATATTAATATTATTATCAATTAATATTGTAAATAAATGGTTTGGGTTTAAATTATGAATTTAGAACCTTAAATTTTAACAAAACTCATCGGCTCCATGCTACTTTGCCAACCACCTTAATTTATTTAATTTGTTTAAATCTCCAAAAGAAATTTTAGCATTCTGAAAAAAAAACATTGTTTTTATTTTTCCTTCCCACTTCAAGGCTGACTTGGCGCAACAGCCCCATATCCATTTACAATGGATACATTTTCGCACCATTTTGAAATACCGTATACAACTAATATTTTACCACAGTAACACCACTTTCCCCATATCAAAAATGCCATCCGTTACGTCCATTTCGTGTGTGCCAATTCATGTTTGTATTTCCAATGTTTTATCCCAGGCACAATGTACGTCTCGGTCTAGTTCCCATGCACCTAACCCGATCTTTGTCCCTCCAATTTCTTTTCCTTTCCTTGTTATTAGCTCATCATACTGTAAAGTTGTGTATGAAATTCAGTCTTTTAGTTTAATTCATGCTTAAAGAACTTGATGTTTCATTTCAGACTTTATTTGCAAAAAATTTACATTGGAATAAAACATCATTGATTGACCATTAATTCTTTGTAGATTTATGCTCATTCCTGGGGTTAGCCTGGCTATCAAAATTAGACAGAATGACACTTTACATAGAAGCTTAACTGTTGCAAAGCAACATATTCTGATCCCTGGAAATGACTTGAATATCATTCCGATTTAAGTTTTTCATGCTTACTGAGAAACTCTATTATGCATGGGCTGACTTCATCAACAGCCGTTAGGCTTCTAACCAAGTCATAGTGACCTAAAAGTGAGCCACCACACTTTCTTAGTATCTTGTAAATGCTTAGAAAAAGGGTTGAATGTATAATATATAGCTTGTAGAGGAAAATCAAGCCTTGATCAGCAGCCATTGCAAAAACAGGTACATCACACTTATATATGCAAATGGCTTGTATAACAAACAGTGCCATCTCTATTCCTTATATTGATGCTCAGCATACACTGTGCGCGGTGCAACTGCATGCCTCCTTCCCGGCCCATCCACAATTCAAACATCGCTGAAAGTGCCATCTCACCAGATTCAACACCATCCTCGATAATCGCAGTGATCAACTAAATCCAGTTTCATCCTTCAACCCTGTAACACCCTTTTTTTTCTATGAACATAAGAGTAACAAATCAGAGAATAATTAAATTATAATAAAATAATTAAGGGAAACGGGTTACTCCATTGTGTTCATCTCGAAATTCTTTTTGGAATAGAGTCCAAGATTGCGTAAATCGGACTCCGTATGAAGAAGATATGGCCTTTGGAAGTTTCAGTAAAAACCAGCACGAAATTCAAATTTCAGATTTCGAAATTCAAAACAGACACCTGGGCTAGGCGGAAAAATTCCCGCCCAGGACCCAGGTCGACACTAGGGTCGACCTGGGTAAACAGTTCAACACTAGGGTTGACCTTAGGGTCGACCTCCCCTCCTTTTTTTAGATCAGGGGACAGATCCATTTTTCTGCACCTGGACGCCTTTCTGACCGGATTCGTGAGCTCTAACCTATTTAAACACCCTCAAACCTAGCTTTCTCTCCACACAATTACATTCTACCTGTACTCTGCCTCTATTCTAATTAAAAATAAAAATGGCGTCGCTACTTTGCTAGAATCAAAACTAGAACAAGTGCATCTTCTTCCAATCTGAATAGAGAGAACAACTATTTTCTAATTTAATCGATAGTCTACGCCAAAGGAGCGCTATTCAGTGTTAGAATACAGATCCCGGAAATCAAGAATCATTCCCTTCTTGTGAGTACAGTTATTTTCAGATATGAAATTTAATAATTATCTTGACATTTTTATGAACCTGGATCTGAGGTTATGCATACTTTTCTGTGGATCTATCTTGTTGATATTATTGTGATTGTTCTGTATCTGCTCCCTCTTCTCTTCCTTTTTGTTTATAGCCAAGCTACCATGAGCCTGCGCCAAATCTCATAAGAGATTAACGAACGAACGCTAAATTATGGGACAAATAATGGATAATGCATAAATTGGATATGACTGATCTTTGACTGATATGAGAAAAGAACATAGGTTGTAAATTAAGATCTAGAATCAGTACATACTATGTATGATAGACTGTGATTTAGAAGAAGAATTATTATATGATAGCATATGACTTGGAATTTGGAATATAATGCATGTTATAATGCAAGATCTGATTTTGAGGACATAATACATGATTAAAATTTAAGATCTAGATTTGGGGCATTCTTTATATCATGATCTATGACTTGAAAAGAAAAGAAGGATGTGTGACTTAGGCATAAAGAGCTATATTAAAATAGGATAACTATTAACGTGGATGTGCCTAAGTATGGATTTTTGGGTATTTGGCATCGTAGGCTATAATTTGGCATAATTCATATGGTATATCATGATTTGGGCTATTATAGAATATTATGTACTTTGCAAAGTTTAACTAAAAATTTGGGCATATGTTTTATTATGAATTATGACCATGATTTAGGCATGTAAGTTTAGGCTTAATTTATGATTACGCAAGATATCTAAATAGAATTTTAGAAATGTTTAATCTGTTGAATTGCCTAATCTGCTAAATCTGTTATCTGCTAAATCTGTTGAATTGCTTAATTTGCTAAATCTGTTGAATTGCCTAATCTGCTAAATCTGTCATCTACTAAATCTGTTGAATTGCCTAATCTGCTAAATCTGTTATCTGCTAAATCTGTTGAATTGCCTAATCTACTATATCTATTATCTGCTAAATCTGTTGAATCGCCTAATCTGCTAGATCTGTTATCTGCTGAATTGCCTAATCTGTCGAAAGCTAAATAATTTAAATTTTGTTATGAAAATCCATAGGCTCGATCTAAGATTGAGTAAAACATGGAAATTTGATTAATCTGCTGTAACCTGTAAAGAAGTTTAATCTGTTAAATGGACAAAATTGGTCTGATATGTGTATAATCTGTATCGGAACAAATTGGCTATGACACGAGGTTAGACTCCGTTTGCGGTAGAAGCCTGCCCGAAACCAACCGGGTTAACCAGCAACCGCAAACTGTCAGTCTAATGTGAGAGGCCATTGGCATAACTAAATTATGCTTAGACATGAGGTTAGGTCTGGCTTGTGGCAGAACTCTGCCCGGAACCGCCCGCCACATCCAGCGGCCACAAGCTACCGACCTAATGTGAGAGGTCTATGCATTAATATTTAATTAATGCAAATTTAAGAGAAATGTGGTGTCTAAAAACGTGTTGGGAGGATAGGGTTAAACCAACTGGACTGATGAATCTAATAAACCCGTTTCATGAATCTGTAGGCCCAATACAAAGTTAGACAATCTGTAAGTCTGTTAAATCCGTACATCTGATCTGTAAATCTGAAAACTTGTTAACTTGATTGTCTGATACGTGAACTAGTAATCTGAACTCTGTCAGAAACTTGTAAACAAGTTAATCTGAAATCTGCTAGTCTAAGGACACAAGATTAGGAGGGGAAATACTTGCGTCATCTATTATTTGGGACCTACATTAGTCAGTAACCCTTTTTGGTATCAAAACTTTGACCCCATGCTAGGTAGGTGTCCGGGCACGCTTACTGAACTAATTATAAGCGGTTTATTCTGGTAATGGCGAGGGATGTTGATGGTGCATTCCAACCGGGTCATGTGCGTGCATGGATCTGTTCTGAGGATGTAAGTCACCGTAACATCTGTAAATAGGTCTATGCCAATAGGTTGCCACTTTAGGGAGTGATACACCCTACTGTGGGGCCGACACAGGATATTTACGTATTAGGGAGCTGATCACTTGCGGTAGGACTTACGGTACACTTAGTTCTATCTATTTCTTTTGGTACCGTCTGTTTTTGTTGGGTGGTAACACCTGTCTGTTTCTGCGTGGTACCGTCTGTTGGGGTGGTAAAGGCCCATTACTAGTGTACACCTAATTCTAACATTCTGTTTCTGTAGAGATTATTCTGTTTCCGTTTCTGATTCTGTTTCCGTACCTTCTGTCTGTTGGGGTCATAAAGGCCCATTAGTTGGGTGGTAAAGGCCCATTATTACTATTCTGCTTCTGTACTTTCTGTCTGTTTGGGTGGTAAAGGCCCATTACTAGCATTCTGTCTCTATAGAGATTATTCTGTTTCTGTTTCTGTTTCAGTTTAGACATTAGGGTAACACCTAATCTAGTTATACTAGTATTAGTGCAGAGAAGTGAAAAGCTTAGCTTAGCCTATATCATTATGTTTCTTCTGTTAACCTACTATTCCTGTTACTGTTATCTCTCATCCAGTTTTATTTCCATGTCATGATACTATTATCTGTTTATATGTTGAAAGTGACTGGATTCACCAGACTTATGTCTGACCTAGTTTGTTTCGCCTCTTTTCTTTCCATTTCCCCCCAGGTTTTCAGGGTGGAAACATAGGAGCTTGATTCAGGTTCTCTCTGCTTGAAGTGTTTGAAGTATTGCTTGGCTTTGGCTCTATATTTCCATGGTAGTTTATATTAGGGATTATGGCTTTGAAACATTAAATTATGATGGATTTTGTATAAGACTGATAATTGCGTACTTGAGTTTTGGTATTGTGATTTAGAAAGATGTAACCAAACTTATTTCTGCTTCTGCTGTAATAAAGTTATATTTTTTTTCTTCAAGTACTACTTATCTGTCTTGTAATATTCAGTTCTATCTACTAAAACGCTCCATTAAAGTTAAGGCATTCCCTTTGTGAGTGACCTTAACGGAGGTGGGGTGTTACACTTGGTATCAGAGCTGAAGGTTACCAGATTTGATAAAAAGTTTTTGAAAACTATTTTCAAAAAGGTTTAAAAAGAAGTAGTTTCAAAAGTAGAGTTTATTTTGATAAACATAATCCCCAAAGCCATAGCCTATCTTTCTATCCTTTGTTTTGAATCTTCCCTTTTCTTTCGTTTCAGCATGTCTGGGAATCTTAACCTTCCGGAGGGCATACCGATACCTGGCTGGTTCAGGAGGTACCTATAAGCTAAGGCTAATGATGCGTGCCCAGCAACCGTCCCTCCTCCCCCAGCTGCAGCGGTTTCTCCTCCTCATCCTCCTCCTTCGCACGTGAATACTTTCTCGAAGATATGTAGGGACTTTTGAGCCATAGGTGGGAAGAACTTTAATGGAACTGAATCCTTCGTGGAGGCAAGGAACTAGCTCAAAGAAATTGAGGATTTGTTCGTTATCTTTGAGGTAGACAATAGGCGGAAGATACAATTGGCGGTATGGTTGCTTAAGGACAGAGCTTCTTTTTGGTGGGAGGTCACAAATGGAGAGCGTCCGGTAGAGACATGGACGGATTTTAGGCATAGGTTCGAGATGAAATTTTTCTCACGAGCGGAAGAGAGTCTATACATATAGAGGTTCTTGGCGTTGAAGCAGGGGAATTTATCAATGAGAGAGTACGTCAACAAGTTTAATCAGTTGGCGAGATTCGGCTTAGATTTGGTAAATACACCGCATAAGAAGGCACTAAGGTTTGCTAATGGTTTGAATGAGCCGCTACACAGATTGGCAATGTCCCACATTCCTATGGGGGCTACCTTCGAGAAATTAGTTGACATGGCATTGATGCATGAAGAGGAAACCAAAAGTGAGAAGAAAGAAGAAAAGCTTGAAGGACCACAGAGCAAGAAGACGGGGACCAAAAAGGAAACACAAAGGAAGGATGAGAAGTCTGAAGACAAGAAGGAGAAGAAGTGCTTTACTTGTGGAAGCTCAATCCATCTAAACAAGGATTGCAGAAAGAGGAAGGGCACCTGCTTTAACTGTGGTGAGATGGGACATTTCACTAGGGACTGCCCGAAGAAACGAGGGCAAGGGCAGAGGACAGGTCCTACTTTTGGAGGGCAGGCGAATACCCTCGAGGCTGGTGGATAGGATAGAAATAGGAAAACTTTCTGTAGAAGGTATAATTTCCTTATCTGATTGTGTAGTTAAAACTCTTTCTGATTCTGGCATTTTGATTCTGTAATTGAAACTCTGCACTTTAATACTAGTCTTGTTTCTGATCCAGCTGTAGACTCAGACCCATAAGGGTCATGACTCATCTGTTTGTGCTAAGTTGGGGTTTGAGGGTATCTGTGTTGGGCGTTAAGTTGACTATGATGCATATTTTCTGGGTTTTTATCATGCTTAGTTTCCTTAGAATCATTTGGTAATCTGATCTGTACCAGTAGTCTGTAGGTGGCTGAATATTTCTGATAAGGATAGGGTTTTTTACTCAAAGCGTGAAGTAGATTTCCAGTTGGACATTTGTTTAATGGGAGTGATTCTCTGAGTGTCAATCTGATGTTGATTTCAGTCTTTGGGGCTGATACTTAGGGGGTTATTCTCTTAAATCGATGTCTAATAGGAACAAAGCTTTTGTTTTAATTGTACTTGCTTCTGTCACTCAGTTGTATCATATCGATCGAATGTTCGACCTTTAGGTAGAAACTAATCGGTGTAAACATGTGTTTGAGCCATGTTATGTTTGATGGTTGCAAGATGCAAGTGGTTGCTAATGGTTGCTCGTGGATGCATATACACACACTAGGCACTAGATCGGCTCAAAAACACTCTCATACTGCATATACATGTGTGTGCATTTTTAAATTTTTTATGGATGCGAAATGGTTGACTCAGCACATGGATTTTGCATATCAATGAACGGTTGTGCACTCATATAGAAATGATATGTATCAAATAGGAAAATTGCATACATGTTGGACTCATGGCACTGACATAATTTGCATTAAGGAGGTCAACTGAATCAGTGGACCACCTGATCTTTGCATTAGATAACAAACATATACACACACTTTCGCATATGATCATACAACATTAGAAGTTTCTAAGGACAATGGATGCTTGTGGATGATGGTTGAGTATATGGGTGATTGGATGGTAGGACACATTCTTCCTAACTTGAAGATATTGGGGACGAAATCCTTTAGGGTTGGGAGAATGTAACACCCTGTATTTTCTGTGAACATAAGAGTAACAAATCATAGAATAATTAAATTGTAACAAAATAATTAAGGGAAACAGGTTACGCTATTGCGTTCGTCTCGAAATTCTACTTGGAATAGAGTCTAAGTTTGCGTAAATCAGACTCCGTATGAAGAAGATATGGCCTTCGGAAGTTTCAGTAAAAACCAGCTCGAAATTCAAATTTCAGATTTCGAAATTCAAAACAGACACCTGGGCTAGGTGGGAAAATACACGTCCAGGATCCAGGTCAGCACTAGGATCGACCTGGGGTCGACCTGGGTAAACTTGTCGACACTAGGGTCGACCTTATGTTCGACCTCCCCCCTTTTTCCAGATCTGGGGACATATCCATTTTTCTGCACCTGGACGCCTTTCTGACCGAATTCGTGAGCTCTAACCTATTTAAACACCCCCAAACCTAGCTTTCTCTCCACACAATTTTATTCTGCCTATACTCTGCCTCTATTCTAATTAAAAATAAAAATGGCGTCGCTACTCTGCTAGAATCAAAACTAGAACTAGTGCATCTTCTTCCAATCTGAATAGAGAGAACAACTATTTTCTAATCTAATCGATAGTCTACGCCAAATGAGCGCTATTCAACGTCAGAATACATATCCCATAAATCAAGAATCGTTACCTTTTTGTGAGTACAGTTATTTTCAGATATGAAATTTAATAATTATCTTGACATTTTTGTGAACCTGGATCTGAGGTTATACATACTTTTCTGTGGATCTATCTTGTTAATATTATTGTGACTGTTCTGTATCTGCTCCCTCTTCTCTTCCTTTTTGTTTATAGCCAAGCTACCACGAGCCTACGCCAAATCTCATAAGAATTAATGAACGAACGCTAAATTTGGGGACAAATAATGGATAATGCATAAATTGTACATGACTGATCTTTGACTGATTTGAGAAAAGAACATAGGTTGTAAATTAAGATATAGAATTAGTACATACTTTGTATGATAGACTGGGATTTGGAAGAAGAATTATTATATGATAGCTGTAACACCCCGAATTTCGGTTAATGCTAAAATTCACTAATTACAGAATAAATAATCT
This sequence comes from Allium sativum, assembly GCA_030737875.1. Taxonomy (NCBI): domain Eukaryota; kingdom Viridiplantae; phylum Streptophyta; class Magnoliopsida; order Asparagales; family Amaryllidaceae; genus Allium; species Allium sativum. Next base: position 134,970,935 of record CM060915.1, read on the forward strand.
CAGATGTGAGAATTGGGGGAAACGGGCTGCGTCATTTCATTCGTCTCGGAAAAATACGCGAAATAGAGTCCGAGTTTTCGAGAATCGGAGTCCGTATGGCCCGGTTATGGCCCAATGAAGTTTTCAGAAAATTCAAAGTTCAAAACAGATTTAAAATTCAGGTTCAAATTTCGAAATTGGGGCCATTGGGTGCAGGGGGGAAAAATTCTCGCCTAGCTACCCATGTCGACAGCCCTGTCGACTGGGCAGTCGACTTGGCTAGGACCAAGTCGACAGCCCTGTCGACTTGGGTGTCGACAGCGGGTGCTCGGCCAGTTTGGCCTGGTGCACCATTTCAGGGTTTGGGCTGTGTTTTGGGGCTGGTTTCTGGAAGCTTCCGAGATCTGATGGTCCTAATCTAATTTAGGGTTAATCTAATGGCCTAAAACACTTGCCTAATCCTATAAATAAGACCCTAAGCTAGCCCTAAATGATCATAATCCTATACTCTAACTAAACTATGCCAAAATTTTCTATGATCATGGCCTCCACTCAAAGCCCTAGCCTCCATCCTCTTATAAAACTATTTCTATGAAGGCTTTCATGTTCATACAAGCATCTTTGAGTTGTTTGAGTGATCATTAGCTTGCATTCATCATCAAGTTGCAAGCTTTATGTTCAAGGCTAGAGTTTTTGGGTGATTTTGGCAAGGGTTTGCTAATGGGAGTTTAGTGGTGAGTTTCTATACTCTTAATAATCAATTGTTAAATTGATTATGATAGGATATGATAAGATATGGCTATGTTTGTGGATCCATGTGGTTATGCAAGTTTAGTATGGTGTATGTTGTGTGTTTTTGCAAGTTTTATGCTATATGATATGCAAGTCTAATGCTATGCTTTATGATGCTCATTATGCAAAACACTATGTTGAACATGGATTCATATGTAACATGTTATGCAAGCTATATGTGAGATTATATGCAAGTTCATATGTAACATGTTATGCAAGCTATATGTGAGATTATATGCAAGTTCATATGTAACATGTTATGCAAGCTATATGTGAGATTATATGCAAGTTCATATGTAACATGTTATGCAAGCTATATGTGAGATTATATGCAAGTTCATAAGTAACATGTTATGCAAGCTATATGTGAGATTATATGCAAGTTCATATGTAACATGTAATGCAAGTTATGTGCATGATTATATGCAAGTTCATATGTAACATGTTATGCAAGTTATGTGTTTGGTTAAATGTATATGCAAGTTCATATGTAACATGTTATGCAAGTTATGTGTTTGGTTATATGCAAGTTATGTGCATGATTATATGCAAGTTCATATGTAACATGTTATGCAAGTTATGTGTTTGGTTATATGCAAGTTAACATGTGACATGCTATGCAAGTTCACACCTTTGTATGACATAAGAATGATATGCAAGTTACCCCCTTTGTGACATATGTGCTTCATGCAAGTTTGGGTTAAATGCTAGTTGGGTTTAATGTATGCTCATATATGCAAGTTGACACCTTTTAAACCCATGATAAAGTTATATGCTATATTGGTTAAACCCATGACACTTGTGATAAATCTTCCCTTTATTATGTCATGTTATGAGAACGAATTTCGTGGGGAACGATGGGGTTAATATGCATGTTAATAAAATGGTGTGAAATGGGTATGCTTAAGCATAACATAAAGTGAATGGACATAATTGGGAATTTACCTATTGAGTTAGGTCTACCCATATTATGGAATTGGGAATTTACCTATTAAGTTAGGTCTACCCATATTGTGGAATTGGGAATTTACCTATTGAGTTAGGTCTACCCATATTCTTGAAATTGGTAATTAATTAGGGATAATTAATACAAATTATGGGGGTGATTAATTAGGCGTAATTAATCTACTAAGACACGAGGTTGGACCCTTTTGTAGCATAAGACTGCCCGGAACCGACCGACAAATCCAGCGGCTACAAATGATTGGCCCAATGTGAGAGGTCTTAGTCATAAACTAAATACGTGACAAGTGTAAAGACACGAGGTTAGACTCTGTTATGGTGTAAGGCTGCCCGGAACCAACCGGCATATCCAGCTGCCATAAAAGACAGTCTAATGTGAGAGGTCTTTACAAAGGTTACAATCTTAATTAATTAAGAAACACTTAACCAAATTAGCATGTAGAGGGGCATGAGGGGTTAAGTGGGTGCCTTGGGTGGCATGTAGTAACTAGTGGGGGTGCCTTGGGTGGCATGAGGAAACTAGTGGGTTGCCTTGGGTGGCAATAAAAAAATACGATTAGAATACTTAACCGAAGTGGAACATGTAATTAAACATGATTAAAGGGTTAAGTAAGTGCCTTGGGTGGCATGTGGGAATTAAGTAAGTGCCTTGGGTGGCATGTGGGAATCAAGTAAGTGCCTTGGGTGGCATGTGGAAATCTAGTGGGGGCCTTAAGTGGCAATTGAAATATAATTAAATGACAAGCTTAAGTAGTAGCTTGTGGGGGCCTTAAGTGGCAATTGAAATATAATTAAATGACAAGCTTAAGTAGTAGCTTGTGGGGGCCTTAAGTGGCAATTGAAATATAATTAAATGACAAGCTTAAGTAGTAGCTTGTGGGGGCCTTAAGTGGCAATTGAAATATAATTAAATGACAAGCTTAAGTAGTAGCTTGTGGGGGCCTTAAGTGGCAATTGAAATATGATTAGATGACTTAACCAAACCTTAACATGTAAGTGGGCATGATTATAAAAGGGGTTAAGTTGGATGCACTAGATAAAATGGCAAGCTTAAGTAGTAGCTTGTGGGGGCCCATTTCAACCAATATCCCAAACGTATCTTTGTGGGCTCGACCTAAGTCGAGGACGGGACACGCATATTGGGCTTGACTATAAGAGGCCAAAACGGGGTAGCGGTGGCAACGCGAGTCCAACGGGTTTCATATGCGTGTGTGGACCCGGGCTGGTAGGTAAGACGTTGTTGCATCGTGTAGGTATAAGCCGTGCACCATTGATTATCAGGTTGCCACTTTGGGGAGTGATACACCCCACTGTGGGGCCAGCACGGGTATCTACGGTAGGGAGCCGATCGCTTGGGAGTAGTGGGTACACCTAGTGGAGATAGGGGCAGACGGCACCTATGTAGTCAGCTAGGAGTACACGAAACTACTATTAAAAATTACTAAGTACACTTAGTGGGATCAACCTTTAAGTAGGAATTACCCTTGGGTAGGTAGAACTGGTGTGGTGCAGTGTAGGAATTACCCTTGGGTGGGTAGATCTGGGGTGGTGCAATCTAGTAATTATCCTTGGGTGGATAGATGCGTCTTTTCGGTTATTTTAGTACATCCTGTGTTTAGTTGGCTACTTAGTGTAGTCATTATCCCCAGAGGTACCGTACCTTGTTTATATCATACCCTAATTACTTTAATGATTGTATTGTTAGGGTTATAGGACTCACTCAGACTTATGTCTGACCCCGTTGTTTCTTTATCTTTTTCCCAACCCTCAGGTTTTCAGAGTGGGCCTAGCACTAGTGGGCTTTGATCAGACTACTTTATCTATCTTTTGGAGCTTGGACCGTGGATGTAAAGCTCAGTTTATCTTTTCTATTATGGCTATTAGGTTAGGTAGTGGGATTATGTACTTTTGTTTTTATCAGGATGGATATTATGTACTTGACTCTTATTTATGGTTTTGGTGTAACCAAACATGTTTTACTTTCCCCTGGAATGAAATGATGTTTTAAATTCTCAAGTATTACTTATATCTGTCTTGTTGTAATTTTTCTGTTCTATATTCACTTAAAATACTCCACCGATGTTATGGCATTCCCATAGTGAGTGACCGTAGCGGGTGTGGGGTGTTACACGTGGTATCAGAGCTTAAGGTTACCTAAACAGATAAATTTTTTAGAAAAACTATTTTCTAAGAATATTTTTGAAAGGAGTATTTTCAAAAACATGTCTTTTAAGAGAAAAGTTTTTGAAAGAAAAGCATAATCCCCGATAGCCATATCTTATTCTTTCGAATTCTCCGTTTTGAATCTCTTCCTCTCTCGTTTTGAGTTTCCCCTCCGTGTATAGATGATCTTTCTAAGATAGATAAGAATGGAAAACCACTTCAAGGGACTTAGACGTTAGTCAGATTAGAAGTTGGTTCAAGAAGGAGGAGGACTGGTAGGTACCTATTGGATAGACGATGGGAGGAAGGCTCAAATAGTTGTTTGGTTAATGAAGGACGAAACCTCATTGATGGGAGGTTACGAGTGGAGAATGGGAAGAAGAAGGCTAGTAGTTATCCTTTTGGGAGGAATAGGACACCTTATTAGGATTGTCCAAGGAGGCAAGGGCAAGGTACGGAATCTCCTGGAGGGTAGTTGTATTCCCTCACTGCTAGTGTACCAGATGGGGATAGGACCGTCTAGGTTGGAATTTGGATTTCTTTATTATCCGGTTCGAACTTTATTTGATTCTGACACATTGAGTTCGTTTATCTCATCATTGTTAGTTGAGTCACTGCACTTAGACACCAGTTTAGTAGATGATCCCTTAGTTGTTTCAAACCCAATTGGGGCTCCATGATGTGTTTGGGTTTGAAAGTTTCTATACTTAGCGTTGAGTTTAGATGTGATGCTTTTTGGGCTTCACGGGCTATGGGTTAGTTTTGGGCATGGACTGGTTATCCAGTGGGGGTGCCGTTCTTGATTTTGAAGGGAGAGTTGTTAGGCTTATGACCCGCTTGGGTAACACTCTCGAGATCTCTTGTAATCCCATGGAATCTGTTATGCTAAGTTATCTAGAATCGCTTGACACGTCGGTCGAGAGTTTGCGATCTGTTAGAGTGGTCCGGATTTACTCGGATGTGTTTGAGGAGGTGAAGGGCTTACCTCCGGAGCAGGAGATTGACTTCCGAATATATCTGGTAGACAATGCCAAACTAGTATCTTGGCCAGTGTGCCACATGGCTCCTCGTGAGAGGAGGGAACTCCATAAGCAAGTAGGCGATTTGCTTGAGGAGGGGTTCATAAGATGAAGTATATCGGAGTGGGGTGCTCCAGTAGTTTTTGCCACGAAGGCGGATGGGTCCCTCAGACTTTGTGTAGGCTAAGGAGAACTAAATAAACTCACAAAGAAAAATAGACACCCATTGCCGAGGATTGATGATCTCTTTGATTAGTTAGTTGGCGCCTCAGTATTTTCGCAGTTGGACTTAACCACGGGGTTTCGTCAGTTGAGAGTGGCTGATGATAGTATGGAGAAGACTGCCTTTAGGACTCCGGATGGTTTTTATGAGTGGCTGGTGATGCCATTTGGTTTGACGAACGCCCCCGCATACTTTATTGATGAGAAGGGTGTTCAGGGAGTACCTAAATAAGTTCGTGATGGTCTTTGTAAATGACACCTTGGTCTGGGAGCGAAATAAGTTTTCGTATGTGCTCAATAGGTTGAGCAAAGCCAGTTATGGAATAAACGGTGGTTTTGGAGCGAGACTGGCAAGGACATCCAGAGTTGGACAAGGGCTGAATTATTTAGCCGTTTTTACTAGTATCATCTCACGTAGGTCGTCTGAATTCGAAGGAGGTATCCCTTGGGTGTTTGTCTGATATTGGTTTAGGCCTTTGGGGCTTGCATTTGGGGGATGTCGAGTTCGACTAGGGTGGTCTGCGTGAGAGATGGACAGTTGTGATGATTTTGGATGGGATTCTTAGCATCCTATGAGTTTGAGATAGCGTATAACCATGGCAAGGGTAACGTGGTGACGAATGCCTTAAGTAGAAAAAGGTTGTCCTTGAGTTCATTGTTCGTTGAACGACGGAGCTTAGAGTTTATTTCTATGTTTGACTTTAGACCTTCCGTTGACTTTGTACACGGTTTGCTAGCCTCCTTGGAGGTTAGGCCTACTCTTTTGGGGAGGATTGGCGGAGCACAGCGAGACGACCCACAGTTGGTTGAGTTAGTAGAGAAGCTCATGAGGGGGGGGGGGAGTCTTCCAGCCATTTGAGTAGGTGCACCCTAGATGGTAAGGGGTGGTTGCGTAGAGACGGTAGACTTTGTGTACCGCAAGACGAGGGTTTGAGGAAGGCTATACTTGATGATGCACATCGTTCGAAGATGACCATTCATCCCGGTAGGGACAAGATGTACCAAGACATGAAGCGAGTTTTCTTTTGGGCCGGTATGAAGAAAGACGCGGCCGAGTATGTCGCTAGATGCTTGGTGTGCCAACAAGTAAAAGCGGAGCAAAAGAAGCCCGGCGGGTTGCTTTACCCATTGGAAGTTCCGCTATGGAAGTGGGATAGTGTCTCGATGGATTTTGTCGATGGATTACCGAGATCGAGGAAGGGTAATACGGGAATTTGGGGTGTGGTAGACAGACTTACTAAGAGCGCCCATTTTATACCCGTAGAGAGTAAGAGAACTGCTCCATGGCTAGCTTCAGTTTACATTCGAGAGATTATTAGATGGCATGGTGTACCTTCCAGTATAGTGAGCGATTGAGATCCTATCTTCACTAGAGAGTTTTGGAAGAGTTTGCAAAAGGCGGTAGGGACTCAGTTGTGTTTGAGTACCGCATATCATCCTCAGACGGACGGCCAGACCGAGAGGGTGAATCGTATTTTAGAAGACCTTTTGAGGCTATGTATCTTAGATTTTGGAGGTACATGAGAAGAGCATCTTACATTGGTGGAGTTGCCCGACAAACTTAGTGGTGTACATGACATATTCCATGTGTCACATTTGAGGAAGTGCCTACATGAGACCGCAGAGGCGGTAGAGCCGAGCTTGCTTAAAGAAGTAAAGGTAGAGCGGGATGTGATTATTCGACGAGCTCCTACCCGCATCCTTGGGTCAGAGATTAGGAAGTTGAGAAACAGAGAGGTTCGACTAGTCAAAGTGAAAAGGGGAGAAGGTGAGAGCAGTGCTACTTGGGAGACAGAAGCGAAGATGCGTTCATTATACCCATTCCTTTTTGAGGGTATGTCCTTTAAACGTCTCCTTTATCGTTTGTCTAGTGCTTATCTTATCTTTAGTATGTCCTCTCATTAGTACCTTTGACCTTTAGATAGGGTAAACCTATGGTTGAAACATGTGTTTGAGACATGTTATGTTTGATGGATGCATGTGGATGCAAGTGGTTGCTAGTGGTTGCTCGTGGATGCATATACACACACTCTAGACACTAGATCGGCTCAATCACTTCATATTGCATATTGCATATAATTGTGTGTAGGTAGCTATATTTATGGATGTATAATGATTGTGTTATCATATGGATGATGCATTTTGGTGAATGATTGTGCACTCATGTAGATATTGTATGTGTCGATAGGGTTCTCTCGCATACATAATGGATGCATGGCACTATCATGGTTTGCATATGTTCATACATTAGATAGGGAACATATACACACACTTTTTGCATATGCTCATACATCATTAGAAATTGTTTTAAGGACAATGGATGCCCGTGTTTAATGGATTGAGTAGATGGTTGTTTGGATGGTAGGATATGCATTCTCCTTAGCTTAGAGATTTCGGGGAAGAAATCCTTTAAGGAGGGGAGAATGTAACACCCCGAATTTCGGTTAATACTAAAATTCACTAATTACAGAATAAATAATCTCAGATGTGAGAATTGGGGGAAACGGGCTGCGTCATTGCGTTCGTCTCGGAAAAATACGCAAAATAGAGTCCAAGTTTTCGAGAATCGGAGTCCGTATGGCCCGGTTATGGCCCAATGAAGTTTTCAGAAAATTCAAAGTTCAAAACAGATTTAAAATTCAGGTTCAAATTTCGAAATTGGGGCCATTGGGCGCAGGAGGGAAAAATTCCCGCCTAGCTACCCAAGTCGACAGCCCTGTCGACTGGGCAGTCGACTTGGCTAGGACCAAGTCGACAGCCCTGTCGACTTGGGTGTCGACAGGGGGTGCTCGGCCAGTTTGGCCTGGTGCACCATTTCAGGGTTTGGGCTGTGTTTTGGGGCTGGTTTCTGGAAGCTTCCAAGATCTGATGGTCCTAATCTAATTTAGGGTTAATCTAATGGCCTAAAACACTTGCCTAATCCTATAAATAAGACCCTAAGCTAGCCCTAAATGATCATAATCCTATACTCTAACTAAACTATGCCAAAATTTTCTATGATCATGGCCTCCACTCAAAGCCCTAGCCTCCATCCTCTTATAAAACTATTTCTATGAAGGCTTTCATGTTCATACAAGCATCTTTGAGTTGTATGAGTGATCATTAGCTTGCATTCATCATCAAGTTGCAAGCTTTATGTTCAAGGCTAGAGTTTTTGGGTGATTTTGGCAAGGGTTTGCTTATGGGAGTTTAGTGGTGAGTTTCTATACTCTTAATAATCAATTGTTAAATTGATTATGATAGGATATGATAAGATATGGCTATGTTTGTGGATCCATGTGGTTATGCAAGTTTAGTATGGTGTATGTTGTGTGTTTTTGCAAATTTTATGCTATATGATATGCAAGTCTAATGCTATGCTTTATGATGCTCATTATGCAAAACACTATGTTGAACATGGATTCATATGTAACATGTTATGCAAGCTATATGTGAGATTATATGCAAGTTCATATGTAACATGTTATGCAAGCTATATGTGAGATTATATGCAAGTTCATATGTAACATGTTATGCAAGCTATATGTGAGATTATATGCAAGTTCATATGTAACATGTTATGCAAGCTATATGTGAGATTATATGCAAGTTCATAAGTAACATGTTATGCAAGCTATATGTGAGATTATATGCAAGTTCATATGTAACATGTAATTCAAGTTATGTGCATGATTATATGCAAGTTCATATGTAACATGTTATGCAAGTTATGTGTTTGGTTAAATGTATATGCAAGTTCATATGTAACATGTTATGCAAGTTATGTGTTTGGTTATATGCAAGTTATGTGCATGATTATATGCAAGTTCATATGTAACATGTTATGCAAGTTATGTGTTTGGTTATATGCAAGTTAACATGTGACATGCTATGCAAGTTCACACCTTTGTATGACATAAGAATGATATGCAAGTTACCCCCTTTGTGACATATGTGCTTCATGCAAGTTTGGGTTAAATGCTTGTTGGGTTTAATGTATGCTCATATATGCAAGTTGACACCTTTTAAACCCATGATAAAGTTATATGCTATATTGGTTAAACCCATGACACTTGTGATGAATCTTCCCTTTATTATGTCATGTTATGAGAAAGAATTTCGTGGGGAACGATGGGGTTAATATGCATGTTAATAAAATGGTGTGAAATGGGTATGCTTAAGCATAACATAAAGTGAATGGACATAATTGGGAATTTACCTATTGAGTTAGGTCTACCCATATTATGGAATTGGGAATTTACCTATTAAGTTAGGTCTACCCATATTGTGGAATTGGGAATTTACCTATTGAGTTAGGTCTACCCATATTCTTGAAATTGGTAATTAATTAGGGATAATTAATACAAATTATGGGGGTGATTAATTAGGCGTAATTAATCTACTAAGACACGAGGTTGGACCCTTTTGTAGCATAAGACTGCTCGGAACCGACCGGCAAATCCAGCGGCTACAAATGATTGGCCCAATGTGAGAGGTCTTAGTCATAAACTAAATACGTGACAAGTGTAAAGACACGAGGTTAGACTCTGTTATGGTGTAAGGCTGCCCGGAACCAACCGGCATATCCAGCTGCCATAAAAGACAGTCTAATGTGAGAGGTCTTTACAAAGGTTACGATCTTAATTAATTAAGAAACACTTAACCAAATTAGCATGTAGAGGGGCATGAGGGGTTAAGTGGGTGCCTTGGGTGGCATGTAGTAACTAGTGGGGGTGCCTTGGGTGGCATGAGGAAACTAGTGGGTTGCCTTGGGTGGCAATAAAAAAATACGATTAGAATACTTAACCGAAGTGGAGCATGTAATTAAACATGATTAAAGGGTTAAGTAAGTGCCTTGGGTGGCATGTGGGAATTAAGTAAGTGCCTTGGGTGGCATGTGGGAATCAAGTAAGTGCCTTGGGTGGCATGTGGAAATCTAGTGGGGGCCTTAAGTGGCAATTGAAATATAATTAAATGACAAGCTTAAGTAGTAGCTTGTGGGGACCTTAAGTGGCAATTGAAATATAATTAAATGACAAGCTTAAGTCGTAGCTTGTGTGGGCCTTAAGTGGCAATTGAAATATAATTAAATGACAAGCTTAAGTAGTAGCTTGTGGGGGCCTTAAGTGGCAATTGAAATATAATTAAATGACAAGCTTAAGTAGTAGCTTGTGGGGGCCTTAAGTGGCAATTGAAATATGATTAGATGACTTAACCAAACCTTAACATGTAAGTGGGCATGATTATAAAAGGGGTTAAGTGGGATGCACTAGATAAAATGGCAAGCTTAAGTAGTAGCTTGTGGGGGCCCATTTCAACCAATATCCCAAACGTATCTTTGTGGGCTCGACCTAAGTCGAGGACGGGACACGCATATTGGGCTTGACTATAAGAAGCCAAAACGGGGTAGCGGTGGCAACGCGAGTCCAACGGGTTTCATATGCGTGTGTGGACCCGGGCTGGTAGGTAAGATGTTGTTGCATCGTGTAGGTATAAGCCGTGCACCATTGATTATCAGGTTGCCACTTTGGGGAGTGATACACCCCACTGTGGGGCCAGCACGGGTATCTACGGTAGGGAGCCGATCGCTTGGGAGTAGTGGGTACACCTAGTGGAGATAGGGGCAGACGGCACCTATGTAGTCAGCTAGGAGTACACGAAACCTACTATTAAAAATTACTAAGTACACTTAGTGGGATCAACCTTTAAGTAGGAATTACCCTTGGGTGGGTAGAACTGGTGTGGTGCAGTGTAGGAATTACCCTTGGGTGGGTAGATCTGGGGTGGTGCAATCTAGTAATTATCCTTGGGTGGATAGATGCGTCTTTTCGGTTATTTTAGTACATCCTGTGTTTAGTTGGCTACTTAGTGTAGTCATTATCCCCAGAGGTACCGTACCTTGTTTATATCATACCCTAATTACTTTAATGATTGTATTGTTAGGGTTATAGGACTCACTCAGACTTATGTCTGACCCCGCTGTTTCTTTATCTTTTTCCCAACCCTCAGGTTTTCAGAGTGGGCCTAGCACTAGTGGGCTTTGATCAGACTACTTTATCTATCTTTTGGAGCTTGGACCGTGGATGTAAAGCTCAGTTTATCTTTTCTATTATGGCTATTAGGTTAGGTAGTGGGATTATGTACTTTTGTTTTTATCAGGATGGATATTATGTACTTGACTCTTATTTATGGTTTTGGTGTAACCAAACATGTTTTACTTTCCCCTGGAATGAAATGATGTTTTAAATTCTCAAGTATTACTTATATCTGTCTTGTTGTAATTTTTCTGTTCTATATTCACTTAAAATACTCCACCGATGTTATGGCATTCCCATAGTGAGTGACCGTAGCGGGTGTGGGGTGTTACAATAGCATATGACTTGAAATTTGGAATATAATGCATGTTATAATGTAAGATCTGATTTTGAGGACATAATGCATGATTAAAATTTAAGATCTAGATTTGAGGCATATTTTATATCACGATCTATGACTTGAAAAGAAAAGAAGGATGTGTGGCTTAGGCATAAAGATCAACATTAAAATAGGCTAACTATTAATGTGAATACGCCTAAGTATGCATTTTTGGGTATTTGGCATCATAGGCTATAATTTGGCATAATTCATATGGTATATTATGATTTGGGCATTTAGAGAATATTCTGTACTGTGCAAAGTTTAACTAAAAATTTGGGCATATGTTGTATTATGAATTATGGCCATGATTTATGCATGTAAGTTTAGGCTTAATTTATGATTAGGAAAGATATGTAAATAGAATTTTAGAAATGTTTAATCTGTTGAATTGCCTAAACTGTTAAATCTGTTACCTGTTAAATCTGTTGAATTGCCTAATTTGTTAAATCTGTTATCTGCTAAATCTGTTGAATTGCCTAATCTGCTAAATCTGTTGAATTGCCTAATCTGCTAAATCTGTTATCTGCTAAATCTGTTGAATTGCCTAGTCTTCTAAATCTGTTATCTGCTAAATTTGTTGAATCGCCTAATCTGCTAGATCTGTTATCTGTTGAATTGCCTAATCTGTTGAAAGCTAAATAATTGATATTTTGGTATGAAAATCCGTAGGCTCGATCTAAGATTGAGTAAAACATGGAAATTTGATTAATCTGCTGTAACCTGTAAAGAAGTTTAATATGTTAAATGGACATAATTAGTCTGATATCTGTATAATCTGTATTGAATAAATTGGCTATGTCACGAGGTTAGACACGTTTGCGGTAGAAGCCTGCCCAGAACCAACTGGCTTAACCAGCAACCGTAAACTGTCAGTCTAATGTGAGAGGTCGTAGGCATAACTAAAATATGCTTAGACACGAGGTTAGGTCTGGCTTGTGGCAGAAGTCTGCCCGGAACCGCCCGGCACATCCAATGGCCACAAGTACCGACCTAATGTGAGAGGTCTATGCATTGATATTCAATTAATGCAAATTTAAGAGAAATGTGGTGTCTAAAAACGTGTTGGGAGGATAGGGTTAAACCAACGGGATTGATGAATCTAATAAACCAGTTGTTAGATCGAAATTTGGACCTAACACCCAAATTGTTATGAATTGTAGAGAATTCTAAATGAGGAACAAGGAAAAAGAAAATAACACTCAGAATTTATAGTGGTTCGGCGTTAACGAGCCTACGTCCACTTTATATCTTATTGATTATGCTTTAAAAGCTAGTACAACAGCGATTTCTCTCAATATTTCAAAGGTTTGACAACAATGGCGGACTCAGTATTCACTATTGCCAAAAAGCTCCCGAAAAATGCCAAGTTCTGGGCTATTTATAGCTGATTTCGTCGGACGGATCGTGGACACGTGGCACGAATCCCGAGATTTTCGGATCGCATCGCAGCCATCGAAGAAAAAGTCAAACTAGCCGTTGTGAACAGGTGTCGCCAGATCCATGCGATTCGGATCGCTGAAGACCAGCTCGTGGCTGAACGGGTCAGTGGGCTCGGTTCGCTGCAGGGGATCGGATCGCCTGGAGGTGGCGTTCGTCGACGAGACGAGAGCGATCCGTTCCTTGGGCGAGTCGATAGAGTGCGATCCAAGAGGGGCGAGACGACGACGTGCGATCCAAGAGGGGCGAGACGATGGCGTGCGATCCACTTTCCTGGAGGACTTGGTTTCCTGATTTCCTTTCACGAATGGTCCTGGATGGCTTGGTCAAAAAGCAAGCCAACATTTTGCCCCCTCGAAGTATGTTTTATTGATGATGAAACATGCTTCGAAGATACTTATTGATTCTCTCCTGAAAGGATGCAAGCTTACAGTCGCATTGGTTCAAATTGACACATGGACGAATCGAATCGCGCGTCGCGTGCGGAGTTCTTAGGGTCTTGCGCGATGCAGGGCGCGCCTTCCTTCGAGTCGTATCGGGCTCTGAGTTTCGTGGGCCATCATTCCGAAGCGGTCCGTGGGCTTCATTGCGATTCCGTCTTCAGATCGGGACGCTTCGTGGATCGAATAAGACAAAGGAGGGGAGGCCAACGGTCACCTTCATTGCCTATATAAGTCGACGTTCCCCCCTCACTTTCCTTCTTTCTCCTCTCTGCTGAATCGTCTCGCGCGAGCTGTTGAACAACGAATCCAACCCCTTAAAACTTTCGAAAATCCAAGAACTCTCTCAGTTTTTAGAAAGGTAACTTTATAGGAAGCACCCTCGTACTACTTTCCTGAATTTCTACGGTTGATTCCAGAGAGAAACAATATAAATCCGCTACTTTTCGAAAAAATCACCCAATCGCCATGGCCACTGAACGCGGAGCTCAGAACTTGAGGATGAGAAGGAGATGAGGAAGAAGAAGGATGGAGAAGGAGGAAGGAGGCTGACTCGGATCGTGATCAACGATTGAGGACGGAAGCAAGTGGCGAGACGAAAGACTGAGAGGGCAACCAAGGGTCGTACCGCGGTAGTCGCAATGGTTCGCGAGGGAGCCTTCCCTTCGCCCGGCGATTCGGTGAGGGGCAAACTTTCTGCCCTGCGGTCGAAAAAGGGGCGCGATCCCTCTGCCATGCGAGTCGAAGGGGGGCGATCCCCCTGTCGTGCGAGTCGGAGGGGGGCGATCCCTCTGCTATGCGATCCGCCTCACGGCTGGTGATACGAAGAAATTTCAATCTTTAATCAGCGCCTTGTCGCTACAAAACTCTGGACAGTTAGGATAGAGCCCTGACGTTGATCTCTCTGGACTAAATGACTTCATGATTCGACTGCATACGACGACCAATGACTTTTAATAACCTCGACTGCTCTCATGTTTTATTATCGCTTTTAATAATGCGCACACACAAGCACACACAGTAGCACTAGCACACACGGGGGGACGGGTAGTGTTAATCTTATCATTCATATTTTCTCGTCCTAGCAGCAATGTCGAACGACCACTCTTCCTCAAGATCTGTAGCCGAGACGGAATCTGAGACTCCCGAACAGCATAATCCTCAAGTTCCTCCAATCAATCCAGAAGGTGAAAATTCTGGGTCCGAATATGAAGCCACAGAATCGGATCCGACAGAAAGCACGTCATCCAGCAACAACTCCGATTCCGATGAGCGAGCTCCGGACGAAATTCCAGGCGCAGTCGGAATAGATAAATTCTCTGACTCTTTAGCGTCCAAGCTCGACGAGATAAAACTCAAGAGAATCTGCCTAAGACATGGCATACCTTGGGACGATGTCTTAACACCTGGAAGCGAAGACAGACCTCATTTAGCACCGGAAGGGTATATGTCGATCAGTCGGACAATGTGCCTAGTAGGAGCTATCCCTCCATTCCCTCCAATTGTCATTGACACTCTGAGACGATTAGGCATTGCCCCGATGCAGCTTCATCCAAACGCCTACGCGTCTCTATATTCTCTATATGTCGCTTATGCGGAAATCTTGCATGCCGAACTCAAATTCAGAGACCTGGTGTTCTTCTTTCTCTTCAAGCACCGCTCTTCTGCAACTCCCAACTTTTCCTTTTTTGAATCAGTGGCGAACAGGAAAGTTCTGTACGACGGATATAGTAACATCGGGGATCCTAAGTCTGACTGGTTTTACATAAGGAGACAGACTGGATGCTCGCGGAGGTGGCTCAAATCAAGTAAATTTTGATCGCCTAGTTGAATATCTTGCTTGGGGGAGTCTAAGTAATAACATTCTTCCGCTTTTTCCTTTGTCTTAAACAGATCATGTCTTCCCGAAAACAGAGGGCGCATTATACAACAACCGGTTATCCATTCTTTTGCAAAGTAGATCCGACTTTTTAAGGATTAAAAAATGCATTACGGATGACAACCTTCACAAGCATGGCCTCTTGGATAGGAAATTTGGACTTGGAACCGGCGGAAAACCTTATAAATATGTGCCCCCGACGGACGGAGAGGGAACTTCACAAGCGGTGGAGACCACCAAATTTCACAAAAGCCCTTCTCCGATAGTCATCCAGGACGACGAAGACTTGAATGTATACAGGGGGGATGAGTCCCGTGGCGATGCGTCGAAAGAAATCCCTACTTCTGCTCCAATGGAAACTGTCGGTGATGACGAATTGACAGAAGAACAATTATTCGATGAGCTGAATAAAATCCCTTTGCCCGACATTGAATACACGGAAAAAGACTTCGGCGAGGAGCCTTTCTTTTCTGCTTCCGAAGAGGCGGCTGACTTAGCAAGGGGACGCGAAACGGGCCAGACGAGCCTGTCTCCAGGCCCGGGTCTGTTAGGGGGGATTATATGGGATGCACACCTCACACATACTGCCTGATCGTGCACTACTATGTCGTGGATATTCAATGTGATAATATGCTCTTCTTTTCTTTTTTGCAGGAGTGATGTCACGCAGGAGATCTTACTCGTTCCGTTCTCTTCGCGAAGGCACCCCCAGCCTTCGTTCGGGTACTGAGCGCCCTCGCGGTCCTTCTCACAAGTCGAGCTCTTCGCAACCTCGTTCTCCATCCAAATCAACTTCTACCAGGCCTTCGAGTCATCCGACAATTCCGACCGGGGGGAAGACACTTCCAAAAGAGTTGACTCCTCCAAAGAGTGCGCCTTCCCACAGTCGGTCGTCCAAAAGGCGTCACGAATCCAAAGATGGGGACAGGGATTCATCCAAAGATACCGAGCAAACGAGAAGTAACATAGTCCCCACTAGCCAACCAGAATTAGCTGCCCCCGGCTCACGGGACTACGTTCACGGTCCTGAGATCCAAGGTAGGCTGGAAAAGCTACGGGAACAATTTCCAGGAATGTTCTTCGATAGGATGGTCTTTGTTCCTGCCTTGGAACCAGTTCCTAAGAACTGGGATAAAGAAGTTATTGGGCATGTCCGTCACGTGGCCAAGCAGTACGAGGCGATGAAAAAGCACGCACTTAATCTTTCGGAGGTCGTCCGGACCCTCGAAATAGAAGCTCACAGGTCCAAAGCAAAACTCGACAATAATGAAAGGGCTAGGACAAAATTAGGGAAGGACCTGGAAGACGCTCAAGCCCAGCTCGCTTTGGCACAGAGAGACGCCGCAAACTATAAAACGGAATTAGAAAATGCCAAGCAGCGCTTTCATTCAGAACTGGATTCCAATAGCCAGGAAAAAATGGCTTTAAAAAAGGAAGTTGAAGACCTCAGAATGGCCAACATCGAATTGGTAACGGCACAAGGCCATTTTTTGACGGAGAAGGCTGCTTGGGAGGCGGAAAATGCGAGTCTAAAAGAAAGGTTGGCTCTGGCAGAGGCGGAAAAAGTGATTTTGAATGATCAGGTGGCCGACGCGGAGGGACGGGCAGCTCTTGCCGAAAAGAACGTTGATAGCGCCATCGAAATGGCCACTGCCTCCAACAACAAACTCCTTGAAAGAGAGAAAGAAATCGAGGGGTTTGAGGAGATGATCTTTGATTTCCTCGGTCAGGTTCTCAAAACTCGCAATATCTCATGGATCCCGGATTATCATGTTACATTGGCCAACCTATGGGATGCCATCGTGGAAGGCGAAAAACATAGACTAGGGGTCGAAGAGATCGATGAAGATGGATTGATGAAAAGCATTCTAAGGTACAACGAGCCTGAGGATCTGGCAGAGGGTCGTCGCTTAATCCTAGCGGAAATGGAGAAGGAGAGAACCACGGCTAAAGGCAAAAGCAAAATTGACGAAGGTTCCAGCTCCGCTGCGAAGTCTAAAACCTCCGGAGTTGAGGAGTATCACCCTGACGACCCGCTAATTCCCTTAGGCTTAACTCCCGTGGTTGTTGGAGCACCCGGGTCTGCTCAAGAGGGAGTATCCGCTGAAGGTACCTTTCTCTTTTCCCAACAATTTGCTAAAGCGATTGCGAATTGCCGCCGTCTAACAGGACAACCCATTGAATTAATAACGTGTGTCTCTTATAATGCAGGTGGCGAGCCCGCCGACAAGGGTGTTGGAAAAGAGAGAGAAGTGGAGGAGGGGACCGCCCTGCCGGGTGCTGAAATCGATGTTTCAGAACGAGTCGAGGCCGCAACAGCTGAAGGAGGCATCTCGGTGCCTGGTGCCGACGTACCCAAAGATGCTGAGACTATCGAGGCTTTAAAAGACTTGGATGGTCGGCATGTGGATGATGAAGAGGATATCACCGGCACCAAGAAGGCCGACGATGATGATGATGATGATGATGAACCCCTGGCCAGCCGAAAAGCCAGACAAGAGAAAGAATTGGCTTTGAAGAAGGTGGGGGATGAGGCTTTGAATGTGGTCCCCCTTGCAGAGTTTGATCCCAAAACTGGGATGATTATGAAAATCCAGTCCAAGTCCATCAGCCGGCAACTTCACTTCGCGAACCCTGATGACTTCCCGGCTTCCCTCTCTGGCAGAAGCAAGGGAAAAGATGGGGGAGAGGAAACCTCAGAGGAGTCAGATGCTCCCCTTGTGGACAAGCGGAAAAGGAAGAAGGGGGATCCATCTGAAGCCGATAAGGAGAGGCTGGAGAGGCAGAAGCGAGAGAAGATATCAAAGCATAAATAGGATGTTTACTGATATTTTGCCTTTTAAGCTTCCCACTGGCCAGGAGGTGTAATTGTGAGACTGGCCCTCACTTTTGTTTCTAACTTGTTTTCACTTTGCTGATTTGCAGTATATAAACAAGAATTTGTTTCTTCTTACGTCATCGTGTACCTGTATTCATAGAAACTTTCCACATTTAGTCGTTAGCCAGCTATTAATAATTGTAAGTCAGTCAGTCAACCAGAAGAAGAATGTTCATGCTATGTTACACTTGTTATATCAAAGTTTAGCGTTCGCATAGGAGTGCGTGATGCCCCCTAATCAATTGTTAGAGTTTTATGCTCGGCGATTCGCTCATTCCCCGATCCTTCAGCGGGGAAGGAGCTCTTTCTCAGCGCTCAATCGGAGACGCCTTTATACTCTCTCTCTCTCTCTGGAGAGTTAGAGTTCGAGCTCAGCGATTCATCCGCTCCCCGATCCTTCAGCGGGAAAGGAGCTCTTTCTCAGCGCTCAATCGGAGACGCCTTTATACTCTCTCTCTCTCTGGAGAGTTAGAGTTCGAGCTCAGCGATTCATTCGCTCTCCGATCCTTCAGCGGGAAAGGAGCTCTTTCTCAGCGCTCAATCGGAGACGCCTTTATACTCTCTCTCTCTCTCTGGAGAGTTAGAGTTCGAGCTCAGCGATTCATTCGCTCCCCGATCCTTCAGCGGGAAAGGAGCTCTTTCTCAGCGCTCAATCGGAGACGCCTTTATACTCTCTCTCTCTCTGGAGAGTTAGAGTTCGAGCTCAGCGATTCATTCGCTCTCCGATCCTTCAGCGGGAAAGGAGCTCTTTCTCAACGCTCAATCGGAGACGCCTTTATACTCTCTCTCTCTCTCTGGAGAGTTAGAGTTCGAGCTCAGCGATTCATTCGCTCCCCGATCCTTCAGCGGGAAAGGAGCTCTTTCTCAGCGCTCAATCGGAGACGCCTTTATACTCTCTCTCTCTCTGGAGAGTTAGAGTTCGAGCTCAGCCGTCTGCGATAATGCATGCCCCTCAAACTCGTCTCAGGTTTACATTTTAATCCAAGCTCTGAGGATTAAAACCAGTCGGACAAGCAGCTAGAGCATTTACCAAGGCTTTGGGTTCCTCTGATTAGTTTACTATAGGAAATGTCGGCACTGGACTTCGGGTACCTGCAATATTCACACTGATTTTCATAGGCAAATAAACAGAGATACAGTAAAGGTAAATGACACACAGTATTTTTATAGTGGTTCGGTCGAATCATGACCTACGTCCACTTTATAATCTCTTGCTTTAAGGAATCAGACTGTTCTAGGCGAGTCATGCCTTGTACATAGTTTTTTTTTTTAAAAGGCGAAAGAGTAAGTTTGAAGCCTCTCATGTCAAATATGGCCGTAGATGTTGGGCATTCCACACTCTGGGGATTTCCTTTCCATCTACGGTTGTCAGCTTGAAGGTTCCATTATCAAGCTTGCTGAGAATAGAGTACGGTCCTTCCCACTTTGCTCCCATGTGAGTTGGGGGTGGAAAGACGCGTTTCAGAACCAAGTCTCCGGGTTCCAAGGTTCGGGCTCAGACCTTTTTGTTGTAATATCGGGCGACCTGTTGCTTGCATTTCAGAGCACGCTGGTCGGCTTCATCCCTCTTTTCCTCGATCATATCCAGGGACTCAAGGAGCAATTCATTATTGGACATTGGATCATAATAGGTCACCCGATGAGAAGGTACCTTTATCTCAATCGGGATGACTGCTTCCGTTCCAAAAGCAAGGGAGAACGGGGTATGTCCTGTCGCTGATTTATATGTCGTCCTGTAGGCCCATAGTGCCAAGGGCAATTCGTCAGCCCACATGGCTCTAGCCCGCTTCATTCTTCTTTTCAGAATGGACTTAATTACTTTGTTTGCAGCCTCGACTTGCCCGTTCGATTGCGGGTATGCCACGGAGGTGTATCGATTCTCGATGTGGTATTTTTGGCAGAAGTTTCTGAATTCAGCACTGTCAAATTGAGTTCCGTTGTCCGTTATCACGATCTTTGGAATTCCGAATCGACAGATGATGTTTCTCACGATGAAGTTGATCACCCGTTTAGTTGTGATTGTAGTTAGTGGTTCTGCCTCGACCCACTTAGTGAAATAATCTACGGCCACAATGGCGAACTTTGCTCCGCCCCTCGCTATGGGGAGACTTCCTATGATATCAATTCCCCACATAGCAAAAGGCCATGGACTCATCATTGTTTTTAACTGGCTTGGAGGCGCCCTAGGTATCTTTGAAAATCTCTGGCACGCGTCACATCGTCGTGCATATCCTACTGCATCCTTGTTTATGGTGGGCCAGAAGTAACCATGCCGCAATATCTTTTTCGCCAAAGTTTGCCCCCCAGCGTGGTCGCCACATTCGCCTTCGTGGACTTCCTGCAGCACACGTTTGATGTCATCGTGGGCTATACACCGAAGGAGGGGCATTGAATACCCTTGTCTATAAAGGATTCCGCCTTGCAACACGTATCGGGCGGCTTTGCGAATCACTTTACGCCTCTCGCTTTTCCTGGTCGGAAGCGCTCCATCCATTAGGAAATTCCTTATAGGAGTCATCCACGACTCCTTTTCTGGTTCCGTCTCCATTACAAGGTCGATTTCCATCTGATCGATGCTGGGAGACCGAAGTACTTCAACGGGGGCTAGCCCTATCACCTTAGAATCATTAGAGCTAGCCATCTTTGCCAACTTGTCTGCCTGCTGATTTTCTGACCGCGGAATATGAGATATGCTGTAGTGATCAAACTCATTCAGCAGCTCTTTCACTTTCTTTAAGTATAGAATCAATCTTGCACTTTTAGCTTGGTATCTCCCAGTAACTTGGTTCACAACTAACTTGGAATCGCAGAAGATGTTCAGTTTTGTGACTTCTAACACCTTTGCAATCTTTAATCCGGCTATCAGAGCTTCATATTCAGAATCATTGTTAGTGGCCTGAAACTCCATTCGGATGGCATAAGTTACCAATCGTTTCTCGGGGGTTTCAAGCACTATTCCAGCGCCGGATCTTTCGTTATTTCTAGCACCATCAGTATATAATCTCCAGACATTAGGGTCGAAAAGTAACTTTGAGGGTTCCACTTCTTCGTTTGCTATGTCTTCTTCAGGAACAGTGAACTCTGCTATGAAGTCAGCTATCGCTTGCCCCCGAATTGATCGTCTGGGCTGAAAGTTCAAGTCAAATTGACTTAACTCAATATTCCATTTGAGTAATCTTCCAGACGCCTCTGGTCTCTGTAGAACTTGCTTGAGTGGGTGATCAGTATATATGATAATAGGATGCGCTTGAAAGTAGTGCCGAAGTTTTCTGGAGGCAATCAACAAACTATACGCCAGTTTTTCTATCCGTGGATAATTACGCTCTGCCGCTGTTAATTTTTTGCTCACGTAATACATAGGTCTTTGGACCTTCTCCTCTTCCCTTACCAATGCTGAGCTGACTGCATGAGATGATACTGCCAAATACACGAATAAATCCTCGTGGTCTATTGGTTTAGATAGAATTGGAGGTTTCTCCAAGTGTCTGAGCAAGTTCTGAAACGCTTCCACGCAGTCAGGTGTCCATTTAAAGTGGCGTTTTCCCCGCTTTATTAATTCGAAGAATGGGATGCACTTATCCGTAGCCCTGGAGATAAATCTGCTTAGTGCGGCCACTTTTCCAGCAAGGCTTTGCACGTCCTTAATTTGCCTAGGTTCCTGAATGTTCCTGATTACCGTGATCTGGTCCGGATTAATCTCAATACCGCGTGAACTGACAATGAACCCCAAGAATTTTCCAGAAGCAACACCGAATGAACATTTGGTGGGATTGAGTTTCATCCCATACTTCCGAAGAACGCCGAACATCTCTGCCAAGTCAGTAGTGTGTTGAAAAGATTGTTTGGATTTAACCAACATATCGTCGACGTATACTTCCATTGTTTTCCCGATTTGGTTATAAAACATTATGTTAACCAGACGTTGGTACGTAGCGCCTGCATTCTTCAAACCAAAGGGCATTACTACGTAACAATATAATCCTAGATCAGTGATAAAGCTAGTATGCTCTTGGTCCGGAACGTGCATCGGAATTTGGTTGTATCCTGAATAAGCATCCATGAATGAGAGAAGCTCATGACCTGCCGTCGAGTCTACCAACTGGTCAATCCGAGGTAATGGGAAACTATCCTTTGGACAAGCTTTGTTTAGATCCGAGAAGTCGATACACGTCCGCCACCTTCCGTTGGCCTTCTTCACCAGGACTGGATTCGAAATCCAGTCTGGGTAAGTGGAATCTCTGATAAACCCATTACTCTTTAGCTTTCCGACCTCTTCTTTCAAGGCAGCGGACCTCTCTGGGCCCAGCATTCGCCTTTTTTGCTTTACTGGAGGATGTTTGGGGTTAATGCTCAAAGAATGGCTCATGATTGATGGGGATATCCCGCACATGTCTGCATGGGTCCAAGCAAATACATCCAAATTGTCCTTTAAGAAATTCGTCAATTCTTCAGCAAGATTTGGACTTAACTGGGATCCAATCTTAAGGACCTTCTCCGGGTCACTGTCATCGATTGGTACATCCACAGTTGCCTCGTTGGGAGTCGCCGTTCTGCCCCCGGGTTCTTGATCCTCTCTGGGATCCATATCCTCGGGCACCACTTTAGGCAACTCTCCAACAATTGTCCTCTTTGGTTGCTATAAGGTCCCCACTCCCGAAGGGGGAGAGGTGGCTTTAGTTTCGATATCCCCTCCATTGCGAAGTAACTTTAGTTCGGCGACATAACATGCTCGCGCAGCAACTTGATCCCCTCTGACGATACCAATGCCAGCTTCTGTGGGGAATTTCAATAACAAGCACCAAGGGGCTAGACAGGCTCTGAACTTTGCGAGGGCCGGTCGGCCAAAGAAGGCATTATATGGTGATTCAACATCCAAAACCACAAAGGGAAGGATTCTCACTCTCTGGCGTTCTCCTTCCCCAAGTGTAACTGGCAACTCTACATAACCCATTGGAGCAGTGGATGCTCCGTTGAATCCACGGATCCACCCCTGGCAGGGCTTCAAGTCTTTTATTTCAAGATTCATTTGGTCAAAGGCCTTTTTGAAGAGGATATTAACGGAACTCCCGTTGTCCACCAGGACCTTATGAACAGTGGCTGGCCCAATGGGTATTGTGATTACAAGCGGATCTTCAGTTGGTGCATGGACTCCAACGCTATCCCGTTCTCGAAAAACAACATCATCAGTCATCATCTTCTGCTGCTTCACCGGGATACTGTCTTCGGGATTGCTACATTCCCCCACTTCGAGGTGTTGTTTGGCCGCATTGACGTATTGATCTAACGCTTTGGAACTATGCCCAGAAAGATAGAGTCCTCCGATCACGGTATTAATAACAATATTCTTTCCTTTTTGCTGAGCAGTCGGCCTAGCAGCGAGTCGATTTTGATTCTGATTCGGGGCCTGCACTGCTTGCCCCCTGTCCCTAGGCGCTACTCTGTATTCATCTAGCTTCCCTTCTCGAAGTAGCCTTTCGATCACGTCTCTAAGGTGACGGCATTCATTCGTCGAATGACCGTGAATTTGATGAAAGAGGCAAAACTTTCCTGTCTCACGCTCTTTTTCTGTCGATTCTCTAGGAGGTGGCCTCTTATTTTGGAGGACTTCATACGCATCCACGAAGATATTCTCCAGAGTATCATTTATGGGTGTATAACTTTCAAAGGCCCTGGGACGAGTCCTTCTCTGGGAGTCGTTCCCTCGGCCCCTCTTCCGGCTGTTGCCATTAGCATTGTTATTGTTGTTACCCGGTCGGTGACCACCCTGGTTCTGATTTCCGACGTTAGCCTCAACTTTCCCCGAGTTGTCTCCAGTCTGTTTGATAGCGACATTGCTCTGAACCTCTTCCTTATCAGTTGTTTTAAGCTTTCGGTTCGCGTACACCTCTTCCCGGCGTAGATGTACATTGGCTTTCTCATAGAATAATTCTCTGGTGTGGGGTGGTTTGCCTGCCAAGTACCTCCCGAATTCAGTGTCCTTATCCACTCCATCAATTAGTGCTGCGACAATGGTCGGCTCATGAGGATCTTTGACTTCTGTGGCGGCCAAATTGAAACGATCCAGGTACGTCTTTAGACTTTCGCCTGGTCGCTGTTTGACAAGAAATAGATCGATCACGCTTTTCGTCTTCTGTGCGTAGATACGGAATTGCTCTACGAACTTCTCGCTTAGTTCCCTGAAGCTGGAGATCGATCTTGCCGGCAGACGAGTAAACCATAGTAAAGCCACGTCTTCCAGGAATATGGGAAACGCTTTACACTTAACCGCGTCAGAAGCGGCGGCAGCAGTCATCGACCAAGAGTATCTCATTAGGTGCTGAACAGGATCAGACCTTCCTGCGTATCGGTTCATTTGTGGCATGTTGAAACGCCTTGGAAAAGTTGCATCCAAAATATCGTCGGTAAAAGGAGTATGACTGCGACCAATCCCCCAATCTTCGTTCCGCTGCCCACGGCTGTCGGCCAAAATCTGGTGAACCATGGCTGCGACGTTTGCACTAGTCAGAGGAGGTTCAGGGTCAGTGCCTCTGGTCCGATGAGGTTCTCTGATCTCTCTTCGGGGACTATCCACAAAATCTGGGACTTGGACGGGGCTTCGCTGCCCCCTGTTATCATGAGTATGCGTGCGGCGACGGGGCTGAGGTGGTCTGTCGTACACAGGACTATTCACATCTCGAGTCCTGTGAGCCGTTTCTTGACCATTCGTATTACGGTTCGTGGGTCCTGCTCCTAGTTCTTCGTCTTCCTGTGAGGGCAAGGTCCCGAACCGAAGCTGCTCTATGTTTTCGGCTCTCTCATACGGTCGCCGCGGAGGTCTCGGCGATTCTTCAGATGAAGAGGAATATGCTGGGGTGAGTGGATGAACTGGCGATGCTCTTTGCCTTGTTAGCTCGTCAAGTCTTCTATCCATAGCCGTCAGGTTTTGCCGTAGGATGGAACTTTCCTGCCTCTGGGCGGCCAACTCATCAAATAACCTATCCCACATTTTGACAAGGCGAGAAAGATCCCCCTCAGTGACAGGAGCAGCAGGATCATAGTGGTCATCATCATCCTCTCTCATGGGCAAAGTGCTCGGACCGGGTCGAGCAGAGGTTCCAGGACGATAGGAGTGGGTCATAGGTTCTTTTCCAGGTCGAGTTGCGTTCTGACCATCAGTCTGGGTAGCTGCGGTTCGTGGAGGGCGGTTCGCTGCGCCCCCCTGGGATCGACTCGTGGTCATGGTGCGTGGAGGCTGCGAGGCGTTGCCTCGGGATCGAGTAACAACCCCCTCCGTAGCGCGGATCGTCTCATCTTCATCGGCTCGGAACGAGGTGTTTTCATCGGGTCGGATCGCCCCCTGCGCTCCGCGATCCAGAACCTCTTCGTTGCCCAATTCGTGCACATTCTCCTCGATCGTCTCGTTGGTCTGCGAAACTTTAGATCTTTTTCCAGCCATGATATCCGAACCGTCGGAATCTTCGAGAAAATGAATTAAGGCTGAGAGTTCTCAGTGGAAGCACCAAAAATGTTAGATCGAAATTTGGACCTAACACCCAAATTGTTATGAATTGTAGAGAATTCTAAATGAGGAACAAGGAAAAAGAAAATAACACTCAGAATTTATAGTGGTTCGGCGTTAACGAGCCTACGTCCACTTTATATCTTATTGATTATGCTTTAAAAGCTAGTACAACAGCGATTTCTCTCAATATTTCAAAGGTTTGACAACAATGGCGGACTCAGTATTCACTATTGCCAAAAAGCTCCCGAAAAATGCCAAGTTCTGGGCTATTTATAGCTGATTTCGTCGGACGGATCGTGGACACGTGGCACGAATCCCGAGATTTTCGGATCGCATCGCAGCCATCGAAGAAAAAGTCAAACTAGCCGTTGTGAACAGGTGTCGCCAGATCCATGCGATTCGGATCGCTGAAGACCAGCTCGTGGCTGAACGGGTCAGTGGGCTCGGTTCGCTGCAGGGGATCGGATCGCCTGGAGGTGGCGTTCGTCGACGAGACGAGAGCGATCCGTTCCTTGGGCGAGTCGATAGAGTGCGATCCAAGAGGGGCGAGACGACGACGTGCGATCCAAGAGGGGCGAGACGATGGCGTGCGATCCACTTTCCTGGAGGACTTGGTTTCCTGATTTCCTTTCACGAATGGTCCTGGATGGCTTGGTCAAAAAGCAAGCCAACACCAGTTTCATGAATCTGTAGGCCCAATACAAAGTTAGACAATCTGTAAGTCTGTTAAATCCGTACATCTGATCTGTAAATCTAAAAATTGTTAACTTGATTGTCTGATCTGTGAACTAGTAATCTGAACTCTGTCTGAAACTTGTAAACAAGTTAATCTGAAATATGCTAGTCTGGGGACACAAGGTTAGGAGGGGAAATACTTGTGTCATCTATTGTTTGGGACCCATATTAGTCCGTAACCCTTTCTGGTACCAAAACTTTGACCCCACGCTAGGTAGGGTTCCAAGCACGCTTACTGAACTAATTATAAGCGGTTCATTCTGATAATGGCGAGGGGTGTTGATGGTGCGTTCCAACCGGGTCATGTGCGTGCATGGATCTGGCCTGCTCTGAGGATGTAAGTCACCGTGACATATGTAAATAGGTTGTGCCAATAGGTTGCCACTTTAGGGAGTGATACACCCTACTGTGGGGCCGACACAGGGTATTTATGTATTAGGGAGCCGATCGCTTGGGGTAGGACTTAGGGTACACTTAGTTCTGTCTGTTTCTGTAGGTACCGTCTGTTTCTGTTGGGTGGTAACACCTGTCTATTTTTGCGTGGTACCGTCTGTTGGGGTGGTAAAGGCCCATTACTAGTGTACACCTAATTCTAACATTCTGTTTCTGTAGAGATTATTCTTTTTCCGTCTCTGTTTCCGTTTTCGATTCTGTTTCCGTACCTTCTGTCTGTTGGGGTGGTAAAGGCCAATTAGTTGGGTGGTAAATGCCCATTATTACTATTCTGCTTCTGTACTTTCTGTCTGTTCGGGTGGTAATGGCCCATTACTAGCATTCTGTTTCTGTAGAGATTATTCAGTTTCCGTTTCTGTTTCAGTTTAGACATTAAGGTAACACCTAATCCGGTTATACTAGTATTAGTGCAGAGAAGTGAAAAGCTTAGCTTAGCCCATATCATTCCGCTTCTTCTGTTAACCTGTTATTCCTGTTACGGTTATCTCTCATCCATATTTATTTACATGTCATGATATTATTATCTATTTATATGCAGAAAGTCACTGGACTCACCAGACTTATGTCTGACCTAGTTTGTTTCGCCTTTTTTCTTTTCGTTTCCCACGAGGTTTTCAGGGTGGAAACATAGGAGCTTGATTCATGTTCTCTCTGCTTGAAGTGTTTGAAGTATTGCTTGGCTTTGGCTCTATTTTCCATGGCAGTTTATATTGGGTATTATGGCATTGAAACTTTACATTCTGAAGGATTTTGTATAAGACTGATAATTGTGTACTTGAGTTTTGGTATTGTGATTTAGAAAGATGTAACCAAACTTATTTCTGCTTTTGTTGTAATAAAGTTATATTTTTTTTTCAAGTACTACTTATCTGTCTTGTAATATTCCGTTCTGTCTACTAAAACGCTGCATCAAAGTTAAGACATTCCCTTTGTGAGTGACCTTAACGGAGGTGGGGTGTTACACTCATGAAGCTTTAGAACAACCACCTTCCATTTAAATGTCTCGCGTTGCCTCCACTCCACCTCAGCTTCGACCAAACTACGGTCATGAACTTGCGGCAGTCCCCTCCGACATTTTACCTCTAGTGTGCATGCCTTGAGTTCGCCGTCGACGATGCATTTTATTAGACTCAGTCTTAAAATTAATTGTCGATTTATTGATTCCCGTCAAAGGATAAAAAATCCATTTTTAAAACACTATTACCTTGAAAGGAGTAACATAAAATGAGTAATCATCCCAATTGTATTCCTACCCTTTCATTTTACACTTATTGTATTCAACTATATTCTACAGAACAACATTTCAACTTGTTTTCAGAACTGTATTCTTCAAATCCCTTTAAGGATTCTTGTTCCCCGCACCATGGATTTGCCCTCAATGATGCCGCTACATAAACTGGTTATGCCAGTATTCATACAATGATTTTCTTCTTTAGCTCGAATTTTATGGTCCTATATTACCAGTTACGATTGTCATCTTAGCTCATATTTTTATTATCTATTGCATTCTCTCTATTTAGTATTCTCAGTATATTGGTTTCAATGAATATAAGATGTCATATACATTGTAGCAATCAATGAACATGCTTGAATTAAAAACTATATCTGACTCTAATTCAAAAAAAAAAAATTCAGATTTTACTCATAAATAGTTTACTTCTTCTTATGTTTGTTCACTGCTCTTGCTTTTGTGTCCAGCTTACGTGCTCTGTTTTTCCCTCCACCTCAGGTTTTCTTCGGCCATTATTCTTTCTAGTTTGTTCATCTTTTTCTTCATTTGTTTAACCAGTGACTAATGTGTCGATTTGTGTAGTATTCATGCGTATTTATAGCTGAAAGAAACTGCCTTAACTCGGGTAGGTTTTAAGGGGCGCAGGCTACATATGCAACAGCCACTTTCCAATGAAAGTGATGTTTGATTGCACAACTCAAATGATGTTTTCACCTTGTCTCAAAGCAACAAACACCCCATGTTACCACTGTTCTATAAGTACACGTGTATGGCTTAATGTATATACTAATCAACCTTGGCACCTAAGACACATTGCTGGATTTGACAAGGCAGATATAGGATGTTGGGTTGTCTCTATACCAATTGAAAGGGGAAATTTCTCAGGTCTCTTCCATTGAATCCTCACCATGCTCATTATATATATTAGAGTAAACTTCCATGTGCTAGTGGTCTCTAGAACCTAGGCTTTTCAGGTTAGGAAATAACATGCTAGAGGCTGGATATGCATGTTGAAGAAATGAGGTCTGACGTATACATGTTGCAGTCAAGTGAAAGTGATGTGTGACCTTACTAAATGTTTTTTTAACTTTTTCTCTAATTTAAATAGTTTAGTCATGTTCTTAGCTGAACCTATTCTACATGTATGCAACAATATTAGCTAATGTATGTGATGTGTGATTGCACAAGAGCTCTTTAATGTTTCCAAACTTGGCTCTAACACAAACACTATGATTTTGCTGTCATGCCTATAAACAAGTAAATATAAACACAATTTTTTTAAAAAGGTTTATTATTCTAATTTAATTAAATTTTTGCTTATTCATATTATCATCTTGCTTTTAATTTACATTTTCCTTGGTTTACCTTTCCTATAAAGTAATTTAATATACGTATGCATTAAAACAAATTAAAAGATAAAACAAATTGATGAAACCTTAATTACCTTTTTTTCTATACATTGGTTAAGGGGCTTTAAATTATCAATGTATGTATATATGGAATTTTATCAAATATTTTCTAAATATATAAATATTATTTAATTAATTAAATTAAATTACAGTATAATCTATACATTATAGATTATAGAACAAGTCCAAAAGCTGAGTCAATACATAGACCATTTGACCAAGAGTGCTCATTTTATACCAATCAAAAGGACTAGGACTGCAACCTTATTGGCCTAATTATATGTCAAAGAAATAGTCAGACATATGGTATCCCATCCAGTATCGTGAGTGATAGAGACCCCTTGTTCACGAGTGAATTTTAGAGAAGTTTATAAGTAGCGTAGGGAACGACCCTCAACTTAAGTACAGCCTACCACCCGTAAACTGATGGCCAAAAAGAAAGAGTAAACCAGATCCTAGAAGACTTTCTCAGAGCTTCGATTATCGACTTTGGAGGAGTTTGGAAACTAATAACAAGGTTCTACTCAGACCAGACTTTATGGGAGGCCATGCAAATCGCTAACTTATTGGTGGGAAACTACCGACAAATTTCTACTCAGACAAGACTTCGTGTGTGATTCCAAGGAGAAGATTTCCTTGATTAGCCAGAGGACGAAGGCAACCCAAGACCATCAGAAATCGTATGCCGATAAGCGAAGGAGGGAACTTGTGTTTAAGGATGGAGATTTGGTATTTGTAAAGATTCCCCTCTCAAGAAGATCGTTCGGTTTGGAAAGATTGGGAAGCTGGCTCCCAGATTTATTGGGCCTTTTCGCATCATTGAGAAGATATGATCTTAGGAATTTCGAGCGGATCTCCCATTACGTCTATCGAGAATACATAATGTTTTTCATGTATCTTGTTTGAGGAAATGCCTTCTTGATTCTGCTACCAGACTCGAGCTCGATGACATTGGGGACATAGGAAAACTCAAGTTGGAGTCCAGGGTTCCCTGTGCCACTGTAAAGATTGTAGAGCATGGAATCAAGGGACTCTACATTAAAAGAGTTCGCCTCGTCCGAGTGCAATTGGGAAATGATCCTACAGAAAGCACATGGGAGACCGAGTATAAGATGAAACAGACCCCTCGAGCTTTTCTCGGGTAATTTTCCTCTAAAATATGTTTATGGATGCATTGTGGTTGCTAGATTGGATGTTAGGAAATGGATGCAACACAATTGCACAACGCACTTATAGAAATATATGCATATTAGGATGTTTTGCATATATACTCCATTACTTATAACACACACACACACTAGGATTGCGCTCACTTAGAAAGTCTGCAGTACATAATCACTGCGAGTTATGGATGTTTATGGATGAATTGAAAATAATATGGGTGAACAACATGGGTGCACAAAGTAGGTTGTGTTTTTCGCCCCTACAAACAGATTTCAGGAAAAAAATCTATTTTAGGGGAGGGGGAGAATGTAACACTGTAAAATATACCTAAAATTATAGATATTAATAAATAATGGAAATGAGAAATTAAATAATAAAATATAAACAGGTT
This sequence comes from Allium sativum, assembly GCA_030737875.1. NCBI lineage: Eukaryota > Viridiplantae > Streptophyta > Magnoliopsida > Asparagales > Amaryllidaceae > Allium > Allium sativum. The sequence continues at coordinate 135,001,987 of CM060915.1, forward strand.
GAAAAGTGAGATTTTTCATCATTAAGAATTTGGCTACGGAAATCTTTTATTTAGATTTATGGAGAAATTTTGATACATTTTCATATATGATATGTTAAAAACGGTGCCCACATGAAGAAATTATAGTCCAATGGAATTAGACGGTAAACGTGTATATATATGTGGTTAAATTAATAATATATATCTAAGGCATAAATAATTTTGATAAATATAATATTCCCTTAGGTAGATTCGAATTTCAAATGAAGAGATAAATATAAGGGAACAAGAATAGTATTTATAAGGTAAAAAACAATCTAATTAATCGGCATTGTATACAATAAATATTTTAAGCCCTTCATGTCACAACAAGGAATCTCGCTCGATCCGAATCAGTCGCTAAACCGATCTAGACCGTTCGAAACGCCTGATTGTTTTGAGAACACGACAAAATAGAACGCAGACGGAAGAACATTTCATTGTATATTACAACAATTCCATCAGACTAAAAGAATATACAGAGTATAAATGAATATATATTACACAGAAATATCAGAGATTTAAATTACATTTCATAGCAGCGGAAAATAATACAATACACAACTAGAAGAGATATACAGATACAAAGCTTTCCGGATATCGTTCAAGCTGTAAACCAAGATCCTGTGAATATAAATCTGCAAAACCAAAACTACTAGCTTCCCGTGTCAAAATAAGGGCACCCAGAGTTTAGGTTAAAACAATAAACTCCAGGTCAGTCATGTGACTGGTGTGAGAACTAAAACAGTTATTAATCTTTATTTTTAAAGTTGGGTAAATCAAGGGACCACGCCGTATAACACGGAACGGGTTTCCTCCCAAGAACACCAGTGCATAAAACAAACAGCGCAATGCTAAATAAAGAAAAATGAAGCTATTATAAGACCCAGTTCCCATCACACAATGCAACGCAAGCCGGAGGATAGGGTTTTTACCTTATAATAGCCAAGAATGCTTGATACGTTTAAAACAAATCTTTTGATACTATAATAAGTGTATAGTGCATAAAACAACTTCAAATCATAAGTATCAATCATAGACGGCATAAGCGCCCCATCCCACTATGTCGCCATACCAGGCTCTACAAATAAAACCGCAAATGTCACGTATTTGGAAGTTGGATTTCCATCTATGAACCGAGGCAAGGGATCGTCCTCACCGTCTTCGAGACAATCTAGCCCATGTCTCAGGGTCAGAGCGCATCGACCCTTGGAGCGACAGGGCCGGTCCACCGATGTGGATTAGACGAAATCCTGAACACTACGTCTCTCCGCCCTATGGGGCGTAAATGAGCCAACAAATGACTCCATCGGACCCGGATCGACCGATCAAACCGAGGCGCCTCGCAACAGCAACAACCACATAAGTCAAACTCATCAGGGCGTGTAAAACCAATGACGCCACTTCTATCTAGAAAGAAACGCATGTCCTCCCTGAGGTCCTCTCCCGTTTTTGGTTCACCCCCGGGGTGTGAGGCTCGCGAATTCACGCTACGCAAAGCTACGCCACAAAGGTCGTGCTTTGATCATCAACCACAAGACTCTGCTTTTCTACAGAAGCCTTGATCCTACTGCCACTTAGGCATGCCACACAGGCAATTCATTCCATGCGTTTGATATCCATCGATATATAACCCCTGAGCTCGTACGTCTCAGAGAAGGGCGTTAAGCAAGAGAATAAATTCTCCGCCGCCAAACAGATATATATTTAATAGAAATCAATCACACAGAATAAAATCCAATGTCAGACACACAGTCCATTTACAAGTCCGTTCTGGGTCTGAATGAAACCGGAGGCACCCTGTACCTCGCTTATCCATCGATCTCCAAGTACGTCTGGACGATCACCAACTATTTCCATCTTCTTGGGTGTACGACCCAATCAAGATCATCAGTAATTATCCAAACGACGGGAAGACCTCCGGTCTTCGACCACCGTCTTCATCTTCGAAATATCGTCGTATCAGTTATTCAGAATAGGATAAACCCGGTCTTTCCGAATAACTCGTGTATATAATAAACATGTGTTACACAAACACAACATACGCCTCATTCCAATTTAGAATATTCTTTTATTCAAATATTCTTATACTCTGGGAAAGGTTCCCATTAATTTTATCAAAGATAAATTCTTTAAATTCATTCTTTAATCACCTTTGAATATCAATTCAAACTAGTCGGGATTAGCGAACCACACCGAAGTAATCATTTATTTTATTTCCCAATCCCAACCTATTCACCCCATGAAGTAAAACTGGTAATACTTCATATCTAACACCATAGTGTTATCGGTAAATTCAATTACCATTTCACGTTCAAATCTAATTAAAGATTTAACTATCGCCTGGAGTAAAACTGGTGATACTCCATTCCCGATCTTTTCAATCTAATTAAAGATTCATTAAAACTCCACTTAGTTTTAATCTTTACAGAAATCAATATCTTGTCTTTAACTGGGTTAAGGAACCAATGTCATTTAAAACACGGTTCACGATAAACCCAAAATCACATTATATTAATTATCGGGTTAAAGAACAAGTGTTATTTAAAACACTGTTCACGATAAACCCAAAAATCAATACCAATTCAATTCCAATTAAATATTATTTAATTGGTACACTTCATTAAATCTAAATAAAAAGATTTAATCTTTTCTCAACTGGGTTCAAGAACAGTGTTAATAAAAACACCATTCACGACAAACCCAAATCACATTTGATATTAAATACAAGGCTCTGAATAGTAAATATATCGGCTTATATTCAATATCAAATTCTACGACCCACAAATATCGTATTGGAAATAGCAATATATAAATATCTTTCAAATTTCCATAACAACATCTGTATAATCACGAAATCCAACATCGAAATATTTCGAAGACAATTTCGATTCAAATCCATTCCAATTCAATTATTGGAAATTGTGGTTACTTTTAAAACCTTTTTCAAAATCAGTTTATTTATTTAAAAATAAATAGAATTATAATTCTAGTTCAAAACTAGTTCATTTCGATAAAAATCTATTTTTATCCTTTCAAATATGGAGTTTTTCATCCCAATTCTTCCCAAATCATTTCTTATGATTTTACACAAATTATTGATATTTTTAATAATTTTATCAAGGCCCGTACAGTCGGTTTCCATCAACGGCCATCGAACTGCACTTACACCGACCTTTTTCAAATTTGATTTGGACATAATTCCAAATCCAACCGTTAGATTTCAAATTTCTAATATTCATTAGAAAGCTCTTTCCGATACGAACCCAACGGTTCCGGTTTTAGGAGAATCCGACGGTCGGATCTCCCGTAATATCCGTTCGAAGTCAATGGTCGAAATTTGCGAACTACCGCGACGCGGCGCATTCTATTCAGGCCATTATATTATATATATAATATATATAATATATACTTCGTCGATTTCCCTTTAAAACGTATTTTATAAATCGTTTTAAATTCATTTTCAAAATGATTTCAACTTCTATTTCAACTTCAAATCAAAATCGAATTTTTCAACATAAATTCATTTTCATTTCATTTCGAATTGATTTAATTCAAATTGATTTCTAATTCTATTTCTGTTCGTTTTCAATTCAATTCAACTTCAATTTCAATTCGAATTCATTTCTATTCAATTTCAATTTGAATTCATTTCTATTCAATTTCAATTTGAATTCATTTCTATTCAAAATATCAGATTTTGTGAAATCACTTTCGATATTCGTTATAAAATGAATAAAATCGATATAAATATCGTTCACGTCAAATGGCGTCAATCTAATAAACACGGCCTCATATATTTTCTATTTTCAAATATTCTATTTCAAATATTTCATTTTCAAAACTGGAATGAGGCCCACTCAATTACCATATAATTTTACTTATATGGATTTTCTACAATACATGTATACAAAACAACGATGAATAATCAACCATCATCTAAAGTGCATTCTACACTGTATAAGCATCGAATATAAATATTTAACTATTGGGACTAGTGTATGTCATATATCACTCCAATACCCGTGTGGGGTTTTCAAACAATCAAACACAGAATTTATTTGTGCAGTTGGGCGATGTGTAAAATTTATCGTCCCAATCAATATCAGTCAAATGTGTGTATATAAACAAATCTTCCGATTTGTTTATTTATATTTCATTTCATATACACGTTAAAAATTCTATTTTTAACTATAAAATATTTTTAACTATATAAATATTTTATTTCATTTCACATCACAACACACATTCAACCACACATCAAAATCATACAAACAAGCATACAAGCCGTCCATGGTCTGTGGACGACGGGTGTCGGGTGCTACTAAACACCGTCTGCATCCTAGTATATATATAACTTGAAAAAGAAATTGAAGAGTGAGAAATTCTCACCAAAGCTATCCCAACTCCACGACACTTCTATTGTAGGAAATCACCACTGTTCTCGCCTTTTGTCACTTCCGTTGTCCGCTTTCACTACATATATAAAAATCACATATTTACTTTGTTATTCAATATATAAAAATCGAATTTTTACTTCACTATTCAATATATAAAAATCGAATTTTTACTTCGCTATTCAATATATAAAAATCGAATTTTTACTTCGCTATTCAATATATAAAAATCGAATTTTTACTTCGCTATTCAATATATAAAAATCGAATTTTTACTTCACTATTCAATATATAAAAATCGAATTTTTACTTCGCTATTCAATATATAAAAATCGAATTTTTACTTCGCTATTCAATATATAATGTAAAAATCGTATTTTTATTCTCCAACCATGTATATAAAATTCACATTTTTATTTTCAAACCTTTATATAAAATTCCAATCTTTCCCTTCGCTACTTCATATGAAAAATCCTATTTTCCTTATTTATAAAGATCAAATTTTTATTTTGTTTCCAATCTATATTCACAATCATATTCTTCTAAACGATATTTATAGTTAAAAATCGCATCTTTATGAGGCAAAAAATCTCCTTTTTAGCTAGTTAAAAATCTCATCTTTTTATTCGATAAAAATCAATTTTTTCATGAACTAAAAATCAAAACTTTCACGAACTAAAAATCCACATCATTTCTATGATAAAAATTATCTCTTTGTTTATTTTTAAAATCATATCTTTGTTTATTTAATAAAAGAATACATTTTTTTCTTCAATGTTTTCTGTAAATTTAAAATTGAATTTGAACATTGTAATTAAACTTAAAACTGAATTTAAAATAAACTAAAGAAGAGAAGCTTACTGTTGCTTTCATCAGCAGGATTGAACCAGAGCAGCTTCACGTTCAAACCCATTTTCTCGATAGCCAGGGTTCACTGTTTCTCACTCCATGCTGCGCCGGAAGGGGATCGTAGTGCGCCTCCTGCTTCGCTGTCGAGGGGGCTTCCCATCGACACCCCACTTGGCCAACTCGGTGGCCTGAACGGCGTGCAAAACGAGGCGACGCAGTGAGCTATTGGAGCTAGGGTTACGGTTTGGGGGGGGGGGGGAAACTGGGGGTTCGAACTGCGAATGGAGGGGGAATGGGCGTCGCCGTTGAGAGGAGGGCAGGGATAATCGGTGGTCTGGTCGACTGTGGGCGGAAGGCGGCTGGACGAGGTGATCGACGAGGTTAGGTTCGAGAGTTTTTTTTTTCTTTTTCCTATAACTGAAATGAACGGGGGAGATAAGGTTTGGGGGTGAGGGATTAATATATATTTAATTTATTTTAATTTAATTTTTCTGAAAGGTTGATTTTTTTAATTCGAACTCCAATCAAGGCCCAACGACTGTCGTCCCTAGCGCAATACCCCCATCCCGAACACAATGGGATATGTCTCGTAAGCCAATTTGGCCGTTACGATCAGTTTTCGTTAAAATTACAATATAAATAAATATAATGTTCAAAATTGATTTTAACGTACATTTCAATTTACCCGGCCCACATACTGACTCTAAAAATTCCAGAAAAATTATTTCAAGCTTCGTATTGACGATACGGTCCTAACAAAACTAATTTCATCGAATTCTGAGACCGTTTGAAAAATGGCCATTTTCCAGTCGATTAAATTCAACTGAAACTGGTCAAACGCGTTTTCCTTTGCCACGCTCACATATTGATTCGAAAAATTATGAAATTTGAAATCTAGCAATAATTTTCCATCCCGGATCCAACAAAAGTGGTTTCGCCAAAATCCGAGGTCGTTTGCAAAATTCCCATTTTTAAGTGCCTAAATTCCATAGCGACTATTCTGAATTTTCATCTGGACATATCTTTTGATTCCCGCTATGAAATTTTAATTTTTCGGATTCGTTGGAAAGATATTCTCTATTAGATTCCATTATTTTTTATTTCACTAAAATCTGGTTTATTTTGCACCCGGTATGTTCATTTGAAGTTTGAAATCGAATTATCGAACTACCGCGCCATTTTCAATTCCTTTTATAATTATAAGTAAATATTTATATTCTAACATCGATTCAAACGAATATATACGTTCGAATTATATTCAAAATAAATTTATCGTCGATATTATTTAAAATAATTCATTTTAAATAATCAAAATTCGCTAAAATTGCCAAAATAAAAATTTTAAATTGGCCCAGATTTCCGGGTTATTACAATCTCCTGCACTTAAAACTTTTCGTCCCCGAAAAGGAACAAAGCCGAAAGTTGTTTCACAAATCAACTCAACTTTCATTGTTTTGATTACGGCTTAAGTTCTTCAACTTTTCAGTTTCTAAGAACTTTTAAAAATTTCAAATATTTGGCTAACACCCTAAATTTTCGAAAAATTTCGCCATAACCTCCCCTGCACCGGGAGCACGGGAAAATCCCGAAATTGCCATACAGGCCTTCTGATCTCAAAAAGAAAAAGCCAAGCGGCTAGCCAATCGGCTCATAAAATCATCATCACCCAAACAAAACAGTAAATTATGGTAAACATGTACCTATTTGTCGGGCAAACAAATTTTATTCTCTGCTCTAGCCTCCTTGCTATGACCTGTTCAATGTAAGTACATGTATATGCAAGCAAATGCGACCAAATTTTCAATACAATTCAATATTTGATACAATTAGGCGTAATGGTTCAAAATTATCAAACAAATAAACAAACAACACAAACATCAATCCATTAGTTGATTAGCTTTTGAAATTCATAACTTTGATACATAGTCAAAAATCAGATTTTTGATGCCAAATCACAACAATAGGCCCTATCTAATTTTGGTTCTCACACCAGTCAATAGGAAATATATAGAAAGCCCACTTTCGTCACTCGAACATAAATTCTAATGATGGAGCTCCATCATCAAAATCATCTCCGGGCAATTAGAGTGTAATTCTATATCTATCCAGTATATTAAAACTTCAAATACACGTTTGCAAGGCGTATATGCAAAATCTTTATATACTGGACTGTCCAAATCAATACAAATAAATAATCAAATACGAATAATTGATTTAAATTGTCAAAACAAAATTTGTTTTCACTTTAAAAACATACTCTTCACACTCGTTCTAGGATACTACTGATCGCATCTCTAACGAGTCATTCCCGTTGGATATTACTAATCCAGTTTCTGATGAATTCTTTCGTATGGTTCTAATGTGTCTTGTTCTCTGAGCTTTGTAAACCAAAGCTCTGATACCAACTGTCACAACAAGGAATCTCGCTCGATCCGAATCAGTCACTAAACCGATCTAGACTGTTCGAAACGCTTGATTGTTTTGAGAACACGACAAAATAGAACGCAGACGGAAGAACATTTCATTGTATATTACAACAATTCCACCAGACTACAAGAATATACCGAGTATAAATGAATATATATTACACAGAAATATCATAGATTTAAATTACATTTCATAGCAGCGAAAATAATACAATACACAACTAGAAGAGATATACAGATACAAAGCTTTCCGGATATCGTTCCAGCTGTAAACCAGGTTCCTGTGAATATAAATCTGCAAAACCAAAACTACTAGCTGCCCGTGTCAAAATAAGGGCACCCAGAGTTTAGGTTAAAACAATAAACTCCAGGTCAGTCATGTGACTGGTGTGAGAACTAAAACAGTTATTAATCTTTATTTTTAAAGTTGGGTAAATCAGGGGACCACGCCGTATAACACGGAACGGGTTTCCTCCCAAGAACACCAATGCATAAAACAAACAGCGCAATGCTAAATGAAGAAAAATGAAGCTATTATAAGACCCAGTTCCCATCACACAATGCAACGCAAGCCGGAGGATAGGGTTTTTACCTTATAATAGCCAAGAATGCTTGATCCGTTTAAAACATATCTTTTGATACTATAATAAGTGTATAGTGCATAAAACAACTTCAAATCATAAGTATCAATCATAGACGGCATAAGCGCCCCATCCCACTATGTCGCCATACTAGGCTCTACAAATAAAACCGCAAATGTCACGTATTTGGAAGTTGGATTTCCATCTATGAACCGAGGCAAGGGATCGTCCTCACTGTCTTCGAGACAATCTAGCCCATGTCTCAGGGTCAGAGCGCATCGACCCTTGGAGCGACATGGCCGGTCCACCGATGTGGATTAGACGAAATCCTGAACACTACGTCTCTCCGCCCTATGCGGCGTAAATGAGCCAACAAATGACTCCATCGGATCCGGATCGTCCGATCAAACCGAGGCGCCTCGCAACAGCAATAACCACATAAGTCAAACTCGTCAGGGCGTGTAAAACCACTGACGCCACTTCTAGCTAGAAAGAAACGCATGTCCTCCCTGAGGTCCTCTCCCGTTTTTGGTTCACCGCCGGGGTGTGAGGCTCGCGAATTCACGCTACGCAAAGCTACGCCACAAAGGCCGTGCTTTGATCATCAACCACAAGACTCTGCTTTTCAACAGAAGCCTTGATCCTACTGCCACTTAGGCATGCCACACAGGCAATTCACTCCATGCGTTTGATATCCATCGATATATAACCCCTGAGCTCGTACGTCTCAGAGAAGGGCGTTAAGCAAGAGAATAAATTCTCCGCTGCCAAACAGATATATATTTAATAGAAATCAATCACACAGAATAAAATCCAATGTCAGACACACAGTCCATTTACAAGTCCGTTCTGGGTCTGAACGAAACCGGAGGCACCCTGTACCTCGTTTATCCATCGATCTCCAAGTACGTCTGGACGATCACCAACTATTTCCATCTTCTTGGGTGTACGGCCCAATCAAGATCATCAGTAATTATCCAAACGACGGGAAGAACTCCGGTCTTTGACCACCGTCTTCATCTTCGACTTATCGTCGTTTCAGTTATTTAGAATGGGATAAACCCGGTCTTTCCGAATAACTCGTGTATATAATAAACAAGTGTTACACAAACACAACATACGCCTCATTCCAATTCAGAATATTCTTTTATTCAAATATTCTTATACTCTGGGAAAGGTTCCCATTAATTTTATCAAAGATAAATTCTTTAAATTCATTCTTTAATCACCTTTGAATATCAATTCAAACTAGTCGGGATTAGCGAACCACACCGAAGTAATCATTTATTTTATTTCCCAATCCCAACCTATTCACCCCATGAAGTAAAACTGGTAATACTTCATATCTAACACCATAGTGCTATCGGTAAATTCAATTACCATTTCACGTACAAATCTAATTAAAGATTTAACTATCGCTTGGAGTAAAACTGGCGATACTCCATTCCCGATCTTTTCAATCTAATTAAAGATTCATTAAAACTCCACTTAGTTTTAATCTTTACAGAAATCAATATCCTATCTTAAACTGGGTTAAAGAGCCAATGTCATTTAAAACACGGTTCACGATAAACCCAAAATCACATTCTATTAATTATCGGGTTAAAGAACAAGTGTTATTTAAAACACTGTTCACGATAAACCCAAAAATCAATACCAATTCAATTCCAATTAAATATTATTTAATTGGTACACTTCATTAAATCTAAATAAAAAGATTTAATCTTTTCTCAACTGGCTTCAAGAACAGTGTTAATAAAAACACCATTCACGACAAACCCAAATCACATTTGATATTAAATACAAGGCTATGAATAGTAAATATATCGGCTTATATTCAATATCAAATTCTACGACCCACAAATATCGTATTGGAAATAGCGATATATAAATATCTTTCAAATTTCCATAACAACATCTGTATAATCACGAAATCCAACATCGAAATATTCCAAAGACAATTTCGATTCAAATCCATTCCAATTCAATTATTGGAAATTGTGGTTACTTTTAAAACCTTTTTCAAATTCAGTTTATTTATTTAAAAATAAATAGAATAATAATTCTAGTTCAAAACTAGTTCATTTCGATAAAAATCTATTTTTATCCTTTCAAATATGGAGTTTTTCATCCCAATTCTTCCCAAATCATTTCTTATGATTTTACACAAATTATTGATATTTTTAATAATTTTATCAAGGCCCGTACAGTCGATTTCCATCAACGGCCATCGAACTGCACTTACAACGACCTTTTTCAAATTTGATTTGGACATAATTCCAAATCCAACCGTTAGATTTCAAAATTCTAATATTCATTAGAAAACTCTTTCCGATACGAACCCAGCGGTTCCAGTTTTAGGAGAATCCGACGGTCGGATCTCCCGTAATATCCGTTCGAAGTCAATGGTCGAAATTCGCGAACTGCCGCGGCGCGGCGCGTTCTATTAAGGCCATTATATTATATATAATATATATAATATATACTTCGTCGATTACCCTTTAAAACATATTTTATAAATCGTTTTAAATTCGTTTTCAAAACGATTTCAACTTCTATTTCAACTTCAAATCAAAATCGAATTTTTCAACATAAATTCATTTTCATTTCATTTCGAATTGATTTAATTCAAATTGATTTCTAATTCAATTTCAGTTCGTTTTCAATTCAATTCAACATTAATTTCAATTCGAATTCATTTCTATTCAATTTCAATTTGAATTCATTTCTATTCAATTTCAATTTGAATTCATTTCTATTCAAAATATCAGATTTTGAAATCACTTTCGATATTCGTTATAGAATGAATAAAATCGATATAAATATCGTTCACGTCAAAATGGTGTCAATCTAATCAACACGGCCTCATATATTTTCTATTTTCAAATATTCTATTTCAAATATTTCTTTTTCAAAACTGGAATGAGGCCCACTCAATTACCATATAATTTTACTTATATGGATTTTCTACAATACATGTATACAAAACAACGATGAATAATCAACCATCATCTAAAGTGCATTCTACACTGTATAAGCATCGAATATAAATATTTAACGCTTATAACAGTCTGTCAATCTATCGATCGACATACAGCTAACTATTGGGACTAGTGTATGTCATATATCACTCCAATACCCGTGTGGGGTTTTCAAACAATCAAACACAGAATTTATTTGTGCAGTTGGGCGATGTGTAAAATTTATCGTCCCAATCAATATCAGTCAAATGTGTGTATATAAACAAATCTTCCGATTTGTTTATTTATATTTCATTTCATATACACGTTAAAAATTCTATTTTTAACTATAAAATATTTTTAACTATATAAATATTTTATTTCATTTCACATCACAACACACAATCAACCACACATCAAAATCATACAAACAAGCATACAAGTCGTTCATGGTCTGTGGACGACGGGTGTCGGGTGCTACTAAACACCGTCTGCATCCTAGTATATATATAACTAGAAAAAGAGATTGAAGAGTGAGAAATTCTCACCAGAGCTATCCCAACTCCACAACACTTCTATTGTAGGAAATCATCACTGTTCTCGCCATTTGTCACTTTCGTTGTCCGCTTTCACTACATATATAAAAATCACATTTTTACTTTGTTATTCAATATATAAAAATCGAATTTTTACTTCACTATTCAATATATAAAAATCGAATTTTTACTTCGCTATTCAATATATAAAAATCGAATTTTTACTTCGCTATTCAATACATAAAAATCGAATTTTTACTTCGCTATTCAATATATAATGTAAAAATCGTATTTTTATTCTCCAATCATGTATATAAAATTCACATTTTTATTTTCAAACCTTTATATAAAATTCCAATCTTTCCCTTCGCTACTTCATATGAAAAATCCTATTTTCCTTATTTATAAAGATCAAATTTTTATTTTGTTTCCAATCTATATTCACAATCATATTCTTCTAAACGTATTTATAATTAAAAATCGCATCTTTATGAGGCAAAAAATCTCCTTTTTAGCTAGTTAAAAATCTCTTCTTTTTATTCGATAAAAATCAAATTTTTCATGAACTAAAAATCAAAACTTTCACGAACTAAAAATCCACATCATTTCTATGATAAAAAATTTCTCTTTGTTTATTTTTAAAATCGTATCTTTGTTTATTTAATAAAAGAACACATTTTTTCTTCAATGTTTTATATAAATTTAAAATTGAATTTGAACATTGTAATTAAACTTAAAACTGAATTTAAAATAAACTAAAGAAGAGAAGCTTACTGTTGCTTTCATCAGCAGGATTGAACCAGAGCAGCTTCACGTTCAAACCCATTTACTCTATAGCCAGGGTTCACTGTTTCTCACTCCACGCTGCGCCGGAAGGGGATCGGAGTGCGCCTCCTGCTTCGCTGTCGAGGGGGCTTCCCATCGACACCCCACTTGGCCAACTCGGTGGCCTGAACGGCGTGCAAAACGAGGCGATGCGGTGAGCTATTGGAGCTAGGGTTACGGTTTGGTGGGGGGAACTGGGGGTTCGAACTGCGAATGGAGGGGGAAGGGGCGTCGCCGTTGAGAGGAGGGCAGGGATAATCGGTGGTCTGGTCGACGGTGGGCGGAAGGCGGCTGGACGAGGTGATCGACGAGGTCAGGTTCGAGAGTTTTTTTCTTTTTCGTATAACTGAAATGAACGGGGGAGATAAGGTTTGGGGGTGAGGGATTAATATATATTTAATTTATTTTAATTTAATTTTTCTGAAAGGTTGATTTTTTTTATTCGAACTCCAATCAAGGCCCAACTACTGTCGTCCCTAGCGTAATACCCCCATCCCGAACACAATGGGATACGTCTCGTAAGCCAATTTGGCCATTACGATCAGTTTTCGTTAAAATTACAATATAAATAAATATAATGTTCAAAATTGATTTTAACGTACATTTCAATTTACCCGGCCCACATACTGACTCTAAAAATTCCAGAAAAATTATTTCTAGCTTCGTATTGATGATACGGTCCTAACAAAACTAATTTCATCGAATTCTAAGACCATTTGAAAAATGACCATTTTCCAGTCGATTAAATTCAACTGAAACTGGTCAAAAGCGTTTTCCTTTGCCACGCTCACATATTCATTCGAAAAATTATGAAATTTGAAATCTAGCAATAATTTTCCATCCTGGATCCAACAAAAGTGGTTTCGTCGAAATCCGAGGTCGTTTACAAAATTCCCATTTTTAAGGGCCTGAATTCCATAGCGACTATTCTGAATTTTCATCTGGACATATCTTTTGATTCCCGCTATGAAATTTCAATTTTTCGAATTCGTTGGAAAGATATTCTCTATTAGATTCCATTATTTTTTATTTCACTAAAATCTGGTTTATTTTGCACCCGGTATGTTCATTTGAAGTTTGAAATCGAATTATCGAACTACTGCGCCATTTTCAATTCCTTTTATAATTATAAATAAATATTTGTATTCTAACATCGATTCAAACGAATATATACGTTCGAATTATATTCAAAATAAATTTCTCGTCAATATTATTTAAAATAATTCATTTTAAATAATCAAAATTCGCTAAAATTGCCAAAATAAAAATTTTAAATTGGCCCAGATTTCCCGGTTATTACACTTCATAGCACTTATTAGGAAAAACAGCGACCAAATGGTTGACCTCCCCCTAGAAGAGGTGTCGACCGCCGGTCGATCGCCCTTCTAGGGGAGTTCGACCGCCTGCCTCTGTAAATGCCCAATAAGGCTAGGTATGGGTTAGGTTTTTGGGTTAATTGATGAGGATGAGCAGCCAGGATTAAATTTTAATAATCTGATTGTTCTTGTTTGACAAACACATATAAATAACCCCCTAGACTTTATACCTGAACCTATTCACTATCTCTATTTGTTCATCCACTCGACTACCATTGATTCCAGAGGATTTCAAAATAGGTTTTCTTCTTCTACAAATCTATTCTTCCTTCTCTTATCTTTTCTTATAGGTTTTGGACTAGAACATAGATCTGGAATCACATTATATATATACAAGAATTTTAATTATTTGATTCTTATGTATATAGATCTCTAAGGATTGGAGTTCACATCAGATAGGCACAACAACGTCAGATTTACGGCATTTCCAGTCACTGTGAGTGGAATTATTATTTTACTTAGGCATATTCTATATATGTAGATTACTATATGGATTTGTATGCCTAAGGAGATTTCTTATAACGATAATATATAACTACAAAACCCCAAATCTCCTGCTTTTATGTATTTCACAAGAATTATCAATTTATATTAGGTTTGTGGATTTTGCTTTAGTAGCGGATGAAGAACAATTGAGTGATGTACTTTTATTTTATTTTATTTGTCCTTTTCATCTAAATCTTTGATTGTAATGTAAAAAGTTTTAGATTTAATTTGATTTATTATTCAAATAGGTTTGGGTTTCTATCCTAATTAGATAATCTGAATGTATATAGATTTGACACCGATCAAATATGAACTTTTTATGTACAACATAAAAATGGGTAAATTAGGTAAATAAAGGTTTACGTATATACATGTATATATTTACACATATGTATGTTTATGGATATATATGATATAAGAAATCTACATCATGGTCTTGATTCATTAATAGAATTATCTTTGCAAGCCTAGGATGCAAGTTTTAGTTGTGTGTTGTGTCTTTCCCATTTACTGCTATCTGTAGTTATGCAATTATGATTTTATGCCATAAATGTAGTGGTCGGATGTGGGGATTACTTGTATGCCTGAAATGTAGACTATTTTGACAAATTTTACCTTGTTAAAATGTTCCCTCTTCATACGAAAAACTAGCATTATTTATACGTACTAAATATTCTACTTATATAGTGTAATTAACGAAATTAGCGTAATAATCATGTAGTAAATGCGATTAGGAATAGATTTGAACTTGAAATGTCCCTGTATATTGATTTCTTGTGTGCGTATAAAATGGCTTATACGAATATTAAATAATAACACATAGACACGTGGTTAGTCATCATTTGTGGTAGAAGCCTGTCGGGAACACACCGGCAAATCCAGCAACCACAAGTGGGTCCACCTAATGTGAGAGGTCTGGGTGCCACGGGCCATTCAAGTCTAGTATACTATGGCACGAGGTTAAACCCGCTTGTAGTAGAAGTCTGCCCGGAACCTCTTGGCATATCCAACATCTACAGGTACATGGTTTAATGTGAGAGGTATAGTATATATATATAAACCTATTGTGTGTGAAAAAAGGTAGGTTTACTACACCTTGGGGTGGTCTTAAGTGGTCGACTCTCTTCTTATCTAGTTTGGGTCTTATGTGGTTAGGACTAGGTTCCTTTTCGAAGGTTTATTCCTTGGATATGTACCAAAGTCATGTGACCTACCCTTATTAGACTCAAAGTAAGTTACGGGTCATCCTTCTCTGAAGGTGGTTAGGCATAACGGTAAGGGTAACGAAGCTGGTAAGGGCTAATCTAGGGACATGATTGGTTTACATGTGATATGTGGCCGTAGCGTGCTCGCCAACTATCTAAGGGATGTATTAAGCGACATAGATGTTCTACTGTAATGTCAGTTAAGTAGTAACATTCGAAATATACTTCTTATACTACTTGTGAGAGCATAGACTTAAGAGCGTTGATTTGGGGTCTTAAGGGGCTATGGTCCGCCTCCGGGTTATAAGAGTCATAAGAATCCACCTTTAGTAGGGCAATAAGTAAAAGAGGATGCCCATCTCGTTGGGTCTTTACCCAAAATGAACTAATGGAGGTCTTAAGTGATTGACTCGGATACCCACATCATTGGTTAGATACTTTTTGTACATGTGAATGCTTGTGTGTTTCATAGACATACTTTCATATATATATATATATATATATATATATATACATACATACATATATGTACATACATACATATATATATATATAACCTGCTAAATCTAGGGTATGGTCTTTAAGTAAATATATTTTCATCCACATAGGACTTTATGTTCTGAACACTCTCCTTAACATATCCAACAGGTCAGTAGGTAGGGTAGATTCAATGGACGAAGCAATGATGGAGACTGAAGATGAAAATGGGAAGATTATGCTATTATTAGTTATCATTGTTGTATTGCTTATGGAAACTTTTAATGATGAGTTTACTGATATACATATGGAATAATTGTATCTTCACAATCTTTGTTTGAATTCTCTGACTTTTATGAAATGGTACATCGTCTCTTAGTATTATACTTTCTTGTTCCTCTATGTGAGATTTCCATAACACAATGTCTATATATTATTCTATGCAAATGTAATGCCTTACAGGAACCAACGACCCATTTAGAGTGGCTCTAAGTTTCGATGGGCCTTTTTCGGATTGGAATTTAGGAACATTCCGGGTGGGTTGTTACAAGGAAGGACATGAAGCATTTGGAATAGCCTGGTAGACTGACGGTGTAACAGCCTAGGATTTTGACAATAAATAGTTATTTAATTAGAAGCCAAAAAATAGGAATTTCTGCAAGCAATGGAATTTGACTACAAAATTTAAACTGTTGCATTCGTCTCCGAATTCTGGTCAACTTTCATGTTTGGAGTTTCTCAAAAGGAGTCAATATGAAAAGTTACAGACGAAATATGAAAACAGACGGATAATAAATAAAATATATACAGAAATAAATCTTCCCGAGCCACCTCACTACCACGTCGACCAAGCGGTCGACCGGGGCGGTCGATCGCTGGCTGTGACCGCTTGGTCTGGCTAAGCAGCGGCGGCTAGGGTTAAGGGGTTGGTTTATAAAATTATTTTAAAACATATGGACATATGTTATTTAAATTAAATCTAGCGGTGCAAGGCCATTTCCACCCCTATAAATAAAGGAGTAGATCCTCATTCTTTTTCTACATAAATATGTAGAGGCAGCGGAGCTCTGCCATTTTTCTCTCTCTCCAAACATAAATTCTTAAATAAAAATATATTCATATATATCAAATCAAATCCAATTCATATGAAATTGAGAGGGCAAGAAGATCTAATGGAAAATAATGCAATTTGATGCTAAACGATATATTCTTCGCTCTCTTCCCCTTTTCTTACATTTCTACAGAGCTAGAATTTTCTCCTTTCTAGATAAATTGTAGTTTTATAAAAATTTGGGGATTATACGCCTAAAAAGGTTCAAAATTCAGAAATTGGAAGCTATAAGGTGAGTGAGAAATTTACTAATACAGATATAATGATTTATCTATTTCATTTGAATCCAATATATGTTTTATGCTTATCAGATCTGTTAATTAAATAATTGTAAATTTTGATAACCATTAGATCTGATATGAATATGTTTAAAATATGTAAATGATAAGTTGTGGTTATATATAACATGAATTGTAGGATATATATATATATATATATATCCCATATATTCCTACAAGTTATGTCATGAAATATGTTGTATATGTTACATAGCACTGTGGATCTGGAAATCAGTCCCATTAAACATAAAATGGTAGCAGTTATGTTCCAGACCTTTAGTTTAGTGCTGAAATATGAAATATGTAAATTTGGGTAAAAAGATGAATGTGTGCATAATGTGGTTTTGAGAATAAAAAGAAATATTCCTTGTTTACGTTCAATATTGTTAGGCTTTCAACTTAAGCATTGTAAATTATGTTGTTATCCTAATTTTTAAATAAAGAGGCGTTATTTCAGAATCACAAGAAGTATGACAAAAAGAATTAAAAAGGGAAAAGTGGTGCAAAGGTACATATAAAAATAAATACATGTTTTGTATGTAATTTACATCGACTATTCCAAAATAAACATATATTACATATATTTCTTATGATTTGGAAATACGTCAATTCCACAAAATAGGCATGATTTACAGTGATTGCGGCTAACGGTCCTTGTGAGACTTGAAACTTTTTTGGCAAGATTGAATATAAAAAGGGAATGTCTGATTAATTGATTAGACCAAATTGTTAATTTAAAAATAAGAATTGCAAAATATAAATAATAAATAAATATTAATGACCACGTTGACCGTACGAAAACATATAAATGAACATATACATATTATCCATCCAAATCAGCGTAAAATGGTAAAATATATATTGTATTATATGTTTAAAGGTTTGAAATGTTGAATGGTATTCATTTATGGAATCATACATGTAAATTGTAATTCATACTTAACGTATATATTTATGGTGGCCACTGTAGCAATTAGTGCAATTGATTGTTATAAAGGAGGCCATAAATAAATAACAATTGCGACAAATGTTGAATGTTTGGGTAAGGTTCAATGGTGGAACTATATTTAAATATAATCTATATTGAATTAATATATTTGTGGTGACCATTTGTAGCAATTAATGTAATTAACTACTATAAATGAGACCGTAAATAAAGAAATAACCATTGTAACGAATATTGATTTAGGGGAAATAAATGTGAATAGGAAAATGGTTACAATTCCTGAAATCAATTAGGATGATTGTTGTGGACCCCAATTAGGAAATTTAAATTATAACTGTATTTAGACATGTTGTTAAACTCAACTTGTGGTGTAAGCCTACCCGGAAACAACCGGCAAATCCAGCAACCACAGGAAGTCAGTTTAATGTGAGGGGTCTAATGCATAAATATAATCATACTAAGGCATGAGGTTAAGTTCACTTGTGGTAGAAGTTTTCCTGGAACCGACCAGCATGTCCAGCATCCACAGGTAGTCAACTTAATGTAAGAGGACTGGTATCTAAAAATTTAAATAAATTAATTAATAAAAATAGAAGTTTTCCAGATAACTTCGGACTGATAAATAGTTTCCTTAGGAAAATATGACCGTTAGAGTCATAAAGGGCAATAAAAAGGAAATAAAAAGAAATGGGTGTCAAAAGGGATTAATGGATATTGATTATCGTTTAAATACTAAGTCCAAACTAGGGAAGAAATTAAATATATATCCAAAAGAAAAGGGAATATAACCTTCCTTATTTTAGTCAATAAAACGTATAATTAAAATATAGTTGGACATAGTAAGTTAGTAATGTAAGTATTATTAACCATATAAACCCATGATACAAATAAATGTTTTACGTATAGTATTTCCGTATAAAGGAATTAAATGGGAATGACTTAATAACGAAGCCTACTTTATCCCGAAAAGGGAAAGATGTTGAAGGCAAATGGGGGACGAACTAATAACCTTCGTGTATAGTCCTCTTCCTGGGTTCTAAAAGGATGAATGACTAGGGTTAAAGAGTCCACCTGGGAATTATGTTTATAAGGGTCTTAAATGGCAACTGTGTGTTTGCCTACCAAGACCTAGAAATTAAAAGGGACAGATATGGCCATCTATCCTACAGGAAGTAGTAAGCGACTAAGGAGGTTATCAAATAAGGTCAGCTAGTAGTAAGCTATGGAAAGTAATAAGGCTAGCTAGAAGGTATATCTCACCTTATGTAGGGAAAGTGTATATGCGTGAATGACGGTAGCCTTAACTAGTAAGGCCCGTAACTAGTGCCCTATAGTTATGTGTTAATATTGCATATATTGTCGAGGTTAATAAGTGAATGAGGATATAGATAAAAATAAACCATAATTTGGGACCTACTCTCGATAAAACCAACCAGTTAAGCTTCGGTATAAAGGCTTCACAAAAATGTATGTAAATGTCCTATCTGGGTAATATTATTTTGGGAATACTACTTTGGGAAGAGTAGTAGAGTCCTGCGTAAACATTTACTAGGTTGGCTAGAATCACTAACATGGTTAGGCATATAGCTTGGGTTGAACCAAACGGAATATATCTGTTTTATAGCCTATGTTGTACATTTCTTAGTCACCAGAACTTGTTTTTCTGATCGCCCTCCTCATTGCAACCTCCAGGTTTCATATAGAAGGTCGGGTTTTCAAAGATGATTAAGTTCGGCTTTCGGTTCTCGTTCTCTCTCATGCTTGGAATTGGCAAAGTGACTTAATTTGAAAAAGGTAGTTACTTGAGTTAATACTAGTTTATCCTATCTTGTTTCCACTGTGAGTTTTCTTTAATCGTACTCTGATTATGCTCATGCTCATGCTCATTTATCGCATGTATCAGATTACACGCTCCAAGCTTGGATGTGTTCAAGTTTCTATTTTTGTCGAAATTTAGGCATTGAAAAGTGTGGAGTGTTACATTTGGTATTAGAGTCTAGGTTAAACGATCATAGGAATTAGTTAAATTAGGAATCGAGAGAGAACATAATTTGATTATATTTTATGTTTTTCTTCGTCTTTCTAACTCGACATTAATTTATTTCGGCTGTAGAAATTAGTAGTGGAACTAGTTTATATGATGGCCTTTGAGCGACTAACGGTTGAAATATGTCGAGTTCGAGATTCTTGCCAATTCTTTCTTTCCCCACATGAGGTGACCCAATTTTCTACCTAAATAATTACTTTGTTTTTTTCTCCCAATATCCCGAGACTAATATAGACATATTAGTGTACATGACCCACTATTTGCATATATGAAGATATGCAAATATTTATCAATCCATATAACACACACATTATGGGGATGAGGCAGTGAGATGATGGTATTTGTGTTTAACATAAACATCATTAAGGTGCACATGTGAGTTGTGCATTAGCTAAGGTGATACATCTTCTGGTTTATAAAAACATGAATTGAATTAGCACCAGATTCTTATACGTGCACAAATAAGAAAAATTGAACAGAATATCAAATAGTGTACATGTTTATAGTATAAATAAACTGGATTGACTCCTATAGACAGATCAAAATGATCCTTGTTCTTAATTAAACATAAATAAGTATCAGATTATGGTATGTGTGAGTATGAGACTTTCCATACACATGTATAAGTATTAGATCGTAATAGATGCAAGTATCAGTTTTAAAGATAGCATGTATAAGCATCAGTTTGTGACATATATGAGTATCAGTTATTCTCCGTACATACATAACAGGCATGATTGAAGCATATTCCTAATAATGTGCATGAAAATAGTGTACTTATCATATATCTCTACATTTGCTAGTTTTATACAAATTCAAGTCATTCAGTTCTCAATGATTTCACAAAACTGGATTCTTATATTGACATTACACTTTGATAATTTTCTCCTAATCCATGTATTCATATCATACTATTTTTGCTCAATGTGATGGATTTATCAATTGATACATGCATATCCTATCACCACAAAGTGTTCAAGTGCATATAATTCACTTCATTTCATCCATTTAACACATTATTGAAGAAACAATGCCCTTACTGCACTTACACCGTTATATGTTGGTTATATAACATGCAAGTTGCACTTCAGGTTACACAATTCACTTCTAGTAATTAAACTGAACATGACTAAACATATTAATCGAGTTCATACATCCTTGAGCTACTACATTGCAATCTTTTAAAACATACTAGAATCTTACTTAAATTACATAAACTAATAACTAATTCTTAAACCACATTGCATCACATAATCCGGACAGTTCTTTTTACCTAACAAGCTATAAAACATAAAAGCCTCTACGCCTTCTTCATAAAATCCAACAAGCACCCTTAAGCATCCGAAATCAATCACCGGTCTGCCTCATTATCAATGAGACACCCAGTTGATTGCAAGGAAATTAAACCAAGTTGGATAAATTTGATATGAATATTCACCATTTTATTATATAACTTGATTAAAACATATGTGAGTGCTTAACCTTTACAATGTCTAAATAAAATACATGATAGTTTTGTACACCATTCAGGTATAAACAAGGCATTAAAAATAGCAAAACACATCAAACATTAAGTGTTTTCTACCTCTACTTATTCCCCATTTCATCTAGGATATTAATCCCATTTTAATTGGCTATTTCCTGTGTAACAACCTGGATTTTCAGGACAAATTAATTTTTTTTTTAAGCAATTTCAATGGATTTTAAATATTAAAAATAATTTATTTTAAATGATAACGACTAAAAATTTATTTAAATTGAAGTTAGAACGAATAAATTTAATATAATTA
This sequence comes from Allium sativum, assembly GCA_030737875.1. NCBI lineage: Eukaryota > Viridiplantae > Streptophyta > Magnoliopsida > Asparagales > Amaryllidaceae > Allium > Allium sativum. The sequence continues at coordinate 135,024,295 of CM060915.1, forward strand.
TGAATAGAGTTTAAAATGGCGCTGTAGTTCGAAAATTCAATTTCAAATTTCACATGAATGCATAGGATTCAAAATAAATCGGATTTTAGTGAAACAAGAAATATTAGAATCTATTTAAAAATATCTTTTTAATGAATCTGAAAAATTGAAATTTCATAGCGGGTATAAAAAGTTATGGCCAGTTAAATATTCAAAATAGTCGCTATCGAATAAATATATATATATATATATATATATATATATATTTTAATATAATAAAAAATAGCCATTTTGCAAACGACCTCCTTTTTCGCCTAAACCACTTTTGTTGGTTCCAGAATGTCAAAATAATGCTAGATTCGGAATTTCATAATTTTTGGAATTAATATGTGAGCGTGGCAAAAGAAAATGTGTTTTGACCATTTCAGTCAAATTGGATCGATCAGAAAATGGCCATTTTTCAAATGGTCTCCAAATTCGACGAAATTTGTTTTTTTAGGACTCAATCATCAAAACAAAGCTAGAAATATTTTTTCTGTAATTTTTAGAGTCAGTATGTGGCCCTGGTAAATTAAAATGTACGTTTAAATATAATATATATAGATTTATATTTTAATTTTGATAAAATCTGATTATAACAGTTGAATTGGCCTAACGGACATATTCCATTGTGTCCGGAATGGAGCTATTTAGCTAGGAACAACAGTCTTTGGGTTTGATTTGGAATTCAGAGATTAAATAAGCCATTTTCTAATTAATTAATGTTAAAAATAATAATTATTATAATATATAAATACCCTATGTAACGACCCGCATTCTACGCATCGAAGGATCGTAGAATATTATTTCTTTCACATGCAAAGTCGTATGGTCATGTAACTTTGGGAGACGACTATTGGGGTCATTTCCCATGTTCATGATTTTTGCCGATTTTTAAATGACCGTTTTGCCACTAGCTGATCATGTTTCGGCCATAACTTTTGATTGAAAAGGAGTTTTGACCTGGAACCACTTCCATTAGATCCGGATAATGGTTTACCTCTCCGTAGAGTGGTCACATTAGCAAACGGACTCACCGTTTGGGAGATATGGCTGAAACAAGTTTCAGATGGTGAAAAACAGCTTAATTGGGCTTAACCGGGTGATTAACAGCTAGGCCCAAAGGGGAATTTCGGAATTTGGGGTATTTAAGGGCTGTTAGGGTTTAGAGAGCACCTTTTTTCTCACATTCACAACCGCCACTTTCATTCTAGGAACCCTAGTACTGGCCTCCAACATCTAAATCACCCCAAATCACCTTCTAATCGCTAATTAAGCCAAATCTACATCAAATCAATGAGGATTAGCGCAATAATCGAGGCAGAGATGATGTGTTGCATTGGTATTCGCGCCCAAAAAGAGAATCATTTCAGATTTAATATTTTTATTGTGACTAAGGTGAGTGATTTGCGTAGTTCCTCACTAATTATGGTTAATCAAGGGTAATTAGTTATAATTAGTGAAATTATACATGTTAAAAATCTAGAAAAATATTTATAAAATTCGAAATGATGTTTTAGACCTCTGTTAGAAACTTGGGTTAATTTGGTTAAGTTTTGCTAATCCTATCATAAATTATACTTGAACATGCTTTAGGGGAAATATGGGGTTTTGTTTATGTTTGATCCATTTTAACCTATCAAGTAGTCGTTTTGGCGTTTGTGATCATTTCTATTTGTTGCTATGACTGTATGGTATGCTTTGTGATTGATTAGAATAGTTAGAATGGTCTAAAACGTCGTCATATGACGTAAAACAATCGCTGGAAAGCTGCAGGAAATATGCAGGGTTTCAAACTGGATCGGATCGGATTATTGGGCTCGGATAGGATAAGAGATCCGGGCAAGTGAACTTGATTTGGATTGGAACTTAGCATAAGGGGCTTGGCGAGAAGGATGGCCATTTGCATAGAGTTGGAGTTGGGCAGGGGATCGGATCGGAGAGACCAAAAAGAGGATCGGATCGGAGAGACCAAAAGGGGACCGGATCGGGCTTATGAAGGGGAGGGGATCGGATCGGGACATCTAGGAGGGAGCAACCACCGAACCGAACCAGGGAGCAACCACCGAGTTGAACCCAGGTAGAGGGCATCCGAACCGAACCGAGCTAGAAGGGGAACATCCTAACCGAACCGCACCCAGGAGCATTAAAGGAAGTATTGTGTAACACCCCGTATTTCTGTTAATACTAATATTCACAAATTAAAAGAATTAATATAGAGAATTTGCACGAAATAGCCTTAAAAAGGCATATAACAAATTTGAAATATGTGAATTGCCTTAAAAGGCGAAAAATGGAATTAAGACATTAATTGGAATATTAATGTGTAGAAATGGTCATAAGTTAATTATGGATTAATTTGAATTCATGAATAGGTGCGTGTGTATATATATATATATATTTATATATATATGGGCAGTTAATGTAAACATGAATAGAAGTTTATTAATTTGCTGAGTGTTTGCTGAGTCACTTCTGACTCATTGCTGAGTCAATAAGATAAACCCCATCTGGTCTGAATGGCTGCGGTTATTTCTAGGTTTAATCTAATGGCATAAATGAATCCTAACATCTATAAATAAGTGGGTAGACTCTAACCCTAAATCACTTGAAAAATTGGAGAGCTACCGACATGCCGTTGCCATGGAGTTCAGCATAGCCGTCACAAACTAAAGAAGAAGAAGGCCTAATCTACAAACTAAATCTACTCAAATCAAATCAAAAGCTCTCTCTCTTTCTATTTCTCTTCTTTAAAATTGTGAGTATGATGAATCTCACAATATTATTATAAAATAATTTGATTAAGTTATGAATGGATCACAAGAAAGTGATATGAATTGTTATGTATTTGTAAATTATGTTGTGGATCTCTTGTTATGCTATTATGTTATCATATATATGTTGTTATGTTGTAGTGATTATGTTGTAAATAATCCTATGCTATGTCATATGTGATTAATCATGCTATGCTATGTTGTAAATCATATCATGCTATGTTGCAAATTATGATATGCTATGTTGTAAATCTTATATATGTTGTAGATCTCATATTATCACATATGTTGAAATACTTATGTTATATGATAATGATGTCATGTTAAGTTGTGTTGAATCATACAAGTTGTAAAATCATGATGTTAGTATTTATGCGAATTGGATCATGTTTAAAGTTTATGTTTTTTTCTTTATAATAGATCTTGATTATGGGAATTTGCCTATTGGGTTAGGTGTACCCATATACATGAATCTACAAATTAATTGGATCTTGAATATGGGAATTTGCCTATTAAGTTAGGTGTACCCATATACATGAATCTATGATTAAATGAATTTTGATTTTTGGGAATTTGCCTATTGAGTTAGGTGTACCCATATAAAACCATATTGTTAATGATGTTGATTCACACATGTCCTATACAAGTTTATGAAATTTGATCAAAATCATATTATGTGAATTATGAATAAGTTGACACCCTTAGATCCATGACATGTATAACCTTATGCAAGTTGTAATGTATGCAAGTTTTACCCCTTGTTATGATTTATTTAGTCACATATATATGTTGTTGTTGTGAATATTTTCTTTTATGCTATGAGTTAGACTAATAGGGTCTAGCATACATTTTGCGAATAAACGTTCAAACGTGGGGTAGGGGTAATATTAGGAAATTAATAAATTGGGGTGCAATTGATATGATTTTGCATGCCTTAAATGGATTTTCATAATTGAGTCAATTATGGACATTGTTAAATTTGTAATTAATTAATAATTCAAGTAGGGAATTATTAAAATTGGGGAAAGTGGATTATTAATAATAATCAATGCTTAGGACACGAGGTTGGACCCGTTTGTGACGTAAACCTGCCCGGACCCGCCCGGCAAATCCAGTAGTCACAAATGTCGGTCCAATGTGAGAGGTCCTAGGCCCAAACTAAAGCATAACAGTTGTAAAGACACGAGGTTAGACTCTTTTGTGGTGTAAGACTGCCCGGACCCGCCCGGCAAATCCAGCTGCCATAAATGCCAGTCTAATGTGAGAGGTCTTTATGAGGTTATGGCCTTAATGAATTAAGAAATACTTAGCCAGATAATCATGTAAGGTCGGACATGGGGGTTAAGTAGGTGCCTTGGGTGGCATGAGGAATCTAGTGGTTGCCTTTAGAGGCATTTGAAATACGATTAGACTTAACCAAATACACATGTAAATGAACATGACTAAGTGGGTTAAGTGGATGGACTAATGGGACAAGCTTAGGTGGAATGCTTGTGGGAAATAATGGGGGCCCATTTCAACCAGTATCCCAAAACGTATCTTTGTGGGCTCGACCCAAGTCGAGGACGGGACACGCATACTGGGTTTGACTATAAGAGGCCAAAACAGGGAGCGGTGGCAACGCAAGTCCAACGGGTTTCATATGCGTGTGTGGACCCGGGCTGGTAGGTAAGACGTTATTGCATCGTGTAGGTATAAGCCGTGCATCTCCGTTATATCGGGTTGCCACTTTAGGGGAATGATACACCACACTGTGGGGCCAACACGGGTATCTACGAGTAGGGAGCCGATCGAAAAATGGAAAGTGGGGTACACCTAGTGGAGATAGGGGCAGGCGGCACCTATGTAGTCAGCTAGGAGTACGTAAAGCCATTAAGAAAGTTTCTAAGTGAAGCTAAGTGGAATCAATCTTTAGGGTGACTGGTGTGGTGCAGTATAGAGTTTATCCTTTAGTATTTGGGAGCGCCTATAACGTTTCCTTTAGCGATTGTCTATGTCCTTAATCTGCTCTTTCATAGACATTTCCTTGTTTTCCAGCTTATGCCTTAGTCCAGTTATTTTGATAATAGTATTGTAGAATTATCATACTCGCCAGACTTTATGTCTGACCCCCCCTCTTTTTCATCCTTTTCTCCCTTCAGGTCCTCAGGTTGGGCCAAGTTCCAGTGGAGTCTGATTGGATTGCTTATCTCTTGGAAAGCTTGGACTGCTGAAGTAAAGTCCAGCTTGTTATCTTTCTTTTTAATGGCTATTTATGTAATGGGATTATGTACTTGTTTTATCAAGATAGATATTGTACTTGACTTTGATTATGGTGTTATGATGTAATCAAACATGTTTTGACTTCTGCTGCAATTGAAATAAAGTTTTTTAAATTTCCAAGTACTATTTTATATCTGTCTTGTTGAAATTTTACTGTTCTATATTCACCTAAAACCTCCATAGAAGTTAATGCATTCCCTTTGTGAGTGACATTAATGGACGTGGGGTGTTACACGTGGTATCAGAGCATAAGGTTACCAGAACAGATAAAATTTTTAGAAAAATATTTTTCTAAAGTATTTTTGGAAGAAGTGCTTTCAAAAACATGTTATTTAGAGAAAGTTTTTATGAAAAACATAATCCCAAATAGCCATATCCTTATCTTTATCTTTCGAATTCTCCATTTTGAATCTTTCCTTTCTCGTTTCAGCATGGCTGAAGATCTTAATCTCCCAGAAGGTGTGACGATTCCAGGGTGGTTTAGGAGATATTTGGAGGCTAGGGCCACCACTGCAGGCCCAGCAGATGTTCCTCCACCCCCAGTTGCACCCATTCCTCCTCCTCCTCCTCCTCGTGTTGACACTTTTGCAAAGACGTGCAAGGAATTTAAGGCTATGGGAGGAAAAACTTTTCAAGGGACTGAGACGTTTGTGGAGGCCAGAGACTGGCTTAAGGAGACTGAGGAATTGTTGGATATCTTTGAAGTGGAAGATGGGAGTAAAGTCCGTTTAGATGCTTGGTTAATGAAGGGAGAGGCCTCGTTTTGGTGGGAGGTCACTAACGGGGAACGTCCAGTTGATTCATGGGCGGATTTCAAACGAAGGTTTGAGGCAAAGTTTCTTTCAAGGGCAGAGGAGAATTTAAATATGGAAAAATTCCTGACATTAAAGCAAGGGAGCTTATCAGTGAAGGAGTATGTCAATAAATTTAATCAGTTAGCAAGGTTTGGCTTGGAGTTGGTGAACACGCCAGAGAAGAAAGCTTTGAGGTTCGTTAGAGGCTTGAATGAACCGTTGCAAGGGTTGGCTATGACCCACATCCCTATGGGAGCCACCTTTGAAAGGCTAGTAGAAATGGCACTTATGCATGAGGATAAGGCAGTTGAAAAAGAAAGGGGATCAGAAGAAACCCCAACAGCAAAATAAGAAGGGTGGTAAAAACAATAATGGCAAAGGGAAGAAGAGATGCTTCAATTGTGGGACGCCTGGCCATCTCAGCAAAGATTGTAGAAAGAAAAAGAAGAATGGTTGTTTTCATTGTGGAGATGCGGGACATTTGGTGAAGGACTGCCCAAAGAAGGGGCAGAGGGCAGGGTCTACCTCGGGAGGACAGGTGCAGGCTCTTATGGCACCAGGGCAGGCAAGGGGGCAAGTTCAGGCTATTTCGGCCCCACCGCTGCAAGAAAGAGGTAGGACAATTTCTGTTGAAAGCTTAGTTTTTCTGTTTGATCATCCTGTCCGTACCTTATTCGATTCTGGCGCATCTCATTCGTTTATCTCTGCATCATTAGTTGAATTACTGCACTTGAACACCAGTTTAGTAGAGGATCCCTTGGTTGTTTCAAATCCAATTGGGGGTTCGGCTCATTTGACCATGATATGTTTGGATTTGAAAATCTCTATACTTAGCGTTGAATTTAGATGTGATGCTTATGTATTGGGCTTCACGGGCTATGGGCTAATTTTAGGAATGGATTGGTTATCTAGAAATGGGGCCATTCTTGATTGTGAAAGGAGAGTAGTTAGGCTTGTGACTCGCCTTGGTAATGCTCTCGACATCTTTTGTAGTCCCATAAATTCCGTTATGCTAAGTTATCTTGAATCATTTGACGCGTCTGTAGAGAATCTGCAAATGGTAGAGGTGGTCCGGGAATATCCGGATGTGTTTGAGGAGGTGAAGGGCTTACCTCCAAAGCGCGAGATAGACTTTCGAATTTATCTTGTGGATAATGCTAAACCCGTATCTTTGCCAGTGCGCCACATGGCTCCTCGTGAAAGGAGGGAACTCAATAAGCAAGTGAAGGAGTTGCTTGAGAAGGGTTCATAAGACGTAGTATATCAGAGTGGGGTGCTCCAGTAGTATTTGCTACAAAGGCGGATGGGTCCCTTAGACTTTGTGTGGACTATAGAGAACTAAACAAGCTTACTAAAAAAGAACCGACACCCACTGCCGAGGATTGACGATCTCTTTGATCAGTTAGTTGGCGCCTCAGTGTTTTCGCAGTTGGACTTAGCCACTGGCTTTCATCAACTGAGAGTGGCTGAGGATAGTATAGATAAGACTGCTTTTAGGACTCCTGACGGATTCTATGAATGGCTAGTGATGCCCTTTGGTTTGACAAACGCCCCCGCATATTTTGTTGATTTGATGAGTAGGGTGTTTAGGGAGTACCTTAACAAATTCGTGGTAGTCTTTGTGGATGACATCTTAGTCTTTTCTAAGAATGAAGAAGAGCATGCCCTACATCTTAGGGAAGTGTTGGAAACCCTTCGAGCACATAACCTTAAGGCAAAATTTTCTAAGTGTCACTTCTGGAGGAAAGAAGTACGGTTCTTAGGGCACGTGGTTTCCAAGGAAGGGATAGCAGTGGATCCCGCAAAGGTGGTGGCCATCCAAGATTGGAGGGTCCCTAAAAATGTAACCGAAGTAAGAAGTTTCTTGGGGTTAGCTGGCTATTATAGGAAGTTTATCAAAGACTTCGCAAAAATATCAGCTCCATTAACACGGTTAACGAAGAAGAACTTGGTTTTTACGTGGGACGAAGATTGTGATGATGCGTTCCAACGTTTAAAGAGATCCTTAACTTCAGCCCCAGTCTTAGTGCTGCCAGACGGGAATAAACCGTTTACCGTCTATACTGATGCTTGTGGGACGGGACTTGGCGCGGTCCTCATGCAAGAGGGAAGAGTAATAGCCTATGGTGGAAGGCAGTTGAGGGTTCATGAAAAGAATTACCCTACGCATGACCTTGAGTTAGCCGCAATTGTTTTCGCGCTTAAGTCTTGGCGTCACTATCTTCTTGGTGAGAAATTCGAACTGTTCACTGACCACAAATCATTAAAATACTTATTCTCTCAGAAGGATTTGAATTTAAGGCAGCAACGGTGGATGGAATTCCTAGCCTCCTACGATTTTGAAATAGCATATACCCCGGGCAAGGGTAACGTGGTAGCAGACGCCTTAAGTAGGAAAAGGTTGTCCTTGAGTCCGTTGTTTGTTGAACGACGAAGCTTAGAATTCATCTCCATGTTTGACTTTAGACCCTCCGTTGACCTAGTACCTGGTTTGTTAGCATCCTTGGAGGTTAGGCCTACACTTCTAGAACGAGTTGGTGAGGCACAGCAAGACGACCCCCAGTTGGTTGAGATAGTAGAAAAGATCAAAGGAGGGGAGTCGTCTAGCCATCTTCGTAGGTATACCCTAGACGATAAGGGTTGGTTACGAAGGGATAATAGACTTTGTGTACCATAAGACGAAGACTTAAGGAAGGCCATTCTTGATGATGCTCATCGCTCAAAGATGACCATTCATCCCGGCGGAGACAAGATGTACAAAGATATGAAGCGGGTTTTCTTTTGGGCCGGTATGAAAAAGGATGTAGCCGAGTACGTCGCTAGATGCTTGGTGTGCCAATGAGTAAAAGCGGAACAAAAGAAACCCGGTGGGTTGCTTCACCCATTGGAAGTTCCACTATGGAAATGGGAAAGCGTCTCAATGGATTACCAAGATCAAGGAAGGGTAATACGGGGATTTGGGTTATAGTAGATAGACTTACTAAGAGCGCCCATTTTATTCCCGTGAAAAGTAAGAGGACTTCTCCGTGGTTGGCTTCTGTATACATTAAAGAGATAGTTCGTTTGCACGGTATTCCTTCTAGTATAGTAAGCGACCGTGATCCCATCTTTACTAGCGAATTTTGGAAGAGTTTACAAGAGGCGGTAGGGACTCAGCTATGTTTGAGCACCGCATATCATCCTCAGACGGACGGCCAGACCGAGAGGGTGAATCGTATTCTAGAGGATCTTTTAAGGCTTTGTATCCTAGACTTTGGGGGTACATGGGAAGAGCACCTTCCGTTGGTAGAATTCGCATATAATAATAGCTTTCAGTCTAGTATTGGCATGGCACCTTTCGAAGCTCTTTATGGAAGGCCTTGCCGTTCGCCTACATGTTGGTGGGAATCTACCGATAAAATCCTACTTGGGCCCGATATGGTTAGGGAAACCTCGGAGAAGATTGATTTGATTCGAAGGAGGATGAAAGCAGCACAAGATAGGCAGAAATCGTATGCTGATAAGAGGAGGACAGATCTTGAGTTTGACATTGGGGACATGGTTTTTATCAAAGTGTCTCCGTTACGGAATGTTGTTCGCTTTGGGTCCGTTGGGAAATTAGCGCCAAGGTTTGTAGGGCCGTTTCCTATAAAAGACAGGATTGGGAAGATGGCGTATAGGGTGGAGTTGCCTGAGAAACTTAGTGGAGTACACGACGTATTCCATGTATCACATTTGAGGAAGTGTTTGCACAAGACCGCAGAGGTGGTAGAGCCGAGCTTGCTTAAAGAGGTGGAAATAGAGCCTGATGCAACAATTAGACGAGCTCCTACATGCATTCTTGGGTCGGAGATCAAAAAGTTGAGATATCGAGAGGCCAGACTAGTTAAAGTGCAATGGGGAGATGATGAGAGCAACGCTACTTGGGAGACAGAAGGGAAGATGCGTTCGCTATACCCTTTTCTTTTTGAGGGTATGTCTTTTAATTTCTCCTTTATCGCTTAGCTTATCTTATCTTATCTTTAGTATGTCCTCTCATTAGTATCTTTGACCTTTAGTTAGGATAATCCTATGGTTGAAACATGTGTTTGAGACATGTTATGTATGATGGATGCAAAATGGATGCAAGTGGTTGCTAGTGGTTGCTCGTGGATGCATATATACACACACTTTAGGCACTAGATCGGCTCAGTCACTACATATTGCATATTGCATAAATGAATGTATTTAGTATAATGGATGTATAATGGTTGTACCATCATATAGATGCTGCATTCGGTTGAATGGATGTGCACGCATATAGAAGTAGTTTGTAAGCAATTAGGATCTTTTGCATACATAATGGATGCATGGCACTATCATGAATTGCATCAAGGAGGTCAACTGAATCAGTGGACCGCCTGATTTTGCATTAGATACGGACATAGACACACACTGTGCATTTAAACATGAAAGCATTAGAAGTCTATAAGGACAATGGATGCCAGTGTTTGTTGATTGAGTAGATGGTTGATGATAGGATATAAACTTGAAGATTTCGGGGTCGAAATCCCTTAAGGAGGGAAGTATTGTGTAACACCCCGTATTTCTGTTAATACTAATATTCACAAATTAAAAGAATTAATATTGAGAATTTGCACGAAATAGCCTTAAAAAGGCATATAACAAATTTGAAATATGTGAATTGCCTTAAAAGGCGAAAAATGGAATTAGGACATTAATTGGAAAATTAATGTGTAGAAATGGTCATAAGTTAATTATGGATTAATTTGAATTCATGAATAGGTGCGTGTGTATATATATATATATATATATTTATATATATATGGGCAGTTAATGTAAACATGAATAGAAGTTTATTAATTTGCTGAGTGTTTGCTGAGTCACTTCTGACTCATTGCTGAGTCAATAAGATAAACCCCATCTGGTCTGAATGGCTGCGGTTATTTCTAGGTTTAATCTAATGGCCTAAATGAATCCTAACATCTATAAATAAGTGGGTAGACTCTAACCCTAAATCACTTGAAAAATTGGAGAGCTACCGACATGCCGTTGCCATGGAGTTCAGCATAGCCGTCACAAACTAAAGAAGAAGAAGGCCTAATCTACAAACTAAATCTACTCAAATCAAATCAAAAGCTCTCTCTCTTTCTATTTCTCTTCTTTAAAATTGTGAGTATGATGAATCTCACAATATTATTATAAAATAATTTGATTAAGTTATGAATGGATCACAAGAAAGTGATATGAATTGTTATGTATTTGTAAATTATGTTGTGGATCTCTTGTTATGCTATTATGTTATCATATATATGTTGTTATGTTGTAGTGATTATGTTGTAAATAATCCTATGCTATGTCATATGTGATTAATCATGCTATGCTATGTTGTAAATCATATCATGCTATGTTGCAAATTATGATATGCTATGTTGTAAATCTTATATATGTTGTAGATCTCATATTATCACATATGTTGAAATACTTATGTTATATGATAATGATGTCATGTTAAGTTGTGTTGAATCATACAAGTTGTAAAATCATGATGTTAGTATTTATGCGAATTGGATCATGTTTAAAGTTTATGTTTTTTTCTTTATAATAGATCTTGATTATGGGAATTTGCCTATTGGGTTAGGTGTACCCATATACATGAATCTACAAATTAATTGGATCTTGAATATGGGAATTTGCCTATTAAGTTAGGTGTACCCATATACATGAATCTATGATTAAATGAATTTTGATTTTTGGGAATTTGCCTATTGAGTTAGGTGTACCCATATAAAACCATATTGTTAATGATGTTGATTCACACATGTCCTATACAAGTTTATGAAATTTGATCAAAATCATATTATGTGAATTATGAATAAGTTGACACCCTTAGATCCATGACATGTATAACCTTATGCAAGTTGTAATGTATGCAAGTTTTACCCCTTGTTATGATTTATTTAGTCACATATATATGTTGTTGTTGTGAATATTTTCTTTTATGCTATGAGTTAGACTAATAGGGTCTAGCATACATTTTGCGAATAAACGTTCAAACGTGGGTTAGGGGTAATATTAGGAAATTAATAAATTGGGGTGCAATTGATATGATTTTGCATGCCTTAAATGGATGTCCATAATTGAGTCAATTATGGACATTGTTAAATTTGTAATTAATTAATAATTCAAGTAGGGAATTATTAAAATTGGGGAAAGTGGATTATTAATAATAATCAATGCTTAGGACACGAGGTTGGACCCGTTTGTGACGTAAACCTGCCCGGACCCGCCCGGCAAATCCAGTAGTCACAAATGTCGGTCCAATGTGAGAGGTCCTAGGCCCAAACTAAAGCATAACAGTTGTAAAGACACGAGGTTAGACTCTTTTGTGGTGTAAGACTGCCCGGACCCGCCCGGCAAATCCAGCTGCCATAAATGCCAGTCTAATGTGAGAGGTCTTTATGAGGTTATGGCCTTAATGAATTAAGAAATACTTAGCCAGATAATCATGTAAGGTCGGACATGGGGGTTAAGTAGGTGCCTTGGGTGGCATGAGGAATCTAGTGGTTGCCTTTAGAGGCATTTGAAATACGATTAGACTTAACCAAATACACATGTAAATGAACATGACTAAGTGGGTTAAGTGGATGGACTAATGGGACAAGCTTAGGTGGAATGCTTGTGGGAAATAATGGGGGCCCATTTCAACCAGTATCCCAAAACGTATCTTTGTGGGCTCGACCCAAGTCGAGGACGGGACACGCATACTGGGTTTGACTATAAGAGGCCAAAACAGGGAGCGGTGGCAACGCAAGTCCAACAGGTTTCATATGCGTGTGTGGACCCGGGCTGGTAGGTAAGACGTTGTTGCATCGTGTAGGTATAAGCCGTGCATCTCCGTTCTATCGGGTTGCCACTTTAGGGGAATGATACACCCCACTGTGGGGCCAGCACGGGTATCTACGAGTAGGGAGCCGATCGAAAAATGGAAAGTGGGGTACACCTAGTGGAGATAGGGGCAGGCGACACCTATGTAGTCAGCTAGGAGTACGTAAAGCCATTAAGAAAGTTTCTAAGTGAAGCTATGTGGAATCAATCTTTAGGGTGACTGGTGTGGTGCAGTATAGAGTTTATCCTTTAGTATTTAGGAGCGCCTATAACGTTTCCTTTAGCGATTGTCTATGTCCTTAATCTGCTCTTTCATAGACATTTCCTTGTTTTCCAGCTTATGTCTTAGTCCAGTTATTTTGATAATAGTATTGTAGAATTATCATACTCGCCAGACTTTATGTCTGACCCCCCCTCTTTTTCATCCTTTTCTCCCTTCAGGTCCTCAGGTTGGGCCAAGTTCCAGTGGAGTCTGATTGGATTGCTTATCTCTTGGAAAGCTTGGACTGCTGAAGTAAAGTCCAGCTTGTTATCTTTCTTTTTAATGGCTATTTATGTAATGGGATTATGTACTTGTTTTATCAAGATAGATATTGTACTTGACTTTGATTATGGTGGTATGATGTAATCAAACATGTTTTGACTTCTGCTGCAATTGAAATAAAGTTTTTTAAATTTCCAAGTACTATTTTATATCTGTCTTGTTGAAATTTTACTGTTCTATATTCACCTAAAACCTCCATAGAAGTTAATGCATTCCCTTTGTGAGTGACATTAATGGACGTGGGGTGTTACATATTGGACCGAACAGAACCGAACCGATGAGGACTAGAGCACTATGCATATTCGAACCAAGCCGGACGAGTGCCATTACAACTACGCGACAACTCTTTTGAAGGCCAACTCCAATTCGACTAAGACCCGAGATGCAAAGGAAGTTCAAATAGGAAGTAGAACTCAGGATCCAGTTGGGAACCAACGAGTTAACTTCATGATTGGGCTTTGCTGCGAGACGTTTGCTAAGGGGTTGTCGATGTCTATGACTTTGGATCACTATGTATGGGAGGTACAAGAAAGGGTACAGGGCCACAGTGGCCTAGGTACGACTAGTGGGCTATAGACCAACAAAGTGGGGTCATTTGAAAAGGTTTGGTCATGATCCCATAGGATAAGCTTGGTGGTAGCAGTAGTTGCACAAGTCGAACTCCATCATTACCTCGATGGGTCTAGTGATCAAAGTGGTGGATATCGTATGCTTTACGCACAGAGTCAAAGATGTGAGGATGGTTGCTATGTTTGATTTGTTTGCCATCACTGTGAAATACACAACCCCACCCCCGTATTCTTTATACCAAGTGTTAGTGGCACCTTAGAGTACTGTACAGTTTGTAGTTCTAACTCTTTGGTTGCAGGTCCAGGTTCAGGTATGGTTTAGTATACCTGTTATTGTTCTGTTTTACTGCTTATTGCTCATACCAGACTTTTGTCTGACCCAGAGTTTTATGTCTCTTCTTATTACTCTGGGTGCTCTCACGAGCAGACTAGAGACAGGTTAACTGGTGATGCACGAGTAGCTGTACTGGAGACGATCAGGAGGCTTCCACGTATGATATATATATATGTATTCTCCCTGTGTCGCTGCTGGTCTCTACTTTGGGCATTAGTAGTGAACCCTTCCTATCTTTTGCTTTAGAGACGGTTTTAAAGTTGTAATAATGATGATGTGGAACATAAGCTGTATTTGGATTTTCCGCTGCCATGATGTTTAGTTTTAGCTTATGCATTGTCTCATATGTTTTATGTCAAGTATGTTATTATTATATTTTATTCCCTGCGCTGTGAGACATTCTACAGGTTCTTGATTAGTTCATTCTCTTCTTTCCTTTCTTTGGCGACCGTTTCGGGCTAGTCGGGCATGTGTATAGCGCACTTTCGGAGGAAATGCCGACTAGTGCGGGGCGGGCCGTCACACTTGGTATCAGAGCTCTAGGTTGCGTAGTTAGCCTAGGGAAAGACACCAGGGAGAGATAATACGTATATGAGAGCTCGAATTTGTGATTATTTTGGTTTTCAAAAGCTATGTATATATATACTATTAGTATATCTAAGGATGAAGCTGCACTGCACTGGCACCACTATGGAGATGATTAATCGTTTTCTCCTTACAGATTGAATGATGAGTCGATACGCAAGAGGTGCCGGTAGAGGAGCCAATAATGGGAATGCTGTTGACATGAGGACGATGTTTACTAACCTCATGAGGGAGATGCTTAGAGATGTTCAGGGGGCAGCTCCTAATGCTGTTAACGGCGGTGGTGCGGTGGTGCAGGTGCCTAGAGCCGATTTTGCCAAGCTATGCAAGGATTACACTAGTCTTGGTGGGAAGCCGTTCCATGGAACGGAGTCGGCTACGGATGTTCAGGATTGGTTGGATAGCTGCGAGCGTATCTTCGAAGACTTGGGTATCGAGGATGCGATGAAAAGAAAGCTAGCGTCTCGTCAGTTGCAAGGACGAGCAATGAATTGGTGGAATGCTATAAATGCAGCTACTCCCGAGGATCAGATTACTTGGGATCAATTTAAGGTTCGCTTTTGCGATAAGTTCATTCCAACTGCTCAGAAGTCAATGCTGTTTAAGAAATTCTTGGAACTCAAGCAGAATGGTAGGGAAGTCAAGGAGTACATTGCAGAATTCGATACTTTATCAAAGTATGGATTATCCCTCATTGATACTCCCGAGAAGAAGAAAGAGAAGTTTATAATAGGTTTGGATCAGTACTTGGGGGAAAGGCTTATTAACCACATCGATGAGACGTTTGAATTGATTGTGGGGAAAGCATTGAGGTTAGAAAGTCTTTACCCTAAGTCGAAGATTGAGGTTGCATCTGCAAAGGAGCCAAAGCCGCAAGCAAGCGGTGGAGGCATGAATGGTTCTCAGAATAAGAGAAAGCAGAATCAGACTAAGGGTGGACAGAAGAAAAAGAATAAGAAGGATGTTGAGTGCTTCAACTGTGGTAAGAAGGGCCATTATACTAGTAATTGTCGGGCCAATCCAGGGGATAGGAAGTGCTTCAACCGTGGCCAAGTGGGACATCACAAGGACAAGTGTCCGCAACCCCCTAAAGAAAAGAAGATGGTGAAAGCATATGCCCTTAATGTTGTTCCTTCTTCGTCGAATGCCCCAACTGCGGCGTAGAAGGGAAAGAATGTCGTTATTCAAGGTATGCTTTCTGTTTATGATGTTCCTGTTAGAGTTTTGTTTGATACCGGAGCTTCCAGTTCCTTCATATCTAGTGACCTGGTAGATAGGTTGGGATTGGAACCCGAGATCGTCGATAGACCTTTAGTAGCGATGAACCTGATTGGTGGTTCGACTAGCCTTAGCATGATTTGCCATAATGTGGTCTTATCGAGTCATGGATGCATGTTTGTTTGTGATTGCTTTGTTTTGGGCTTTACTGGGTTTGGCATTATTTTGGGAGTCGATTGGCTCCAAAGATATGGGGTGGTGGTAGACTGTGAGGGCTTTTTGATGACAGCTAGAGCGGATGATGGGCGGAGGGTAGTGTTTGGTGGTCTACCCAGTGATGGGGTAATGGCCAATTTTCTAAATCCCCTTGACATCCCGCATGATGAGTTGTCAGGTTTGCCCGTGGTTGGCCAGTATCCGGACATCTTCGATGAAGTGACCGGGCTTCCACCACATCGAGAGATTGAGTTCCATATTGATTTAGTGAAAGATGCCAGACCTATAGTTATGCCACTTCGTCGTATGGCGCTAAGGGAGCAGCGAGATCTCGGGGTGCAAGTAAGCGATATTTTGAAGAAGGGATTTATCAGAAGAAGTGTTTCTGAGTGGGGAGCACCAGTTGTATTTGCTACCAAGCCAGATGGTTCCCTTTGATTGTGTGTGGACTACCGCAAGCTGAATAAGGTGACGAGGAAGAATAAGTATCCTCTACCGTGAATAGATGATTTGTTTGATAAGTTGAGTGGCGTGAGAGTGTTCTTCCAGTTGGATCTCACGACAGGTTTTCATCAGCTTAGAGTGGAAGCTGAAAGTATAGCTAAAACGGCATTTCGGACGACGTCTGGATTTTATGAGTGGTTGGTCATGCCATTCAGGTTGACCAATGCACCAGCATATTTTGTGGATCTTATGAATGGAGTATTCAGAGATCAGTTGAATAAGTTTGTTCTTGTGTTCGTGGACGATATACTTATTTATTTAAGTACAGAGGAAGAACATAAGGAACATTTGAGGATAGTGATGGAGGTGTTGAGAAAACACCAGTTGAAAGCAAAATTCTCTAATTGTCACTTCTGGAGGAGGGAAGTGAGATTCTTGGGCCATGTTGTTTCAGAGAATGGTATTGCCGTGGATCTTGCGAAGGTGGCTACGGTGCAAGATTGGTCTACACCCAAGAATGCAACAGACATAAGAAGTTTCTTGGGGTTTGCTAGATATTATCGTAAGTTTATCCAATACTTCTCCAAGATAGCAGCACCGTTGACTGAGTTGACCAAGAAAAATCAAGCTTTCGTCTAGGATGAAAAGTGTGAGAATGCATTCAAGAGTCTAAAGAAAAGTTAACGTGCGCACCAGTGTTAGTCATTCCTAAGGGGAATGAAGAGATGACGGTATACACGGATGCATGTGGTACCGGACTGGGTGCTGTATTGATGCAAGGAGGTAGGGTTGTAGCTTATGCAAGTCGGCAACTGAAACCGTATGATAAAAGATATCCTACCCATGATTTGGAATTGGCAGCGATCGTGTTCGCATTGAAGATGTGGAGACATTATCTCTTGGTCGAAAGATTCGAGTTGTTTACTGATCATAAATCGTTAAAGTATCTCGTCTCTCAGAAGGATCTAAATATCCGACAGCAAAGATGGTTGGAATTCTTAGCTTCTTATGATTTCGATATCGCATACACACCAGGAAAGGGCAATGTGGTAGCTGACGCTTTGAGTAGAAGACATGCCAGTTTAGGGGCTATGTTTCTGGAATGGAAGCAACTAGAGTACATCGCAGGGTATGATTTCAGACCAAAGTGCGAATTGGATCCAGAAATGTTAGCAAGTTTGATGATCAGACCCACTTTGATTGAGCGGATTGGTTCCAGTCAGAGGAAAGATCCTAACCAATTGGGAATTATGTCAAAGTTAGAGATGGGAATCGACGGAGAGATGAACAAGTATGGGCTTGATCGAGATGGATGGCTTAGGAAGAATAGAAGACTAGTTGTACCCAATGTCAATGGATTGAGAGATGAAGCGTAACACCCCACCTCCGCTAGGGTCACTCACAAGGGGAATGCACTAGTTTTAGAGGAGCGTTATCGAGGTAAACAAACACAGAAATATTACAAGACAAAACATAAATAAAAACAGCGTAAGAATCAAGAGATAAATTTCATTACTTTCAAAAAGAGTCAAAACCTTTTACATCAAATAGCCAAGGTCATTATTTTCCATTACAACAAATTCTGTCTTGCATAAATAAAGAAGCATAATCTTAAAACAACAAAAGTAGCTTAATTCCCCAAAGGTAGCAGAAATGCAGTCATAGCATAGCTCAAGATCAAACCGTACATGAGCTGAACCGAAAGCAAGCGAAATCCAAGCTAAGTGCTTGAGTTTCCTCCCTGAGAACCTGGGGGGGGGGGATGAAAGGAAAAGAGGCGAAAGAAAACGAGTCAGTCACAAAGACTGGTAAGTCCTAGTGATTTTCAGCATAAAAACAGGTAAAGGTAACATGACATGTATAAACTGAAAGTAAACATAAGGATGATGACAAGATGGGCAAGATAGACTAAGATAACATGATAATTCAAGTGTAATCAAGTATAGCATCACATATTCAAGGTTCGCTTCACCAACTATACTAGAATCCCAAACCCATGTCTTATATTAATCATGAAATAATACCTTGGCCCAATATCATGAAATGACCTATTACTAGGTCCAACGGATCGATCCACTAATCGATCGGCTCGCTACAAGTTCTAGCTCGTCATGTGTCTGTGTCATATGGCCCTATCACGAATGTAGTCACCTGTGCTTGGTCCACCATGGGGTGTATCAAGCCCTAGGGTGCCAACCACTGACACGAATCAAGCATGCACAGGTAAACCTACTGATGCCCAATGCCTGCTTTTTCAACTCCGGACCACGTGCATGACCATAGCCTGCCTGAACCTACACTGGCGCACCAACACAGCCGTCGTTCTGGTCGCTTATAATCGGCTCAGTAATTGTGCCCACCCTGCCTAGTTCCAGGGTACCATGATACATCTAGTGGGTTACTGCTGAAATGGACCGCGTAACTAGCGTTTCCGTCCAATAGGTTAAGTGTTGTCATTTAAATTCATGACTTAACCCTTATCGGTCTGGCATGTCAAGTTGGTTAAGTTTGTCATTTAAGTTCGTGACTTAACCCGCCTACGTGTCATGTCAAATTTAACTAAGTGTTTTCGTTCAAGTTCATGACTTAGCCCCTACGAATCATGTATCAAGTTGGTTAAGTGTTGTCTTTCATGTTTATGACTTAACCCTATCAAGTGGCATTAATTCATTAATGCACCCCAACCACTCACATCAGACCTGTTGTTGTGGTCACTGGATATGTCGGGCGGTTCTGGGTAGAATTACACCACAACTCAGTCTGACCTCGGGTTTTCAAGTGCGATATGGCCAACTACCCACATTGGATCCTATTGTTTGCAGTCACTGGATTTGCCAGGCGGTTTCGGGCAGAATTACAGTGCAAACTCAACCCAACCTCGAGTTGGCCATTTTCAGGTTCATTCTAGTGTCATGTCCATGTTCAAATTTCATATCAAGTTCGTGACAAGTTCAAGGCAAGTTTCATGTCCAAATCCAGATTCAAGTTATAACAATGTTCATGTTTCAATTAATGCCTATTATCAAGTTCATGATTCATGTTCATAACCAATTCATGTTTTTCCTAATCTACCCAAATCGTATTCCCATCTCACGTAAACATGAATCGATCAATACTACAAATAAATCCAAACCCCGAAATAAAGGGAATAACATCAAAACTATGATAGGCAAAAGGGACGAGCATAAAGCGATAAAAGTGGTTACAAGACTAGCATGATATAACTTGAGATAATTGGTTACAACATCACTGGCATATAGAAAATAATAGGATCTCAAATCTAGCAAAATAAGTTGATAGTCATGATAAAAGTTGACATAAAAGAATAGGCATGCAAAAGCAAGCCAAATACAAGGATAATGGATCCAATGGTTTTTGGTGTACATAATAGCGAATAAACTAAGCAAGTCACACCCTAGGTATGAGATCCAACAAAATGCCAATTCGGTGTACAACATGGTTTTCAACTATAGTGTTATGGGCATGAACAATCAAATAGTCTTAGGCAGTTAACCACAATGATCATAGTCATGGTCATAGGTAGGAATCTCATAGTTATGAACCATAAGCGATTAATCACAATAGTCATGGATAATTATCCAAAATAGGCAATAGTCATAGGCAATTAACAGTAATAGTTTCAAAGTCATGGTCATAGACAATAGTCTTATGTTCATAATCATAGGCAATAATTCTGATGGTCTTGAGTCACAGATGATTAGCCACAATTGTCCTTGTCATAGTCATAGGCAATAGTCTTATGTTCACAGTCATAGGCATAGGCATAGTCTTATGTTCACAGTCATAGGCATAGGCATAGTCTTATGTTCATTAACAATAGTTTCAACGTCATAGGCATGATAATGTTATAGACATGAAAGAGTTTGATTTACAACGTGAATAGGCCCAAACTGATTTCATAGCAATATTCCCAAAAAGTCAAGATCCAAGATGAACAAGAATAGATATGAATCAAATATCATACATCGATCCAATTCCAATTTACAACATGTCCATATTAAGTTGATAGTTTTTATCTAAAAGTAACTTGAACTTACAGATCGTGGTCTAAGAAATTTAGATGCAAAAGTCAAGTCTAGAAATTAGTCGTTGAATCGTTGAATCTTGCTTTGATTGTAGAAGCAAATCCCCCAATAAGAAATTCCTAGCTGTAGTCTTCAAGAAATAATCTTCATGATTTAATTTAATTTAATTTAATTTGGAAGAAGAAGAAGAAGCCATGATCATCAAGAATTTGTGCAGCATAAGGTTAGAGAAGAATGGTGTAAAGAGAATCAGGCTAGGAGGCTGTTTACATAGGATTAGGCAGATGAATCTGGACCGAAAACAAGTCTAAATACATCAGAATGCATCAGATTCAGAAAGTGGGTTCGGGAGGCAGGTCGACCCCCATGTCGACACTATGGTCGACCTGGTCCTTGGGAGGTCGACACTATGGTTGACCCCCAGGTCGACCTGGTCCTGGTTGGGAAATTTCCCGTCCAGCCTATTCTGGGTTTTGAATTCGAATTTGAATCCAAATTTTCGAGCTGTTTTCGATTCTGAAAATATCTGAAACTTCGGAGGGTCATATCTCCCTCATACGGACTCCGATTTTCGAAAACTCGGACTCGTTTCCAAGCAGAATTTTGAGACGAACGCATTGGCACAACCCGTTTCCCTTGATTCTTATATTAAAAATTAATTCTACCTTGATTTATGGTTTTAACCCGTTATTAAAATACGGGTTGTTACATTCTCCCCTCCTTAAAGGATTTCGTCCCCGAAATCTTCAAGTTAGGAAGAATGCATCCTATCATCCAATCAATCATCTTCTCAACCATCATCAATAATTAACCATTGTCCTTAAAAGATTTCTAATGCTTATATGAACATATGCAGAAAGTGTGTGTATATGTCCCTTATCTAATGCAAATGATCAGGCCTGATTAATCTTCTTAATGCAAAATATGTTTAGTGCCATGAATCCAACATGTATGCAAATAGTCCTAGTCACATAAACACTATATGTGTGCACAAACATCCATCCATATGCAACATTCACCTGATAACACATTCAATTTCATCCATAAACAAGTATAAACACTCATGCATATGCAATATGAAAATGTATCTGAGCCGATCTAGTGCCTAATGTGTGTTATGCAATCACGAGCAACCACTTGCAACCATTTGCAAACATCAGCCATAACATGTTTCAATCACATGTTTGCATCCAAAAAGGGTTCTACCTAAGGTTCTAAAGATAGGATTGAGAAGATAAGCAAGATAAACCAAAGCATCTAGGAGAAGAAGTTAAAGATGTACCCCCAGAAGGTCCTGCCTGCGGGCCTTGCCCTTGCTTCTTAGGGCAGTTCTTGCTGATATGTCCAATATCACCACACTGAAATCATGCTCCCATCTTCATCTTCTTCTTTCTACAATCCTGGACTATATGCCCCTCAATACCACAGAAGTGGCATTTTCTTTTCTCACGTGTCTTGTTATCATTATTGTTGTTGTTCTCTCGTTTGGAGACTCATTCGCCTTGACCGCCTTCTTGCCATCCTTGTCTTCTTCATTTAAGAGCGCCATGTCTACTAGCTTTTCGTAAGTAGCCCCCATAGGTACGTGGGTCATAGCCAAGCTGTGAAGTGGCTCATTCAATCCTTTGACAAAACGGAGAGCCTTCTTATAAGGGGTATTCACTAAGTCCAGTCCAAACTGAGCCAGCTGATTGAATTGATTGACGTACTCCTTGACCGTCATACTTCCTTGCTTAAGAGATAATAAATTTTCCAGTTGTAAACTTTGTTCAGCTTGCGAGAGGAATTTCATCTCAAACCTTACTCTGAAATCCATCCATGTTTCAATCGGCCTCTCGGCGTTAGTGACTTCCCACCAATAGGAAGCTTCGTCTTTGAGTAACCATACTGCCAACTGTACCTTCTGCCTATCGTCCACCTCGAGGATAACGAACAGATCCTCAGTTTCTTTGAGCCAGTTCCTCGCTTCTACGAATTATTTGGCTCCCTTGAAATCCTTTCCACCCCTGGCCCTAAAATCTTTACAGATCTTTGAGAAAGCAATTGTACGAGGATGGGGAGGAGGAGGAATCACTGCTGCTGGAGGAGGAATATCTGCTGGGCCTGCATCGTTGGCCCTAGCCTCTAAGTACCTCCTGAACCAGCCAGGTATTGGCACGCCCTCTGGAAAGTTAAGATTTCCAGACATGCTGAAATGAAAAAGAAGTGATTCAAACAAGGAAACAAGGGATAGTGCTAATGGCTTTTGGGGAATATCCTTTAAATAAAACAAGACTTTTCTTGAAAAAATGCTCCTTTGCAAACGGTTTTGAAAATAGTTTTAGAAGGTTTTAAAAACTTTTGCCCAGTCTGGTAACCTTCTTCTCTGATACCAAATGTAACACCCCACCTCTGCTAGGGTCACTCATAAAGGGAATGCACTAGCTTTGGAGGAGCGTTATCGAGGTAGACAAACACAGAAATATTACAAGATAGAACATAGATAAAACAGAGGAAGAATAAAGAGATAAATTTCATTACTTTCAAAAAGAGTCAAACCATTTACATCAAATGGCCAAGGTCATTATTTTCCATTATAAAAAATTCTGTCTTGCATAAATAAAGAAGCATAATCTTAAAACAACAAAAGTAGCTTAATTCCCCAAAGGTAGCAGAAATGCAGCCATAGCATAGCTCAAGATCAAACCGTACATAAGCTGAACTGAAAGCAAGCGAAATCCAAGCTAAGTGCTAGAGTTTCCTCCCTGAGAACCTGGGGGGAGGACGAAAGGAAAAGAGGCGAAAGAAAACGGGTCAGCCATAAAAACTGGTAAGTCCTAGTGACTTTCAGCATAAAAATAGGTAAAGATAACATGACATGTATAAACTGAAAGTAAACATAAGGATGATGACAAGATGGGCAAGATAGACTAAGATAACATGATAATTCAAGTGTAATCAAGTATAGCATCACATATTCAAGGTTCGCTTCACCAACTATACTAGAATCCCAAACCCATGTCTTATATTAATCATGAAACAATACCTTGGGCCAATATCATGAAATGACCTATTACTAGGTCCAACGGAACTATCCACTAATCGATCGACTCCCTATAAGTTCTAGCTCGTTATGGGTCTGTGTCATACGGCCCTATCACGAATGTAGTCATCTGTGCTAGGTCCACCATAGGGTGTATCAAGCACTAGGGTGCCAACCACCGACACGAATCAAGCATGCACAGGTAAACCTACTGATGCCCAATGCCTGCTTTTTCAACTCCGGACCACATGCACGACCATAGCCCGCCTGAACCTACACTGGTGCACCAACACAGTCGTCGTTCTGGTCGCTTTCAATCAGCCCAGTAATCGTGCCCACCCTGCCTAGTTCTAGGGTACCATGATACATCTAGTGGGTTACTGCTGAAATGGACTGCGTAACTAGGGTTTCCGTCCAATAGGTTAAGTGTTGTCATTTAAATTCGTGACTTAACCCTTATTAGTCTAGCACGTCAAGTTGGTTAAGTTTGTCATTCAAGTTCGTGACTTAACCCGCCTACGTGTCATGTCAAATTTGACTAAGTGTTGTCGTTCAAGTTCATGACTTAGCCCTATGAATCATGTATCAAGTTGGTTAAGTGTTGTCTTTCATGTTCATGACTTAACCCTATCATGTGGCATTAATTCATTAATGCACCCCAACCTCTCACATTAGACCTTCTTTTGTAGTCACTGGATATGCCGGGCGGTTCCGGGCAAAATTACACCACAACTCAGTCTGACCTCGAGTTTTCAAGTGCGCTATGACTAACTACCCACAGTGGATCCTATTGTTTGCAGTCACTGGATTTGCCAGGCGGTTTCGGGCGGTTCCGGGCAGAATTACACTGCAAACTCAACCCAACCTCGAGTTAGCCATTTTCAAGTTCATTCTAGTGTCATGTCCATGTTCAAATTTCATATCAAATTCATGACAAGTTCAATGCAAGTTTCATGTTCATATCCAGATTCAAGTTATAACAATGCTCATGTTTCAATTTATGCCTATTATCAAGTTCATGATTCATGTTCATAACCAATTCATGTTTTGCCTAATCTACCCAAATCGTATTCCCATCGCACATAAACGTGAATCGATCTATATTACAAATAAATCCAAATCTCGAATTAAAGGGAATAACATCAAAACTATGGTAGGCAAAAGGGACGAGCATAAAGCGATAAAAGGGGTTACAAGACTAGCATGATATAACTTGAGATAATTGGTTACAACATCACTGGCATATAGAAAATAATAGGATGTCAAATCTAGCAAAATAAGGCGATAGTCATGATAAAAGTTGACATAAAAGAATAGGCATGCAAAAGCAAGCAAATACAAGGATAATGGATCCAATGGTTTTTGGTGTACATAATAGCGAATAAACTAAGCAAGTCACACCCTAGGTATGAGATCCAACAAAATGCCAATTCGGTGTACAACATGGTTTTCAACTATAGTGTTATGGGCATGAACAATCAAATAGTCTTAGGCAGTTAACCACAATGATCATAGTCATGGTCATAGGTAGGAATCTCATAGTTATGAACCATAAGCGATTAATCACAATAGTCATGGATAATTATCCAAAATAGGCAATAGTCATAGGCAATTAACAGTAATAGTTTCAAAGTCATGGTCATGGACAATAGTCTTATGTTCATAATCATAGGCAATAATTCTGATGGTCATGAGTCATAGGTGATTAGCCACAATTGTCCTTGTCATAGTCATAGGCAATAGTCTTATGTTCACAGTCATAGGCATAGGCATAGTCTTATGTTCACAGTCATAGGCATAGGCATAGTCTTATATTCATTAACAATAGTTTCAACGTCATAGGCATGGTAATGTTATAAACATGAAATAGTTTGATTTACAATGTGAATAGGCCCAAACTGATTTCATAGCAATATTCCCAAAAAGTCAAGATCCAAGATGAACAAGAATAGATATGAACCAAATATCATACATCGATCCAATTCCAATTCACAACATGTCCATATTAAGTTTATAGTTTTTATCTAAAAGTAACTTGAACTTACAGATCATGGTCTAAGAAATTTAGTTGCAGAAGTCAAGTCTAGAAATTAGTCGTTGAATTGTTGAATCGTTGAATCTTGCTTTGATTATAGAAGCAAATCCCCCAATAAGAAATTCTTAGCCGTAGTCTTCAAGAAATAATCTTCACGATTTAATTTAATTTAATTTAATTTAGAGGAAGAAGAAGAAGCCATGATCATCAAGAGTTTGTGCAGCATAAGGTTAGAGAAGAATGGTGTAAAGAGAATGAGGCTAGGAGGCTGTTTATATAGGATTAAGCAAAAGAATCTAGACAGAAAACGAGTCTAAATACATCTGAATGCATCAGGTTCAGCAATTGGGTTCGGGAGGCAGGTCGACCCCCAGGTCGACACTATGGTTGACCTTGTCCCTGGGAGGTCGACACTATGGTCGACCCCCAAGTCGACCTGGTCCTGGGCGGGAAATTTCCCGCCCAGCTTTTTCTGGGTTTTGAATTCGAATTTGAATCCGAATATTTGAGCTGTTTTTTATTCTGAAAATTTCTGAAACTTCGGCTGGTCATATCTCCCTCATACGGACTTCGATTTTCGAAAACTCGTACTCGTTTCCAAGCAGAATTTCGAGACGAACGCAATTGCGCAACCCGTTTCCCTTGATTCTTATTTTAAAAATTAATTCTACCTTGATTTATGGTTTTAACCCGTTATTAAAATACGGGTTGTTACATGAAGTGCTTAGAGAATGTCATCACTCAAAACTATACACCCCGGTGGTAACAAGATGTATCGAGACATGAAGCAGACCTACTACTAGGAAGGGATGAAAAGAGACATTGGGAAGTTTATATCCAAATGCATGAATTGCCAGCTGGTTAAAGCTGACCAAAAGAAGCCTAGTGGTTTGTTACAACCATTAGAAATTCCAGAATGGAAATGGGTAAAAGTCTCGATGGATTTCATTGATGGATTACTAAGGACTAGATCGGGCCATGATAGCATTTGGGTGATTGTGGATCGATTGACTAAGAGTGCAAGGTTTATACCCGTCAAGTCGAATAGAATGGCAGCTAAGTTAGCTGAACTATATGTAAAGTGGGTAGTGAGATTCCATGGAATACCCAAAGGCATTGTGAGTGACCGAGATCCGTTGTTCACTAGTGGATTTTGGAAGAGCTTACAAGAGGCGTTAGGATAAGAATTACATCTCGGTACTGCTTATCATCCTCAAACCGACGGTCAGACAGAGAGGGTGAATCGAGTGTTAGAAGATCTCTTGAGAGCTTGCATATTGGACTTTGTTGGATCATGGGATGACCATTTGCATCTAATAGAGTTTGCATATAATAATAGTTATCAATCCAGTATTGGTATGGCTCCATTTGAAGCTTTGTACGGAGGACCGTGCAATTCACCGTCATGTTGGTTAGAAACTGGTGAGAAGTTGTGCTTGGACCTGATTTGATAAGAGAAACTTCAGTTAAGATTAATGTTATCCAACAGCGAATGAAGGCTGCCCAGGATAGGCAGAAAAGTTATGCTGATAAGAGGAGAAGAGAATTAAAGTTCTCCATTGGCGACTTGGTGTTTGTCAAGATTTCTCGTTGAAGAGCGTGATACGATATGGCAGGAGAGGCAAGTTAGCACCAAGATTTGTTGGTCCATTCCCAGTTCTTGAGAAAATTGGGAATTTGGCATATAAAATTGAATTACCAGAGAAGATGGCAGGACTTCATAACGTATTTCATGTTTCCCAGTTAAGGAAGTACGACCCAGATGTGGCTATTTCACCTGATCAGTTGGATGATATCGAAGTTGAACCCGAGGCGTTTGGGAACCGCAAGCCTATGCGTATAGTTGGGAACGAAACGAAGCAACATCGAAGGAAAGCGGTGAATCTAGTCAAAGTTCAATGGGGTGAGAATGAGAATGACTATACTTGGAATACAGAGGAGAGCATTAGGAAGATGTTTCCAAAACTCTTCGCCTGGTAAGATTTAAGTTTCGATTTGGTCTTTCCGCATGCTAGGATAGGCTTGTTTTGTTTGTTTTGCATGTTTGATTGTTGTATGTGGCTGGTAGGCATGCGGGATACTTTGTATGTTTTGGGTTAAGGATTTTCGGGGACGAAATTTCTTAAAGGGGGGAGAGTGTAACGACCCGCATTCTACGCATTGAAGGATCGTAGAATATTTATTTCTTTCACATGCGAAGTCGTATGGTCATGTAACTTTGGGAGAGGACTATTGGGGTCATCTCCCATGTTCATGATTTTGCCGATTTTTAAATGACCGTTTTGCCCCTAGCTGATTATTTTCGGCCATAACTTTTGATTGAAAAGGAGTTTTGACCTGAAACCACTACCATTAGATGCGGATGATGGTTTACCTTTCCGTAGAGTGGTCACATTAGCCAAACGGACTCGCCGTTTGGGAGATATGGCTGAAACAAGTTTCAGATGGTGAAAAACAGCTTAATTGGGCTTAACCGGGTGGTTAACAGCTAGGCCCAAATTGGAATTTCGGGATTTGGGGTATTTAAGGGCTGTTAGGGTTTAGAGAACACCCTTTTTCTCACATTCACAGCCGCCACTTTCATTCTAGGAACCCTAGTAATGGCCTCCAACATCTAAAACACCCCAAATCACCTTCTAATCGCTAATTAAGCCAAATCTACATCAAATCAAAGAGGATTAGCACAAGAATCAAGGTAAAGCTGTTGTGTTGCATTGGTATTCGCGCCCAAACAAAGAATCATTTCAGATTTAATATTTTTATTGTGGCTAAGGTGAGTAATTTGCATTGTTCCTCACTAATTATGGTTAATTAAGGGTAATTAGTGATAATTAGTAAAATTATACATGTTAAAAATCTAGAAAAATATTTATAAAATTCAAAATGATGCTTTAGACCTCTGTTAGAAACTTGGGTTACTTTGGTTAAGTTTTGCTAATCCTATCATTAATTATACTTGAACATGCTTAAGGGGAAATATAGGGTTTTGATTATGTTTGATCCATTTTAACCTATCAAGTTGTCATTTTGGCGTTTGTGATCACTTCTATTTGTTGCTATGACTGTATGGTATGCTTTGTGATTGATTAGAACAGTTAGAATGGTCTGAAATGCCGTCATATAGCGTAAAACAGTTGCTGGAAAGCTGCAGGAAATATGCAGGGTTTCAAACTGGATCGGATCGTATTATTGGGCTCGGATCGGACAGGAGAACCGGGCAAGTGAACTTGATTCAGATTGGAACTTAGCATAAGGGGCTTGGCGAGAAGGAAGGCCATTTGCTTAGAGTTGGAGTTGGGCAGGGGATCGGATCAGAGAGACCAAAAGGGGATCGGATCGGAGAGACCAAAAGGGGACCGGATCAGGTTTATGAAGGGGAGGGGATCGGATCGGGATATCTAGGAGGGAGCAACCACCGAACCGAACCAGGAAGCAACCGCCGAGCCGAACCCAGGCAGAGGGCATCCGAACCGAACCGAGGTAGAAGGGGAACATCCTAACCGAATCGCACCCAGGAGCATAATAGGATGTATTGGACCGAACCGAACCGATGAGGACTGGAGCACTACGCATGTCCGAACCAAGCCAGACGAGTGCCATTACTACTACGCGACGACTCTTTTGAAGACCAACTCCAATTCGACTAAGACCCGAGATGCAAAGGAAGTCAAAATAGGAAGTAGACTCAAGATCCAGTTGGGAACCAACGAGTTAACTTCATGATTGGGCTTTGCTGCGGGACGTGTGCTAAGGGGTTGTCGATGTCTATGACTTTGGATCACTATGTATGGGAGGTACGTGAACGGGTTCAGGGCCACAGTGGCCTAGGTATGACTAGTGGGCTATAGACCAATGAAGTGGGGTCATTTGAAAAGGTTTGGTCATGATCCCATACGATAAACTTGGTGGTAGCAATAGTTGTACAAGTCGAACTCCGTCATTACCTCGATGGGTCTAGTGATCAAAGTGGTGGATATCGTATGCTTTACGCACTGAGTGAGAGATGTGAGGATGGTTTCTATGCTTGATTTGTTTGCCATCACTATGACATGCACACCCCCACCCCCGTATTCTTTATACCATGTGTTAGTGGCACCTTAGAGTACTGTACAGTATGTAGTGCTAACTCTTTGGTTGTAGGTCCAGGTTCAGGTATGGTTTAGTATACCTGTTATTGTTCTGTTTTGCTGCTTATCGCTCATACCAGACTTTTGTCTGACCTAGAGTTTTATGTCTCTTCTTATTACTCTGGGTGCTCTCACGAGCAGACTAGAGATAGGTTAGCTGGTGATGCACGAGTAGCTGTACTGGAGACGAGCAGGAGGCTTCCACATATGATATATACAGATA
This sequence comes from Allium sativum, assembly GCA_030737875.1. Classification (NCBI taxonomy): domain Eukaryota; kingdom Viridiplantae; phylum Streptophyta; class Magnoliopsida; order Asparagales; family Amaryllidaceae; genus Allium; species Allium sativum. The sequence goes on from CM060915.1 coordinate 135,054,373, forward strand.
TTCTCCCTGTGTCGCTGCTGGTCACTACTTTGGGCATTAGTAGTGCACCCTTCCTTTCTTTTGCTTTAGGGACAGTTTTAAGGTTGTAATAATGATGATGTGGAACATAAGCTGTATTTGGATTTTCCGCTTCCATGATGTTTAGTTTCAGCTTATGCACTGTCTCACCTGTTTTATGTCAAGTATGTTATTATTATATTTTATTCCCTGCACTGTGAGACATTCTACAGGTTTTTGATTAGTTCATTCTCTTCTTTCCTTTCTTTGGCGACCGCTTTGGGCTAGTCGGGCATGTGTACAGCGCACTTTCATAGGAAACGCCGACTGGTGCGGGGCGAGCCAACACACCCTGCAAGCTTGAAACCCTAATCGCAAATTGAAACAGTCGCCTCAGTTCGAAATGGAGGGCCATCGTGCTCCCAAATTCATTCGTCAATCTCTCCTTCCAAGAGCAATATTCTTTGGTCCTACCAAAGCGAAATCTTTAAAGTTTTTCAAGATCTTCACATCCATATGAGGATGATCGAAAATGGCTGAGTGTACTTCATGAATTTTAGGCTCAAAATCGCTTCGAACCGATTTTCAAGGCATAGGGGCCCACCGTGCCTACCCTCGCTCTTGGCGTCGGTGGAGGTGATAACGATAGTCGTCGTTGGCATTTCTGATGATGGTCCGATCAACCACGGAAGCGCGCGCAGGTTGAGGTTTGGGATGAAGATGGGTTTCACGGTGAAGACCTGGAAGAAGAAAGGCACAGGTTTTGAATGACTAAGAATAAATAAATAATATTAATCAATGTAATTCTTTAATTAATTATTTATTAGTTATTAAATGAATAAATAATCATAACTTGTTCATATTAGGTCGGAATCCAACGATTTCAGTTGCACTGGGTTTGCAACAACGAACACTACAACATGGAGCTGACCAGATCTGAAACATGGACTATTTGGATTTTGATAATATTAATCACCGGTTTAATTTTATTAAAATAATGGTTGTTCAACGATTTCAAAACCGACCACTATGCTCTAACTTTTTTTACAGTTAAATTTATATGAGGATGTAGACGGTGCTTAGCAGCACCCAACACCATTGATTGTACAAACCATGATTGTTTGTATTGATTGTGATTTGGATTGTTATTGTTTGATATTTTTTTATATAAAAATCATTTATATAATATATATATATTATCATGAAATGAAAATAAAATGTTTAAAACAATAAAGATTTACATTTTTATTATACATAAGAAATAATGAAAAATATTCATTTCTTGGAATTAAATGATTGAACAATAAGAACTACATTTTTAAGGCATGTGTAATTCTTTAAAAATATTCAAGTTTGATAAAAATGTGTTAACATATAAAAAATTACATTTTTTATGCAAGAAGAATCATTAAAAATATTCAAGTTTGAATAAAAATGTGTTAACATATAAAATCACATTTTCAAGGTATGAAAGATTCAAATTTGATTAAAAAAATAAAAGTTTTAAAATTGAAAATTATATTTTTAAATGTATGGCTGAATCGTTAAAATGATTTAAACTTGTTAAAGTGTTTACACTAAAAATTACATTTTAATGTATGCATGAATCATATAAAAAGATTCAAATATGGTAAAATTGTGTTTACATTAAAAAGTACATTTTAATGTAAGATGAATCATATAAAATGTCTCAAGAATGATAAAATTGTGTTTACATAAAAAAATTGCATTTTAATGTAAGTATGAATATAAAAAAGATTTAAGTTTGAAACTAGAATGTTTAATTAATAAAAATTACATTTTTATTATATGAATGAATCATTAAAAAGATTCAATTTTAAAATAAAATGTTTTGACAATATTTTTTATTGTATGTATAGACTAATAAAAGAAATATTTGTTAATATATGTTTTGTTGATAAAAATGTCATCTTTATCATGTTAGTAAAGAAAATAAAATAAAATATTTGTGTTTAAAATATAAGGATTTTTACAATAAAAATCACACCTTTATTGCATGTTTTAAATCATTAAAAACATTCATTGATTGAACTAAAATATGTTAACAATAAAATATACATTTTTTATTGTGTATGTAGATTAGATTAAAACATTGTCATGTTAGCGACGTTAATAATAAAATGTTCATGTTAAATAAAATATATTTAGACAATAAAAATCATATGTTTATTGTATATGTGAATCAGTAAAATATTCATTTACAAATCGGACGATTTGTTTATGTACACCCAATTATCTATTAGGGATTGGGACGATAAATTTCACACATCGCCCAACTGCACAAATAGATAAACTGTTGTTGTTTGAAAACCCCACACGAGTATTGGGATGATATTTAACATTCACTATTCCCAATATTTAGTTGTATGTCAATCGATGGATTGACTGTCTATGATAAGTGTTATTTATTTATATAATGCTCACACAGTTGTAAATTGCACTCTAGATGTTGTATAGATTTTTAAAGATTGTTTATCATTATTGTTGTATACATATGATGTATTAAATAACATTATATGGTAATTAATTGGGTCTCATTCCAATTTGGAAAAAAATAATATTTTAAAATAATATTCAGTAAATATTGAAATGTGAAGCCGTGTTAAGTAGTTAAACGCCATTTTAAAACGAATGATATTTATATCCATTATATTCATTTTATAATGAATATCGAAAAGTGATTTCAAAATCTGATATTTTGAAAATATTATTATTATTAGAATGATATAAAATATTCGTTGTTTGAAACAAAAATATGTAATAATAAAAATTTACATTTTTATTATATGAAGGTTAGATTAAAATATTGTTATTAACATGTTAGCGATGTTAATATAAAAATAATCATATGTTAAAAATATGATTTTGTTCACTTAAAAATGTAACCTTTAACATGTAAGTGAAGTTAAAAAAATGCATGACTGAAGAAAATAATAAGACAAAAAAATTCACATTTTTATTGTACTATTGACTTATTAAAAAGAATCATATTTAAAAGAATATGTTGTCACAGTAAAAATTACATTTTTATTGTACTGTTGAATGATCAAAAAGTTTCATGATTAAACGATAATGTTTTTACAATAAAAGTCACATTTTTATCGTATGTTTCGGTCATTAAAAATATTCATTGTTTGGACTAAATTGTGTTAACAATAAAAGTATACATTTTTATTGTGTATGCAGGAATGATTTAAAATATTTAATATTTCAAATAAAATGTTTAAACAACGAAATTGCATTGTTGTTGTATTATAAAATCATTAAAATGTAAATCATTTACATGATAGCAAAGTAGGAAAGATTATCATATTAATATGATAAAAATATGGAATATTCAATTTTGATTAAAAATTGAAAATGAAGTTGAAATCATTTTAAAATGAATTTATAAACGATTTATAAAATACGATGTAAATGGAAATCGACGATATATATATATATATATATATATATATATATATATATGTAATGGCCTGAATAGAACGCGCAGCGACCGTTCGCGAATTTCGACAATTAACTTCAAATTGATGTAACGGGAGACCCGACCGTCGGATTCTCCTAAAACTGGAATCGTTGGGTTCGTATCGAAAAGAGCTTTCCAATGAATATAAGATATTTGAGATATAACAATTAGATTTGGAGATATGTCCAAATCAATTTCAGAAAAGGTCGCTATGGATGTAGTTCGGTAGCCGTTATTGGAAACTGACTGCACGGGCGATAATAAAATTATTAAAAATATGGAAAAATTATGTAAAATCGTAATAAATGGTTTGGAAAGATTTTTTTATGCTAAAATCCAATTTTATAAAGAGAAAAATATATTTTTATCGAAATGAACTAGTTATTAACTAGTATAATAATTTAATTATTTTTAGAAATAAATAAATTAGATTTGAAAATGGTTTTAAAATAATCAGAATTTTCCAATATATATTGGAATGGATTTGAATGGAAATTATCTTCGGAATATTTTGATATTGGATTCCGTTATTATACGAATATTGTGAGGAATTTGGAATATATATATATATACATATCGTTATTCCCAATACAATATTTGTTGGTTTCAGAATTTGATATTAAATATAAGCCAATATAATTTTTATTCAGAACCTTACATTTAATATCAAATTGGATTTTGGGTGGACGGTGTCTTTATTAACACTGTTCTTAAACCCAGTTTCGAATAAATCTTTTAATTAAGATTTAGGAAATTTTACCAATTAATTTATATTAAATTGGAATTGAATAAAAGAATTGGATTTTTTCGTTTATCATGAAAAATGTTTTAAATAACATTTGTTCTTTAACCCAATTAACAGTGAAGAGATAATTTGGAATTTATAAATCTTTTATTAAGATTTAATTGGGAATTTTCCAAAGTAAAGCTTTCCAATTTAATAGATTAAATTGGAATTGAATGGAATTCGATTCAGTAATAATCGATATGAGCCTCTGTGAGTGAAGGCTGTTATTATATATGGAATTTAAAAGGATTTGCTGTTTCCATCTATATTATTAGTCTGATACGGAAATTTATATTGATTATATACTGTAATGATTTCCGTGTAGATTCCATTTGATGGAAGGTGATTTTGGGTTTATTGTGAATAATGTTTTTTAAATGACATTAGTTCTTTAACCAAGTTGAAGATAAGATTAATTTCTTAAATTCGAATAATCATTAAGTAACGATTTTTAAGATAAAAAGGAATAAATTTAAAAGAATTTATCTTTGATAAAATTAATGGGAACCTCTCCCTAAAATTGTGAATATTTTATTAAAAGAATATTCTGAATTGGAATGAGGCATTGGATGTGTTTTTATGGCACCTGATTATAAATTACGCGAGTTATTCAGAAAGACTGGGTTTAACCCATTCTGAATAATGAATACGATGACTAACAGTCGAAGAGATTGATGACAGTGCAAGACTGACGATCTTCACATCGAATGGATGAGTTGTTACGGATGCCCATGATTGTAGTAGCCACTTTGAAGGGGCTACAGTGGTAACCGTCCGGACATACTTGTTGATAGTTCGGATATGCGAGGGCCTCTCTTCCGTGTTGAACATGCGGGACGAGGAATTAGGTGCCTCTGATTTCGTTCTGACCCAGAATGTACTTGTAAATGGATGGTTTGTCTGAAGTTGTATTCCTTTTACGTTGTATTCGTTGATATCTGCTAATATATATTTGTTTGGTGGCGGAGAATTTATTCTCTTGCTTAACACCCTTCTCTGAGACGTATGAGCTCAGAGGTTATATATTGGTAGAAATCAATGGTATGGCATGGATTGACAATGTGGCATGATAAGATGCATTGATCAAGGCTTTTGTTGAAAAGCAGAGCCTTGTAAATGATGATCAAAGCACCGCTTTATTTTGGCATAGCTTTGTGTAGCGTGTCTTCGCGAGCCTCACACCCCGGTATGATGGTGAACTGATGGTCAGATCAGTATGCTTTCGATATTAGTATGGATTCGGTCGACCGATATCAGGGATAAGGCATTTCCCCCGATTCCCATGTAAGGATAGATTAAGCGGTGTTTTCTCTCGCCGGTACGTAAGCCGTAGTGATACTTGATTTCCCAAAAGTGTGTATGTGCATTACGGTGTTTTCGCATGCCTGTGATGTAAGCCGTGGAGTATTGCACTACGCGATAGATCTTTCGAATTAGGAGCCATCATGATGGAAATCCAACTTTCCAATACTAGCTTTACGGTTTTAATTGTAAACCTATATATGGCGACATAGTGGGATAGGGCACTCAAGCCGTCTATGATTGATATATTTACTTTCAAAATTGATTTCTACACAAAACACTAAAAGTAATAATAAAAGAGAAATTTCATGTACCAAGGATTTTTGGCTATTATAAGGTAAAACACTATACTCCGGCTTGCGTTGCATTGTTTGATGGGACCTGAGTCTTATAATTGCTTCATTTTTCTTAAATTAGCATTGTGTGGTTTATTTATGCACTGGTATTCTTGGGGGTAAACCCGTTCCATGTTATATGGCGTGGTCCCTTGATTTACCTAACTTTAAAATCAAATTAATAACTGTTTTGAGTTCTTATACCAGTCCCATGACTGACCTGGGGTTTATTGTTCCTTCCTAAACTCTGGGTGCCCATATTATCACACGGCCAGTCAGTAGTTTTGGTTTTACAGATTTCTATTTAACAATATCCTGGATTTCAGCTGGAGCAATTTTCAGAAAGCTTTTCCGCTACGCATTATACTTATGTCTTATTTTCCGCTGATATGTAATTTTTAAATATCTGATATTATTTTCTGTTGTATAATTAATCATACTCTGGAACATTCTTGTACTCTGGTGTAAATTGTTGTAATAAGCAATGAAATGTTCTTCTGTTTTGTGTTCTGATTGTCCTGTTTTCAATTCAATCCGGGCTAAGGGGAAGTTTGGGTCGTTTCATTTGGTATCAGAGCTTCGGTTTACAGAGCTCGAGAACAAGACATATTAGAACCGAACGGAAAAATTCATCAGAGATTGGATTAGTAATATCCAATAAGAATGACTCGTTAGAGATAGGATTAGTAGTATCCTAGAACGAGTGTAAAGAGTGTTATTTTGAAAATAAAAATGAAATCAAATTTTGTTTTGAAAATTTAAATCTTAAAATATGTATTTGAAATATTATTATATTTTAATTTGGACAATCGAGTATATGAAGATTTTGCATATACGCCTTGCAAACGTGTATACGAATGTAACAACTCGGAAATGCGAGCCAGTTTAAAATTTTTATTTTGGCAATTTTAGCGAATTTTGATTATTTAAAATGATTTATTTTAAATAATATCGATGAGAAATTTAATTTGAATAGAATAGAGCGTATATATTTATATAGATCGTCGTTAGAATATAAAATTTTATTTTAATTATAAAGGGAATTGAAAATGGCGCGGTAGTTCGATAATTCGATTTCAAACTTCAATTGAACGTACCGGGTGCAAAATAAGCCGGATTTTAACGAAACCAAAAATAATAGGATCTATTTGATAATATCTTTCCAACGAATCCAAAAAATCAAGATTTCATAGTGGGGGTAAAAAGATATGCCCAGTTGAAATTTTTGAATAGTCGCTATGTAATTCAGGCCCTTAAAAATGGAAATTTTGCAAACGACCTCGGATTTCGACGAAACCACTTTTGTTGGATCCGGGATGTAAAGTTATTGCTAGGTTTCAAATTTCATAATTGTTTGAATCAATATGTGAGCGTGGAAAAGGAAAACGCGTTTGACCAGTTTCAGTTGATTTTAATCGACTGGAAAATGGCCATTTTTTCAACTGTCTCAGAATTCGATGAAATTAGTTTTGTTAGGACCGTATCGTCAATACGAAGCTAGAAAATATTTTTCTGGAATTTTTAGAGTTAGTATGTGAACCCGGTAAAATGAAATGCGCGTTCAAATTCAATATATAGATTTATATTTTGATTTTAATGAAAACTGATCGAAACGATCGAATCAGCCTGCGATACATATCCCATTGTGTTCGGAATGGGGGTAATTAGCTATGGACGACAGGCGGTGGGCCTCGTTTTGAGGTCGAATAAAAAGTCAACCTTTTTGAAATTAAATAAATTAATAAATAAAACCCTCTTCCCTCCCTCCCCTTATTTCCTCTCCGGCCCCCCTTTTTTTCATTATGTCTAGAAGAAAAAAAAGAAAAAAAATAAAAAGAAGAAGAGGACGGAGGGGCGGAGCGGCCTCCTCCATCGCCGCTGCCACCGACCAAGGCGGCGCCCTCCACCCCGCCTTCAATCGCCGCAGCCCCACTACCTCGAGCGCGCCACCCTCTCTCCCCCTTCTTCTTCTCTCCTCCTCGATTTCCCTCCCCTCTGCCCAGAAAACCCGCCACCCTCTATCTAGCCACCACAGCACTCTCCTCCTCCACCTCCTCTCACACCCCCTTCTGGCGCCAGCCCTAGGACCCCCCCAGCATCCACCACCGCACAAATTGGAGAAGCCACTGCCTCCGACCATCCCCTACCCCGACGTGAACCCCTCACCAGCAAAGATTGGATTTTTACAATGTCTAGGTGAGTGTTTATATTATTTTATTTTCAAATCTGATTTTACTTAGGTTAAAAACATTATTAAAATCAGTATAAAAATATGACATTATTTTAAAATTGTTTTTATAAAACATATAATAACATAACGGGTGAAAGCTATGATTTTTAAGAATAAAAATATTATTTTTATATAGTAGAGATAATAAAAATATAATTTTTATAATATAGAAAGGTTAAAAATATAATCTTTTTATATAGAATAGCATTGTAAAAATATAATCTTTTTATATAGAATAGCAATGTAAAAATATAATCTTTTTATATAGAATAGCATTGTAAAAATATAATCTTTTATATTGTAGAAGTATAAAAATATAATTTTTATATAGGTAAGATAGTAAAAATATCATCTTTATATATGTAGCGAAATAAAAATCTGATTTTTATTATATATATAATGAAATAAAAATGTGATTTTTATAGTGATGAAATGAAAAGGCGAAGTCTTTATGTAGAGAATAGCATGATAAAAATAGAATTTTTATCTATATAGTAGCGGTGTAAAAATAGAATTTTTATCTATATAGTAGCGGTGTAAAAATAGAATTTTTATCCATATAGCATAGTTATAAAAATATGATTTTTATATACATAGCAACAATATAAAAATGAGATTTTTATATATGTAGTGGCTACGGGCAACGAAAGTGATGAAAGGCGAGCACGGCGAAGATTCCTACATATGAAGAGTCGTGGCGTTTGGATTAGCTAATCTATGAGAACTTCTCACTTTAAATTTTCTTTTTCTAGTTATAAATATATATTAGGATGTAGACGGTGCTTAGTAGCACCCGACACCCGTCGTCCACAGACCATGGACGGCTTGTATGCTTGTTTGTTGTGTTGTGAAATTTGTTTGTGATATTGATGTGAAGTGGATAATAAAATATTCTTGTGTTGAAAGGAAATAAAATATTTATATAGTTAAAAATATTTTATCGTTAAAAATATTTTTTTTTACATGAATGCGAATAAATAAATATTTATAAACAAATCGGCCGATTTGTTTATATACATTGATTTGACTGGTATTGATTGGGTCGATAAATTTTACACATCACCCAACTGCACAAATAAAAATCTGTGTTTATTGATTTGAAACCCCACACGGGTATTGGGATGATATTTGGCATACACTAATCTCAATTATTTCATTGTATGTCGATCGATTGGTCGACAGGATGTGTAAGCGTTAATTATTTATATTTGATGCTTATACAGTTGTGTGGTGCACTTTGGATGATGGTTGATTGTTTATCGTTGCTATTATATACATGTGTTGTATGGAATCCATATAATTAACATTATATGGTGATTGATTGGGCCTCATTCCAATCGGGAAAATAAAGAATATAATAGAATATATTTATGTGTTGAATAGAATAAATGCTCATGTGTTGAGAATATTTATGTGTTGAAACTATTCATGTGTTGAGTAAAATATTTTAATAATAAAATTTACATCTTTATCTTATTTAAGATTAGAACCTACTTTACGGTTGGAGTCTAATTAAAAATCAAACGGTAGATACCATAATTTTATAAAATATATTACATAACAAAAATAGTCGTGTGTTGACAGTACTCATGTGTTGAGATTAGTCGGGTGTTGAAAGAAATATATATTCATGTGTTGAATAGAATATAGATTCATGTGTTGAATAGAATAAATATTCATTTGTTGAATAAGAAAACGAATTTATTGAAATATATAAAGCCGTGTTGATTAGAGTTGCGCTATTTTGAAGTGAGCGATATTTATATCGATTATATTCGTTTTTGTAATGAATATAGAAAAGAAGTGATTTCAAAATATAACGTTTTGAAAATATTATCATTTATATAGTAATGATATGAAATATTCAATTTTGATTTGAAATTGAATATAGAGTTGAAGTGGTTTTGAAAACGAATTTAAAACGATTTATAAAATACGTTTTAAAAAGGAAATCGACGAAATATATATAATACATATATATTATATATATAATGGCCTGAATAGAACGCGCCGCGCCGCGGTAGTTCGTGAATTTCGACCATTGACTTCGAACGGACATTACGGGAGATCCGACCGTCAGATTCTCCTAAAACCGGAACAGTTGGGTTCTTATCGAAAAGAGCTTTCCAATGCATATTAGAAATTTGAAATCTAACGGTTGGATTTGGAATTATGTCCAAATCAAATTTGGAAAAGGTCGCTGTAAGTGCAGTTCGATGGCCGTTGATGGAAATCGACTGTACGGGCCTTGATAAAATTATTAAAAATATCAATAATTTGTGCAAAATCATAATATGTGAATTGGAAAGAACTAGGATGAAAAACTCCACATTTGAAAAGATAAAAAAAGATTTTTATCGAAATGAACTACTTTTGAACTAGAATTAAAATCAATTTATTTTTGAAATAAATAAATTGAATTTGAAAGTGGTTTTAAAAATAATCAGAATTTCCAATACGTGAATTGGAATGGATTTGAATCGAAATTGTCTTTGGAATATTTCGATGTTGGATTACGTGATTATACAAATATTGTTATTGGAATTTGAAAGATATATTTTATATCGTTATTTCCAATATGATATTTGTTGGTTTCAGAATTTGATATTGAATATAAGCCGGTATATTTTCTATTCAGAGCCTTGTATTTAATATCAAATATGATTTGGGTTTATCGTGGATCGTATTTTAGGTGACATTGGTTCTTTAACCCAGTTAAAGACAGGTTATTGATTTTTGAGAAGATTAAAACTAAGTGTAGTTTTAATGAATCTTTAATTAGATTGAAAAGTGAATTGATAATTTAAATTTTCAAATCTGGAAAGTGATCGAGAATGGAGTATCACCAGTTTTGCTCCAAAGCGATAGTTAAATCTTTAATTAGATTTGAACGTGAAATGGTAATTAACTTTACCGATAACACCGTGGGGTTAGATATGGAGTATTACCAGTTTTGCTCCATGGGATGAATAGGTTGGGATTGGGAGATGAAATAAATAATTACTTCGGTGTGGTTCGCTAATCCCGACTAGTTTGGAAAACCATAATATGGTTTGAAATGATATCCAAAGGAAGATTAAAGAATAAATTTAGAAGAATTTATCTTTGATAAAATTATTGGGAACCTTTCCCTAAGAATGTGATTTTGTGAATAAAAGAATATTCTGAATTGGAATGAGGCGTTTGTTGTGTTTGTGTAATGTTTGTTTATCATATACGTGGGTTATTCAAAAAGGCCGGGTTTATACCCATTCTGAATAACCGATTCGACGAGATGTCGAAGATGAAGACGGTGGTTGAAGACCAGAAGTCTTCACATCGTATGGGTGATTACTGATGATCTCGATAGGGCTATACACCCAAGATGTGGGAATCAGTTGGTGATCGTCCAGACGTACTTGGATAATGATGGATATGCGGGGAAAGTGCCTCCGGTTTCATTCAGACCCAGAACGAACTTGTAAATGGATTGTGTGTCTGACATTGGATTTTATTCTGTATTGATTGATCTCTACTAAATATACATCTGTTTGGTGGCGGAGAATTTATTCTCTTGCTTAACGCCCTTCTCTGAGACGTACGAGCTCGAGGTTGTATATCGATGGACATCAATCGCATGGAGTGGACTACCAGTGTGGCACGCGTAAGTGGCAATTGATCAAGGCTTCTGTTGAAAAGCAAAGTCTTGTGGTTGATGGTCAAAGCATGGCCTGTTTGGCCCAGCTTTGTGTATAACGTGAATTCGCGAGCCTCACACCTCGGTATGAGTCAAAAACGGGAGACGGACTGCTGGGAGAGCACGACGTTTCTTTCTAGCTAGGGTGGTGTCAGTGGCCTACCAGCCCTGACATTTATATACTTTTCACATGTGTGGTTGTTGGAATGCGAGGCTCCTCGGATATAGGTCTGTAAGGACCGGGAAACGTGTGTTCAGGAATTGCCAATCCTCAAAAGTAAGAGAGGACCGGCCCAGCCGATTCCAAGGATCAAAGTGGGGTCCTGAGACATTTGCTAGAGTGTCTCGAACGGAGAGGAGCTTGCCCCTTGCCTCGACTCATGATGGAATCCAATTTCCAATATCTGATATTGCGGTTTTAATTGTAGAACTAGTATGGCGACATGATATATGGTACCCATGCCGTCTATGATTAATATTTATGATTGAAATTGTTTTGACACTATATACTTATAATAATATCAAATGATTTGTTTTAAACGTACCAAGATGTTTGGCTATTATAAGGGAAAACCCTATCCTCCGGCTTGCGTTGCATTGTGTGATGGGACCTTGGTCTTATAATAGCTTCATTTTTCCAAAGAGTATTGCGCTGTTTTGTTATATGCACTAGTATTCTTGGGAGGAAACCCGTTCCATGTTATACGGCGTGGTCCCTTGAATTACTATCTTTTAAAGTAAAGTTTTAAATAACTGTTTTAGTTCTCACACCAGTTGAAACACCACACCTCCGTTAGGGTCACTCTCAAAGGGAATGCCCTAATTTTGGTGGAGGTTTATAAGTATAAGTCACAGATACACAAGACAGATATAAATACACATATTTTTGAACAGCGGAAAACAACAACAACTTTTTTTTTATTTTATTTTATTTTATTTTATTTCGGGATGAGGTTAGGATATGAACTAGCATATGTTCCGATAATGGCGGCTTTCCCTTTCTTATCGGACCAAGATCCGTATTTGTTCTCTTCTCTTTTTCTTTCTTCGAATCTTCCTTCTTCTCTGTCTCAATTGAAAGGTGATTCTCCCCGTTCTAATGCTGTGGGGGTTTGTCCTCATCGCCCTTCGGTTGTTTCGGGTTCCAAGTCAAAGGGGTCTTGGTTTAGGAAATCAATTAGGGATAGGTGTTGTTTTAGATGTGGAGGTGCAGGCCATTTCGCAAGCGTTTGCAAGAATCTGGTTAAATGTTTTAAATGTGGTGGATTGGGGCACAAGAAGATTAACTGTCCAAAGAAGTTTAGAGGATGTTTTGAATATTTGCTCTCTAACTGTTTGACGATATGCCAGAAGTTAATTTCTCTTGCTGAATTGTATGAATCGGGTTTTTCTCTGCATGATAACGATGGTGGTTATTTGATCTTATTATTGGTTTGGCATTTAGAGGGCCTAGTTGATGGCTTATTATGGAAGCAGAAAAGAGTGGATACTGAAGTGTTTCCGCCATTACCAAGACCGTATAAGAGATTAGATCATGCTATCTTGTTTTCCCTGAATTTCTTGAAATTAAGGAGATTGTTTGCTGAGTTTACAGGGAAGGTTAGTGGGAAGGGTTTTGTGTTAATGAAAGAAATTTGGTTATACTTTGTTGCAATTATTTCTACTGTGATTTGTGGATGTGGTGAAGTAGGTTTAAGGTCCTTCTTGGATGGTGCTGGAATCATGAATCTGGCGGGTGTTGATCAGAAGAAGGAGGTGATTGGTGATACAGAGTTTGAAAATATTGTAGAAGTGGTTGACAGCAGGTTTTTAGTAGAAGATGATGTGGTGGTTTTTTCTGGGAATTATTATCGTAAGCTTGATCATTTAGATCCATTGATGATGGATCCTGATGTACTCCAATGTTCTTCTGGTGTTAAAGACACTAGTACTGATAAGATTGTTAAGATAAAGATTAATGATCGGAGAAAGAATACGACTGGTAATGTTCTGGAGGACATGCAACATGTCAGTTCCGTTGAGTCCTCTCCCTCCATTGTATCTGGGGATGAGGATTGGTATGTAGCGAATAACATTGGGCTGAATAACAACTTTGGAGTGCTGGATGAATTAGAAGGGGATGTTGATGACGTTTGTTTGGATGTCACCAGTCCTGTTTGTACAAAGTTTTCTGATGAGGCGACTATGATGAGGTTATGTGACAAGGCAGTTACTCCTAAGCGGGTTGGACCAGTTAACCCACAATTGAAAGATAGTGTTGGTCAGTCTTCTGTATTCTTTTCTGATATTGCTAAATCATTCAAGTTGGATGGTATTAGATCTGTGAGAATGCCAGTCAAAGATTGGAAGTTGTTTAACAAATTTGGTATTTTTTTAAAGCATGTTCATGATGCTAATATGATTAAGAGGAGAAGAAATTCAACTTTCATGAAGCAAGATCTCTGGACGAGCATGAATAAGGGGATTAGGCCGGTTTTTGAGACTCATAAACAACTTAGAGATTCGGTCTTAGATGGATTGGATGAGGGTAATGGAGAAAAACCTCCGGTATGTGATATGACTCTTTCTTCGACTAGGAAGAGCAGGCGCAGGAGAGTATATCCCAGATCGGGTTTGATACGTCGTAGCAAACGTATTAGATCGTATACCGTTTTTAATGATAAGTACCCGAGCTAGGATGAAGGTTTTGTTCAACCATAGGACTCGGGAAAGAAGTATGCTGAGTGCTGATATGTTTTGGCGATGGATTTGGCGTTTATCATGATTGGTTCTGGAGTGGTTTTGGGATGGATAGCATTTTCTGATGTTTTTTTTTGTTTCTAGTTTGGGGAGGCTGTTCATAGATCAAGTCATAGATTGTACTGCTGTTTTTCGTTTCTTAGGTTGGAAGTCTGTTGTAATCTTCTTTCTTACTATAAATATATACATATGTGTGCTCTCTTCTTTTTAGAAGATCACACATTTTTCTTCAAAAAAAACAACAACTTTTATTTCATCAAAATACGTGTTTCACAAACCATGCCATAATTGTCTTACAATACTTCCAAAAACATTACATTGTCATAACTGTCTTGATTACATAACTTAAAGAAGCATAAAAAAAACATAAGTAAACTGCATAAGTCCCCATAATTGCTATCGAAAGACATAGTCCAAAACGAAAGAGATCCAAGCAATACATTCTTTCTCTTCAAGCTGGGTGTGGAATCTGGTCAAGCTGCGGTATTCCAACCCTGTGGACCTGGGGGGGGGGGACGAAAGAAAAGAAGACAAAAGAAAAGTAGAGTCAGACATAAAGCTTGAGTAAGTCTAGGACTATTCAGTCTATGAATAAAGAATTGGGCATGATAAGTATAAAACTGGAAATGGGAAAGCACTATAAACTAAGTTAAGTCGTCTAGAGTCGAATATACTATCGTACCCCATATTAATCTTTGCACCCCTATAAACTAGTTCCCAACAGGCACCCCATAATCAGGGGGAAGTGATCCATTTCTTATGATCGGCTCCTACTCGCATAGTTACATGTGTCTTATGGCCCCCGATGTTGTAGTTACCTATGTTGGTCCCACCATGGGGTGTATCATGTCCCATGGTGGGGGCCCGACACAATTCTAGAATGCAAAGGTATACTACTGGTGCCCAGTGCCTTATTTTGCTATGCCAGAGTGTGTGCACGCCCGCACCCCGTTAGAACCTACACTGCTGCACCACCGCCGTCGATTTGACCTCTTACAGTCAGCCCAGTAATCGTGCCCCACCCTGCCTAGTTCAGGGTATCCTGATACACCTTGTAGGGTTACTGCTGAAAAGGGTCCCCCGCTACTAGGTTTTCTATTTCTAGCCAACATGCTAAGTTGGTTAAGTGTTTTGTAAACCTAACCCCCAATCAGTCTGTATAGTTTAGCATGTTCCATTTTGATTAAGTATTAATTCAATTTACTTAATCCTATCAATCCTGACTCAGCCTTAATTGTCTTATTAAAACCTCGACCTCTCACATTAGACAGGTATTGTTGTGGCTGCCTGTTGCCGGTTGGGTCCGGGCAGTCTTACGCCACAACTCAGTCTAACCTCGCGTCTTTATTGGGCTCCGTGTTTAACCACCCACATTGGATAGGTATTGTTGTGACTACTGGACAGCCGGGTGGTTCCGGGCTGGTTTACATCACAACTCAATCCAATCTCGGGTTAAACACATCGTATTTTCTAAATTTACATATCTTGTCTCTTTTCTTTTTATATGTAAATATTTGCGGCCCATTATTCAAATTCATCTTTATTAGGTAAAATTAATTTATACCACTTAATTGTTTTCAAGGTCGTTGGCATGCATCAAACATGCCAACACATATGTTTATATTTTAACCCAAACGTCATTACCCCCGTTTTATACGCTTGCTACAATATAACATATGTTGGGTTTAACATTTAAACCCAACTTAGCCACATGAGAAAGGGGAGGCTTAGAACATGGTGTTTATATATTCTAAGTAACATAAAAAATGGGTGTGAACGCATGAACTTGCAACATAACGATCTAATTAACATGAATTAGGCACTTGTGAACTTGCATTGTAATAGCATATAATCATGGCATAAATATACCTAAACATGAATCATGGTTTTTAATCTATTCATGTAAACTTGCAATTGGAATGTAAATCTAACGTAATTATGTGTCACATATATCATCATATGATTTTGATAGCAACATAGGCCTAAGACATGTTTTCAATTAGGCATAACACCAAACATAGTTTAGTCGTGTTCATAGAATTAATACAAGTTCACAAAGATGCTTGCTTTTGTCACTAAAACAAAAGTATGGTTTTTACACTTGAACCATGATGCCAATTCCAACATATATAAACCATAATACTTAATTCAATCCAACTACACACTAAAAGTGATCATAAAAATATGTACATCATGTTGGCATAATAGTGAATCATATACTTGCATGAATCTCAAATAAACTACCACAAACATATAGTCGTTAACATGAATCATATACTTGCAAATATCAAATAGGTGTTGAAATAAACTACCACAAACATACAGTTGTTAACTTTCAACATAAATCACATACTTGCAAATATCCAATAGGCCTAACATCGTTATGCCACAATACCCCAAATCGATTCAGAATTAGAATCATAGCAACATACAACCACGAATTAAATTAAGTACAATTCCATTTCTCATTTTACATAAATCAAAACTCAATTGTTCATTCACATCGAAATAGCACTCTACTTACTACGTATGACGAATCTTCAATTCATGAATCTGAATTCTGAATTTGGAGATGCTATCCTTTGTTGTAGGCGTTGATTTGATTTAATTGACGTTGCTTTAAGCTTTCGAATTGCCTCCTAATCGTCTCTCAATTTTGACGGCTACTTCTAGTCTTTCCTCAACAACATGACGGTCTCATTCTAATTTTTATTTGTATGAATTAGGTGGAGTCTTAGGTCCTTTTTATAGAATTTGTGAATTGATTAGGACCGTCGATGGAGCTTGGATCAATATCAGCCGTTTGTTTGAAGGAGAGACCAATCAGGAGCTGACACCTAGCCCTAGTGACAAGGCAAGGCTCAGAAATTCGGTTAAACACAGACCAGGCCAGCCAGGGGGGCTGGGTTCGACCTGGCTCAGGGGCCAGGTCCACACGCCAGTCGACACCGTGTCGACTTGGCAGTCGACACGGGTGACCCAGGTCGACTACCCAGTCGACCTGGGTGCCTTGGACGGGAAAATTCCCGCCCTGGCCAATCCGGCCCGATTTTTGAATTTTGAATTGGTTTTTCTGAGCTGTTTTGAATTTTAAACTGAATTCTGAAACTTCCGGAGGCCATATCTTCTTCATACGGAGTCCGTTTTACGCAAACTCAGACTCTATCCCAAGCAGAATTCCGAGAAGAACGCAATGGCGCATCCCGTTTCCCTTAATTCTTTGATTTGAAATTAATTATACTTTAATTTGTGAATTTCACTGTTATAGAATACACGGGGTGTTACATTCTCCCCCACTTAAAAGGATTTTGTCCCCGAAATCTTCAAGTTTAGGAAGAATGTATATCCTAACATCCAAACGTCCATCTACTCACCCATCAAACACGAGCATCCATTGTCCTTAAAAGATTTCTAATGCTTCATGATCATATGCGAAGTGTGTGTACATGTACTTATCTAATGCAAAATCAGGCGGCCTACTGATTCAGTTGACCTCCTTAATGCTAATTATGTAAGTGTCATGAATCCATTATGTATGCAAATTTTCCTATTCGTGATTCTACATGAGTGCACAATCATTCATATATAAATGCAACATCCATATGACAACACATTAAATTTCAACCATATACAATTGAAAACATATATATGCATATGCAATATGAGGTGACTGAGCCGATCTAAAACCTAGATTGTGTGTGTATATGCAACCACGAGCAACAACTAACAATCACTTGCAACCACTTGCAACCATCATCCATAACATGTTTCAATTACATGTTTTCATCCAAAGGGTTTCTACCTAAAAGATAAGGTCGAGGACATATACCTAAAAAGATAGATAAAAGCGCAACTTAAGGAAAAAGAAAGATCAAAGATGTACCCTCGAAAAGAAAAGGGTAGGCTGCGCGTATTCTAGCCTCGGTTTCCCAAGTTGCGTCTTCCTCGGCGTCGCTCCACTGAACTTTGACGAGCTTGACTTCGCGGTTGCGTAGCTTTTTCACTTCCGTTCCTAATATACGGGTTGGAACTTTCCTCACGGTTGCTTCGCGTTCCACTTCAGCTTCTTCTAGGATATTTGGCTCTACCACTTCAGCAGATTCATGTAGACATTTTCGGAGGTGCGAAACATGGAAAACGTTGTGAACTCCGGCCAGCTTTTCGGGTAGCTCTAATCTATCGGCCATTTTCCCAACTTTCTCGATGATAGAAAATGGCCCTACGAACCTTGTTGCTAGCTTTCCTGTGGTTCCAAAACGAACAACGTTCCTTAGCGGAGATACCTTAAGAAAAACTCTGTCCCCAACCTCAAATTCAAGGTCGGTCCTCCTCTTGTCGGCGTAGGATTTTTGCCTGTCTTGGGCTGTCTTCATCCTTCTTCGTATTAAGTCTACTTTCTCTGAAGTCTCTCGGTTCATATCTGGTCCAAGTATGAGCTTATCAGTAGACTCCCACCAACAAGTGGGCGATCGGCACGGTCTTCCATATAAAGCTTCGAAGGGCGCCATTCCGATGGTGGCTTGGTAGCTGTTGTTGTAGGCAAATTCCACCAAAGGAAGGTGGTCTTCCCACGTCCCTCCGAAGTCAAGGACACACAATCTTAAAAGGTCCTCCAAAACTCTATTCACTCTTTCCGTCTGGCCGTCGGTTTGGGGGTGA
The DNA here is from genome assembly GCA_030737875.1 of Allium sativum. Lineage (NCBI taxonomy): Eukaryota > Viridiplantae > Streptophyta > Magnoliopsida > Asparagales > Amaryllidaceae > Allium > Allium sativum. The sequence continues at coordinate 135,073,585 of CM060915.1, forward strand.
TAGGCTGTACTCAAGCATAACTGTGTGCCTACCGCTTCTTGTAGACTCTGCCAAAATTCACTTGTGAAGATAGGGTCATGGTCACTAACAATGCTGGAGGGTATCCCATGGAGTCGGAAAATTTCTTTTAGATAAAGAGATGCAAGGGATGAGGCAGTTCTTTTACTCTTGACAGGTAAAAAGTGGGCGCTTTTAGTAAGCCTATCCACTATTACCCAAATGCTAGTGTTGCCTCTTCTAGACCTAGGCAGCCCATCAATAAAGTCCATTGAGATGCTATCCCACTTCCACTGCGGGACCTCTAGGGGATGGAGCAGACCGCCAGGTTTCTTCTGCTCTGCCTTAACCTGTTGGCAGGTCATACACTTAGAAACGAAATCTGCCACGTCCTTCTTCATGCCGTTCCAAAAGAAAGTTCTTTTTATGTCCTTGTACATTTTATCCCCACCTGGATGTATCGTCATCTTGGAGTGATGTGCTTCCTCGAGAACCTTCTTTACTAAATCCCTTGTCTGTGGGACGCATAGTCTTCCGTCTCGCCTTAGCCAACCTTTATCGTCGATGGAGTATCTGTTGAGGTGACTTGAAGTCTCACCCCTAATTAGCCTATCAATCGTCTCCACAAGCTGAGGGTCTTCGCGTTGTGCTATCCCTATTGAGTCTACTAAAGTCGGGCGTACTTCGAGAGATGCCAGCAAGCCTGGTACAAAATCGGAGGAGGGCCTAAAGTCAAAGGTGGCTATAAACTCTAGGCTTTGCCTTTCAACAAACATCGGGCTTAGGGTCAGTTTCTTTCGGCTCAACGCGTCTGCCACTACGTTGCCTTTGCCCGGAGTGTAGGAGATCTCGAAATCGTACGAGGCAAGAAACTCCATCCACCTTTGTTGCCTTAGGTTAAGATCTTTCTGCGAGAAAAGATATTTCAACGATTTATGGTCAGTGTAAAGTTCGAACTTCTCTCCTAGGAGATAGTGTCGCCAAGACTTGAGTGCAAAGACGATGGCAGCTAACTCAAGATCGTGGGTCGGGTAGTTCTTTTCATGCACTTTCAACTGCCTTCCACCATAAGTTACTACCCTTCCTTCTTGCATTAAGACAGCGCCTAACCCTGTCCCACATGCATCTGTATAAACTGTGAACATTTTGCTTCCATCTGGCAACGTCAAAACTGGGGCTGTTGTAAGAGCCCTTTTTAGTCGTTGGAAAGCAAACTCGCAACCCAAGTCCCAATTGAACACTAGATTCTTCTTTGTCAGCCTTGTGAGGGGAGCTGAGATTTTCGCAAAATCCCTTATGAATTTTCGGTAGAAACCTGTTAGTCCTAGAAAACTTCGGACCTCAGTTGCATTCCTTGGCGTCTTCCAATCCTGCACCGCTACTACCTTAGCAGGGTCCACATCTAACCCTTCTTTAGATACTATGTGCCCAAGGAACCTTACTTCTTCCCTCCAAAAGTGGCATTTGGAGAATTTGGCTTGTAGCTGATGGACTCGCAGAGTTTCCATGATTGCACTTAAGTGCTGAGCATGTTCTTCTTCATTCTTTGAGAAGATCAAGATATCGTCTACGAAGACCACTACGAACTTGTTGAGGAATTCTCTGAACACCCTTCTCATTAGTTCCACGAAGTAAGCGGGTGCGTTTGTCAAGCCAAAAGGCATGACAAGCCATTCAAAGAAGCCGTCTGGGGTTCTGAATGCTGTCTTATCGATGCTATCCTCAGCCACCCTTAGCTGATGAAATCCGGTCACTAAATCGAGTTGGGAGAAAACAGACGCTCCTACAAGATGATCAAACAGATCGTCAATTCTGGGGAGAGGGTGCCTATTCTTTTTCGTTAGCTTGTTGAGCTCCCTATAGTCAACACACAGACGGAGTGAACCATCCGCCTTTGTAGCGAATACCACTGGAGCACCCCATTCTGAAATGCTCCTTCTAATGAACCCCTTCTCTAGGAGCTCTTTAATCTGTTTACTGAGCTCTTTTCTTTCCCGTGGAGCCATGTGTCTATCGGGCAACGCAACGGGCTTTGCATTATCTACAAGATATATGCGGAAGTCTATCTCCCGCTTCGGAGGTAAGCCCTTCACCTCTTCGAAGACACCCGGATATTCACGGACCACTTTAACCGATTGCAAACTTTCAACAGAAGCATCTAGCGATTCAAGATAACTAAGCATAACCGCATACGAGGGATTACAAGTAATTTCCAGGGTGTTACCGAGTTGGGTCAGAAGCCTAACCACCCTTCTCTCACAATCAAGGACGGCACCATTACTGGATAGCCAGTCCATGCCCAAAATCAAACCATATCCCGAGAAGCCCAAAACAAAAGCACTACATCTAAATTCTACGCTTAGAATAGAAATTTTCAGTCCCACACAGATCATAGACAAATGAGCCGGGCCCCCGATTGGGTTTGAAACAATTAAGGGGTCCTCTACCATACTAGTTTCTAGGTGCAGAGATTCTACTAAAGCAGATGAGATAAAGGATTGTGATGCGCCAGAATCAAATAAAGTGCGAACTGGGTGATCATAAAGATAAACTACACTTTCTACAGAAGTATTTATACCTCGCTGTTGCAGAGGTGTCGCTTCTAGCACATGAACCTGTGCCCCTGAGGTGGATCCAGCCCTCTGCCCCTGCCCTCGCTTCTTTGGGCAATCTTTAGCCATATGGCATGTCTCACCGCAAGAAAAGCACCCACCATTCAACTTAGCCTTCTTCTTTCGGCAGTCTTTCACTAAGTGCCCCACTTTGCCACAGAAATTAAACTTCCTCTTCTCTTTGTTGTCTTTCCCGCCCTTCTTAAAGTCTGTCTTCTTAGGCTGAAAACCCTCTTTCTTCCCTTGAGAGTTTTCTGCCTTTGTCTCCTTCTTGCCCTTATCCTCTTCGTTCAGCAATGCCATCTGTACCAATCTTTCATACGTAGCTCCCATGGGTATATGGGTCATGGACAAACTGTGTAATGGCTCATTTAACCCTTTGACAAAACGGAGAGCCTTCTTATGCGGGGTGTTGACTAGGTCCAGTACGAACCTAGCCAGCTCATCGAACTGATTAACGTACTCTTTGACTGTCATATTCCCTTGCTTAAGAAATAAGAATTTTTCCAACTGAAGGCTCCTTTCAGCGTCTGAGAGAAATTTAGCCTCAAACCTTGCCCTAAAGTCCTCCCATGTTTCCACTGGTCTTTCTGCATTGGTGACTTCCCACCAGTAGGAAGCCTCCCCTTTAAGTAGCCACACTGCCAGTTGTACCTTCTGCCTATCTTCCACCTCAAAGATGACGAATAAGTCCTTGGTTTCCTTCAGCCAATTCCTGGCTGCCACGAAGGACTCAGTTCCATGAAAGGTCTTCCCTCCCATTGCTTTGAAATCTTTACATATCTTAGCAAAAGTATTACCCCGCGGAGGAGGTGGAGGAGGAGGTGCTGCTGCAGCTGGATGATTTCCTGCAGCTGGATGATTTCCTGCAGCTGGGGGAGGAGGAATAGTGGGACCTGGCTGATTGGCCCTTGCTTCTAAGAATCGTCTGAACCAACCAGGTATTGGTATACCCTCTGGCAAGTTAAGTTCTTCGGACATGCTGAAACAAAAAGGATAGATTCAAAACGAAGGATAAAAGATAGTACCTATGGCTTTGGGGGACCATGCCTTTTTAAAATAAAACAATATTTTATCTTTAAAAATGCTTCTTTAAATTTTCTTTTGAAACTAAATTTTCAAAACTTTTTATCTTATCTGGTAAACCTATGCTCTGATACCAAGTGAAACACCACACCTCCGTTAGGGTCACTCTCAAAGGGAATGCCCTAATTTTGGTGGAGGTTTATAAGTATAAGTCACAGATACACAAGACAGATATAAATACACATATTTTTGAACAGCGGAAAACAACAGCAACTTTTATTTCATCAAAATACGTGTTTCACAAACCATGCCATAATTGTCTTACAATACTTCCAAAAACATTACATTGTCATAACTGTCTTGATTACATAACTTAAAGAAGTATAAAAAAATCATAAGTAAACTGCATAAGTCCCCATAATTGCTATCCAAAGCCATAGTCCAAAACAAAAGAGATCCAAGCAATACATTCTTTCTCTTTAAGCTGGGTGTGGAAACTGGTCAAGCTGCGGTATTCCCTCCCTGTGGACCTTGGGGGGGGGGAACGAAATAAAAGAAGACGAAAGAAAAGTAGAGTCAGACATAAAGCCTGAGTAGGTCTAGGACTATTCAGTCTATGAATAAAGAATTGGGCATGATAAGTATAAAACTGGAAATGGGAAAGCACTATAAACTAAGTTAAGTCGTCTAGAGTCGAATATACTATCGTACCCCATATTAATCTCTGCACCCCTATAAACTAGTTCCCAACAGGCACCCCATAATCAGGGGGAAGTAATCCATTTCTAATGATCGGCTCCTACTCGCATAGTTACATGTGTCTTACGGCCCCCGATGTTGTAGTTACCTATGCTGGTCCCACCATGGGGTGTATCAAGTCCCATGGTGGCGGCCCGACACAATTCTAGAATGCAAAGGTATACTACTGGTGCCCAGTGCCTTATTTTTCTGCGCCGGAGTGTGTGCACGCCCACACCCCGTTAGAACCTACATTGCTGCACCACCGCCGTCGATTTGACCTCTTACAGTCAGCCTAGTAATCGTGCCCCACCCTGCCTAGTTCAGGGTATCCTGATACACCTTGTAGGGTTACTTCTGAAAAGGGACCCCCGCTACTAGGTTTTCTATTTCTTGCCAACATGCTAAGTTGGTTAAGTGTTTTGTAAACCTAACCCCCAATCAGTCTGTATAGTTTAGCATGTTCCATTTTGATTAAGTATTAATTCAATTTACTTAATCCTATCAATCCTGACTCAGCCTTAATTGCTTATTAAAGCCTCGACCTCTCACATTAGACAAGTATTATTGTGGCTGCCTGTTGCCGGTTGGGTCCGGGCAGTCTTACGCCACAACTCAGTCTAACCTTGGGTCTTTATTGGGCTCCGTGTTTAACCACCCACATTGGATAGGTATTGTTGTGACTACTGGACAGCCGGGCGGTTCCGGGCAGGTTTACATCACAACTCAATCCAACCTCGGGTTAAACACATCGTATTTTCAAAATTTACATATCTTGTCTCTTTTATTTTTATATGTAAATATTTGTGGCCCATTATTCAAATTCATCTTTATTGGGTAAAATTAATTTATACCACTTAATTGTTTTCAAGGTCGTTGGCATGTGTCAAACATGCCAACACATATGTTTATATTTTATCCCAAACGTCATTACCCCCATTTTATACGCTTGCTACAATATAACATATGTTGGGTTTAACATTTAAACCCAACTTAGCCACATGAGAAAGGGGAGGCTTAGAACATGGTGTTTATATATTCTAAGTAACGTAAAAAGGGGGTGTGAACGCATGAACTTGCAACATAACGATCTAATTAACATGAATTAGGCACTTGTGAACTTGCATTGTAATAGCATATAATCATGGCATAAACATACCTAAACATGAATCATGGTTTTTAATCTATTCATGTAAACTTGCAATTGGAATGTAAATCTAATGTAATTATGTGTCACATATATCATCATATGATTTTGATAGCAACATAGGCCTAAGACATGTTTTCAATTAGGCATAACACCAAACATAGTTTAGTCGTGTTCATAGAATTAATACAAGTTCACAAAGATGCTTGCTTTTGTCACTAAAACAAAAGTATGGTTTTTACACTTGAACCATGATGCCAATTCCAACATATGTAAACCATAATACTTAATTCAATCCAACTACACACTAAAAGTGATCATAAAAATATGTACATCATGTTGGCATAATAGTGAATCATATACTTGCATGAATCTCAAATAAACTACCACAAACATATAGTCGTTAACATGAATCATATACTTGCAAATATCCAATAGGTGTTGAAATAAACTACCACAAACATATAGTTGTTAACTTTCAACATGAATCACATACTTGCAAATATCTAATAGGCCTAACATCGTTATACCACAATACCCCAAATCGATTCAGAATTAGAATCATAGCAACATACAACCATGAATTAAATTAAGTACAATTCCATTTCTCATTTTACATAAATCAAAACTCAGTTGTTCATTCACATCGGAATAGCACTCTACTTACTACGTATGACGAATCTTCAATTCAGGAATCTGAATTCTGAATTTGGAGATGCTATCCTTTGTTGTAGGTGTTGATTTGATTTAATTGACATTGCTTTAAGATTTCGAATTGCCTCCTAATCGTCTCTCAATTTTGATGGCTACTTCTAGTCTTTCCTCAGCAGCATGACGGTCTCATTCTAATTTTTATTTGTATGAGTTAGGTGGAGTCTTAGGTCCTTTTTATAGAATTTGTGAATTGATTAGGACCGTCGATGGAGCTTGGATCAATATCAGCCGTTTGTTTGAAGGAGAGACCAATCAGGAGCTGACACCTAGCCCTAGTGACAAGGCAAGGCTCAGAAATTCGGCTAAACACGGACCAGGCCAGCCAGGGGGGCTGGGTTCGACCTGGCTCAGGGGCCAGGTCGATACGCCAGTCGACACCGTGTCGACTTGGCAGTTGACACGGGTGACCCAGGTCGACTACCCAGTCGACCTGGGTGCCTTGGGCGGGAAAATTCCCGCCCTGGCCAATCTGACCCGATTTTTGAATTTTGAATTGGTTTTTCTGAGCTGTTTTGAATTTTAAACTGAATTCTGAAACTTCCGGAGGCCATATCTTCTTCATACGGAGTCCGTTTTACGCAA